>JABCMI010000122.1:0-608667 GCA_026261945.1 Hirschfeldia incana
ATGATGAAGAGTTTATGTTCTTAATTGGATCTGATACTGTTGATGATGAGACTGTTTTGTCTCAGTGGTACTCTAACTTGAATCTTCTCTTGGTCACTTTAGATGTAAATGGTTTTAATTATTACACTAAGAGGTTCTGTGGATCTGTTGATCCATTCCATGTGAACGCTCTGGATAAAACTAGTGCTGGTGATTCATATGTTGGTGCCTTGCTTTGCACCATTGTTGATGACCGCTCTGTTTTCGAGGAGGAAGATTGTCTTCTAGAATTAGATTTGCTAACGCATGTGGAGCCATTTCAGCTCTTCCTACAGTGCTAGAGGTTGAAACTCTCCTGAATGCAAATTAATCAACAACAAGTCTGGGTGTTTAAGATTTCATGTTTTATTTTTTTAGTTGGTATTGTGTTTTGGTTATGTGTTCATAGAACTATTTGATTATGTTACCTTATGAATAAAACTTGTTATCAAGTTTAGTGAACGGCAGGTGTAAGTAGTGAAAACTTTAAAAAACAATTGCTTAAAGATAACTAAACATAAAAATCCTCAAATTTCCTGAAATCTCTTCTAATTCCTTTATAAAGATTTGCTCAAATCCCAAATCCCTTCTAAATTAGGGGGATATTTAAATCCGTTCAAAACTCTCAAATCACCATTACAATAAGCCCCTCTTAGTCATTAAGCAACTTGATGTGTCATTGAGTATGCTTAATCTTTTAACATTTGTTACTACGTCACCATAGTTAGACACTAAATGATCTTTAGTAATAGCCACTTGTCACTAAGTTGCAAGCTTATAGCTTGGTCACTAAGTTAGATTAGTCACCAAAATTACTTAGCTTAAGCCATTTGTTACCAAACAAACTTAGCTTAGTCATCAACTTAGTGAAAGGCGTTTCCATCATTTTACTCAGCCATGGGTTTGCAATTTTGATGGACTTTCTCTATATAAAGTACAACATTTACTTCACATTAGATTAGATTTTTTACTCAGCCCAATAGGCTTGTAAAATTCTATTCACACATACTTATTTTTACTCAGCCAGTAGGCTTGTAAAAATAGTTCCAATAATCTCCCACACAGATATAAATAATCTAAACATATGCAAGAGTCGAAATTTTTTTATACAAACTCGACTGACTAGACTTAGCTATAGACTAGACTGATGGATGTTGCGAGAGTATAAGCAAAAAACTAGTTGTATATGAGGTAGTAGCATTTTCCAACCTTGAACTACTCAATGTTAGTATTCCTCGGATTTACTTTTCTGGTGGTGAACTCGATGTCTTGAACCACCTGAAAATTTATGTAAACCGAGTCAACAAATATAACACAGCTGTGTTTTCTCGTGGTGTTAAATTCTCATGTTTGTGTTCATTTTGTCTGTGAAGTTTCATGGTGTTTCATGAGTGAAATTCGAGAGTGTAGCATGATCCCCTTTGAGAAACTGTCATAAACACAATAAAGTACACTGTTATACTTTATATACATGTATATGAAGGCCATGGTCTTATCTCATTAAAAGTCAGTGCTTAACCTTATACTTACATGAGCACTGTTATCATCTTGGGATATGGACAGGTTACAGTGCTTTTATCGGATATTGTTTGACTTAGTTATCACCTTGAACCAACTTCTTGGGATCTCCAGTCTCGATGGTAGGATTTCCATCAAACATCCTTAGTCATAGGCAATAAATCGAAACTCATTCTTTTCGATGATTTTAAAACTTGATTTCTCGATAAACCTTTAGTAAATGGATCCGCTAGGTTATCAACTTACTTATGTAGTCGACAGTTATTACACTGCTTGAGATCAAGTGTCTAATGGTCTTATGACGTCGTCTTATGTGTCACGACTTGCCATTATAGAGGTATTCAGCGTCCGAGCAATAGCTGATTGACTATCACAATGTATGCATAGAGCTGGGACTAGTTTCTCCCACATTGGAATATCTTCCAAAAGATTACGAAGCCATTCTGCTTCTTCAGCTGCTTTGTCTAAAGCAATGAACTTAGATTCCATCGTGGATCTGGCCAATACTGTTTGTTTGGATGATTTCCAAGATACCGCTGCACCTCCAAGTGTAAACACATATCTGATTTCGAGTTCTTAGAGTCAGATATCTAGTTTGCATCATTGTATCCTTCTAAGACTCCCGGTTCTTTACCATAGTGCAGCCCATAACTTTTGGTGTATCATAAATAATTCAATACCCTTATTATGGTTTTTAGAGAATATGACATGGATTGCTTGTATAGCGACTCATTACGTTTATCCCATGCGCTAAATCAGATCTTATACAATTGGTTAAGTACATTAGACTTCCAATTGGCTGGATTGTCAAACCATCTATAGCTGGTGTTGATTTGTAGTCATGGCTTTCTGTTTACTCCAAGGTTGTTGCCTTGTTGGGTTGTTGTATACGTCGATCACTCTCCTTATAATCGTTCTACAGTTTCTTTCATCCAAAATGCTCATTATTTTTGGCTTAGTTTCTGGAATTACAAAATTTACAAATTATTTTCTGTATTTGTTTTTTTTTTTTTTAATTTGATACAAGTAGATCTCATATGTAGTCTACACTTTAAAAGATTATAATTTTGCAATTGGTGAGAATTCACCCGGTATTTATAACTTTCAATAGTAAACTATAATCTGCAGTTTAAATTTCTTTTTAGAAATGTCATTTTTGCGATTGACCAAATTTGACTTTCACGAATATATTTAAATGGAAGTAGTCAACTCAAATGTACTTTCAAATCAGATGTGTTCGTTTTGTGTTTTACCAAACTACAATAATAAATTTATAAGTAGTCTACATTATTTTTCCCTACTAGACATCATATGAATTCTACACTTTAGTTAATTTTTGGTCCAGTTCTTAATTTTTTATTCAACCACAAACTAATCTATCCTTCAAAAAAAGACCATACAAATTCTACTAGAGAAATAAGTTTTGGTCTAATGCAAAATTGACCTCTTGATACTTCTAGTGCATTCTACTTAATGTAAACTTTCGATGAAGTTTGCTATGAAAATTCAAAAGTTTGGTCAAATAGAAAACTAACTTCATATACATTCTTTGGCATGGCATCTATGCCCCCTGCCCTCCAAACAGTATGGGAGACTTTCAGCTCGTACTGCTCACACTCCTAGATCTTCACGACACCCCCTCCGCCATAGTGTGAGCTGTTCCCACGAACAGCAAGGCTTACTTCGAAATTAGCTTTCAACAACATCAACAACACCACGAAAAAGTCAACAATGGTTATCTGATCATAAGTGAAAACCAATCCCTTCGGTTCGCGCCAGGCTTTGAAACTGTAAGTCAGGCACCTTCGGTTCTCTCCTTTCAGTCGAGTTGCTAAAACACCCTTGAAAGTGAGCAGCAAGCTGAAAAAAGTGGTATTATAAAGCAACATGTACGAGGTTTGTAGGTAATTTTAAATCTAAATATCAGCTAACATGTAAAGTATCTGGATAATTTAAAATATAACCATTTTAATTTACAAAAGGTCTTAAAATTTACAATTAACTATGTTAAGTTACATATTAACTACATGAGTTCTGCTTATATGAGTTAAGCTAACATTACCCAAAATAGAATGAGAAATCAAAGAATATGAATACAAAATAAACATATTTATTTGCCGGATAACTATAATCCAGTAGTCGGATAACTATCGTGTTAACCGACCATTTATTAAAAATACCAACTAAGAATAATGATATCTGGATAATTTTTATATAACTGGCTAACTATAACAAAAAAACTTCAAATGAAATCTTAACCGGTTATTTTCACATATTACATCATAGTGAAAAGTGAAAGATATTTCCAAGAAGCATGCTAACAACTAATAGTCGGTACTTAAGACTCTCATCTCTTGAGCTGATCCGGTGGTGATTGATGAAAACAATGCAACCATAATACGGTGGGGGCGGGGGATGATGATGGTCCCAAAGAAAGCATCTGTTGAAGCGTAAAGAGTGAATGATTTTTATTAAACAAGGCACGTGCTTTCCAGATTCTATGAGTTGACGCACCGTCGTGTTAACCACCTCCAAAATTTGATAGTTCAAGTGAATGCGTGAATTTGTGGAAAATGAATCTAAAGATGATAATAAGATGTGCTTGTGGTTTGCATGAGGAAACAAGAGAGAGAGAGAGAGAGAGAGAGAGAGAGAGAGAGAGAGAGAGAGAGAGAGAGAGAGAGAGAGAGAGAGAGAGAGAGAGAGAGAGAGAGAGAGAGAGAGAGAGAGAGAGAGAGAGAGAGAGAGAGAGAGAGAGAGAGAGAGAGAGAGAGAGAGAGAGAGAGAGAGAGAGAGAGAGAGAGAGAGAGAGAGAGAGAGAGAGAGAGAGAGAGAAAAAAGCATGTTTCTTTACTAATCAAATTTTGGTGGCTTTACATTGATATGCACAAGCGACAGAAGTACTAGTCATTATTATTTTTTAAGTTTTAAACGTAAACTTGAGTAGCCTGTGAAAACTACAGTACTTTGATCTAATTGTGGAAAAGGATGATAATATGGAGCTTGATGTCAGTTCAAATGCATTCCGTGGACCGTTTCCTTTGTTACCGAAGTCTATGGTACACTTTTTAGCCTCTGATAATCGGTTTTCGGGTAAAATTCCTTAAAAAAATATGTGAATTAGCTGCTCTTGAGACACTTGCTTTATCCCACAACAACTTCAGTGGTTCTATTCCACTTTGTTTTAAGAATCTCAATACTACTTTGTCGGTCTTGCATCTTCAGAATAATACTCTCTCTGGTCGCTTTCCAGAGGAATCTATAAATGGTCGCTTGATATCACTTGATGTTGGTCACAATCGGTTATGGGGAGAGCTTCCAAAGTCCTTGATCAATTGCACTCGCCTCGAGTTTCTAAACGTGGAAAACAACATAATCAGTGACACATTTCCATTCTGGGTGACATCGTTTCCCATTCTAGAGGTTCTTATCCTTCGTTCTAACGAGTTCCACGGCCCAATATCTTCTCTTGGGAATTCTTTGAGTTTCCCCGACCTGCGAATCTTTGACATTTCAGAAAATCTCTTCACTGGAGTCTTGTTTTCAGATTTCTTCGCTGGTTGGAGTGATGTGTCATTGGTAGTAGACATTAAAGGTGGTATGTTGATTAGGTATGGAGCTCATGTAGAATACTATCATAAGTCGGTGGCTCTGGCGATCAAAGGATTCAAGATGCAGCTAGTTGGGAGTGGTTTCACAATGTACAAAATCAGTGATGTCTTTGGAAACAAACTGGAAGGTGCTATTCCTGAATCTATTGGTTTGCTCAAGGAACTGATCATGCTCAACATGTCAAACAACGCTTTCGCATCCCGTATTCCATCATCTTTTGGGAACTTGACCAATCTGCAATCATTGGATCTATCTCAAAACCGATTATCTGGCCAAATCCCACCAGAGCTGGGGGAACTCACGTTTCTAGCACGGATGAACTTCTCTTACAACATGCTTGAAGGCCCAATACCACAAGGCACTCAGATTCAAAGTCAGAATAGTTCTTCTTTTGCTGAGAATCTTGGGCTATGTAGTCCTCCACTCCAAGAAACCTGCAGCGGAGAAGAGGAAGAAACTAAGCAAGCAGAAGATGAAGAAAAAGAAGAAACAGATCAAGTATTGAGCTGGACTGCAGCTGCAATGGGCTACATACATGGTTTCTTCGGTGGTCTCACCCAGTGGCGGAGCCAGACCAAAGTTTTATAGGGGGCAAAGTAAGATTAAAGCTTGAAATCATAGGGGGCATTATCATAAATTTTATCACTTAAACCACAAGTTTTTCAAATAACCAATGAAAATACATTTTTAAATATATTTCATGGGGGGCAGTTGCCACCCTTCCTCCCTCTCTACATCCGCCACTGGTCTCACCATCAGTTATATTCTCACTTCATACAAATATGTCTGGTTCATGAGGATCTGTCACTCTTCTGGTTAAATATATACGCATCAGTTTTTAAGAGGATGGTGTCTCCAAACAATAATAATAAATCAAACAAATTTTGTAACAACTTTATTAATACAAACATGGTTAACTTGCTTTTACTCTGGTTTTTTTAAAGTTAATTTACTTTTTTTACTGCAAACCCCACATTTCATTAGACATGTTCAGAAGGATTAGGCTGAAGAGCTAAAGCCAGGTGGAACCATATATATATATATATATAATAAAACTAAATTATTATAAAGCATTTGAATTACCAGAAAATATCTGAAAATATAAGAATATTTTTCCTGAATGATCTATACTATTATTTGAGAAGTGATTTGGCTTATGTGTCAGTTTCTCTATATTTTTAGATTTTTTTTTTTGCTTATTTGTCATGTTCTACATGATTTTAGGCTTAATCAATGATTTTCATAAATATTTTTTCATATATTTTAATAATAAAATATTTGAAAACATGATAATTATAATTTTTCACTATACCAATATTTAATATTATCTTATTTAATCATTGAAGTTTTGATATATTTAGTGAGTAATTCTTTATTTAACTGATTACAAATTAATAAAAATATCTTGAAAAAATAATAAAATGTATTTGAAAAAAGAAAAGATAATCCCATAACTTTATCTTGCGTTTATCTACAATTATATTTTTTTTTTTAATTTTATATACACATATAATAATTAGATTTATTATTATACTAAAATATTAAAAATAGTTTAAAAAAAAGATAAATAAATTTATTTATATTTTTGTAAGCGTATATATCAAGACAAATATTTTTATAAACATATTAATTTTATTAATGAGGTTTATAAGCTATAACAGTAAATTTGATTTATATTTTTTTTGATAATGTGACTTTTTGTAGTGTTTTTAATTATTATTACAGTTGAAAAATAATATTTATTTGTTATTTGAGTTGAAAATTAATGTTTATTTATTTATTTTTATTTTTTAAAAGAATCATATTTAAAAATATTTTTAAAATATCGCTCCAAGAGAAACTTTCATTTGATTTTCTAGCTCCGAGAGCTACTTTAATGACTTGTGCCCATAACAAGTAGTTATGACCATTCAGCAGCCGTAGCTGCAGTAGAAAAAGCAGTAATCTCTTGATCGAAGGGTTCAAGCCGCTAAAGCGGAAAGATATACTGCCTTACCCTTCAAGGCAGTTCTTCCTTATGAAGTACAATGCTCAAAAAACGGAGTCAAAAACCGGCAGAGTATTTACAGGAGGTACTGCCGAACATGTACGAGCCCCTTATAATGGAAAAAATAAAATTTAAAAAAGAAAATATTTTCAAAATATTTTTTTTTATTTACAACATGTACCTTATATTATATAATTAATTATGTTTACTTTTGATTTATTTCAAAAGTTTCACAGAGTTATGACTTTGTTTTAATTAAAATTTATGTAGAAGACTGTTATATAAAGAAAGACATGAATCTATATTTTTAATAAAATATTTCCAAAAATAATTTGTTTTAGTTATATTTAATAAATCATGAAAGTTAAAGACCACTACTTGAAAATTAAAAAAAAAATTATTTAACAATAAATCAATATCAGCTTATAGAAAGTAGCAGTTTCTATTTTAGAGTAAAAAATATTGATTGATTATAATTTATTTTTCTCTGTTATATCATTTAGAAATTAAATAACAATAGATATGAAATGTTTTTTTATCTTATACATTACATATTAATGTTTTGTTTGTCAATATGGCATATTTGCGTGTTTAATCAATTATTATGGGAAGTATTTTAGAATATAACAATAATCAATATTTTAATTAACAATGGTTCATATAATATATAAAGTTGGGTCATTGTGTTTTTTGCTTTATTTTGAGATTTTGATAACTTCAAATTTTTGACTTGAAAACATCAATTTTTATCAACAATTATGTATTTGTTTATTTAATTAGATATGGGTTTTTAAATTAATATAGTAAAATTGATTAAAGATAACAATATATTTTAAAATAAATATTATTTTTGATATACAACTAATAGTACATTTACTAATAAATATCTATAAAATAATTATGTCCGCAAATGCGTATGGTTATTTAAAATATCTATAAAACTTTATTAGATTATTATGATGATGATATGTTTTACATGTGTAATAACAAAAATTATATCTTCAGATTAATTTAATATTTGAAACGAATTAAATAATTTAGATTGATTTTTTTTAGATTGTTAAAATTTAAATTAGTTAGATATATATTAGTCCGCACAAGTGTGCGGGCCACCATCTAGTCTTAAATAACATCAAATTTAAATCCGAATGATCGTAACTATTCTAGATTTTACCCAAAATACCCAATATTTAACCGAAATTATTTTAATTATTCAAAATAACAGAATCAAAATCGGAATCAAAATCAAATGAAAGTCAAATTTTCCAGGTATTTTTCAGTTCTAGTTTTACTATCTGAACTGAACTTGAAACAATCGTAACTGAATCCAAACTGTATCCGAAATGCCTGAAATATTTAAATCAAACCGATACCGAAAATGTCCAGGCCTAAGCTTAACCATAAAGCTTTCTGGATTGTTAACCATCTATACCAGGAAATTATTAGGACAATGTAGTCTAACCTTTCGTCCTCCACTTTATTGTTTAATTTAATATAGAAATCTGGATTGTATGACTTTGTGGACCATCCGCCTGTTATTCGTCAAAAGAGACTTGTTGAAAAGTCAAACTTTCCTTTTGCTCCCATAAATGTAAATATGTAATAAGATAACTCATAAGCATCACTTTTTCACAGGAAAGGAAGAAACAAACTGAAAATTAACATGCATTCGTGCATTGAGAGGAAGATGATAATATGGAGCTTATGTTTCCTGTTCTCCCTTTCTGATTTAATACTTGTTTTCCCTTCTTCTGCTAAGCATTTATGTCCTCCAGACCAAAGAGATGCTCTATGGGAGTTCAAGACTGAATTCTCTGTCCAAGAGCTAGATTCCTCTTGGTGGGAGTCTGATTTGAAGACAGAGAGGTGGAGGAAAAACACAGACTGTTGTTCTTGGGATGGTATATCTTGTGATTCAAAGACAGGCAAGGTGGTAGCGTTAGACCTGTGGGGCAGTTCTCTCAACGGCCCTTTGAGATCTAGTAGTAGCCTTTTTAGACTACAACACCTTCAGAGTCTTAACCTTAGCTCCAACAATCTTCCGGGCATTCTACCAGATTCCATCGGTAACCTCAAACATTTAAGGGTTTTGAAGCTTCGCTACTGCAACTTCTTTGGAAAAATTCCTTCTTCACTCGGAAATCTTTCTTATCTCACTGATCTTGATCTTTCTGTTAACCGTTTCTCCGGAGAACTACCAGATTCAATGGGCAGACTAAACCGACTATCAGAGTTGCAACTTAGATATAACAATCTTGGTGGGTGTTAGAGAATATACGATTCGATATGATTAGATATGTAAATATCTTTGTGATACACTTAGATACTCTCTAGAACCATCTAATGTGTTGTATATATATTCTCACGTCAATAATAATACGATCACGGAGTTTCCTAAACTTACATGGTATCAGACGCTAAACCCTAAGCGATCGATCCAGCCTCCGCTCTCTTCTCTTCTTCTTCCTCTTCCCGTCTTCTTCCTTTTCTCTTCCTCCATCTTTGTTCTCGACTTTCTCTTTCCACTATGGCTGCCCTTCTCTCTGGTAACGATAAACCCTATGGCATCTCACAGATCAAAGCCTACATTCCTATCACCCTCGACATGAGCAAACTCAACTACGACAAGTGGCGTGAGCTCTTTGAGACCCATTGCTTAAGCTTTGGCGTCGTTCAACACCTCGACGGCTCATCACTCCCGACTCCGGAAACTGAAAAAGAGTGGAAAGAGCGTGATGGTCTTGTTAAGATGTGGATCTACGGAACCATATCTGACTCCATCATTGATACCGTTCTCAAAAAGAACGCCACTGCTCGCGATCTCTGGCTATCCATCGAAAGCCTGTTCCGCGACAATAAGGAAGCTCGTGCACTCCAACTCGAAAACGAGCTCCGAACAATGGTCATTGGCGATCTCTCTGTTCATGAGTATTGCCAAAAGATGAAGACAACTGCTGATCTCCTTGCCAACATCGACGCTCCCGTGTCTGAACGAGCCTTGGTGTCTCATCTGTTGAACGGTCTCTCCGACAAGTTTGACTCCATCATCAACGTCGTGCAACATAAGGTTCCGTTTCCTACGCTCCTCGAAGCAAGGTCGATGCTGCAGATGGAAGAGACACGTCTCTCCAAACAACAAAAGCCAACCGCTCGTCACAATGATACCTCGTCGTCATCAACGGTTCTCTATGCCGGTTCCGACGGCAACCCCCGAAGCTCAAACAACAACATCCACAACGCGGGTCGTGGTAACAGAGGACGCAACTCTGGTCGTGGTGGTGGTCGCTATCGCGGAAGAGGCCGCTCCAACAATACTTGGCAGCAACATCAAGCAAATCCATACGCCTCCCCGTGGTACTACCAGCAACCACCACCTGTCTACCCTCCCTTTTCACCATATCCGGCGTATCCTGCGTACTCTCCCTACTCCACGCCACACCAGCCTCGCCCAAACAACCCGGCTTACTCTGGAATCCTAGGCTCTCACCCCACGGGATCGTCTCCTCAGGCAAACATGGTTCAGCAGACTGCGCCCCCACAAATGGCACAGATCCCAGCCGCTCTCAACCATGCCTTCAATACGATGACTTTACAAGAGCCTGATAATGCGTGGTATATGGACTCTGGAGCATCCACACATATCACCGCTAACACAGGTAACCTACAATCTCTTTTTAATACGAGCACCATGCCTCCTGTTACTGTTGGTAACGGTTCCTTAGCTGACGTAAAGAACACGGGTCATGGTATTCTTGCTTCACCTTCTCGTACTTTTTCTCTCCGTGATGTTCTAGTCTGTCCCGCTATCATTAAAAATCTCATATCTGTCCGCAAGTTTGTTACTGATAATTTTTGTGCCATTGAATTTGATCCTTTTGGCTTTTGTATCAAGGACTTGCAGACTCGGAACACACTGCTCCGATGTGATAGCTCAGGCCCTCTATATTCAGTGACACCTTCTTCACCACCACCACTATCTCATTCCGCTCTCTCCATCACGTCACTGGATAGTTCTGTCTGGCACAAAAGACTCGGTCATCCCAACAACTCTATTCTTACTCGCATTTTATCTTCTTTTTCTTCTAGTATTCCCAAAACCGACTTGACAACATTGTGTCAAGCGTGTCAACTTGGGAAGCAAACTCGTTTACCGTTTTTTGATTCAAACACAGTTGTTACTTCTCCATTTGAAATAGTCCATTCAGACATTTGGACATCTCCTATTTCTAGCATAAGTGGGATGAAATACTATCTTATTTTTCTTGATCATTATTCTCATTTTCTTTGGGTTTATCCACTTCATCGAAAGAGTGAAACTTTGAGCAAATATTTGCATTTCTCTAATTATGTGCAGACTCAGTTTAATCGACAAATAAAATCACTACAATGTGATAATGGCGGAGAGTATGATAATCGTTTGTTCAAAGAACACTTAGCGTCGACAGGCACCACGTTCCGGTTCTCTTGCCCCAACACTTCACAGCAAAACGGACGAGCCGAACGCATGCTCCGCACCATCAACAACATGATTCGTACGTTGCTCTTCCAGGCGTCTGCACCGCTGGGGTATTGGGTTGAAGCTCTACACACAGCAGCTCATCTTCTCAATATCCTGCCCTCAACAGCCATCAATAATGATGTCCCTCATGCACGCTTGTTCAAGACACCGCCGACGTATCAACATCTTCGGACGTTTGGATGTCTTTGTTATCCAAACCTCATCTCCACGGCAAAGCACAAGCTGGCGCCACGCTCCACACCATGCATCTTCCTTGGCTATCCGCAAGATCACCGTGGATATAGGTGCCTCGACATCAACACCAAACGAATCATACTCTCTCGCCATGTCATTTTCGATGAGTCGGTATTCCCTTTCTCTTTTCCTCCTTCTCAATCTACAAAAAGCTATACTCCTTTAATTCTTCCATCTCCTATTATTCGGCCCACAAACACAACTCCAGCACCTCCAGCTTCTCCGCCGCTTCCATCTCCGCCTCCTTCACCTCATGATTTTTCCCCACCTCCCTCTCCTCAAATAAATCCTGCTCCTGCTCCTGCTCCTGCTCCTGCTCCTGTTCCTCCTCAAAACACTCATTCAATGGTAACTCGAGGTAAAAGCGGTATCATAAAACCGCGACTTCCCGTGTGTCTTCACACTGATACTTCTATCTCTCCTTTACCTATGTCTCATGTTCAGGCAGCAAAGGACCCCTTGTGGAATAATTCTATGCATATAGAACATGATGCTCATATTAAAATGGGAACGTGGGTTCTTGTGCCACGTCCAAAGAATACTAACATTGTGCGTTCTATGTGGCTATATAAGCATAAATTCAATGCAGATGGAAGTATCAAATGCCACAAATCTCGTCTTGTCGCCAATGGAAAGTCGCAACAACCGGGCATTGACTGTGATGAGACGTTTAGCCCTGTTGTGAAGCCGGCAACCATACGCACAGTCCTTCATGTTGCTCTTGTACGAGGTTGGCCGCTCCATCAACTCGACGTCAAGAACGCTTTCCTTAATGGTGACCTCCAGGAGACCGTCTACATGCACCAACCACCAGGCTTCGTCGATAAGAACAAACCTGACCACGTCTGCCTCTTGAAGCGCTCACTCTACGGCCTCAAGCAAGCGCCTCGAACTTGGAACACACGCTTTGCCTCATACGCTAAGCGACTTGGTTTTCGTCAAAGCACCTCCGATACCTCCTTGTTCGTACTCTGCTCTGGACAAAACCTTGCCTACCTCCTCTTATACGTCGATGACATCATTCTTACGGCCTCCTCCGAAAGCCTCCTGCAACGCCTCATCAAGTGCCTCAGCTCTGAGTTCGAAATGTCCGATCAAGGTCCTCTCCACCACTTCCTCGGCATCACTCTAAAGAGAGACGCCGGCGGTTTGCTTCTTCATCAACAGAACTATGCAGCCGACATACTCCACCGTGCAGACATGTCGAACTGCAATCCTTGTCTCACTCCAGTTGACACCAAACAGAAGCTCTCCGCCGAAGGTAGTCCTCCGGTCTCTGATCCCACACTCTATCGGAGCCTCGCCGGTGCACTCCAGTACTTGACATTCACTCGTCCCGACATAGCCTTTGCGGTCCAACAAATTTGTCTCTTCATGCATGATCCACGAGAAGCTCATTTTCATGCCTTGAAACGTATCCTCCGGTACATCAAAGGCACCATCTCCTACGGCATCAAGATGACACGCTCTCCGTCTCTCTCAATCACGGCTTACTCGGATGCTGACTGGGCAGGTTGTCCCTCCACTCGCCGATCCACTTCTGGGTACTGCGTCTTTCTCGGTGATAACCTTGTTGCCTGGTCATCAAAACGTCAGCAAACAATCTCTCGGTCCAGTGCTGAAGCTGAATATCGTGGTGTCGCGAATGCAGTGTCCGAAGCTACGTGGTTGCGCAACCTTTTGTTGGAAATGAAGATACATATATCTCGTGCCACAATTGTCTATTGTGATAATGTCAGTGCCATCTATCTCTCGTCAAACCCTGTTCAACATCAGCGCACAAAACATGTCGAAATCGACATACACTTCGTCCGCGAGAAAGTGTCAATGGGTCATGTTCGAGTACTTCATGTCCCCTCTGCTCAACAGTTCGCTGATGTCTTCACGAAAGGTCTCCCCTCTCCACTCTTCTTGGACTTCAGAAACAGTCTTACCGTCCGACCATCTCACGCTAAGACTGCGGGGGAGTGTTAGAGAATATACGATTCGATATGATTAGATATGTAAATATCTTTGTGATACACTTAGATACTCTCTAGAACCATCTAATGTGTTGTATATATATTCTCACGTCAATAATAATACGATCACGGAGTTTCCTAAACTTACAGTGGGAACTTTCCTTCTGTTCTACTCAATCTGAGCTCACTCATTGAGATCACACTTAGTTACAACAAGGTCAAAGGTATGCTCCCATCTAACATGAGTAGCCTCACTAATCTGGAGTCTTTAGAGATAAATGGAAATTTATTTCATGGGTCTTTACCGTCACCTCTTTTTATGATCCCTTCCTTGATTCTTCTTAACTTGGAAGGAAACAGCTTCAGTGGTCCTATTGTGATTAAGAATATATCTTCACCTTCTAAACTAGAAGTTTTATCTCTTGGACAAAACAATTTCGATGCACCGATCCAAGAAGGATCTATGTCAAAACTTGCCAGGCTCCGAACTCTTGAACTCAACTATATGAATACAAGAATCACACTTGACTTGAGCTTTCTCTCACATCTCAAGTCGCTTAGCTATCTAGACCTTTCAGGGAATGATTTGAAGTTCAGCTCAACTCTCAGTCTTCCCTCCCTAGGTTTCTTGTATTTATCATCCTGTAATATCGTTGAGTTTCCCAAGTTTCTACAAAGCCAAACCAGTTTGCTATTGTTAGACCTTTCTGTCAATCAAATTAAAGGCCAAGTACCAGAGTGGTTTTGGAGACTGCAAATACCTCATGTTAACATCTCTCAGAACTACTTAAGCGGCTTTGATGGATCTGCAGATGTTATTCAAAGAACCGGGGATGTCGTTACGCTTGATATAAGCTCAAACGCGTTCCTAAATCCATTTCCTTTGTTACCTAACTCTACAGAGTACTTATTTGCCTCTGATAATCTATTCTCGGGAGAGATTCCAAGGACGATATGTGACTTGGTTTATCTCGATAGACTTGTTTTATCCAACAACAACTTCATGTAAGATATATTATAGAGAGATACTCGGGATCCTCCTCCCTCCTGTTAAGGAAACTTAGTTAATACGTTAACCTAGAGACTTCCTCTCTACTCTTGTATATATAGGCAATTGCCTTGTACTATCAATACATCGAAATATACATTCTCTACATGGTATCAAGAGCACATCGATTACCCTAAATTTTTTAACGGCGCAGCCGCACTTCTTCTCCTCTCATCTCCTTTTTCTCTTCTACGCTTTCTCATCTCTCTCAATCAATCATGGCTAACAATGCTCATGTTGATAACATCGATCTAAACAAAAACACCCTTCTTAACGTGAATATGGTCAACGTTACGAAGCTTGACTCCACCAACTTCATGACTTGGAACCTCCAAGTTCATGCGCTCCTTGATGGCTATGATCTAGCCGGCTACCTTGACGGATCTACACCAGCACCGGAGCCAACCATAACCCGCAACGATGAGACCGTTGTCAACCCTGATCACACTAAGTGGAGACGCCAAGATCGACTCATCTACAGCGGCTTGATCGGCACTCTCTCACCGTCGATCCAAGCGCTCGTTACCAACACCAAAACATCTCAAGATGTCTGGACTTCTCTCAACGCTACGTATGCTACCCCGAGTCGTGGCCACTTTCAACAACTCCGCCAGCAGCTCAAGCACTTCATGAAAGGTGACAAGACGATTGATGAGTACATGCGAGGCTTGACCACTCGTTTTGACCAACTTGCTCTTCTTGGAAAGCCCCTTGATCATGAAGACAAGATTGAGTTCATTATTGATGGACTCCCGGAAGAATACAAGTCTGTTACTGATCAAGTTGAAGGACGTGACAAATCTCCATCCATCGTTGAGTTCCATGAGAAACTCATTAATAAAGAGGCTAAACTTCTCAGTCTCTCCACCAGCTCTGTGGCCACTACACCTGTTACGGCTCATGTTGCGACTACGCGTCCAAAGTACCAGCAGAACAGAAACTCCAACCGCAACTGGAACAACAACAAAGGTGGTCAACAACCCTATCAGCCACAACCACAACAAGACAACCGCCAATCAAGGGGCTATCAGGGACGTTGCCAACTGTGCAGCACGTTTGGGCATAGTGCGAAGAGATGCCCGCAGCTGTCTCAACAGACCATGAATGCCAACAGCGCCTCACCATTTGCTCCCTGGCAACCGCGTGCAAATGTGGCGATAGCTGCTCAGAACCCGAGTAATGCTTGGCTGATGGACTCAGGCGCTACACATCATCTTACAAGTGACTTGCGCAACCTGTCTATGTACCAACCTTACAATGGAGAAGACTCGGTTCAGATTGGAGATGGTTCGGGCTTGACAATCTCGCATACGGGTTCCCTTTCTTTACCTTCACAAACTCGAGATTTACGTTTAAATAATGTCTTGTGTGTCCCGAATATTAGCAAAAACCTCATATCAGTGTATAGGTTATGCAATGCTAATAAAGTTTCGGTGGAATTTTTCCCTGCTTACTTTCAGGTGAAGGATCTCTGCTCGGGCGCCCCGTTAATCCAAGGCAAGACCAAGGATGAGCTCTACGAGTGGCCAGCCCAACCCTCTACCCTTAAAGCTTTCTTTGCAAACACCTCCTCAAAAATTACCATGGCTGATTGGCATTACCGCCTAGGCCACCCTGCTTTCTCTACTCTTCAGTCTGTTGTTTCTGATTTTTCCTTACCTTTTGCAAAATCTGTAACACAAACTTCTTTATGTTCAGATTGTGCCATCAATAAAACTCATAAACTCCCTTTTTCTCTAAACACTATTACCTCAACCCGACCTTTTCAATACATTTATAGCGATTTGTGGAGTTCTCCTATTGTGTCTATCGACAATTACAAATACTATCTAGTACTTGTTGATCACTACACTCGCTACACCTGGCTCTATCCCTTAAAACTCAAATCCCAAGTTCTGGAAACATTCAAAGCTTTCAAGGCACAAGTCGAGAATCATTTCTCAACAAAGATAACAACTCTCTACTCCGACAATGGCGGAGAATTCATTGCTATGAGAAAATTTCTGTCTGAATCCGGCATTGCTCACCTCACCTCTCCTCCACATACCCCTGAGCATAATGGAATTTCAGAAAGGAAGCACAGACATGTCGTCGAAACCGGACTCACCCTACTCACCCACGCTTCCATGCCAAAGCCGTACTGGACCTATGCTTTCTCCACGGCTGTCTATCTCATCAACCGTCTCCCCACACCAGTTCTGAACATGGACTCACCTTATCACAAACTCTTTGGCGTTACACCTAATTACACGAAGTTAAGAGTATATGGCTGTCTCTGTTTTCCGTGGCTTCGTCCCTACAGATCTCATAAACTTGAAGACCGCTCAACGCCTTGTGTCTTCCTAGGCTACTCTCCCACACAGAGTGCCTACTTGTGTCTACAACCCAACTCTGGCCGAATTTACATCTCTCGTCATGTTCGCTTTGATGAGAATGTGTTCCCTTTTTCGAAACCATTACCTAAACCTACCTCAAACTCTTCTCCAACCGCGCCTATCATTCTACCACCAGTCACCCACATACCTCTTAACCCACCACAACCGCCACTCGTAGTGCCACCGACGGGGTCCTCGAGCTCTGATTCTAGCCTGCAGGTACTGGAAGAAACTCCACCTGAGACTTCACCATCTCCGTCTACGTCGACTGCTCCATCCTCGTCAACCACAACGCCTACCACTACGGCGACATCATCTTCAACATCAGCTCCCCCGCCGGTTCCGGCTCCTCCACCAGCTCCGGCACCTCCACCAGCTCCGGCTCCTCCACCTCCGACTATGCATCCTATGCTAACTCGTAGGAAGAATCAGATCAGCAAGCCGAATCCAAAATATACCTACTCCGCTTGCCTCTCAAGCAGAGGTCCACCTGAACCAAATACTCTTCTTCAGGCGTTAAAAGACAAACGATGGAGAGGAGCCATGTCCAGCGAGATAGATGCGTTTGCGCGTAATCACACATACGACCTTGTGCCTCGACGTCCAGATCAAAATGTCGTTGGCTGTAGGTGGCTGTACAAGAACAAATACAATGCTGATGGTACACACAAATCATGCAAAGGGAGACTTGTTGCGAAGGGCTACACTCAGCAACATGGTTATGATTATACTGATACTTTCTCACCAGTTATTAAAGCTACTACTCTTCGTCTTGTGCTTGATATTGCAGTGAGTAATTCCTGGCCGATCCAACAGCTTGACGTCAACAATGCTTTTCTTCAAGGAACTCTAACGGATGAAGTATATATGGAGCAACCACCAGGCTTTGTTGATAAAGATAAGCCAGATCATGTATGTCGTCTCCGGAAAGCTATATATGGCCTCAAACAAGCACCTAGAGCGTGGTACATGGAGCTTCAATCATTCCTTCTCAGCCTCGGGTTTACCAACTCTCTTGCTGACACTTCTCTGTTTGTCCTACAACGAGGAAAGGAGCTGCTGTATCTTCTTATTTATGTAGATGATATTCTTCTAACGGGGAACTCAAAATCAGCCATTGCCACCATTCTACGGCTACTTGCTGAACGTTTTTCAGTAAAAGACCCAGAGGATCTTAATTATTTTCTCGGTCTTGAGGCGCATCGAACACAAAAAGGACTGCATCTCTCCCAGCGCAAGTATATTCTTGACTTGCTACACAAGTATGACATGATGAATGCGAAGCCGGTCTCCACTCCGATGGCATCTTCACCGAGACTCACACTGAACTCTGGTACCTTGCTGTCTAACCCTTCTCAGTACAGACAACTTATAGGAAGCCTGCAGTATCTTCAGTTCACGCGCTTAGATATCGCCTATGCTGTCAACCGCTTGTCTCAATTCATGCATAAGCCAACTGAAGATCACTGGCAGGCTGCGAAACGTATTCTCCGCTACCTGGCTGGTACACCTACACATGGGATCTTCTTCAGCACCAACAACAAACTCATCCTTCATGCTTACTCCGACGCCGACTGGGCAGGTGATGCGGATGACTATATCTCCACCAACTCATACATCATCTATCTTGGCAATCATCCTATATCGTGGACAGCTAAGAAACAAAATGGTGTCGCTCGCTCTTCGACGGAAGCTGAGTACAGAGCTGTCGCCAACACCGCTGCTGAGTTAAGTTGGATATGTAGCATCCTCACGGAACTTCGAGTTGCTGTACCATCCTCCCCGGTTGTCTACTGTGATAATGTTGGAGCTACCTTCCTTTGTGCTAATCCCATCTTCCACTCACGAATGAAACACATAGCGATTGACTATCACTTTGTCCGTGGTCAAGTACAGCGCGGAGCCTTGCGCGTTTCTCATGTCAACACCAGAGACCAGTATGCAGACGCTCTAACAAAACCACTTTCTCAAGCTCGCTTCTTGGAACTACGTGACAAGATTGGAGTGAGCCCTCTCCCTCCATCTTGAGGGGGCGTGTAAGATATATTATAGAGAGATACTCGGGATCCTCCTCCCTCCTGTTAAGGAAACTTAGTTAATACGTTAACCTAGAGACTTCCTCTCTACTCTTGTATATATAGGCAATTGCCTTGTACTATCAATACATCGAAATATACATTCTCTACACTTCAGCGGCTCCATTCCTCCGTGTTTGAGTACTTATCTTTCGGTCTTGCATCTCCGGAATAACAGCATCTCTGGTGTTATTCCAGAAGGATTTATGAGTAACATGTTGATATCACTTGATGTTGGTTACAACCGGTTATCAGGAGAACTACCCAAGTCTCTAGTTAACTGCACTCGTTTCCAGTTTCTTAACGTGGAAGAAAACAGAATCAGGGACACCTTCCCAGTCTGGTTGAGATCGTTGCCTATTCTAGAGATTATCGTCCTTCGTTCCAACGAGTTCCACGGACCGATATCTTATCTTGGAACTTCTCTCAGTCTCTCCAAGCTCCGGATCTTTGACATCTCGAAAAATAACTTCACTGGGGTCTTGCCATCAGATTACTTTGCTGGTTGGAGGGCAATGTCATTACCGGTTGTATACTTCGAAGGTGATTCACAGTATAGGTTTTCAGGAGTTGGCAAACCGTACTATCGTGCCTCTGTGGCTCTGAGAAGCAAGGGGTTGAGTATGAAGCTGGTTGGGAGTGGTTTCACAATGTACAAAACCATCGATATCTCTGGAAACAGATTCCAAGGAGGCATTCCTGAATCCATCGGTTTACTGAATGAACTGATTGTGCTCAACATGTCAAACAATGTTTTCACAGGCAGTATTCCACCATCTTTGTCAAACATAACGAGTCTTCAGTCATTGGATCTATCTCAAAATGGATTGTCTGGCGAAATCCCACCGGAGCTCGGGAGACTCACTTTTCTGGCGTGGGTGAATTTCTCATACAACAGGCTTGAAGGTCCAATACCACAAGGCACTCAGATTCAAAGCCAGAATAATTCTTCATTCGCTGAGAATCCTGGGCTATGCGGTGCTCCTCTCCAAAAAACTTGCGGTGGAGGAGAAGAAGAAATAAATCAAGAGCAAGAAGATGAAGAAAAAGATCAAGTGTTGAGCTGGACTGCAGCTGCAATAGCCTATCTACCTGGTGTATTCTGTGGATTTACCCTCGGCCATATTCTGACTTCATATAGACATGACTGGTTCATGAAAATCTTTAACCCTTTTGCTTAATATAAGGCATCAGTTGTCTGATGATATCTACTATGTAATCATCAGTCTTCATACGTTTTGAAATTAGTATGGTAATGCCGTGAAGAATTCTCTTTTGTTGTATTGTTTTGCCACTATTATTGTGAGAATCTGTGTGCTTTGGTAGAGTTAGTTTTCTGTTTTTCTTTATGTATTTGTGTCTCTGGAGTCTTGTCGTAGGGACACCTCGCCCCGTAGCAAGTCGTATATTTTCTATTTATGATGTTTCGATTTTCAGATGTTGCTTAACACGATTACCATGTTTTAAGTCGGAATTACCAAATTGTTTTTTCAATAAAATCTTCATTTTCAGATTTCTTATATTGTTTCAGATCAACCTGATAGATATCAGAATGCATATTTAAAGAGATTCAAAGAACAACTCTCTTTATTATTTTTAGAAAATAGTTCAAACCTAAAACCAAATCTCTTCCACACCATTGTCACAACTCAACAATGGTGTTTGCTAATCCTATTTCACTAGAAAACTCCTAATTCTATTAGTCCTAATTCTATTTGGACTAATAACAAGCCTTCGTTATCCTAACCACCTTGCTAAAGATTACTTAGGCTGCAAACTATCTTGAAGTTTATCTAACATTTACCTTTTTAAGCTTCGAGTTGGTCTTCATGAGGTCTTGAAATCCGATCAGACTTCTCATCCTTGTAAACTTGATTTTTGCTAGGGCATCAGCATGTCAGCACATTGTTCTTCTCCGGATACATGTTCATCCTCAATTTGTCCATACTCAATACATTCTCAAACGAAATGGTATCGTTTGTGAGTGCTTACTTCTACCGTGAAATACGATATTGTTTGCAAGTGAAATGGCGGATTTGTCGTCTTGCGTATGAGAGTTTTCACACAGCTCTTACCTGTGATTTCACTCAACTAATCTTGAAGCGATATTGCTTGTATTGCAGCTCCTATGGCAGCTATAAACTCGACTTGATAAAGCGACTGTATTTTGATTTGAAACTCGATGTGTTGGTGGTAACTCACCGAAAAAAATAAAGTTGAACATGATACTTGACCCAGAATAATGGGAGGTTGAACGTGTGTAAGAGAAACTTGCTGATATTATTAAAGCCAACAAAATACTACAAATTCAATAGGAAAAAGCAAGAAAACAAGAAAACGTTCAAGAAATAACCCAGGAAAACCTTGTAAATTGCGACCCTACAAAAGTAAATATTATATATAGAGAAATAGAAAATTACTCTTTTCATAGAAAAGAAGAGATCTCTAATCCTGGTACTTCATCTCAGACATGAGAAATCCAGGCATCTCATAAGAGGCAGAGAACTTCTCCACATCAGCTTTGAGCTCTTCGATCTCCTTGTTGTTCACCAATCCCTTGTTGAAGTCCTTCAACAGCTTACCGTGCTCCTTCTGGATGTTCAGCGTCAGTGTCACTGATCGGCTCAAGAACTCTCCTATCTTCTCAAAGTCCTTCTCCACCAATCCTCTTGATGTCATCGCAGGTGTACCTACAAATTAACATTTTTAAATATGCTTACAAAATCCAAAAAGCGAGATTCATGAACATTTAGATCACTCTCTTACCGATTCTTACACCTCCAGGAGCAAGAGCACTGCTATCTCCAAATACAGCATTCTTGTTCAGAGTAATGTTGCACAGATCGCAAAGCTTCTCCACCTTGTTACCTGACAGAAGCAGAATTAGATAAATTAGGGCAGGTTCATAATAACAATGGTCTCAAAGGGATTTTTCTTAGGAATATTATCCAATTACCAGTCAATCCAAGAGGGCGAAGATCCCAAAGAACAAGGTGGTTCTCAGTTCCACCGGTTACAATGCTGTATCCCTTGCTCATCAGGTAGTTTGCAAGAGCAACAGCATTGGCTTTCACCTGTTTGGCATAGACCTTGAAGCCAGGAGTATTAACCTGCTTCAGTGCAACAGCTAGAGCACCAATCTGGTGGTTGTGAGGACCACCTTGAAGCGCAGGGAACACCGCAAAGTTGATTTTGTCCTCAAAGTCATAGACAGCACCCTCGGGCTGCCCCTTCTTTGGTGGTTTCGGGCCCTTCCTGTAGAAGATCATACCCGCCCTTGGACCCCTCAAACTCTTGTGAGTTGTGGTTGTCACAACGTCACAGTACTCAAATGGGTTTGCAGCTTCCTGCGAATGCAAATAAGAACTCAATCAGCTAATGTAATTAAAAAATCTTGGCAACTAACATTAGAGTGGTCAAAGCACTTAATGATACTTATAAGTTCCTATGTTACATTCACTTACGCATGTTTATAGGTATTGAGGATTTAGAATTAAAAGCAAAACAAAAAAAACAAACAGAAATAAAAACTTCTTCTAGAGAGTGAAAATGAGAGCACACAAATTTCATTTGATAGTCTACCCTGGAAATGCTATATTTTATACATGAATGCAGAAATTTTTTTACAAATCAAGAACTTCGTTATTGACCATGTAAAACTCAATCTTGGTAACTAATTAGAGTGGCCCAAGCACTTAATCAGACTTATAAACTCCCATGGTTAAAGGTGTTGAGACCAAAAAAAAGCAAAAACAAAAAATAAACATTTTTCAACAATGTGATATGATTGGTTCCTAGAACACTCTCATTTGATAAACACACCTTAAAAAAAAAAAAAAAAAATCAATACATGAATGCAGACAGATATGAGATATGCGTAACTGATTCAATGTCAAAAGTTCCAGAAACCATCAATCTTTTATCATCAAAGAGAGTACCTGAGCAGCAACGAGGCCACTGATGTGAGCCATGTCACAAAGCAAAAGAGCTCCAACCTTATCAGCAACAGCTCTCAACCTAGCGTAATCCCAATCCCGAGGATACGCACTCCCACCACATATGAGCAGCTTCGGCCTAAAATCCATGGCCTTCTCCTCAAGCTTATCGTAATCAATGTACCCCGTCGTAAAATTCACCTTATACGGAAGGCTCTCAAAGTAGATCGAAGTCGCGGAGATCTTCTTCCCACCGGAGGTATAGTACCCGTGCGTGAGATGCCCTCCGGAAGGGAGATCGAGCCCCATGATACGGTCGTGAGGCTGTAGCAAGGCGGTGTATGCAGCGAAATTGGCGGGAGATCCGGAGTAGGGCTGGACGTTGACGCCCCAGGAGGAGGAGTCGAGGCGGAAGGCGGCGAGGGCGCGGGAGGAGCAGAGGTTCTCGATCTGGTCGATGAACTCGTTGCCTCCGTAGTAGCGGTTTCCCGGCATGCCTTCGGAGTATTTGTTGGTGAGGGCGCTTCCTAGGGCTTCGATGACGGCGAAGGAGGTGAAGTTCTCGGAGGCGATGAGCTCGATTCCGCGGCATTGGCGGCGTTTCTCTTTCTCGATGAGGTCGTGGATCTCGGGGTCGACGGTGACGAGAGGGGTGTTTCCCCAGGAGGAGACTGGATCCATGGTGAGGGCGACGAGAGAGATCTGAGAGATTCAGAGGGAGAGATTCGAAGGGAGAGTGGAGAAGTGGAAGGAAGGTAGTTTGGGTTTAAAAGCGGGGAAGTAGGTGTGGTGTGTTATTACGGATTTGTCCCTCTTTGCTAATTTTGGTTAGGTGTGTGTGTGTGTGGTTGCAGAAATAGTGGGTGCGTGTTTAAGTTTTTTATAACTATATATTTACTTTGGTTAACTCTGTGGCCGACTATTTCCTTATTTTCAACTTCCGAAAAAGAAACATAGATATTTATAAACATTTTTAACACCTCAGATATTTATATACATAAATTGAATCATTAGTGTTGCTACGAAAATTTGATTATTGGTAAAAATTAATTACAAATATGAAAAGTTTAGAATTGAGTGACGAGTATCGGTTTAATAAGAAACTTGACTTAATTGTTTTCTAAATAAAATACTAGAGAAACTTTATCAGTTGATATGTCAAACAAAGTATCTCACAAATCAAATATTATTAGTTTTAATACAATGCAATTAATAATTGAATTTTAAATTATAAAGATAAAATGAACAAATCATTTTAAGACACATCACACAAAAATATTTCTGGCATTTTCGTTGAGTTTCTCGTACGTCAATTTTGTCTTCTCTCAGTACTTTTTAATATTTTTTTCTTTTACTTTTGGTGTTTAGATACTCTTCTAGAACATCCAATAAAATTATCCTTATTAATAATCAATCCAAACCAAACATAGTTTCAAAATTACATGAAATTGAATGAATGAAAAGAAGACTGGAATAAACTGGATTCAAAAAGAAAACCTTGTACTTAAACTTTGTGGAGACCGTCCTCTAACGCTTTTTAAGCCAAGGTCACTTTTCACCACTTTCAGAGACGGGTTGTATAAAGATTCTTCCGGTCCAGACACAGTTAGCCAATACCTTGACGTAGGGGAACGCGACCAAAAGAGTCTATTTTGAATTTCACTAGAGCTGTGGAAATTGTCGAGACTTGCTACTTCTACTAACTGTGATATACCCGCTGTGAATGCCTACGTAACCAAGGAAATATTACATTAGAGTCTAGAGAGGCTTTCTTTTCATTGAAGAAACCTAGATCTACAACTTCTCATTACATTCCTTGTCGTCCCCGAACAAAATCCATGATGAAAGAGATAACAGAAACCACCGCACTTCAAGACAGCCCCTTAGCAAAACCATTGTGCACAGGGTCAACCATTGTGATATACCTGCTTTGAATGCCTACGTAACCAAGGAAATATTACATTAGAATCTAGAGAGGCTTTCTTTTCATTGAAGAAACCTAGATCTACAACTTCTCATTACATTCCTTGTCGTCCTCGAACAAAATCCACGATGAAAGAGATAACAGAAACCACCGCCACTTCAAGACAGCCCCTTAGCGAAACCATTGTGCACAGGGTCAACTGACGGTCCTGAAATTTTGGAGGCCTGTAACGATGTGTATGTAAAAGAATTGTTACCAATTTGGGGGCTTATTTATGTGTAATTTTTTTTAAAACTTTCGAGGGCTTATTGCAAATGTTTCACTTCGAATGGCTCAAAACCGGCTATGTGGTTAAGAAGGAGAGTGAACATCCGAGAGCAACTTGTAACTAAACATTTCAATATTGACGTATTACAAAACATGCAAATATATAAAAAAAACTGGGGAGCCGTTTTACACCGCCAGCAAAACCACTGACGAAGAAGAGGCGGAGATGAAAATCCTTTTTGAAGTTGAGAGAAAAAATAAAGAAAAAAAAATAGAGATATAAAATCCGGAAACCAACCCATAAAGATATAATGCCTAATTAAAAACATACACAATCAAATTTATAAATATGTATCATAAAGTCTTCTTCTAGTAGTTGACAAAAAAAAGTCTTGTTCGAGTATGTACTTGCTGAAAAAAATATTTAGAGTATGTATAATTGTATATTTGTTTTTATAAATAATTTAACAAAATGCCAATGTTGTTTTATACAAAAAGAACTATATATTTAAAATAAAACATTCCAGCGGCTCATGGGTTATGTGTTGCAATATCCATTCTTATTTGCATTTTCTAAAAATACATATAGCTTTCATTGACCAAAAATTAATACACTTTAAATAAAATAACTTATATAAATAGAGGAACTGTATTTTTACGTATTGATCAAGTTAATAGAGAAACTAGAATTTACATAAATATGATTGATTTATGTTAAGATTAAAAACAAATTAAGACAAAATATATTTAGTATGCTAATTCAGACGAATCTTGGTGATATGTTTATTAGTAAGAAAGTATGAATTCTTTAAAGAAACTAATCGAAATAATAAATTTTAATTTTTTTTATCAATGATCTAAAAATTTGTTTAGGCAGAGGCGCTAGTTAGCAAATCAGACTTAAATAAAAAAAAAATCTAAAATAATTTAAAATAAAATCAGTCTAAGCGCTACAAATTTTGGTTTAGGCATCACCCAAATCAATAATCTCATATAGAACATTTAAATATCGTCTATCGATTTTTGAGTATTGACTTTTGTAGATAAATAATACAAATAGTTTACCCTGACAATACAATATCCATTAATCACATCCATAAATTATATGTAAAACTAGTTGTTGCTAAGCTTCTTTTAAATGTAATACATCCTTTTTTTTGAACAAATGTAAGACATCCTAAGTTAATTTTTAGTGTTGATTAAAGAAAGTGCTATGGCTATTTGAACTAAAACATAGAAAAATAATTTTACCACTCAGTAAAAAGCAATTACCTTTAAAATTCATGAAACAAAACAAAAATAGTTGGTATCCCATCATCTGAACCTTTTTAGCAAGCAACTAGGCACTACACAAAGTAGTTGTTGTAGTAGGAGTGTAAGAGGGAATATTCTGTAGTTATTTCATTGTGTTCTGTTAATAAAATTGTTTATCCAGCAAAAAAAGAAAACCATAACATGGGCCATGATAGGGTGGGGGAGGAGAGTAGGTGGTGTTGTATCTTAGTGAGTTAGGTGAAGGTTTTTTTTTCTGTCAGCGAGTAGGTGAAGGTTAGATTCGTCTTCTGATATTGTAAACTGATTTTTGTGGTCCTTAAATAGTCTGCGTAGTGCTATTAGCAGATGATGTCAACATGTGATGCAAGTTTCTTAATAGCACCGCAGCCACTACCTTAGCATTTTCTTCTAAGTGCGTTCTGTTAACTGGTAAGTAGAAAAGTATGTAAAGATTCATAAATTGGTCTCTTTCGACTAATATCTGCTCAGTTAAAAAGTAGTTGCCAGAATTTAGTTTGTTACGTTCTCTGTAGTTTTGAATAATATTTCTTTTGGCCATTAAGAAGAGGAATGTCAAATAGAATAATAAAATGAGTATAATCACGTTTTAGATAATTTTCCATGTGTTTTTCAAAAAAAAAAAGAAGATAATTTTCCATGTGGTAGAGTTCAAGACTTCAAGCTGCACCAACGTCCCATTTAGATTGAGTAATTGGATACTCACCTAACCTAACACAAAAAACAAGCAAATCCCTTTTCAAAATAAAGAAAAAACAAGCAAAGGAAAAGTATGTCCTTGTAATATTTTTCTAACAGAGTTGTTTGGAAATATGAATATCAGTATAAATAAAAATTATTTGGAAATATAGATAGCAGTATTACATTAATTGTATTTTCATATTTTACTTAGTTTAACAATTTCATTGATCGCTCTGGTGGTTGGTGGTTCTCACCGTCACCGGAAGCGACTAAGACTCTGGGGAAAGAGGTTCTGAAAGCTCTTTACCGCCGACTTTCTGTTTTCGGGAAGGGATGGCTCCTCTAGCATTTCTATCGCCGACTTTGTGTCTCTAGGAATGATGGTTTTTTATAGCGTCTCGATCACCGGAACTTATGTTCTTGTGTGGTGAATTTGTATTAGTTTGAAGCCATGAGAATACTGCTTTTGTTTTGTTCTTGCTGTTTCAGTCACTTCGTCGCATCCTAAGTTGGCTTTTTGGGTTCGTTTTTTGTGATTTATATTCGCTGTGGAGGTATCTACTAGACTTTATCTTGGTCCTTTGTGATTTTGGGAGATGGTTTCTAGACGAAGCAGTTAACTTGATCTTCAGTTCTTCTCTTGCAAGGAGGTGGGCAGTCTTTGTTCTGTAGGTCACTTGGCTGCCTTGCGAGTGTCCGCCTATAAGAGCTGGTGGTCTTCTTTGACATTTTCCCAAGTAGCTTTTCAAGGTCTTTTGTCCTTGTATCTTAGTTTTAGTGGTGGATTCTGGTCATGCAAGTTTCACATGGATAGCAGCTGCTGGAGTTGGTGTAGTTTTGATCTCACGATTGTTTCTGATGTTGCTGGTTCTAGTATGGCTTGGTGATGTTCCATTCAGGGTTGGGACCGCTCAAGACATTTGCTCCTTAGGTCAGCTCCATTGATATCGAATTCTTTTGAAAACGTGGAAAGAACAGACTTGTGGACATAGATGAGTTTTATGCTCCATTTATGTCTTTGTTTTATTTTGTTTGGTTTGTGTTTTTTGATTTTGGTTTCTATCGACACCATGTATCTCAACTTTCTTCGAGTTAAAAAAAAATAATTTCATTAATTATATTATCTTAACAATAATTCACACTATTAATTATATTACCATAATAATAATAGTGCAGATTTTAATTATTAGTTAATCAATATAATTTTTTTGCCAATTGTAAAATCAAAATGTTAATAACTAGGTTTTGTATACGGTAAACGTTCAGTTTATTTTTATTTTGGTTTCAATCGGTAGAAATAATGTAGCCAAAAACATAATTCAAAAACATGTTTTTTATGAATGAAATAATAACTTAATCAAAATTATAAAAATGTTCAAGCGTAACATGTATTATATTTATTATCACTTGATTTTTCATTACATATAATTAATTTACTACATATTTTTTTAGTTCACTTAATTTAGCCAAACATATAAAATAATCATTTTTATTAGTTTATAAAATCAGTTAGGCATAAACATTGGATATCCATTTAGGTACATATTGTTCCTTCTAGATATCATTTTTTGTTTTGTTTTAAAATTAGGTCCTGCTTGAATATTATAAATTAATTTGTGGTTTTTAAGGTGGATTCTTGTGGGTTTGGATGAGTTCGGTTGTGATGTATAGAAATCTAAAAATATTTAAATAATCAATGAATCTAAAATGGTTTGAACATTTGTACCAAAAATAATCATATTACCCGATTTAGACAAAGTCTTTTAGATATAATTAGTTATATTATGATACATCTAAAATATATAACATTAATTATGAAAAAACATCAATGTATAAAAATGTAAGAATCAAATTCCGAACGGATGTGCAGCTCAATCTCTAGTGTGTTATTATCTATTCTATTAAAATAGAAGTCACAACCTCATGAAATCTGTAATTTTTTAGTTGGTTCATTCTTAGATTCTAGGTACATAAACAATACAATCCATCACACATCCATCCACGGCTTGATTCCTCACTGTTCATTGGCTTTGCCCCTTTCCTTGGTCGATCCTGAAATCATACCACATCACAATAAGATGATTTTAGAGACATTAATCAAGCATCAATTCACGATTTGCATGGTTTGGCCACAAGATTCTATGTCAGGCCCAAAAATGACATCTCTAAATATACATGGAAAAATTCAGTAAAATTCATGATAATCCATGATAATTCTCAACTAAGAGATATCTGAAATCGGATTCCCAAGAACCGGTCTAGATCATATAGATCTCGACCCACATCGGTCCGGCCAAGGCCATAGACCGGTTATCGGACCGGCTTTTGCCTCAGACCTTGTTTCCTCCGTCTGATCTCCCAGACACAATCAGAATATGGAGATGAAGAAAAATATATATTATATGTACGAATTGAAAGGATGCAATCAAGACAATCACACCAAAGACCCAACCGGACTGTGGCTGGCCTATGGGTGTTGTACCGAGGTTAGCATCACTAACCTTAGGCGTGCGTTCCCCAGGGGGGATCTCCTCTCCTTCTCATGTTCCTTCTGTCGAGTATTCATCCTTGGTTTCCAGTCAGGCTTGATCGGACAGTGCCTTGGTCGGAGTCTCCTTCACGATCCGATGCTCTATTTCTCTCTTGATTTCTCTGTCTCAATTTTGGCAGAGTTTCCCCTCTGTCTTCTCATACCATTTTCGATGGCAGAGAATATGTATTTATAAAGAAACTCGTTGTCCAACTTCCCTTAGGCGAACGGGTACGATTGAGAGAGAGAAAAGGCACAACCGTTCCACATGGCACCTTTTCGCGGATCAGGGGTTAACTACCCCTTTGGGGCACGTCCTAGGCACGGAGGGAACATTCCCTTGCTCTGTAGGACATCTCGGTCCAACCGTCCCGTTCCTGGTCCGATCGTCCCAATCGGACATATACCCGTTCCGTGGTTCCGATCCGGTAACCATTCAGACAGCTCGCACTGGTCCGGATCCGAACATTCCGGTGAGCTGAGATGAGCTTCCCCTTAGCTGTCCCAGCTAACTGAGCTAGTCCATCAGTTCCCGTGAGCTGAACAACTCAAGGTGAGCTGGTTACACTCTTCCCCCAGCTGGATGAGCTTGACCCGGACCATGTCCAGCTATCAGTTTACTCTTCCAGCTCTCCTTTACTTCCTTCCTTCCTCTGATGATCAAGTATCAACGTTCTGATCCCTTGCACCACCAGTTTGGACCATGATACACCTTATTTCAGGTCGGATGACCTGACTTGGTGCGTCTCCATGTACCATAGTCCGTCCTGCGATCCTATCTAGGATCCGGGACATGACAAAAAACCCCCACGCTGCTGTCCGTTTGGAAATGGTACGTAATTACATATTTTAATTTATTATCTTTAATAAATATATATATATATATATATATATATATATTAACAACTTTTTAAAATGTTTTTAGGCCAAAGAGTTGAGATGCTTACCGACTCTTATGCAACTTTACGAGCGACCCACAAGAACAAGGCGGGCCAATTTCTAGATGGCAAGTCCGAGCAAATCTTCAACGACGTGGCAGCTCGGGTTGAGAAACGTCACCCAGCTGATGCAGCAGTCAACCGACGGATTATATGTCACCTTATCTACAATTGAAGTGGAAAAGATTTACGAGGAGGTAAATTTTAAAAAAAAAAATTAATTATTAATTTCATTTAACTTTAAATTTTTAATTTCAATATATATTTTTGTTTTTTTCAGGTTGCTCCTAGGAAAAATGGATGTACATTGGGGATTGGTTCCGTCAACGATGTTTCGAGAGCAGCATTGTCTTATGGTTAAAGACGGGATGAGGAAGTCTTTGAGCTGATCGAGTAACGAGTTGGCCTCGACAAAAAATGAGTTGGCCTTGACAAAAACTGCGTTCACAGCTCGCATGGGTGGAGTCGATGGCTTCTTAGACGTTATAGTGGCCACAAACCCAGAATGGGAGTCCATGTTGAGGAACATGCAACGAAAAAATTTCATTCCAGGTGAGTCATCCGACACACATAACGAGACAAATGTTACAAGGATGAGTGAGAAATTCTACCAGGCGATGCACGACTCTTAGTTCTTTTTCTGGTTGTTGTATTATAAATTCAAAAATTATTTATATATAGAACATTTTCGTATTGATTTTTATTTTAAATTATAATTTTATTAATAAATTAAATAATTTTCATTATCTTTTAATCATATTTTAAAATTCAGTAAAATACGAGACGAAGTAAATTCGTAGCTAATTTATGAGTTCTTTACGTGGAAACATTACGAGGAAATGACGAGGAAAGTTTAACGAGTGCCTTATGAGAAATTATTGTTGTGGTGTTTACGTGTATTTTACGAGGAATCTATTTAGTGGTCTGTACGTGCAAGTTACAAGGAATTGTCTTCGAGGTATTTTAGTGTTTTTTATGAGGATTTTTTTACGAGGAAATATAGCGAGCTCTTTACTTGGAAAGGCCACATAGTCTTTACGACGAATACTATACTTCTTTTTTACGACGAAATAATTACCTCGCTACTTTACGAGGAATTGGTGAGGAAATATATGTTACGATGAACGTAAAACGATGAAAAGGTTTTCCTCGCTAATTCCTCGTAATACCTTATTTACGAGGAAATCACGAGGAAAATGATCGTCGTTAAGCTTGTGTTTTCTTGTAGTGCTTTAATATATAGGATATTTTTGCAGATTTCTCGTCAAACAGGTTTTGATACCAATTGTTGGGATTTCAAAATTATATGTCCAACTCTATATCATTTGATTAGTACGATATCGTCCACTTTGGACTTAAGAATCAGACCTGCATGAATTTACTTTTGGACTCCCTCCAAAAAACCTTGTACTAATTAATGAAAGTTAGACATCTATTTATATTATAGACAGTGTTTATCTAATTCTCCAATGTGAAATTTAGTTTATTATCTCACAACTAAGCATGGAAAGAAAGATTTAAATCATCGGAAGCATATACCCTAGTGGAAATGTTGCTGAGTATACATGTCCACCATCAACTCCTAAAAAGCACCAGAAGGCCTCGTACAAAGGGGATTAGATCAACTATGTGTATAAGCAAAACATGATATTGAACTTCCAGATTAAAGACCTACCCAAAAGATCAGTATCGTCAGGGGAGAAGAAAAGGTAAAAGGACCAAAACACAAATAACTACCGTAAACAGCAAGCTCTAAAAGTTTCAAGTTAATTACAAGGAGATTTTAATACACAGAACCACAAGAGTGTCATATTAACTAATCAGTTAGATAATATGTGTATCTATATAAAAAAAAATATAAAGCTACTTTATTAACATATAGACTGAAAGCTTTCCATGCAAACAATTGATGTTTCTAACTACAATTCTCACCCATTTCAACTCAAGCATCATTAGAATTGTACAAACTTCTCATAATCTGTAAAGCTAAGACTTCAGACTGATTTGGAAGTGTTAATACAGATTTGATGTTCTAACCACAACTCTCACCCATTTGTAAAGTTAATATGTGTATCAATAGGAAAAATTATAAAGCCACTTTATTAACATAGACTGAAAGCTTTCCATGCAAACAATTGATGTTTCTAACCACAACTCTCACCCATTTCAGGATATAAACATTTCAAACTGAAAACGGATCAAACTCTAGTAACATAATGTAAAATTTGCTTTATGCGACCCGAATGTTAAACATCATGGCGTTTGAGTACATGATTTCTATCGATAACATTTAACACTCCATTTTTAGTTTGTCGGCGATAACAATCTTTTTAAAATGGATTCAACATAATTTTGTATTGATAAACAAAGGGGATAAAATTGTTTTAGATGCGTAATATGAATAGAAAAAAAAAGGAGCCCATACCATAATTGATATGATTCTCGCTGTCGGTTGCTTTAAATATTAAAAATGTTTTAGAAGTTAAAACATACGTATAATTTGTTTATTGCCGTTTGTTTATTTCTGATTTGAACGTTTGGGTTAGTTAAGACTTCAGACTTCAGATCCACCGACGCTCCCCCCACACGCCTGTCCAGATCCAAGCAGTAAGCCACTCACACATTTGTGTAGTGACCATAGCACTTTCCACCTCTGCATGTTTCAGACTATTAAAATTCAATTTTAGTTGTGGACTTTCATATGAGGATTTACGTTTTAACTTTTGGGACGTATTCAACTTATACAGTAAAAAAAGTAGGGTGCAAATGATAGACATTCCAAAGAAGAATAAATTAAGTGGAATTGATGATTCACTTAAATTTATTATGTCAACCTATACTAATAAAGTTTTTTTCAAAAAAAAAAAATCTATACTAATAAAGTTGATACATCTCTTTTCTTTGAGCTATGCCAGCAGTCTCAAATAGTCTAAACACAATATGTCAGTATAGTTTTATTAATTACTTCACATTTCTCAGCTTTTAATTTTATTTTTATTTTTACACCATTTTTAAAATAACATTAAATAACCGATAAATTACTACTTTAATTTTAGTTCAACTAATTTTTTGACATTAGTCTGTCAAATAATAATTTAATAAAATTATATACTATAATCCAAAATACATAAACTTCAAAAATAAATAGAAAATCAATGAATACAAAGAAAGAAACTTTCATACTTTCCATATTTTTCACACGATAATGAAAAAATGAATCTCAACAATTTTTGCTTCTACTTTCCTCGTCATAAAGCTAAATTTTATAATTAACAAAAATAATTTAAATCCACAACAAAAATTAATACATTACATAATTTAATATATTCAATTTGGAGAGCATAATATAATGAATATAATAAATAATAAAAAAATCAGTGAAAACACATAATGTAGCTTAATCTTGGTAAAACAATTAGCGGATAAATAATAATTTAATGAAAATACTTAAATGTAATCTAATAATACATAAATTTTAAGAGTAAAAACAAAATTTTCATAAAAATGAATAAAATCTACAAAGAAATGAAGAAAATCTATTTATGATATTGATCTTTCAGTGTCATCAAACTAAAATTTAGGGAAGTTGAAAATTTTATTGAAGAAAAAATAAATACATAAAATAGAATTTTTAAAAGAATCAAAATTAAGTGATTTGCCTAGTGTCACTAAAAATAAATAATATAAAAGATTATAATTCAGTTTACAGGAAAAACTCATAAGAGTACAAATTAGAAAAATCCCTTCTCAATATTGTTTATAATGTTTTATCGAGGAATGCCAACAACATTTTTAAGCGAATCTTGCATTTTCATCATTAACTCAAGTTAAGAAAACTAAGGAGACACTGACTAAAACCATAATTAACAATTATACATAATTAAAAGTCTATTAAAAATAGGAAAGCATAGTATAACAAGATATAACAAAAAACAATAAATATAAGAAAAAATAATGATATAAAAAAGATATTAAACTTATTATACCCATATAGATTAAAGAAAATAAAAGTTTAGTCCCCAAAAAATCTTCAAGGCTAAATTTAATACTTATAGAATAATATATAAAACATAAATAAAAATAGATGACATAAAATAAAACAAACATAAAAATTCATACAACCAAAATAAAGTAGAACCTAACCCATTAAAATTATCTCAGAAATCGAATTACAAAACTTAATTAATCCCAGTGACTCATGTTGAATATAATACAAACAATTCTAACAGAAAGAAACAATAAAAACGAGCAATCATAAAAACAAAAGCTCACATATAATATGTAAATTCCCTTTGCAAAGCAAAAATAATAACTTTATTCTTCAGCAAAAATACTAATTCACACAATAAATAATATTTTTCATTTTGTGCATAACCTATAGTATGAGCTCCTGTCTCTTTAGTTTTTTTTTTTCTGTCATACATCTACTGTAAACAAAAAAATGAAATAATTTATAATAGTTTTTTTTTTCATAAGAACTTTTTTTCAATTCTGTAGTATATAAATTGAAGAATTTAGAATTTAAGAAAAAAAAACTAAAATCATTAGTGTACTTTCGGTGTGAACCTTATTGATGGAATTGTAGTAAAAATGCAAACTCTCCTCTGAAAAAAATATCTCCCAATTTTTATAAATCTGTATCGTAGGAATAAGAACATAGTGATTCTAAAAACAAACTAATCAACACAATCGTTAGAATCGTAACGGTGGTGTTAATGTAAGATAAGCGAGCTACACAAAATGAAACACACAGTAACACATGGATAACTCTTTCCAAGAAATACAACTAGATTGATTCTTTTAAAAGTATAAACGAGTTCTTCCTAAAAGCAATCTTTCAATCAAGCTCAAGACAAACCTTGACTTGTTGACTAGTCTTGCTATGTTCACATGCCTAACATAGCCTCTGAACAACTTATGCTCTTAACCCCTAGATGCTTTGTCTCTCCTTCTCCGGACTTACAAAACTTCTCTTGCTAAAAGCTCTCTATGTGTGTTAACCTAAACACATTGTCTAGACCTCTTTATATATTGTAGAGGCAACCCTAGACCTATCGTACTACCTATCGGAAACTTTCCATTTTCCTTACTTCAGCGAATAAGCCAATCTTCCTCTTTTCTCTTCGGTCGATTGCTTCTTCTTCAAGTATTCCTTTAATGTGACTTCTTTAATACTTCTTCTTCAAGTCTTCCTTAAGTTCATTCTTCTTGACACATACATCTCATATCTTCAAGTGTCACCTGTCGTAGTTCATGTCGCACTTCATGAACTACTCTGCTCTGCTACAGCATCGTCTTGATCATACACCTTCAATCTCCCCCTTTTTAATTCGTGATCTCACAAGTACCTAAGATGAAGACAATACACAGGCAAGCAATATATCCACAAATTCCAATCATCTAAGAAACAATGCTCATAGAAGAAACATACTTATATTATCCTAAAAAGGGTTCATGCATTAGTACAATTTAAATCAAGGATTCAGAAAAAAACAAATGCTCCCCCATAACCCGAGATAGTCTTAAAATAAGGATAACATAATGATTGCAACAAGTGGTGCAATCAACTGAAACAAGCAACAAAAAGACATAAAGCTGCTCCCCCACAAACTGAATCATCCTTCATCTTATTCCTCATCTTCTCCCCTTGCTTGTGAGCACACGGATTAAAAATCACAAGGAAACATAATCATAATCAACGAAGAAAAAGTTAGAAAACTAACCTGCTACCGCATTCTAAAGTTCCTGGACTACCTCTGCCAGGGCTTGTAAGGCACGGGTTGTATCTTCCAAAGCAACCTGAAGATCAACGCGTGAGAGAGGACCCTTAGGAACTGCAACTGATCCAAGCTCAAAGATAGACACACGGCGTGGTTCTGATCTGGTACTGGGTGTAGGAGCTGGTGTAGCAGGTGATGCTTTAGCTGCAGTACGAGGAGACTTCCTAGTCATCTGATCCTCCTTAGCTTTGTTTTTACGCCTTTCATTGATTTCTCCCACACGCTTGTCCTTCTTGTAAGCAGTTGGACGCACAAGCTTGTCTTCGGGATATGTGGGAACAGGGAACTGCTCTTGAAGAAGACCCATGATCAGACGTGGAAAGATCAGCCAGCGAGAATCTCTTCTCTGCATTATACCAAGGCTCATGATTTGTTTGAAAACCATCTTTCCCACATCTACTCTAACTCCATGAGCCATTTTATAAATCATCTTGGCTCTGTCCATAGACACATGTGTCTTATGCGTAGAGAGAATCCAGTTGTATGAAGCAATGATCATGAGAGCTCCACTGCATGGTGTAAGATCCGCAGTAGTAAGATGCTTCCATTCCTTAATTGTGGAATCTGTGAGAAACAGGGCCAACTCCGTTGGTGATACTTCATCCATAGCAGCTTCCTCACTGATTTCCTCTTCAGTAAGTGGACCAAGATCAAGAGCTTCATTTATCACTGACGGAGAAAACTTATACTGATGCCCTCTCACCATTACAGTCACTTCCTCTGAATCTTCTTCAAGCTTGGCCTCTGGTAATCCTGCATAAAACTCAGCCACAACCTCTACTACGTACACACCAAGAGATGAGACAGTAGATTCCATCAGACTTTCTTAATCACTTCTAAGTAACCCCACTGATCTGTTTCCTTCATGTCTACTGACCTCTCTGGCAAGATTCCACGTTTGAGAAAAACTTCATACCTTTTCTTAGTGTCTGAACTCACAGAGGCAGGACTTGAATCAGCAGCTTTCCTTGGTCTCGAGCGTCCTGAAGTAGATTGCTCCTTAGTTAGAAAAGGAGACTTGGCAGCATCTTCTGGTGTCAAGAAGTGAGACTGACTAGGCGTACTGGTTTCATCAGTCTTATGTTGCTTAGACGATCTCAAACCCTTTCTCTTCAGAAGACGCTTCTTCCTCCCTGTTTGAACTGTGGTATCTTCAGAGGAAGAACCTAAGGCAACCACTTCCTTGTCTTCCTCCTCCTACTGTTCTGACTCAGATGCATCTTTGTCCGAGACCTTATCTTTTGCAACCTCTTCATCTGTATTAACCAGGACTAAGTGCAATGGTGAGTCATCCTTCTCTTCTTGATTCTCAACTAGAGTTGATCCTTCAACTATAGCGACATCTACAGGATCCTTGGGTAACTCAGGATCCTCGCTTGGTGGAACACCGGGTGTCTCAGTCATCTCCTTAGGCGGATCTGCCTCACGAACAGAGGTGCCTTGAAGATCATCACTCCCTTCCGATGGTGTCTTCTCATTAGTTGTGGTAAAGGATCCAAGCTCTTCAGTTACTTGTGGTAGAGCTTCAGTTACGGATGGATCGTTCAAAGGAGGTGGAGATTCAGGTTCACCATCAACGAGTTGCCTCTTGCTTGACTCAGTTTCTGCATGCGTTGCAATCTCATCAGACTGACTTCCTTGAGCTCCCATCTTTGAGTTTCCCATGGCACAAGTGATTGCGGATCTTAAAGAGTGAAAGATGACGAAGAATGCTGCAGTTTTGAACTTCTTGAGACACGATGGAGAGATTCTAGGGTTTGTAACCCACTACTTCCCTTAACTGAAGAAACCTCGATCAACTGTTCTGATTTATTGCAATTCCAGTCCCTCAATTTGTATCCTCTCCTTTTGTGTACCTACAACTTTTAACATCTCTCATCCAAACCCATTAACATTAAGCACATTCGTGAATTATCAGTGTATCATTAGACTCTCAGCATAGTAATAAAACACGAATCACAACTCGCAATCAGCTGACTCTAGATTGAATTTAACAGGCTTAAAATAGATCAATTTTACCATTTAGCGATGTACTACACGAGATGCCTCAGTAGTTGATTCAGAATGCACATACATCTCTTCTAGATTTTACGATCTGGTGCACCTGATTGTCTTTTTATGGCTAGCTTTCACATTGTTGCGCCTTCATCAACTCTGTAGGTTTTCAACCTTTGTTGCGCGCTGTTGAAACCTCTCTAAACTTCACAACACTACACTTTTCTTTTCTTTTCTTTTCTTTTCTTTTTCTTTTACTTAGCTCAGCGGATCTCTTTGAGATATATAGCTGCATCTCTTATTCTTGAGATGGAGAGGCCACAGATTGACGCAAACCTGTACCTTTTGCACAGAGTTGACGGCACACCAAGCAGCCCTTTTCCACAGCGTTCTCAGGTTCCAAACATAATCTGAATCATATGTACACTCTGAACCTGTTCCTGCACTAATCTATGTATGACTTGACCTTACAGGTCAAGGCTACACACACCAATTGCATTTCTTAATGTAACAAAACGATTATAGTCAAGAAATTTTGTGAATATGTCAGCCAATTGCAAGTCAGTAACTACATGTTCGATTACTACCTGATTGTCTTCAACCAATTATCTGATGAAGTGGTGCCGAATGTCAATGTGCTTAGTCCTTGAATGTTAGACTGGATTCTTCGAGATATCAATTGCACTTTTGTTGTCACAATACACAAGAAAAGGACCGGATTGCATACCATAATCAGCTGACATTTGTTTCATCCAGAGAAGTTGTGAGCAACAGCTACCCATTGAAATATATGTGAGCAACAGCTACCCATTGAAGTATACTCTGCTTCTGCCGTAGAGAGTGACACAGAATTTTGCTTCTTGCTTAGCCAAGAGATCATGTTATTTCCAAGAAATAAACAACCTCCACTAGTACTCTTTCTGTCATCAGCACATCCTGCCCAATCAGCATCACAATATCCCCATCAAATTCTTATTAGAATCCTTCGAATAGTACACTCCAAGGTTCACGGTTCCCTTGATGTACTTGATTATCCTCTTAACTGCATTCAGATGTGACACCTTAGGCTTGGCTTGATATCTTGCACATACTCCTACACTGAAGGACAAGTCTGGTCGGCTTGCTGTTAGATATATGAGACTTCCAATCATACCTCGATACAATGTTGCATCAACATCTTCTCCAGCCTCATCTTTAGTAAGCTTCAACGACGTACTCATGGGAGTTCTGAATGTCTTGCTACTTTCAAGACCAAAATGATTTACCAAACTAAGAGAATATGCACTTTGAGAGATGAATACTCCTGTGTCCGTTTGTGTAATTTGAAGACCTAGAAAATATTTCAACTCTCCACACATACTCATCTCAAACTCCTGAGTCATGCTTTGAACAAACTCATCCACCACCTTCTAAGATGTTCCTCCAAAGATGATATCGTCCACATATATCTGAACAAAGATAACGTCTTTTCCAACCTCCATGAAAAACAATGTCTTATCGACACTTCCTCTAATGTATCCTGCTTCAAGTAGAAAACTAGTAAGTCGTTCATACCATGCCCGAAGAGCCTGCTTCAATCCATACAAGGCTTTCTTCAAACGGTATACATGATCACGATGAGTAGTATCTTTAAATCCTTTTGGTTGCTCCACATAAAATTCCTCTTGAAGTACTCCATTTAGAAAGGCACTTTTCACGTCCATCTGATACACTTTGAAGTTTAATATACAAGACATTCCCAAAAATAGCCGTACAGCTTCCATTCTTGCGACTGGTGCAAAGGTTTCAAAGTCCACTCCTTCAATTTGTGAATACTCCTGTGCCACAAGTCGAGCCTTGTTACGAACTACGTCTCCATGTTCATCAGTCTTGTTCTTGAAGATCCATCTAGTTCTAACCACATTTACTCCGCTAGGTCTTTCAACAAGTTCCCATACATTGTTTCTTGTGAACTGCTCTAGTTCTTCTTGCATAGCCACAATCCAATACTCATCACCAAGTGCCTCAGTGTGTGTCTTAGGCTCGATGGTTGATACAAAGCATGCAAACTGCACCATTTCCTTGAAGTCTATAACCTTCCCTCGTGTCTTTCTTCCTTCATCAACACCTCCAATCACACCTGACACCGAGTGATTTCTATGAACTTGTCGAATAGGTTGAGCAGATGTCCCATCTTCTACAGGCCCTTCCTGGATTATTTTTTCCTTCTGACTGCCTGATTCATCCTCAGCTTCTTCATCCGACTCAGATGATCCAACAGTCGATGTAGATAAATCATCAAACACCACATTCACTGACTCCATGATCATCTCAGATCTCTTGTTATATACCCGATACGCTGAGCTAGTCTGTGCATATCCTAGAAAGAAACCTTCATCACTCCTAGAGTCGAATTTTCCGAGATAATCTTTATCATTAAGAATATAACACCTGCATCCAAAAACATGAAAGTAACTAAGATTAGGAGTTTTGCCTGTCCACATTTCATAAGGAGTTTTTGTGGTCCCCTTTCTGACATACACCCGGTTGATAGTGTAACATGCCGTACTGAGTGCCTCAGCCCAGAACCTCTTCTCAATCTTGTTACCAAGAAGCATTGCTCTTCCCATCTCCTGCAGAGTTCTGTTCTTCCTTTCCACTACACCGTTTTGCTGTGGAGTCCTTGATGCTGCAAACTGTTGGACTATTCCTTTTGATTGACAAAACTTGGTCATTGCCTCATTCTCAAATTCTCCACCATGATCACTCCTTATCTTCCTTATTCCTCCTTTTTCATTAATAAGTTGCAACGCCAAAATCTTAAAACTTTCAGCAGTTTCAGACTTTTCCCTGAGGAACCGGACCCAAGTGAACCTTGTGAAGTCATCAACTAGTACAAACACATATATCTTGCCTACGATACTCTCTGTTTGCATTGGCCCCATGAGATCCATATGTACTAAATCCAGTAGTGCTGCGGCTTGTACATCAGGTACCTTCTTGTGCTATACCTTTACTTGCTTTCCTTGATTGCAAGCACCACATACTGATGTTTCTTCAATTTTCTGCTTTGGTACTCCTCGTACCATATCTTTGTGAACCAGGTTAGTTAGATTTCTGATATTCATGTGTCCTAACCTTCGATGCCACAAATCTACATCACCCTGTGCTGTCATACACTTGACCTTCTTTTCCCATAAGTAACAGTTGTTTCCTGACCGAACTCCTTGAAGCATTGTTACTCCATACTGATTTATGGCTCGACAATCTGTTGCTGAGAACACCACCGTAAGTCCTTCATCACACAGCTGACTTACACTGATTAGATTTGCCTTGAGTCTCTTGACAAAGTATACGTTACCTAGTCTAGGTGACTCAGAGCCAGATGTAGCACCTTTACCTTGGATCATTCCATAACCACCATCTCCAAAAGTAACTTTTCCTCCCTTGACTCTTGAGACCTTGTCTAAATATTCTGCATTTCATGTCATATGTCTGGAGCATCCGCTGTCGAAGTACCATGGTTCATCTGATTCTTCATCTTCTGAGACTCTAGCCATGTTACATCGAAAGTTACTTCTTGTATTACCATATACCGTACGAGAGTAAAGATCAGATTTTCTCATCCATCCTTGTGAAGTTTCACCAATTCTCCATACTTTGTGTTGCTTCCATGCTTTTCTGATCTTCTCAAGATACTTGTAGCAATACTTTTTGTAGTGTCCATACTTTCCACAGTATAAACATCCGGTAAACTGACTTGAAGCACTTCGTATCTTACTTTTTTCTGCTTGTGCAAATCCTCCTGACACGAACCGTGTTGTCCCGGTTTCACCACTCTGCCTTCCAGGATATCCTAATCCCATATGTGATTGTTCTGTTCTTCCACTGTTCAGAATCCTGTCCAGTTGCTTAGTCCCGGTCAACATCTTAATCTTCTTATATTGTTGATCCAACTCAGTTTGAAGATCTGTGGCTTTCTTTCTTTCTGCAAGTACTTCCATTTTCAGTTCTTTAGCTTGCTTTGCGAGAGTTAGCTTCTCTTTGATGAGATTCACACTTTCCTTAGCTAGTTCTGATTCCTTCTATAACTCCTGACGCAAGTTGACAATCTCATTCACTAGCTGAGCCTTCTCCTTAGTGAGATTAAGATTCTCAGTACCCAATCTGACTAGTGTTTCACGAACCTCCTTGTAACTTTCATCCAACTCATTCTCTAGTTCTGCATCACTTTCTGACTCAACATCAACTATTCCAAGGAAAGCTACAAAGTTGTTCACCTCCTCATCACTCTCGCTCTCAGAACCATTGTCATTGATTCCTAGCATAGATTTGTCTTGTTTCCTTTTTGCATCAGATTCACATTCTGCCTGAGTGTGACCATATCCTTTACATCCGTGACATTGAAACTCCCTTCTCTTCACTGTCGGACAATCTGTTCTGAAGTGTCCAATACCTTTGCATTCAAAGCATTTAGCATCATTTCTCCTTGAGCCTTTGTCTGGTTCAGTGGTCTTCCTTCCAGGAACATACTTCTTCTGCCCTTGCTCAACCTTGCGTAGAGCTCTGTCAAACCTTCTGACCAATAAACTCACCGGATCATTATCTTCCGGTTGTTCTTTCTCAACTGAAGCAAGAGCAATTCCTTTCTGCTCCTTTTTTCCACCTGATACTTCCATCTTATGAGCCTGAAGCATACCAACTACTTCATCAAATGTCATCTCATCCGTGTTTAATGACACACTCATGGCCGCTTTGTATGCCATGAATCTCTCCGGCAAGCACCTTAGGAATTTCTTCACCAGCTTCTTTTCCTTATACTTCTTTCCCAAGGTGAGTGTTTCTTGCGCAAGTGAGCTGAGTTTAGAACTGGTGAAAAAAAAATAGTCGGTTAAATTCGGTTTATTTATTCGATCTGTTCGGTTTTTAACTGATTTGAATTTTTAAATCTCGCAGACCGGTTTGTAGCAGACCCAATTGTGAATCAAAAACCGTTTTATTTGTTTCGGTTCACTTCGATTTGAACCAAATGTCCAGAACAACTGTGTCTTCTTGATATGTTGAATGTGATTGGATGAAACGATGGCGTATTAATCTCTTTTGTTTTTTTTTGTAATTACAGTTCGACAACTTGTACGGTTGCCGTCACTCTCTACCTGATGGTCTCATGAGGGCCACTGATGTCATGATCGCCGGAAAGGTTGTCGTCGTCTGCGGATATGGAGATGTCGGAAAGGGTTGTGGCGCCGCCATGAAAACCGCTGGAGCTAGAGTCATTGTGACCGAGATCGATCCCATCTGTGCCCTTCAAGCTACGATGGAAGGACTTCAAGTTCTGACGCTCAAGGTTGTCGTCTCCGAAGCCGATATCTTTGTCACCACCACCGGTAACAAAGACATCATCATGGTTGACCACATGAGGAAGATGAAGAACAACGCTATTGTCTGCAACATTGGTCACTTCGACAACGAGATCGACATGCAAGGGCTCAAAACCTTCCCTGGTGTGAAGCCTATCACCATCAAGCCCCAGACCGACAGGTGGGTGTTCCCAGACACCAAGTCCGGAATCATTGTTCTGGCTGAGGGTCGTCTCATGAACTTGGGTTGTGCCACTGGTCACCCGAGTTTCGTGATGTCTTGCTCTTTCACCAACCAGGTGATTGCCCAGCTTGAGCTTAGGAACGAGAAGTCTAGCGGTAAGTACGAGAAGAAGGTGTACGTTCTACCCAAACATTTGGATGAGAAGGTTGCGGCACTTCACTTGGGCAAGCTTGGAGCTAAGCTCACTAAGCTGACAAAGGACCAGTCTGGCTACGTCAGCATTCCCATTGAAGGACCATACAAGCCTGGTCACTACAGGTACTGAGAGCTGTGTTTGGTTCTGGTTGTGGTTTGTGTCGTGTATGGTGGGAAGAGTGGAAGATGTTGGTTCGCTGATGAAGTTGACCAAATATCATTCTGAATAAAGGGTTATTGGCTTTGAAGGCTGTGCTTGTTGTTCTTCTTTTTCTTGAAACTTAAATTAGCTTTTGGTTATGAGTTCCTTCTTGATTTGTTTTTGTGATTTGATCACCGTTGTACTCTTTAAACGACTAATGGAAAAAGAGGAAACTATTTGCCTCGCCAATTTTAGAACTTTCTTTATCTTTCACCTTTATTATGTTTTCTTTGTTTCATTAAGGCTCTCACTGGTAACCACAAAAGGAATACAAGGAATAGGAAAAAAAGAATCAAAAGGAATAGGAAAAAAGGAAATTAATTCCTCTCCTAATTTGATAAGGAATAATTTTAGTCTTTTATTCCTTAAATCTTAAGGAATGTTAAGGAATCATATGTAACAAATATTCCTTGTAAATGGTGTAAATTGTAAGGAATGCTAAGGAAGTGGCTATTATCACTCATTCCTTTGGTCACCATTTGGAGCCTAAATGTGATGTGAAGCTCTCGTTTCAAATCTGGGCATTGCTATTTATGGTTATTGTTTTAAACTAAATCGTAGGATTTATACCACATTTATACTTTAACTTCTAAAAGACTACCAGTATGATTATTTTTCACCCAGTCAGCACAATAAATTTTTGGCTCCAACTGGTGACATAGAGAATTAAGGGGAATTGTCAATTCCTATTTATTCCTTTAAAAATACATCATTTATGAGGAATTTTTGCTGAGTCTTATTTCTTGTCATTCTTTGAATTTTAAGGAATTATAAAAGAAAAACATTCATTATCAAAACTGATATGGAACAAATGGAATAAATATTTAATCTGGTTCCTTTTATTTTATTTCTATTCATTCCTTTCCTATTCATTTCTATTCATATTTTAGTGATCACCAGTTGAAGCCTTTCTAATTAAAAAACCAGGTCCTTTACTGATAAATATCATATATGTTGAAATATTTGTTGAATTTACTTTTTAGTTTCGTTATTAAAACATTAATATTATTACACTAATGGTTGACAAAAATAATTTTTTCTACACTACTGCAATTTTATCACCTTTTTATCTGAAAATTTGTCAAAAATACCACAAATTTAGTATCACTTTTCCAAAATACTATCAAACAAAAATATACGAACATTTGGGTTTAAGTTTTAGTAATTAATATTTAGGATTTAGTATTAAAGAATTTCAGTTGAGTTTATATAAGTTACTGAAGTGCTCAAAATGCAGTTTGAAATGCAGTTTGAAGCTTTTATTTTTGTCAGTTTCCAATCCACTAATTCAGATGAATGTATTATATTTTGTCCATTTGTGTTTTTATCTTCATTCTGTTTTTTTTTTTTTTTTACTTATTCTGAAGTCGTAAAACAGTATTGAGTTACATTTCTCATTGTTTGTTTGTCTATTTTACATTTATCAATTCATTTTGGTCTGTTTAGCCAACTTGTACATGTTACATTGTGAATCTTTGTTTGTTATTTATATGTATTTACAGGGTCAGCCCAGAGGGAAAGCGACTCAAGCGGTTGAGTAGGACATCTAATTTTAAAGGGGCATATTTTATTCAAACCTTTTCTCTTAATGTCTTGTTAGTATTTTACTTAAATAAAATTTAAATTTTAATAAAGATATTTATAAAAAAATTTCAACTTCACAATAGAAAAGTTTATCATCAAATAGATTAAGTCAGTACATTGTAGAACAATAACATATTTTAAATAAATAACTTAGTGAATCAAAAATACTATTAAAAATAAAAAATATTAATAAAACATTCATATACACAAGCTGGTCTTTTTTTTTCAAAAACTTGGTAAATAAGATTTTTAAAATATGTTCTACTAAAAATAAAATAAGTTTTCTACGAAAATGGTATAGTAGAAAATGATTTTTAAAATAAACATGTTCATCTACTTCTTTTTAAAGCGTCCATTCTGCTATTTACTAAATTTCAAAATAAAAAGAATGTACATTCTACGAATTTTAAATGTATCCAGTTTTCTTCTGAATGCATCTTATACTTTTATAAAGTATTCTAAATTTCGAGAAATATGTTTTTTACAATGTACTCTTACGTTTACTCAATGTAAAACGTGTATTCAAAATTTTTATCATTCTTTTAAATTGTCTTTAATTAAATTAAATATAGGGTTGGTTTTAGAATTATAAAAAAAATATACTATTAGGACAAGTTCATGTTGGTTTAATACCAAAAGGACAACAATCTAGTTTTTTTTTGTTTTTTTTTGGTAATTTTCCCTTTATTAAATTAGGATTGAATATATCCAAATTTTTATGATAAAGTATAAAGTAGGTACACAGTAAAACTCTATGAAATTATTTTAACTTATCATTAATAAAATTAAAAGCATGAAAAGACTATCTCGGTATGGTTTACTAATAGATGATTTCTCTTTTTTGTGGTTGTAGTTAGATTTCCGTTTTTATATTTTCAAATAAATGGTATATTGATTTAAATTTTTTTTTCGTAGTGATAGATTGAAAAGCTATTAAACAAATTTATTTATTTATAATTTTAATGGGAGTGGTATTATAAATATATATATATATATATATATATATATATATATATATATATATGATATTAGATACAAACATAAAAATACAATTTATTAAAAATTTTGCTTAGGACATCCAAAAACATTAGACCAACACTGTGCACTACAAAAAAACATCGATATTTTGAGGGACATTCCGAGGAAAAATGATTTCCTCAGAATTTTCTGACCAAAAACCGAGGAAATTCCGAGAAAACCCAGAAATGAGGTTTCCTAGGAATTCCCTCGGAATTTTCTGAAGAAATTCTGAGGAAGACAAATTTCTTCGGAATATTCCGAGGGAATACCGAGGAAATCACGTTCGTCGAAAAATTCTGAGGACATTTTGTAGACGTTAGAGAGTCGTTGGGAGAGCCGTTGGAAGATTTTAAAAATTCTGAGGAAATTCCGAGGAAGTGTAGGTTCTCCTCGGAATTTCCTCAGTATGCTGGCAGGAATTCATCTATAAATACAGCCACCCCTATTCCTCTTCATTCACTCCATTTCTTCTTTTTCTCTCCTACTATCACGAATTTGATTTAAAAAAAAAACATGTCTTCTTCAAATTATTTTCGTTCTTGGATCGATCGACCTCATTTGGATCTGGACACGAGATTTCTTACGGAAGAATACCAACGAGGTATAACCGAATTCATGGGGTTAGTACCGGAAGCAGAAACATGTAAGTTAAGATGTTCTTGCTCTAATTGTAAAAGTAGAAGGGTTATTAAAGAGTGGATGTTTGGACTCATCTATATTTGAGTGGGTTTACACGAAGTTACAAAATTTGGTATCATCATGGGGAAACTGATTATGAACTTGGTAGTACTAGCGAACCTCTGCTGGCGGTTAGATTAGAAGAACCAATTAGAACGGATGTAGATTATGGTGTAGGTACTGAGCAGATGGTAAATGATCATTTTAGAGGGGAAGATTTACCCAATGTAGAAGCTAGGAGATTTTATGATATGTTGGATGCTGGAAAGCAACCATTGTACGAAGATTGCAGAGATGGTCATTCAGCTTTATCATTTGCTACAAGACTGATGGACACTAAAACAGATTATAACTTGGCTGAAGACTGTGTGGATGCGATAGCTGATTTTGTAAAAGGTATTATATCTAACGATAATGTAGCTCCAGGTTCATACTACGAGGTTCAGAAACTCGTAGCTGGTGTTGGTTTATCTTATCATGTAAAAGATGTATGCAGCGATAAATGCATGATTTATTGAAGGGCGGATGACCAGCGGATTACATGCAAATTTTGTGGGAAGCCTCGTTATAAAGATACGAGTGAAAGAGTTCCAGTGCCATATAAAAGGATGTGGTATTTGCCTTAAAGGTTGCAGAGGTTGTATCTTTCGAAACGCACAACACAACGAATGAGATGGCATGCGGAGCACTCAACAGATGGTGAGATTAGAGAACACTTATACATTTTAATAAACATTAATGGGAATACTTACAATTATTTTTGAAATTTTGGTATTTCATGGTTTATGATCATCTGTACAAAGAATCTTCAATGGTATGCATTACATTTTGTATAAGAAATGAAATACGGCAAAAATATCGAGGTTTTGAAACCCCAAATCATGTTTCCTCGGAATTTCTTCGTAATATTCTGAGGAAATTCCGAGGAAGATATGCCCAAACCCTGTTTCCTCGGAATATTCTGAGGAAATTCCGAGGAAGATACTTTCCGTCGGAATATACTTACCCGGGAAAACCAAACCGCGTGAAAAATTTCGCGAACCGCCAAGTGTTATATATTCAATGATTCCGACGGAATACCGACGAACCCGTGTCTGCCAGAATCATTAAATATATAACCTAACACTTCTTCTTCTTCTTCTCCGCCACATCAATCTCATCTCTCTCAATTCTCTCAGATCTCTCTCAATTCTCGCCGGCGAATCTTCTACCAAGCCCACATCTCTTCTCCACTTCTAAAATCATGTAAGAATCTATGAAAACCTTCTATTTTTCTATTTATTAGGGTTTGTGAGATTAGATTTTCGGATTTTAGGTTGTTAGATGGATAGTTTAGGATTGAATGGATAGTTTAGGTTTGTGAGATTAGATTTTCGGATTTAAGGTTGTTAGATGAATAGTTTTGGAATTATTTTTTGTTTTGGTTAAAATTCAAAAAGTTTTTGTATTTTTAAAATGTTTTTTGATTTTTAAAATGTTTTTCTATTTTTAAAAACGTTTTTCAAGTTTCCAGTAATAATTAAACGTTTTTTTTTTAAATTTAAAAATATTTATAAACCTTTTTCTATATTTATAAATGATTTATAATTTTTTATACATATATATATAGGTATAAATCATGTATACTAACAAATTATAATAAAATTATACTTTTTATATATTAAAACTATTTTTTTAATTTTTAAACTATTTTTTATATATTACAACTATTTTTGTAATTTTAACCTATTTTTATATATTAAAACTATTTTTGTAATTATTAAACAATTTTAATATATTAAAACTATTTTTGTAATTATTAAACTATTTTTATATATTAAAATTATTTTTATATACTTAAACTATATTTAAAAAAAATATATGTATTAAAACATCTTTTGTGATTAAAAACTAATAAAACATCTTTTTATATATTAAAACATCTTTTGCGATTAAAAACTATTAAAACATCTTTTTATATATTAAAACATCTTTTGTGATTAAACACTATTAAAACATATTTTTATATATTAAAACATCTTTTGTGATTAAAAACTATTATTTGGGATTTTTTAAAAAAAAAAAAAAAATATATATATATATATATATATATATATATATATACAGGTCTTATGATGATCAGAGCCGGCCTCGACAGCGTCGTAGTAGTGCTGATTCGAGGAGCAACTCCGTTCAGGATTCTCCATCGCCCCACAGCTCCTACCATACATCTCCCTCTCCATTTCTCTCTCATGCTCCTTCCGCTTCCGTTGCCGCACCCGCTGCTCCTCCTGCTCCTCGAACGGGATCAGCGGATAGATCAACTGTATGATGTACTCGGCCCTCGACAAGGGACATCCAACTTTCACTGACTTCCCAACCGACAAGCAGCATCTGTGGTTTCAACAGTTTGCCGTAAGTATTCTAATTTCTTACTTATATTTTTAATCTTTAATATAAATTTTCTACTAATTGTGTTTTATTTTCAGCAAGAATTAAACTGGTATCCCGATCATACGTTGTATATCTATAACCACTTCGTCCATCAAGTTATGGACAACTATGAGAAACAGATCCACGAGTGGAAGAAGAAGTGGGAAATAAACAAGGTGGTTTTTTAATTATTAAATAATTTTTTAATTTATTAAAATATTTTTTTTATTTAACAATTTTTTTTGTTAAAAGGTCCCAAAGTCGATGGACCCCATTATCTGACAGGAGTTGGGTGTGCATTGGAGTAAGGAAGAGACGAAACAAACTATTTTCACCAACTCCACCAACCGCATGAGCGACCGTAAAGGGAAGGGCGTCTTCAAGAATAACTTGGGTGCTCAATCTATTGCCACTATGGGGGATCGTATGGTAAGCTAATCGCTTTTTATTCTATTATTTAAGTTTTTAAATTGTATTTTTTGTGCATTTCTTCTAATTACTAATATTTGTTTAATTTATGTTTTTTTCAAGGCGGAAGAAAATGATGGCGAGCCGGTTGATGATCTCGTCCTAATGAAGAGGGCGTATACCAACAAGAAGACCGGCCAGATTGATGATGGTGTTGTGAGGGATGTTGTCACCCTGATCGATACTCAGGTGGAAGAAGAAGCGTCTTAGCTTCAAACCGAAGATGACGATTCGACGGGTTCGATCTACTTGTCTCGGGTTCGGATCAACGAAATCGTTAAATCCGTAAGTTTCTTTTTTAATGTTCAATTCATGTTTTCTATTATTTAAATTTGGCACTTTTCTATTTCAGTCGGTTCCAAAGAAGAAGGGACGTTTGTTCGGTTTGGATCGTCGGTCCCGGTCGGTTCCGTCTTCTGCTGAATCACCGCCCTTTGTTGATCCAGAAGTACTTATGGGTCATATGAAGGACAAGGATGATCGCATATCTGCGTTGGAGTCCTAGGTGGCGAGTCAACAGGCGGGCTGGAATGAACAGAGGAAGCTAAACGAGAAAATATTGGAGATGATGAGGAGGTTGCACCCGAACAAGGTGCTCCCGAGCGTGCCAGACCCGAACGTCCAAAACCCGTAGTTTTTTTTTTCAAAAACTCGGAATGTTTTTTTTTTAATTTGCATGACTTTGAATTTTATATAATATGTATTCAATTTTAATTTTAGGTTTTTAATTTTATATTTTCAAATTTAAATTTAAAAATTTAATTTCTTAAAAAAGATTAATTATTTTGAATATTCCGAGGAAGAGCTCCCTCAGAATATTCCGAGGGATTATTTCCTCAGAATATTCCGAGGGAGCCCTTCCTCGGAATTTTCCGAGAGTAGACTTCCTCGAGACAATTCGTCGGAACTTCCAAATTTGTCCCTCAGAAGTATCCTCGGTATATACTGAGGGAGTGCTTCCTTGGTATATACCGACGACTTTGCCGACGAACCTTGGTCCTCGGTATTCCTTCGAAATTACGTTTCCTCGGAATGCCGTCAGAAATTTCTGAGGGAATTCCGAGGAAATATGAAATTCCGAGGAGTTTTTTCTGAGGACGTGTTTCCTCGGTATATCGTCGGAATACCGTTATTCCGATGACATACCGACGATTTTTTCCCTCGGTATAAACCTGTTTTTATGTAGTGGTGTATTTAGTTCACTAGTTGTAATTATTTCATACTAGCGTTACTTTGAACTTTCCATTGGTAGATATGGCCTCAGCTAGCACTAGGGACGGTAATCAATGACTTGGGACGTGGACCTGGTTTGTAAAGGCTTGCTGCGGGGCGGGATTGAGCTTCCATTTGATAAGCCTATAAAATTACAGGCCTCGCGGGATGGGATCAATACGGGACGGGCCGAATGCGGAAAGGGCTCAAAATGAGACAGACCGTATATGGGACAGGTTAACCTGCAGGATTTTGAAGACCAGCAACCAGAAGTCCACATTTCTGCTTGATTTACTTTCAGTACTATAAATTGCTTTATTATTATGTGGAATTTTCTTGTTTAAGTTGATGGGTTTTGTTTTCAGTATTTTCAAGTGGTCTTTTAAAAAAAACCTGGTTGCAATGATGTTGTTAAAGAACTACTGCTTGTTGAAGAGTTACTGCTTGTTTTTCAAACGGCTCGAATTGAGCATATGAGTTACTGCAGAATCTTGTATCTACACTCTAAGTTCAACAATTTGGTTGGAGGAGAAAAAAAAACCATTAGGATTAAGTTGTTGTTGCTATGCAGAGACGTTGCTTTACAAAGAATCAAACAAAGAGTATAATTGAATGATTTGAATTTCACTGTCTAAATGGTTCTCACTTGCGTCAAGACCATTAAATCGGCGACCGATCACATTGGATGTTGTTGTGATCGATGTTGTTGAGCTCTCTTCAACTTCCTTACACAGTTCTTCTACTTTAACATTCTTGAAGGAAGCTGAAAGAGATGTCCCGCGGGACGGTCCACGAAGGCTTATAACTTATGCGGTACAGGGTTGGGCAGCCATTTGAAAGACAGCAGCCCGCGTGAGACAGATCCGCTATGATCCGCTCGACGACGAGCCCGTTACGGTATGGGACGGAACGGAAAAACCCAATTGCCATCTCTAACTACGGCTAATTATCCGCAATGACTTTACAAAAAAGGGAAAACACCTAACCAACAAAAGAGTATGAGTTACCCTAGTTATTTGTCAAATTTCAAATGGACTGTCTCCTAAATTTTACGATCTTGTTTTCACACTTTTTGTTTGTTAATGAATAAAGTCTCACATTGGTAGTTTGATAAATAATTAAGTAATATATAAAGGATTAGGGACAATCCACTAATTGCAATTGGTTTTAAGTTGGAAACCCGTAATTAAACCCGAATCTAATATGGTACGTGAAGGAGAGTGTTAATGAATAAAAACTCAATATCAGGCCACTCCGTGGATGTTGTTCCTACAGTTGTCCACGCATGTACGTAAGAGAGAGGGTTAATGAATAAAATCTCAAATTGATAGTTTGAAAAATAATTAAGTAATATATAAAAAGTTATGAATAATTTACTAATTGCCAATTGATTTTAAGTTGGAAGCTCGTAATTAAACCCGAATCTAACAATGTTTATTTTCGACATTTCGGCAGACGACTTTTAGAAACTACTTTTATGATAAAAACATTTTGTAATGCTATTTTATGATACTTTTTCTTTTCCTATGGTAATGGCATATAACATGAAAATAATTACTGAAAGAAATATTTATTTATATAATAGTTAAAAAAAGGAAATATTTATTAACAATAACGGCATCCGTTATTTTTGAAGAAAAGGAATCCCTATAAATACTAAACCCTCGATCGAGTACTTCGATCTACACCAAAAGTTACAAATCTTCTCTCTAAACCTAATCCAAGGTGAGTTTCTTCAGATTAGAGAAAACTCAACGCCCAGGGTTCGATCAAGATTTCTTTTAATTCTTATGCTGTTTGTTGCTTGTTGATGCTCTTAGGGTTTCGTTTGGTGATGTCTGGGCGCGATAGGATCAGCGAACTGCCGGAATGTTTGCTTACTCAAATAATCTCATACATTCCAACAAAAAAATCGGTTCAGACAAGTGTTTTGTCCAAGAGATGGGAGAATCTGTATCTAAGCGTTCCCGGTCTTGACTTAGACTGCTCTTCCATTCCGTATGATGCAGACCAAGTGTTCTTAAGCTTCATTGACAAGCTTCTCGAGTTCAGCCCTGATTATTTTCTGTTTAAAGTCAAGTTTAAGTTCAGAGACACGGTGATAGACGGGTTCATGGATCGGATCCGTACGATGATTGACCGGGGGACACAGCATCTAGATATCGAGTGCACTTACTGTTTTCTAGATGTGTTCTGCCGCGAGCGGATGATCGGTAAGTATGATTTAGATGAGGACCATCTTCACTATTCTCCTTTTGACTTCATGCCTATTAATCTCTTCACGAGCAAGACATTAGTTTACTTAAAGCTCACGTCTTCTGGAATTGGGCATCCTGGTTTAGTTTTCATGCCTTGTCTTAAATTCATGCATCTCGAAGAAGTTAAATGGGATACGCATCTGGCTACGCTTATCTCAGGGTGCCCTGTTCTTGAAGAGCTGACCTTGTTGAGGGAACCACGTGATAAATATAAGGCTTTGCTAGTTAGGACGCAGAGCTTGAAGAGGTTTCGTTTGCTGCCGCTTAGGAAGGGATATGTCCGTCGTTCGAGAGTGAAATGCACACTTGAGATTGATGCTCCAGGGCTAGAGCATATGAGTCTAGGAGATGATCAGATTTATAGCATTGTGGTAAAGAACCTGACTTCTTTGTTCATGGTTGAGCTTGATATCAAGTTTCGCGTGCCTTTTATTACTGGGAACGAATCAAAGAGAAGTGAAAATATCAGTGATTTTCTCAATGGGATATCGAGTGTAAGACATATGATCATCTCTGCCAAAACAGTGCAGGCCCTTGATCCATACTCACAAGTAGGAATAATTCCTAACTTCAATAACTTATCCCGTTTACAAGCCGTTTTCCATAGCAAGTTACTGCAGTTTCTCCCAGCCTTTCTTGAGTGTTGCCCAAATCTGAAACACCTAGTCTTGGTAAAACCATCTTGTTCTTATGTTTTTTATATGGACATGTGTGTTTATTGAAAACTCAGCATTTTTTTAATTTGTGTTTGTGTGTGTGTTTGCAGAAGGTTTTTCATTCAGAGGAGATGAGGGAGGGATTGGAACTCACGGATGTGCCAAGGTGTGTGTCATCGACTCTTGAGTGTGTTGAGATACAAGAAAAACTTGAAAAGGTGGAAGGGAAGATGAAAGTAGCCAGCTACTTTCTTGAAAACTCACCAGTACTGAAGAAACTCATTCTGAGCCCCACAGTTTATAAACCTCGAGATGTTGTGGAATCAGAAATATACAACAAGGTTAATAAACTAACAAAACGTTCTCCAGAATGTGAAATTATCGTTCGAGCCATAAAGGAGGATTAACGTTATCATTTGATGAGTCTTCTTGTTAGTTCTGTTTGGATTACTTGACCATTGGTGGATGTGGATGATGCAAGTTCCTTCATAGTCAGTTCCGTTTTCCATTTTTTTTTTCAAAAGTCCCAATAGATGATCTTGCATTCCCTTATAAGTTTGGCTTTATATGTTTTATAAACATTTAAATATCCATTACTGTTAATGTTTTTTTCATCTGTATATGTCAAATTTATGTAAAATAAAAAACTAATCATTTTAAAATAAAATTTTAATATGTTCAACAAATACTGTATGTGGGTATGAACTCCATGTATCTATTAATACTCTAGAGACTTCGACATCCGCGATTATTACTTCGACGACCAGGAGATCGTTTCGTGGGAAGTTGATTCCGTTTGCGAAGGTCACCATGTCGTTTTTAAAGGGACAGGGTTCCAAAGATTTGCAGGCTTTTCCGAATCCAGGCATTCCAGCGGTTTGCAACGTCTCCTTTGCTTTGATATGCTCGGATGGACCTGAAGGGATACCTTGCAAGAGGCGAGTCCTCCAATGATCACGTTTATTTTTCTTTAAAAATGTGGTGGGGAGTCGATTTTGTTTTCCAGGCCAATTTTGTCTTCCCGGCCTCTTTTCTTGTTTCGCTCGTTTGGGTCGAGATTCTTCTGTGGGTGTGACCTTTAGGTTCCACAGGCCCGGGGTATTTGGTCCCGGGAGATCTTCGTTTTTATTTGAATTTCACCTCTGATATTTTGAGACCAGGGTAGTCTTGTAGGTGTCGGCATTCTGCCGTCCTGTGCCCGTTGCGTCGGTGTTATTCGCAGTTTGAGACCGATGCGAAGGACCCAAGCCCGATGAAAATCAATCCGAGAATGCTCAAGCCTAGTATCTAAGTTTATTGAAGCCATGGACTTTGATGGTATCTGTTCTAATCTATGTGAAAAGCATACATATGAAATTCTAACAACTAATCAAGTATGAGTTTGAGGATTAGCAAATATGATTTCAAGAAGAAAATGAAGCATTGATACTGAATTGGGTAATATATTATAATGATCACGATTCATTATACAAACAAAATAAAAACGAAACCACTTCCTAAGATAATGAACAAACATACAATGGTTCGTGTAAATATCCATAAGCTTGACCAAAATCCAACATGCTCAAATGTATATAACCTACATTCCTATTTCTGGAATCATCATAGAAGCTTTGCAATCAACACTTTCAGGACCTGAAACCGAAGGTTTTCCTACTAGACTACTAGTACACCAGCCTCTATGACAAATCCAAAAAACTGGCAATCTTCCTAATCCTTTCCACTAACAGCAAAAAAGAACAATCAAGAGCTCTCTAAATCCCAGTGAAAAGCTTCTAATTTTGTCCATAAGCACCCAACAAACAAAACACCTAATGTCATGAAAAGTTCATATAGTATACAGATGTGAATAATTGAGCAAACAGTTGATAGGGTTACATATACCAGAATTATAATGTCAAAGACTCAAACACATACATAACAACAACAACGACAGTACAAAAACTTAATAGAAATCATTTACTTTTTGCCTCTTTTAATTTTCAACACAAAACACCAAAAAGCTTTTCCAAATTTCATCAAGTGGCGATGTCACTTGTGTCTCTGGCGCACCTCGTGATGGTCTCACAGCCCCTGCCGTACGAATTAGCTTGTCCGGATCGGCAATCGTAGTAGGAGGCGCCTGGTTTCTGACAAGGAACCATGTCCCTCCTTAGGGTTTCGTACCCGATGTACCGCTTCTGAGCCATAACAACTCTCCGGCTGATCTCCGACGGCATTAGCTCTTCGTCTTCTCCGATGAGGCTGTTCCGGGCCAGCATCGCGTCGATCTCAGAGATGGCATCGGAGATTGGGAAGTGGGTTTGGATGAAAAGAAGGGATATAAGTAGTAAAGTAACAGAGTGTATCATGCTGAAGTAGATTTATCCGGTCTGATCTGTATGCTTCTCTCTGTCTCTCACTATCGTAATCTGGCAGAAGCAGAGAGAGAGAGAGGGGTGGGGTAGTTGGCGAAGAAGGAGAGTCGTTGACAGTGTGTACAAATAAAGAGCTGGTTTTGGTTTAACTGTTCGGATTACCGAAAGAAGTCTACTTTAACCGGTCGGTTTGCAATAGAATAGAGACACTCCTCGACAATGGATGTATGACGCAACATATTACAAAGGCTGATGTCAGTTTTTTAGATTTTTTTCTTCCTCTAAAGTTTATAGTCCATATTAAAACAATATATAGAAATAACATTACTTTTAATGTGTGATTTAAAACAAATAGTATTATAAATATTTGAGTTATTGCATATTTATTGAAAAAATATTAAATTGAGAAAACTAGTTTCGCGTAGTACTAAATATCTTGCTCTGAAAATAACACTTAAAACAAAATTCACAAATTAGCATTATTTAAAAGAGCAAGATAAATATATCCAGAGTTATAATTACAAGATTTTTTCAGATATAAAAAAATAAACCAATAATTAATTAAACTATATAAAAAATTCAATTGTTTTTTGTAAATAATTCATGAATGCACTCTTAAATGTGTGATGAATTCATGAATTTGATATATATATATATACTAGTGGTATTCCGGCGCTACGCGCCGGGTTCGTATATGTTATTTTAAAATAATTTTTTATTTTTTTTTATGATCTTAGTAAAGAGATTATGTTTAAAAATATGAAGATGAATTTGAGTGAAAAGAGAATGGCAATTTTTCTGATCCATTTGATAGTGCTTTGCGATCATAGTGTATTACTTTTTATATCATATTGAAAAAATAATTCTGGCAATATATCATATTAGGAATTCAGGAATTTGTTTTAATATTTGGACTGAAAATTAATATGAAAATCGAAAAACCGGTATGTAAATGAAACTAAACCTGGAACAGAAGAAACCCCCTTATAAATTGTAATAAAGTTGTTCGTATATGTTATTTTGAAATAATTTTTGAATTTGTTTAATGATCTTAGTAAAGAGATTATGTTCAAAAATATGAAGATGAATTTGAGTTAAAAGAGAATGACAATTTTTCTGATCCATTTGATAGTGCTTAGCGATCATAGTGTATTATTTTTTATATCATATTAAAAAAATAATTCTGGCAATATATCATATTAGGAACTCAGGAAATTTTTTTTTAATATTTTGACTGAAAATTAGTATGAAAATCGGAAAACCAGTATGTAAATGAAACTAAAACTGGAACAGAAGAAACCCCCTTATAAATTGTGATAAAGTTGTTCGTATATGTTATTTTGAAATAATTTTTGAATTTGTTTTATGATCTTAGTAAAGAGATTATGAATCCATTGTTGTAATTTCTGAAGTATACCGCTCATGTATCTTTTTCTTCTTTTGTAGTTGGAGCCCTATTAGTTCTTTCAAGATTGGTGATGATAAGGTTGTCGTCAAGTCTTGCAATCGCGTTTTGGTTGTAGTCTGTGATGGTAAGAGTAACTCGAAGATCATTACTTATGTTTGAAGTATTGGGCTGTTTGTAAATTCATCACGGAGGGAGTTGTCTCTTGAATAAGCAGGGTTGTATCGGGGTGTTCTATTTCATGGTCTGTTAACATGAATTCTATGCCCTCAGTTAAATACCTTGTTTATCGGTGATTGATGGTAGCTGAATTCGATGATTTACGGTAGCTAAAAATCAATGGTAGATTATCGTGTGTTAGACCTGTGGATGTAGATTTGGTATGTGCGCGGGGGATTTGCTCATAAAATCTTGTTTTGTGTGAGAACTCTAAAAGAAAAATGGTTTGTTATTCATTTTTTGTTTATTTGTATGAATTCAAAGTTGAAAGCAGCGTAAGGATATATAGCTATGTCTTATAGATACTGGGTTTAAATTCTCGAATTTCTTGACTTCTTGTAGCATTTTCTTAAAGGACCATTTATTCAGAAGGATTTGTTTTTTTTTTGAGTTAACAGTTTGTGATGAATTAACTGTTTGTTTAATTTAGACTGTCAGTTTTTACCATGATTATCTATAATAATTTATATTTAGTGTAGATTTGTAAGAGAACATTATGATATATGTTCTTTATTGACGATGCACCTAATTATTATAGATATAATTATTATTTAAAATTGATTGATTCTTATGTTTTATTGTAATAGATTTTTTTTGTAACACCTTGTGTTTTAACTAACCAACGATATTTGTATCATCAATTTTAAAATTTTCTTAGGGTGCTTAGGCTTTAAACCATTCGAATCAAACAATAATGAGGCTTATGCTAATTTAACTTAATACTGATTTTATTTTATTTTGTGTAGACTCTGGGTTATATAGAACGTATTTTTATAAACGTAGTTACGTTACGAACTGGGATGTTAGGGACACGTGAGAAATAAAAGTATGTAATGCTAGCTGCGCAATAAACTATGGCTAATATTATAGATTGTCTGCAATATAATATGTTTGACAAGCGTTGCAAGTGCTGGTAAGCTTGAACGTAATAACGAAGGTGCATGAGAACGATACTTATTAAGCCAAGACATGTATATGTTTATCCTGAAACGATTTGCATTAATAAAAGAAACAAAAATAATCACCGCATTGATTTTTCTCAAAAAAAAAGGGAAGCAGATTAAAACGAATTTGAAACGTTCTGGATGTGAACCATCACAGCTTCAGGAGGCGCTGCTTTAGGGACTTGTACACCTTCCTGTTATTAAGGCAACAAAGAGTGAGATCATATATTCTAATAATCAGTAAATTCACATTAGAAGAAGAGATCAACACTAACAACGAAGGCTTGGAGGTAAATAGGCGGGAAATTGTATAGGTTTGGTTGTTTGAGTTAAAATTAAAGTCGTTTAATTTGAATTGGAAGGTGTAGGTATTCCCAACAATAACAGCTAGTGATCGAGGCAGTTCAGTGTCAACTTGAGAATTAACACATATCCCCTGCAAATCGGTTGACAGCATTATACATAACTCATTACACGTTGAATAATAGACTCTTATAGTTAGTGGTTGAAGATAGTTCATACCACAATTTGTGCTGCCTCAGAAGCTAGAACGTGCGTCAGTTAAGCCACCTCCATATCAAAGGAAAGGAAGGCCGCTGTGGCAGTGTTGTCTTACACAGAAAGTATCACCTGTTCCTGTTGCAAGGGAAAGATTATTTGGTTTTTTCTTCCAATACGCGGAAATACAACACTAAAAATTTCTTACATGAGTTCACGAGAGCATTAGTTTCATTGCATGCGACACATGTGAAGGAAGATTCCTCTCGGATGAGTTTCTTTGAACACTCGGAATGCCAATATAACACCAACCCTCATCTAGCTGAATCCCAGTTGCTATGGCCGTACAGAGAAACTTAATTATCTGCCAAGTTTAGGAGATAAACAAATCAACAGCATATTCTCAAAGGATTTTAAATTTAAATATATCAGACTTCACCTGGGATCAGCAGCGATAATAAGTTGGTTTGGCTCAAAAACGGAAACAGGGTTTTTTGGTGCGTGAACAACCTTTGATGAAGAAGCTGACTCGTATGACCTAGCAATCTGTAAGGAAAGACAGTTAAAAAAAGATGAACTCTACGATCAAATCATCTTACATAGCCCAAGTTTCTATAATTAGAATAAGAGGACTTGCTAGTCAAATCGGCAAGGAGAGCGTATGAATTTCCCATCGTTGGTATCTGTTGTTAGAGTAGAAAATTATTCTGGATCTCCTTTGAGCTGTGCTGCCCATAGTTGGAAGATGCGATACTTATAGTTTCAGCTTCAGCCGGTTACTATTGTATGCGAAGAGGTCAATTGAATGCAAACGATCGAAGTTAAGCACCTCTTAATGGAAGCTTGAGACGTTACATGGAGATGTTAGTCGATTTAGTTTCTGTAAATTTTGCCTACTCTACGAATGTTGGGGGCGTGAAGAAGAAGAGGAAACCTAAGATTTACTGGGCTCACCATTTGTTTTCATAAGCCCACTCCCAAATCCATTACAGAAGCAAGTTCATTGAGACTGAAGCCCAATCCAGAAAAAAGCAATAATACGCAGCATCAGATTGTGTTTTGCTATGCCAGGTGTTCAAAAACGCCCATACCTCCATGGTGACGTGGCAGCTTGTGGTGATAGCCCAAGTCTCCTTTATTATTATAGATATAGCATATTTCTAATATTAAGAAAATCATTTTAAATGAGTGTATGAACATTAATTTATTATTGATATTAGAATTGAAATATATTTATTAATAAATATTCAGAAGATTATTATATCAATTTGCGCGGATGAAACACCTAACATATCTTAAAATTAATATCATTGATCATCTACAAAATAAGAAATTCAACTGTTAATAGTATAATATACTACATAATATAATCAATTTTTTAATTGGAAGGTGAAGACTTTGTTTCATTTGAAACAACTGAATTTCTCTAATCATCATTTAAAATGAAAAGAGTAAAAACTATTATACTCAATAATAAGTATGTAATTTACATTTTCAAAGTTCATCTTCGGCGCATAATAGTTGACAAAGGTTGTCGTTATGTATAGTCTAAACAATTCATATAACAGACTGATGGACAGTACAACTGTACAAGACACCGGATTTCTTGAGAGCTTTCATCAGATATCGCAACATTTGGTAGATTAGACGACAGTTTCATTCAGTTTACTCATCTTAAAACTATGGTAGAGTGGATGCTCAAGTTTCCAAGGTCTCAGCATATGTTGCATCTCAAGATTCAAATGGTGCAGCAACACTAAAGATTCCAAGATTCTAGACACCATTGTAATCTTTAAACCAATGCAATCAGGCTTGTCGGCTTACGAAGTAGTTTTCAAGCTTGCTTCGCTAATAATGCCTGATCAAAGTCTTTAGTGTTGTTAAATCCAAGTCCACCATTCTCCTTAAATTCACATTCATATAAATATAATAATGACTTATAAATGTAGATAATTTTACTTTGCTTAACTCAAATTACTCTTAAAACTCAAATTACTCTTTTAAATATGCATTGCAGAAAAAAACTCAGTCTGCTTTAGTTCTCATATATCCACATCCTGAAGATGTCTAAAGGATAGGTTTTGGACTGATCCACCAATAAGTTGCAAGCTGGAGACAGATTAGAATAGAAAATGAAAAATCTTTATCTTAGGTGCGTTGAAAAAAAGATAGGAAAAAGTCTCCCTTGTATAAATGAGTCGTTTGTTTGTCTCATTAGAAGAAGATATAGAAATAAGAGAGACAAGTGATAAAATTAGAAGAATAAGAATCTTAGTTCTTCTAGTCCTCTGCAGCATACAGAGCCTTAATCTCCTCTACATCTTCGTAGCTACCAAGAAATATTGGAGAACGCTCATGAATCTTTTCTGGCACAAGGTCTAGCGCCTGCACATCATGAATGACATTTCAAGTTATACTACTTGACCCGTTAACAGTAACAAACATAACAATTGAAAGATTGCATTTTAGCTTACCCTTTTCTTGCCAGTGAATGCCTGACCTCCGGCTTGCTCCATCAAGAACGACATTGGGAAGACTTCATACAGAACACTGTTCACATGTAAAAAAACAAGATAGCTTAAGTTTCTGTGGTGTTTTGCAGTTTTCAAATCATCAAACTCAAAAGCACAGAAAGATCTCTCAAAGTTTCAGTTTTATCCTTAAGCTTACCGCAGTTTTCCATTGGGGCTTTTCTTGTCAGCCGGGTACAAGAAGATTCCTCCATAAAGCAGTGTGCGATGAACATCGGCTACCATACTGTCAAGAACCAAATGAGAACATAAGCATATGCAGTTTTCTATGACTGAGGTCAGAAATAGAGAAGGTTCTCTTCCAATACCTTCCCACATATCTCAGAGACTTAGCGGGAGAACCATCTTTAGGAAACTTGCATTTCTCTACATACTTGGTGGTTGGACCATCCCAGTTCTGAGCATTGCCTTCATTCACTGAATAGATGTTTCCCTTTTTCGGAATCTGTGAACAAGAAGAGCTGAGGCATTCATAACAGAAGAAAAAGAGAAAAATCATGTTTATTTTCGATACCTTAATGTCCGGGTGAGTTAATATGAACTCTCCTAGAGATGGGTCCAAGGTAAATCCATTGACACCGGTTCCAGTGCTCAACACAAGCTGAGAGAGACAAATCAACATCAAATTACAAATCCAGAAATAAACTAAACTAATTGACATTTCTTATTTTTTTCAGTACCATGCAGGAGCTTCCGTACATACAGTAACCCGCAGCAACCATTTCATTCCCAGGTTTCAAGACATCTTCGGTAGTTGGCTCATCACTGTGGCTCATTGTGTAAATCCCAAAGATCTACAAACAGAAAAGCCAAAATCCAAGAAAAAGACAAAACTTTTGAAATCATATAATAATACTCTCTCTATGGAACGTTTGGAGTGAGAGAAACAAACATACGGTTCCAATGGAGACACCACAGTCGATGTTTGAGGATCCATCAAGTGGATCAAAAACAACACAGTACCTATTGATACATCGAATAATAATGAATATAATTACACCTTTACAATAAAAAAATTTTCATTTTCATCAGCAAACTTACTTTCCACGCTTGGATGACTCCACGAACGTTGCTTCCTCATCTTCTTCTGAGACAAGAACAGACTGCCCAAAAAAAGGGTTTTTAATTTCCATTAACATTAGAAGATACAAAATCAACTACTCTCAATTTCATAAATAGGATAGGTTTAAATTAACTTACAGTTCTGCCACTGCTAACCAAAGCTTTGACAAAGACATCATTAGAGAGAACATCGAGTTTCTTTTGCTCTTCACCCTATTATTACACAATGGTAAAATTCTTAAGAGAAAAAAAAAAAGAAAGCTTTAAATAAGACAAAGACATAATAACACCTGCCTGGATATTTGTTTCCCCAGCGAGTCCAATTAGCTTGGCCAAACCAGCCTGCAACAAACAACAAAATAAAGTTTATTACGACTTTGACATCTTAAAGTGGATTCCAGATCATCACCACCAAATCGAAAACGACATTTGACCCCAGTTTGTTTCAAAACAATAAAAAAAAAATGTTACCTTGTTGACGGCGCTGCAGACGAATTTGCATCCCAAAACGATGTTGCTGAGCAAAATGGTGAAATCACCACGAGACTCTGGGTACTTTGATTGCTCGTTCAGCACGAACCTCGTGATGGTCATCAAATCCGTACGGTATGCATCTGCTTCGTGATCCATCTCTGATCCTTTTTCTCTCGTCTAAGCCACGAAATGCCTTTTTTTAATCAGATATATTAGAGATTGAATCTGCAACCTTGTTTTGTGTGTCACAGGTTTGGAGGAAGATGATTAGATAAAGACGCGACCGGTGATAGATAAATCGAACGAACAAGCCAATCCAAGGAAGACTTACCAGATCGGATTGACACGTGGGTGTGACAGGTTTGGCCGTCATTTTTTTTGGGATAACTATTAATATGTAGAAATGGTATAGTTCCGTTTAGTAATTGTATTCGGTATAAACAGGTACATTTTTCTTCCGGAGACGTCTATCTGACCGTGGCTAATCTATGTGGGTAAAAATAATTCTTCAGTTTCTTTCTTTCTTTGCTAATGCGTCTGTCTGTTTAAATATGAATCAAACTCACGCTCTCAAAGTTACCATGTATGGTTTCTAGTCATATCTATTAGGCCTGAGCAGTCCGTCTCGAAACATACCGAAGAAGTTCTATAGTCTCTCATGTATGAAGCTGCCCACAGTAGACCTCTCATCTCTGCTTGAGACTCCTATTACATGCTCCTAGTCCGAATGATTCAATACCCATCTAAGCGTTAAGACTCCAAAACAGACATTTCTTTTATCAATTCGTAAAGCATTGATTTAGCAAGCTGGAATTTGGTTAAAATAGTTATCCAAAAATGAAAAACATGGAATATGACCAACTATGGAAAATGAGTATTTTATTGATGGTAATGTAGAGAGTAAACAATGAATACAAAGGATATCTGAACACAAGAGAGTATGAAGATATTAAGTCTCTAATTTAGTTATGGAAAAAATTGGATCCCATGTCCTTGGCTTGTCTTCTTTTTTTATAGGTCCGTGGAATATCATAACAAAAACCTGATCTCCGATGCAGATCAAGCAACTTTATGGTGGTTTATAAGGCCTTTAATGTCTTTACGTTATGTTTTGATTTCCTGAGCTTGTTGCATTAGACTCTTTCAATCTGCGGTGGGCTTTGACCTTCGTAAGCCTATGGTTTAAATTTGGACTTTTACGGTACTTGACTTAGGCCTTACAATGTTTGGGTTGAGATCTCGGATCGAGTCTGAAACATAGTGAAACCCAGCTCCAACAATCTGTAAAATCATATGGGTTGTTCTGATCGATAGAATCGATGGTCGAGCCATCCATACATGTATCATCTTACCTTTCTTGAAAAGAATTTGACCTCAAATCTATTTTACTGGCATTCCAAGATAATTGATCAGTCACAGAAAACTTAAAAAACGAATTAGGCTTACCTTAATTAACTTGTCCAAATTTTAAAACTAAAAATGGTTGATCCTTACTTGTCATCTGTTATGGCCCATGGTCAATAAAATCGCGTTATATGCTTGATCCAACCTCGTCTGTTCTTCCTATTCTTTCACAAAAGAATAATTTAACTATATCAATTGTGAAAATTATGAACAATATTGATTTCTTTATCCATAAAATGTCTAGAACAAGGAGCCAATCTATTAGCACAATTATCAAGGACTATGTAGAAAAATTCAGAACACCAGATGCAAAATACGTCAAGAGTTGATCTCAAAGCCAGTGAATATCTAGAAGCAATAAGAAACAAATGAAAACATGCTAACTTTGAAAAGCAAGCAAATGATTGCATCGTTTCCACATTTTTGCAACAAAAAAAAAACTCTTAGTCCTAAGCAACTTTGATCCATGCAAATTTCTCATCCAAGAAATCAGCATAGAAACTCACTAGGTGCAGTGCAGTCTCGGGCACATAGTCGAGCTGCCACATTGTGCCACCATATGTGCGCATCACCAGATATCTAAGTAATGAACTGCAATATCATTGTTATAGGCAACATGACAATGAATAGAGACTAAATTCCTCTTTAACCTTTGTGATCCACTGGTCCGCTTCCACCGGTTTGGATCCACCCAAAAGAATTTTTTTCCTAGTTCTCTGCATGCGATCCATCACTTTAAGGTGTGAGGGATTCTTTGGTACATGTATTTTTTTTTCTTATCCTGCACTATGTGTTCCATATCAGCCACCACAGGTGGTATTCTAAAGGAACTGCAACCAAATATAATAGGGAATCAGGCTAATAAACATCATTTGGTATAAACACAGAAAACATAAAAATACACATTTATAATCTACATATACCAAATAGTAGTTGACTGGGGAAAAACCATTTTCTCTCCCAACAAAGGCGATTTACAGAGAGCGACCGTTTCATAGTTTGATCAACATCGGCGGTTCCGACCGCCGGTTTTTTTATGCTTTTCGATTTATAATTTCTACAATAATTATAATCTCTATCTGTTTATGCTATTTCCGTTTGGATTCATCTCCAAACGACGTCTTCACACATTCATTAGCCGACGTTCGTTCCAATTACTCCGGCCATCATATCTTGGGATGGTTTTTGTCACTGATATAATGTCCGTTTGTCCAGTTAGTGACTCATGGGGGAGAGGTTTGGAGTGATCTCGTCGTATGGAAATTTTGAATTTCTCCACTTTGGAGCGTCATTCTCCGACAAATCTACATGATTATGTCGACATTTTTCCCGAGCACTTGATGCACAATGTTTTCTTTCCTCTGGACAATTCTGGAATGTTGCAGTTGTTCCTTAAGGCACCTTGGCCGGGAGACTATGACAACACTATCAATATGCATCTATGGCCACCAATTTCTGAATGGGTCTTTGATACACAAGTCCATGAGGAAGGTTTGATTGCAGAGGGAAGACAACTTATGTGGTGGTATAATAAGAGTTTGGCTGGCGATCATAATTCTTTGTTGAAGAAACCTTGGAAACATAGTGGATGGAATTCAGAGACGATGAAATGGGCATCTTATCAAAGTCACAAGAGTAGCATTATAGAGTCAACATTAATACCAACCACATGAATACGGACTAATTGGTGTCGTGTGGAATGTTCAAAGCAAGTTCTAGATGCAATGGATTTTTACTGCACGATTTGGATACGAATCGTATCAGAGTGAGACGATTTATGGAAAAGAAAAATATCAGAACTCAGTGTCTGTTAGCGTGTAAGGCTTACTACACAAGAAAGCAACATCAATCTTCACTTCTACAAATGATTTGTCTTCAGCATATCTCGCATATTTCTGCTTTATGTAATAACTTGTATTCCATTGTTTTGTAAACGGTTTTATAACTCTTATTGCACTTTGATGCATTAATAAATTTAATTTAGACGTTAAAAAATAATCTACATATCTAAATATTAATTCATTGAGAATGGAAGATGAAAACCATAAAAATGATACACAAAAAAAGATAAAATAGTGACAAAGACATGAGGAAAATTAAAAAAAAAAAAACACAGTATGGTAAACATCATTTGAAGTTTGGTTCAAATTTATGGTCTACTAGTAGTATAAAATCTCAATCTAGTAAAAAAATATTGAAACATCTTGAAACAAAATTTTAGTTAATGATATTAAAATGAGAAAAACCTTTTATATTCCCTTAGTTTATGCATATATAACTTACTAAAATTGATGACTGATATTTTTATTTTAATTATATACTGTATATATAAACTAAATATATACCTCAAATGGTGTGAAATAGACGATGAGCCATCACAAAAGTGGATGTTTTTATATACGTGTAAAATGTATCAGTATAGTAAAATTATTTGTTTTTAGGAAAAGAAGGTTAAAAATTAAATTATTGTTTTCAGTATGAGACGTGAAAAGATGAATTTTAGTTTTTTCGTCATATGCATGAGCAGACTCATGAAATCTCTGCAAATCAAACTGGTAGCTCTGCATTTATGTGAATGAAAAACGATAGTTGCTTCCTTACACTGTGTGCGAGACTGTCGGCCTTGGTATCGCATTCTGAGTACATATGGATGAGCTCTGAGTGGTTGAACCTTCTTTTGAGGATCTTGATATCTTCTAAATAACTTGTAAAGGCTGGCCATTCATCTTGGTTTGGCAACTATCTTCACCAATTGAGAATAATATATTGCAAAGTTAAATGAAACTGCCTTAAATTTCTCATACATTTTATTGTCCAAATGTGCATCTCTAGTTTTGAGTGAAGGGGAGAAAGGCTGGGCTTGGTGTTCCTGGCTCTCATTAGTCCATTAAATCCTCTAATAGTACTATACCAATTTTATTCCGAGTAACTTTCATGTTCTTTCCATGGCCCATCCGTAAAACACCAGCTTCCCATAATAGTGGGTAATGTTGATTTCACTACCTCCATGTATTGAGTAATCCTGTGAGTAATTGTTAATTGTGCCTCTACCCACATCACTGGTTTTGTCTTTGCCAATGTGAGAGTTCTTAGGTGTCTATGTCAAAATTGCTGAAGACTTTGTTGTTCTGAGCTTTCCAAATATACCATAGAATCCAAGAAAATTGACAATCTTCTGGGTGCGGAGTCACTCTCCAAAACAGATGATCCATATTTGTAAAGAGTGATGGAGTAGGGAGAAAATTTTGGTTTGACGGGATCTTAGGAAGTGCACATATTTGCACCGCCAGAGGGCATTCAAAAACACATGTTTTTTTATTCTTAAGTTGCTCCACATCCATGATATACCATGATTTTGACCCACTTTTACTCAACGTATTTCTATGGTTTTACTATATATATATATATATATATATATATATATATATATGTTTTGGAGTCTTTTAGGTATGTTTTCAGGTTCAAGGGCATTTTGGAGTAAAGTGACGTTTTAGGTGCCATTTGGAGCTTAAAGGAGAGTTTTCCCGAGATGACTATAAGATCAGACGTCAAGGTCGATATCCAGAGATACATATCGATCGATACACATTCCGTGTAATCGATCGATGATGCATTCGAAGAAATGACGACGAGATACTCCATCGATCGATGTACACCTAGTACCATTGATTGATATCGAGCGTGCAGAAGAAGGAAGAATATTCTCAATTGACTTGAAGCCCAAGACTTCCCATTATTACTATAATGCCCCTGGCGAGTTTTTAACCTAATTGAACTCAGTATTTATATATTTGCCTATGTGTTTTGGCAAAGTGTGCTTTCATTTACTTTCTAGTTCTTTTGTGTTTCTACAACAGTTCATTAGTTAATAAAAGTATTCTTTTCATCTTAATTTTGTTCTCACCAAAGGTTATAGGATTCTAGATTTAGAAGAAATATACAAAGAGATTTGTTATCAAGAGGAACTTGAGTGTTCGGTCTTCTAAATGAATTTCTATTATTACCTTGATGTTATGAGTCACTCAGTCATGTCTGAGTAGATTCCTTTGTTAGATTTAGGGTTCAAATAGTTATGAGGGATTAGCCCCAACTATAGACTGTTGAGTTGTATACGCATTATCTTGATGAACCCTAAAGCTTATTCTAGAATAGCTAACTAGAATATGATCTAGGAAGTGATTTAATTCATAAATCATTCTTCTGACATCATCTTGTATAAGCTGAGATCCTCTAGGGATAAGCGAGATCTGGTCTATGATCTTGGTGAACATATATTCAATTCGGTCTAGAGCTATATCGATCGATACTCAAATAGAGTAATCGATCGACGACACACATATCGATCGATACAAGCTGTCTAACATCGATCGATATTGTCGGCAGAAAGATCAATAGACGAGTCTAATAACGATAGTTACTAGACAGATCTAAAGAGTTGAAGTTCTTTAGTATATGCAAGCAACTCATTAAAACATCTATAGCATTATAATCCTGAACTAACTGAATAGTAACCTTGAATCTAACTACTTTCTCTTAACAGTTACAACCTCAAAACCATTCTCTTGAGCAACTAATCCTTGCTCACAACTGAAATTTACATTTAAACCATTTCAACCTAGCTTAGTCACTAAGTATTTTCATCTTTTGTGTTCCTTCGCTCCTCGTGAATTCGATCCCTAAGTACTACATCTGAACCTCTTATTTAAGAGAGTAAATCACTTTTAGGGTAATTTGAGTGATATCAATCCACACTGTATATCCCCTTGAATTCCTCTCGGTTGAAATTTTTTCTTGACCGCTATACATTATTATACTAATTGCCAAAGAAATTGTTTTATAATCTTCGGTGGACATTATACCTTCTAACAGTATGCCTTCAGGTTGTCAATCCTGGGTCCATAAACTGGTCGTGTTTTCTCCCAGTCAGGGTAAACTCGTTCCACTTGATATCTCGATTTCACTATGTATTACTCATTATTAGTAAAGTGTCATCCATCTTTGTCTGCCATATGAGTCCGGCTTAAAGGTGTTTTTCAATAATCTTCACATTTTGGGGATCTATTAAATGCTACTTTGCCAGAGTATTCCACGGTGTTGATGTTGAATTGATGAGAAAATCCACTTTAAGATCAGAGTAAAGGTTCTTTTTGTTTTCCTTTTCTATTTGCTGATTTTGGGCGAGTGGTGAGAGCTAAGGATATTTCAATATTAAAATAAATGATCCTGATCTCGTCCTTTTAATTAGTCATTAGATTTTGACCCACGCTTGGAAGCACGGATTTTTCTTTGGATTGTAATCAAATTTTCTTAATTAATATTTTAGAATTCTTGTATATTATTAGGTTATAAAATTATATTATATCGAAAAATAAATTTGTTTGAATATATAAATCTAACAATTAGTTTATTTAAGATACTTATGTATCTTCTTATGTAACGTTTTTTTACGCTTGGACAATTTATCCGATCTAGAAAACCACACCAAAATCGACCTAAAATATATGTACAATTTGGATATGGACCTACCAAGAAGTACATATTATATTTTATTTTGGACCCGCGGATCTGTGTTGGAGGCTGGTCCTACCCAAAAATGCAATGGTGTACCCAAAGTACACAATTTTTTGTGCATATTAGATATATTTGAATATTTTGGATAGGTTTTCGATTTTGCATATATTTTTTTAAGTTATAGTTCATGTTTTTCATTATAGTTTTAGATTTTCGGATGAAATTTCTATTTTTTAAAATATATTTTGGATGCTCAGAAAAAAATTTGTATTTTTAGGTTTTCAGGTAAAAAATTAGGTTTTTGAATATTTGTTCAAATATTTTTGGGTATTTGTTTGGATTTTTGGGTGTTTTCGTTTTTTGATATTTTTGAGTTTTTTTTTGGTATTTTCAGTGTACTAAATATCTAAAACAGTATGGATCCATTATGTATCCAAAAAATATAGGTATTTTAATTATGAACTCATCCTTACTTGAACCAAAAAAAAAACCATGAACACAAACCAAAAATATTTTTTTGTGAAACACCAAAAATACCAAAAATATTTAAACACCTAATTATATCCAAATTTTTAGAATTCAAAGAATCAAGACTCGAAAAGAACCGATCCGTACCTGATCTGAAGACCTGAATATCCAATTCTCTCATTTTATTGTTTGTGTGCATTTAGAAAAACTAAATTTATTGAACTGGTGACTTAAGATTTACCTTGCAGATTTTGACTAATTTAATAGTATAGAGTTGTAAATTTTGATAGTTTTCAGACTAACTTTTTATAAATTCTTTTTTGTATTATAAATTATTTTATAAAAAAATTATTGTAAATTTTTTTATTTTGGTTTTAACAAATGATTTTATTTGCTAAAGCGTTTTTATTAAATTTGATTCTGTAAATATTTAGAAATTTGAAATGCATTCCTTGAGAGAATAAGGTGTTCGTCTTCTCAATCAAACGCCAAAACTGCTTTCCAAACATCACTCTATTGAAATCCGTAAGGTCTTCGAAGCCCAATCCTCTTTCATCTTTATTTAGGCATAAATTTTCTCATGATTTCCAATTCATGCCTTTTGTACTATTTCCCCCTGAGATCCACCAAAACCGTTCCACAACACTCGTCAATATTTTCCGTTACAGCCTTTGGTAAATGGAAACAGGACATAACATGATTTGGTAGAGAAATGACCACTGATTTTATAATAACTTATTTTCCCCTTTTTATGAAGAACTTAAAAGTCCATCAATTTACCCTGTTGTTAAAGCGTTTCTAGAAAAAAAAAAACCTGTATTTTTGAACCACCCATACTCTTTGGATACCAAAGTAAAATCCCATCCCACCTATATTTTGAATCCTTAAGATATCCATGACAGGGTCACCCTGCCGCAAACCTCGTTGGGAATTATGTGCCATTTTTGTTGACAATTCAAGAGCACCATATATGTACCAAAGATATACATTCCATTATTAATTAAATTCATTGAAGATCAAAGCTTCTTAAGTAAAGCATGAATAAAATTCCACTCGACTCTAGGAAATAATTTGCTCATATAAGTTTTTATTGCAATAAACTTGTTCTGACATGTTCCAAAAAAAAGTGTTGATATCTGGAAAAATGGATACACGGTTTAACATCCGGTCCAGGAACTTTTTTCCAACACTTTTGGAAAAAAAGTCCAGTCATTCCATCCGGTCCAGGAACTTTTTTCCAACACTTTTGGAAAAAAAGTCCAGTCATTCCATCCGGTCCAAGAACTTTCTCCGGGTGCATCATCAACATTACTTGTTTTACCTCATCCTCCGTCGTATGTCTAATCAACCACTGGTTCATCTGAGAAGTAATGCTTGGTTAAATCTCATAAGTAAAGTCTCAAGTTCTGAAGGAGAAGTAGTACTGAAAATTTCATCAAACTAATATATTGCTACTTTCTTGCGACTCCTTTTTCCTTTAATCTAGTGTCCCTCTCCATCATGTAATCCAACGATTCTATTGCGAGTTTGTCGTTGTCTCGTTGGAGATTTATAGAAATTTGTGTTGAGGTCTCCTGAAGCATACCACATATTCCGACTCTTTCTGTTGCCAGTACTCTTCTGTTGCCAGTACTCTTTCTTATCCTTATATTCTTCATGTAATTTCTTCGAAACTTCCATAATTTCTTTTTGAGTCCTATTTTTTTCTGTTAGCACTTCCTCCAAATCCCGTTGCAATTCACTGATTTCTTCTTTCTAAAGTTGGGTTATTCTTATGCCATAGAGATATTTCATGAGAAAATTTACTAAATTTCGTAGTAAAATCACCAGTGTCTGGGTCGAGCCAACCTCGACCAATGGACTCAATTATCCTTCATGTCCAATCGATCTTTTATAAAGCTAAATTGATTGCGCCGTTTAGATTTTTTATTATCAAGATAATCTACTACTGGTGTATGATCAGACCATACCATACCCATATATTATGTAAAAGAACATGTGAATAACATATGTCGTTCTTCATTTGCTAATGCTTAGTCTAGACGACACCAAACCATTACTTTTCCTCTTCGTTCTTGTCAAGACATTGTATTTCCTTTGGCTGTGAATTCCATAATCCACTGTTCCTAATTATGGTGTTGAACGAGAAAAAGAGCATGCGTGTCTCAAAGGGATATGATTTCCAGTAATCTTATTCAAATTTTCAATAACGAACCATGGGTCTGATCTTACTAACCATATCTCGCTAATTGTTCTCATACTTGTTAAAGAACAAGTATGAGAACGATTAAAGAGATATAATTTAGCTAGATATGGTAAAACCATATTTAGTTAATCGACAAATGGGCTCCATTAATCCTTCCTGAATTTTCATGTTTCTGTCAATTATTTTTTCTAAGATATAATTATTACAAATAAAAATTTGCATTTGGTATTTATGTTTAACATATTTAAAATGATTAGAATCAAATTTAAACGTTTTATGAATATATTTGGGCCAACTAATAATATAATGAGAGACATGGAATAATTCTTAATTATAATCTAAAAATACGTTGTTGATATGTCAGTTTTTGTGCATCACTTTCTTATGTAGATTCATTAGGAGAGAACATATTCAAAAAAATAATTTAACTTTGAAAATACACAAATATAAAATTATTAGTATAATCAAGTTTATTTATCTTTAGCGAAACAAGTTGAAACACAATTTTATTTTTCGATATAAAGAAGTTAAATAAACTTTATATTCCTTTATTTTATATATAAATAACTAATTAAATTTATTAGTGAATGCGATATTTTATTTATTTTAAACGTATTTATGGGTAAATTTAAGTCACAAAATGATGTGATTTGCGTATAAATGAGCCATCCGAAAAAGATAAAAAAAAACTAAATTTCTCCATATATGTGTGTAAAATAGATTACAATAGAAAAATATTAATATATATAAAAAAATTAAACAAAATTTCTGTCTGTAGTATTAAAAACTGAGAAATGAGAAATGAGAAATGAAAAATGAAAAATGACTTGTCAATGTTCTCATATTCCTATAAATATATGTTACTAAATATTGATTTTTTTAAAAAAGTCTTACTTTTTAAAAGTAAAAAATCATATTTTATATTTATTTTAAACACGTTTATACTGTTAGCTTAAAGATGGCAAAAAGTGTTGACTGCAATTTCCCAATTTAAATATTATATGACGTAGTACCGTTGATTTATCATCACCAAAATGAAAATGTAATTAGAAGATGATTACAATGAAACTTATATGGTTTGTTAATATATTTTAGCAAATAATATGAGAGGAGTGAAGCGAATTCTTAAAATCTTCAAAAGATTTGTCCTTGAAAAAAAAAAGGGTATGATTTGTCAATTTTTAGAGAGAACCACTTACTTATTTGAATTCATTAGAAAATAAAGTTTAGGAAAAAAGTATTATATATATATTTATTTATAACTCGTTTAGACTTGCAAAAAGTATTGTACAGTCCAGAAAGTCTACAAATTTTCTTCGGTAGATTTTTTAAATTCTTGTTGGATCGCCAGAATATGTAAATAATGATTTTGAAAATATATAAAACACGTGTTGGAATGACTTCAATCATGGAAGGTTTCCTGCACCAGTGCGTTATGCATTCGCAATAGTTTGTATAACAGTGCATTTGAATAAAAAGTCTTTCAATTTAATATTTTGTCGGAACTTCTTACAAACTCAGCACTTGATATTATCTGTCCCTATTAGTGAGACCTACTTGAAGATATATCGACTGTTACATTAGATTAGAACCATTGCATTGTTTTTCATCACGTGTTTTAAAACTTTTTCTTTTGCAATGAAAACAGTGGAGACTGGAGAAGAACATCATATGTATTAACGAAAGAATCTTTTGAAAAAAAATGAAAGATATATATATATATTTTTTTTTTATTTTTTTCTTGAGTGAAAAAATGAAAATACAATGCAAGATAGATGTAAGAATATCAATGATGCCACAAGGGATAACAAAAAAAGTATCAATGCTAAACCCTTTCTCAAAAAAAAAACATCAATGATGGGACAAGGAATAAATGCGTCACGAATGCATCACCATTAGATTTGGGGTCATTTGGTTTATTTCTCTGGTTTGTAATTACGATTTATTTATTTTGTTCAACATGTTAGAACAGTTCTAGTAATATCACTCGTGGCGGACGCAGGAGTCCATTTTAGACGGGGGCACATGTTTTATTTCATCATATTTAGTTGTTGGTTTAGATTAGCATTGCATGAATTGTATAGCTTATGAAAGGAAAATAAAAAAAAAGCGACGGGGGCACGTGACCCCGTATGTCTTCACCTAGAGATGGTAATTAGGCTTTTCAGTCTCGTACCGTCTCATACTGCAGCGGGCTCGACGTCCAGTAGGTCACGGCGGACCTGTTCCATGTGCGCTGCGGTCTTCCAAATGGCTGCCTAATTTTGTACCGCATAATTTATAAGCCTTCGCGGCCGTCCCGCGGTACGTCTCCTTCGATTTTTTTCATGAATGTTAAAATAGAAGAGTTGTGTAACAGAGTTGAAGAGACCTCAACAACATCGATCACAACAACATCCAATGTGATCATTCGCTGGTTTAATGGTCTTGAAGTAAGTGAGAAACATTTGGACAGTGAAATTCAACTCTTTCATGTATATTCCTTGTTTGAGTTTTTGTAAAGCAATGTCTCTGTATAGCACCAGTAACGTCATACTAATGGTTGGTTCATCTCCTTCAACCAAGCTGTTGAACTTAGAGTGTGGATACAAGATTCTGCAGTAACTCAAACGTTCAATTCAAACAGTTTAAAGAACATACAGTATCTCTTCAACAAGCCGTAGCTCTTTAACAACATCGTTGTCACCAATTTTTTTTTTTAAAACACCAATTGACAATATGTAAACAAAACTCATCAACTTAAACAAAAAAATCTCGCATAGTAATAACCACTTTATATTACTGAAAAAAACAAGTAAAAATGGGGACATATGGTTGCGGGTCTTCAAAATCCCGCGGGTTAACCTGTCCCGCATCCGGCCCATCCCATTTTGAGCCCGTCCTGCATTCGTCTCGTCCCGTTGTGAGCCCGTCCCGCGAGGCCCGCAATTTTGCAGGCTTATCAAATGGAGGCTCAATCCCGTCTCACAACAAGCCTTTACGGGTCAGGTCCGCGATCCAAATCCTTGATGAAGACTTCACCTACGTCCGCCCCTGAGAGTAACCACAGGGGAAAACTTTTCTCTGTAAAAAACGTTCATTTGTATTTACCAGTACCGTCCCGATAGATTTTGTGGCATAAAGCAAATTTATGTGATTACATATATTTAATTTTAAATATATTTTTAATATATTCTTTTTAAAATGATATAGTAGTTTAGTTATAAGTAAAAATTCAGATGAATATAAGATTAGTAGTAGATATTTCAATAAATTAAAATCACTAGTTTGTTTGAACTATTATTAACACAAAAAATAGAAAACAAAAGAATAACAAATAAGTTATTCAAACTAAAAGAAAAACACACATGTCAAAATAGAAAAAAAATAGAGGAAACATTACAAGTCAAACATGCTTCGAAGATGCAAGACTCCAACTGAAACAAAAGGTGAAAGTGAAAATTAATGTTTTGACCTAACTAATTCATAGAAAATGTGTTGTAAAATAATTTTGTGGCCTAAAGCTCCAACTTCACTAGCCTATGGCAGGGACGGCACTGGTATTGACCATCAAAAAATGCACCATTGACAATAACAATTTTGTGCATAAAAGGAAACATATTTTTGATCGCACTAAATGCAAGAAAAACAAACATAAATTCTCCGAACTCATCAATTTGGAAACATGTAAATGTTCCGGATTCTCCATACTTATCATATATAGATAGGAAGGCAAGTTTTCAAACCCATTCTCAGTAGTTCTCATATCGAATTCCCTTGCAATTCTTAGTGTTTTATGTGATTTCTAATAATTTATTCTGTCCACACGGAAAACGCTACAAATAACTCAGCCGTAACGAACTATAGAACTAATATTCCAGCCGAAATGGAAATAAGCCGCATCGTAATATTAAGTCAGCCACAGCATATTAATAAATCTAGGTGTAATATTCTAATAAGTCAGTCGCAAAAAGTAAATACCTTCATACCAATTTTTTTATTGATAGTTATTCTGACACTCCTAAGCCAAGCTGACGGACCGACGTCACCGAGAAAGTCCATATATAACTCTCCTAAAATATCTGGTGTTACTTGTAGAGATTGATTAGAACTCTCAGTTACAGAATATGTATGCATGCTCCATATTGTAAACACAAACATAAATGTGGGGGATTCCCCTTGTGTAAAATCACAAACTCTCCGAGAACATCCATCAACCTAATAATTAACAATGAGTTTCTCCAAATTGAATACATATACATCAAAAAAAATCCATCCCTCACCGTAAGAAGTTTTTGTCGTCTCTCAAAATCGGCTTTACTCTCGTTGCCTTACCGCGAAGCTTTCTGAAGACATCTCTCACCTTAAAACCTATGTATTCCCTTTCAATCTGCTCATCGATATGTTATGAGGTCTCTTCTTAGGAGGTAAAGTTTGTGAATCTTTATCTTGTGTTGAAGACTCACCATATGAACTGAAGTTAACATCTACATATGACACACCGTCCGATTCGTCGAACATATTAAATTCACTTTTAAATTCATCATATTTTTTATCTTCTTCGTCTATTTCGTCTTCTCCACCTACTTCGTCTTCTTCTCATTGGTTTTTCCTAGCACGATACATGTCTTTGTTGTTGCATTTTTCTTCAGATTTTGTTCAAACACCATGACAATAATCAAAACTAAAACCATCATAACCTCCATCGTAATCGTATCTAAATTTTACTTTTGAGCCATAACTGAATAACTGTTTGATATTCTTTCCGACGCAGCTGTTCGATTTTTTTTGGCTTAGTTGGAGACGTAAGCTGATGGAATAACGTGAGCCATGGTTCCCAAAGTTTATTCGATAATATGTAGCCCAGCTGAATTTGATGGTTCGACTCCTTCGATCCTTAATCCTCGAGTACCGACTTTGCAAGTTAATCGTGTATTTTTCTCATCTAACTGTAGAACTCTACACCTTCTACCATCAGCGTTGAATACATATCTATTTTCTTGACCAGTTACCATAAACAATAATTACCTGATCCATAAGATCTTAGAAAAAGATGAATGAAAAAGAATAATAATGAAGAAGGAAAGATAGCTGAAGAAAGTATTTCGAAATGTCCGATCTGGATATAAAAAAAAGAGATGGCATCGCGAAATAAACTCTAACTTGGGATTGTCTGTCACATTAATAATGACATGGAAAATAGATGCTGATGACACAAAAAAAAATGGAACTGATGTAATTCTAATGTTTACATGGCAAGTAAGCCACCAAACGAACATGTAAACCAGCCTAAATAAATCAACCATCAAGTATAAATGTAAGTTGGTAAAAATGTGAATACTTTTTCAGTAATTAAAACAACAAAAAATCGGGTGCGAAAAAGTCTATGGAAGGGTGTAAATCAGCTGGAAAATATCAAATCAGTCGTGTCGTAAAAAAAATCAGCGGCCAAATGAATGCTATTGTGGTAATTAATATTTTGCTAATAAATCAGAAGTAACTAACTAAGTTGAGTTTACTATTAATCCAGCTCATTACAGCCGATATATGGTGATTATACGTAAATCTGTAGTAACTACTTCCCATAAGTAAGTACACCATCAATTTAATAACTCAGACATCTGATGTTGAGTACATCAGGCGGAGAGACATATCTCAGTCATGTCCAATCTACAACTCAGCCAAAGTTTTGACAAATCAGCTGTAAATTATGTTCGTAATTCAGCCGTTGCTCACAAATCAACCATGTCTCTGTAATAAAGCCGTCTCTTAAGGCTTGTTTATGTTAAGTCAGTTCCCATAGTTCTTAAAGCAGCCATGTTTTTGTAAATCAGCCGTATTATTGGGGTTATTTATGTGTAAATTAGCAGCGTGCAATGTATGTTAACTCAGCCGTCAATACCGCTGTAACTCTACGGCTGAGTCTATTATACATGTCCGTGATTTTCTTGTCGCTAGATTTTTTCTGATGTGGTATTAAAAAGTAATGATATTCTTGTAATTATATTTTTGTCACAGCATAATTAGAAGGGCATGCTGGTCTGAAAATATATGAGTAATAAAAAAAAGTTTTATATACTTCTCAAAATATTATCTAAGTTGTGTATTGTTTAAGTAAAGTTCCCTAAAAAAATTTCAAACTTTTTTGTCTTGTATTCAGAGGTTGAAGTATCTTCTCATCCATGATGCTCACAGAGTCATGCCTTTATCCTGGTTTTACTTGGTTTTCAATGTCACGAGGAAGACTTGTTGGGGTTTAATTTTATATATTTGCAACTTGTAGGGGTTTATTCACATCCCACGTATCCTAATGGGGTTTTGAAGAGAAACAAAACTATTAAGATCAAGTGGTTTGTGAATAAATCAGCTAGCTACAATTCAGTGATAACGTGTTGAACCACTACATGTTCTTCAGCTAGTTCTCTTATAAATTGGTGTTGTAATTCGATGTGCTTGGTCCTAATATGTTCAGTATGATTGAATTGTGTGTGTTTGGAGTCTGCATATTTAGAATACTATGTTCTTTGCTTAAATGATAAATGGAAAATTATAGGATTCAACATTGTTTGCTTCATTAACTTGTTAAATATATTTTGAGTGTTTGTCAGCTACACAGCCTACACAGACCGTATGCCAAAATAGATTAGTGGTGCTACGACCATCTTAGTCGACCTGTTGAGGCTTAGCAAATGAGATCGATTTAAATCGTATTTGAGCTTTGTGTGTGGGCCCTAGTTCAATATATGAATCCTACGTAGGGGGGATGCGTCTACCGGAGGTGTGGGAGGACTGATCGAGTAACTAGAACTCTTTTCGGCGTTTTAGATGCTGTGTTTTTCATGTTAGGATTAAATTATTAATATCCCCTATATATTAATCATGGAACATTACAATATGTTTTGTAGCTACATGTTATCACCAAGATGATACTTAGAAATCATTAGAAAAATAAGTTGGTCCATACAAATATATATTATACTTTTTATTAAACTAATTAACACATTAATTAGTAGCTTTTAATTCTTTCTTTAAATAACAGCTACGTAATTTTTTTTTCAAGATAAAAACTACGAAATTACCAAATATGATTTATGTATATATGACAATTAATGATTATAAATCCTACATATTTGATAATAAAATTTGTATCCTCTACATTTTTTATTTATTAATATTATTAAAAAATTAAAAATCACATTAAGCATATTTAAAAAAGATTTTTCATATATGTTATATTTTGAATTTTTTTAAAACGTCTATAAATTATGAAAAATGGTAAGATGTTATTGAGATGTTATTTTTTTAAAACGGAACCCATTCCGAAACAAAATATTTTGGATATTGAATATATCCAAACCAAATTTGTATACTTAAATATATTAATTATTTTTGAAATTTAATATCTAAAAGAATATACAAAATATATAAGAGAATATACAAAATATATAAGATGTTATTAAGTTGTCCAAAATACATGAAAATATATAGAAATAGTTAAAAATACATGTTTAAAATAGTTAAATGATACTCAAAATACCAATACTTCAAATATATATATTGATTTCATATCCGAATATTGAAGCTAAACATAATTTTAAGTTTAAGTTTAAGTATTTTAACTTGCATTATACACATTTATATGTTAAAAATAATTTTTTATTTTTATATTTTGAGAAATTAAAGTATATATGAATTTTATTTTTTTTGTAAAATTAAATGAGTTATTTGAGTCTAAACTCAAACCGAATCCGCAGATCCAAACCAGATCGAACTCACAAAAAATCGAAACATAGCTAAACCGAATCAAACCAAACCGAACCAAATGTATCCGAATGTCCATCTCTAATCAAATGTGAAAAAAAATTCTCGATAACAAAATACGTTCTAATCGTAATATTTAAATACAACATATTTTAAAGTTCACTCCGCGCATGGCGCAGATTATCATCTAGTTTATAGTGTTATGTATGAGTCTATGAATTTGGGTTTACCATCTTATTTGACAAACATTTTTCTTTCTTTCTTATTTGAAGTGAGGCTCACAAGAAACATTTTGGATGGGTTGGTGCTATTGGCTATTTTCATCTAAATTTTATTTGGAGTTTATGAATTATGATGATATAGAGATGAGTTTTTTATGATAATGTAAAGATGAGTTACGAGTTATGGTGTTACAATTTTTTTTCCACGTACGCCATCTTGGTTTCAACTGTTATTTCACTTCTATTTTCTATCAGTACTTCATGTATCATTCAAATTCTAGATTTCGTCTATACCATAATACTACTCTTTATGTCAAATCGAAACCATAGATAAAGCACATGTACACACCGCTACAAGTAGTGATTTGTTCGGTTTTATGAGGAGATGTAGGTGCGGTTTTGATTGTAAAGTCTGTGAATTTAATCTCGATGGAAGTACACGTGTCCATATTTGTAATAGTTACCCCAAAAAGAAGACAAAAATCTTTAAAGTGTCCACCGAAACAGAAAGCATAAATAGCGGGAGAGAACAAGATGAGCTTCAGCAAATAAAAGGAGATAAAAGAAAACAGACATCACTATTACTCCATGATGATGAAGCACAAAGCCAACATGGCAATGGTGTTTGTACAGATTATATACGCAGGAATGCCATTGCTCTCAAAAGTGGCCATCTCTCAAGGGACCAACCCTTTTGTCTTTGTTTTCTACCGACAAGCCTTCGCTGCTCTGGCGTTGTCCCCTTTCGCGTTCTTCCTTGAAAGGTTGTTCTTTTCTGTTACTTTAACTCATCCGTTTAACATCATAAGAAAAAAAAACGCCATATCAACGGCCCTTCAATTAACATGATTCAGTCGTTAGCATGATCCTCACTACGAATCAACTGGGATATTCTCATATTATAGTATGTTTTTTTCAGCGCCAAATCATCCCCTCTGTCGTTCGTCTTGCTGCTGAAAATTTTCATGATCTCCTTCTGCGGGTATACATGTCTTGTGTGTTTTCTACTAGTTTGACATCTTCCAATTTAAGACTGTTTGATCAATCAGGTCAATGTCACGTACGGGTTGTCTAACAAACTATATTGATATTGATAATTTAATCTAGACTCACGCTAAGTCTCAATCTCTACTATGTGGCCATCGACAACACCACGGCCACCTTTGCAGCAGCAACCACCAACGCCATTCCCTCTATCACCTTCGTCTTGGCTCTTCTTTTCAGGTAAACCACACTAATGGTTCTATCTATCTCTTCATTTATGTTATGCTTGTCAGCATGTTTTAATTTGATCAAAGAATGTGTTTCAAAAAAAATCTCCAGAGGAGCATACTTTTGTTTAGTTTTATATAATTCATGATAAAAGCTAAAGAATCGCAATCAAACAAAATCTTTAAATCACTTTAATGTATTTTAGTAATTCTTTTAATATTCCTAAAGCTTATATCAATATATAAACAATATTAAACAATCCTTCTTTTCTTGCCAACTAGAAACCAAGCTTTATCTTGTAATAACTTTTATTGCCACCCACTTATTAGCGTAATACTATTTTTAATAGATTTATACATATTTAGGTTTGACATGTATTTCAAAACCTGTGAGAAAACCTAAGTTTAATTCTTACATATAAAATAAAATTATGTTCTAAGAAAGAAATATATGTTGGTTAAAATATATAAATTTTCAGAGCCTATTTAGTAGTAGTTTCAAACCCTATTTTCTACTGTGAAAAAAAATCAAGTAAACTATTGACAAAGAAACTATTTGAGTAATTCAATTATTCTTTTATCTGCTTTCTCTAACTTCTCAAACACATGTGGTAGTGAGACATCGAGATAAGTTGTCCATAATACAGTTAAAACCAATAGAATTCAGTTGATAAATTTCCAACTCGACCTAACCTGAATTGACCCATTATTTTTATTACTTTTGAAGACTAGAGACGGTGACGTTAAAGAAGTCATACGGACTAGCAAAAGTATTTGGTTCGATGGTTGGTATGTTGGGCGCATTAGTGTTCGCCTTTGTGAAAGGTCCAAGTTTGATCAATCACTATAGCAACAACACAATTCCAAACAAAGCCGTTCCATCAACAAAAAATTCTGTAAAAGGATCAATCACTATGCTTGCCGCCAATACCTGCTGGTGTTTGTGGATTGTATTGCAGGTACGCCACTCACTCACTGTCACTAGTTGCGTACAGCGTTCTGATTCTCCCATTCTATTTTATTAATCATTGCTCAATATATAATTGCGTTAACATAGTACTGTTCACTACGAAGACAATATGTATTATATGATATGGGTTCTAGTCTTCTAAATAAATAGTTATATATGTGTTTCAACACATCCCCAGATCATCATGGCTACACTTTTCTTCTTATTTAATGACTAATATGATTACAGTATCATATTTTCCCATACAAACTACAAATGAAAAATAATAGAAACGATTTTTTAAACGTGTATCTTCTTAAAATAAAATCGAGTTTAATGTATTTTTAAACAAACATCATGTTATTTTACTCAGATGACGCACAGTTTATATGATATGATAATATTAAACGGAAACATCAGATCTCTTCGGTTAGCCAACACATTTTTTACCAAATTTATAAGTATATATATATATATATATATATATATATATATATGTCTATTAAAGAAGTCTTGTGTAATATGTATACGTATTTTTGTGGTACACTACTACTGTAGCAAAATTCATCCTTTTCGCTCTAATTGTGTGTGTGTTTAAATTGATTTTAGGACGGTAAAGGTAAAAATGTCAAAATTTTAAGCAGTTAAAATAAATGCATATAAATTTTAATTTTTTTTCTAAAATATTTAACTATTGAAATTTTCATCCTTATAATTTACTGAAGAGAATTTTTGTTATTTCTATTTATTTTGGTTTGGCTACCTAAACTAACCACTTAAAATTTCTTGCCAAAAACATCTATATCTGAGTGATGAAGTAATATGCAAAATATAAAATAATAATCTTTTTTTTTCTTTTAATACCTACCATAAATTGAAAAAATATTTTATTTCGAAACCTTATTTCACCTCCACCACGGTATGAGAGAAAAAGACTACTCGTCCAAATTTCATGATTGATGATTGTTACATATCAGTATCGTTTTATATCTTGGTAACGGAGCGGTGATCTCGGTTTGGTTAGATATTTACATATCAGTATCGTTTTATATGTTGTCTGGAGATCTTCTTACATGTATTAAAAATATAACCGTTTCTAATATACTATTTATTAATACATTATACTCCCTCCATTTTAAATTACTTGTCGATATAAGTTTATGCACACAGATTAATAAAACATTTAATTTTATATATTTTCAAAATAAAAATACTATTACCAATACACCTAATCATATTTCACCTAATAAAAATATATATTAGAGAATATTGTCAACAAATATTGCATTGAAAACTGAAAACGAAACTTATTTTGAAACAAAAAAATTTCCAAAAAACGCCAAGTAATTTGAAACGGAGGAAGTATGATTTATCTCTCTTACTAACACATTGAACTATTAATATGTAAAATGGATTTTTTTTTTTTATAAAATCTAAAATAGTATTTCATTTGGAACAAGAGTAATCTTGTAGATTTATTTATTTTCGGAACATTTAAACCGTTTCAATGTCTATTTTAGCAATGCAAAAGAATTAGAGTCAAAGCAGAACTTGTATGCATCTAGGGAAGGCACGTTATGCAATAGTGTGGATATGTTTTTTTTTTTTTACTTTATAACAATTGAAAACTATTCATATCTATTATAGATTCTGAAAAATAGATGACAACTGATAAATTCAAACCCATACATCATGGCACTCTCACTCGAATGTTGATTAGGCTGGACGGATGAACTCACGTAATTGGTATGGTGAGGATCCCTTCGGGTATCACTGATCCTTCTAGTAGAGACTTACCACTAAAACCAAGTCTTTTCCCGTTAATAGTTTCATCAATGTATATTTTTATTTAATCTAAAAGAAATAAATATTTTTCAAATAATTGTGTTGTAAGAGCAAGGTGATGAAAGAATACACAGCGAAGTTGCGATTGGTAACACTTCAATGCGTCTTCAGTTGTATGCAAACCGCAGTTTGGGCAGTCGCAGTGAATAGAAGTCCATCAGTTTGGAAGATCGAATTTGGCTTACCTCTTTTATCAATGGCTTATTGTGTATGTCTACCTAATTTTATCTCTAATCTTTAGATAATATATTAATATGAATCTTTTCTTCACACACAAACTTAAACAGGGAATTATGGTAACTGGATTCACATATTGGTTACAAGTATGGGCCATAGAGAAGAAAGGACCAGTGTTCACTGCACTCTATACTCCTTTAGCTCTCATCATTACATGCATCGTCTCATCTTTCCTTTTTAAGGAAACACTTTATCTTGGAAGGTTTGTGGGTTTTCTCAAGAATATCATAATTTATATATAGTATATCAATATATGTGCATCTGTCTTCAGATGTTGAGAATGTGTTTGTTTAATCTTGGGGGTATAAATGGAGCAGTGCTTGTGGAGCATTTTTGTTGGTGTGTGGACTTTACACTGGTCTATGGGGTAAAACTAAAGAAGACGAAGTACAAATATATGGTGAAAAGCAGAGTCAACAAGAGATTAAAGAAGAGATTATCGTCTAATATTCCGTGTCTATGTGTACTTTGTCCCACCCATCACCATATCAATAATGTCCGCATTGCTTGCATGTAAACATAAATGTGGAGTTTTCTCTTCTTTTTTTGTATGTTCTGCGAATTGTTTTTATTGTTCTGGGTTTAGATAGCTGACTTAAAGCTTTAGATCCATGAAAGCAAAAGCATAAAATATAACAATATGTTGGGCAATACGCTATTTTTGGTATAGAAAAAAACTCTTTTGATAGCATATCAGAAGTTAGATAGCTTATTTTCATTTCAAACAAATCACATTCTTTGTAAAATGTTATTTTGAGTCGATTAATTTTAAGATTTGAAAAAGATTCAAAAATTTTCATAAGGAAGACTAAAAAGATTTTAGGATGTTTGAGAACGACTAACAAATTATCTTCATCATGCTCATCATGATTTTAGGTATACTAGATAATTATCCGCGCTACGCTGCGGGATGCAGTTTTTTTGTTCTTTTGGTAGTATTTTAAATAACAAATGTTAGCAATATAATGTTTTTAAAAGATACAAATATATTCGAAATGGTAATAAAATTTTGAATAGTAATATCTAAAAATAGATAAAATTAATTGTAATAAAGGATAAACATATGCTTTTTATGAACATAATACAATAAAAACCCTATAAATTATTAATGTTTTAATTTAATATATATTAATTTATAAAATTGTTAATACACAAAAAAATATTTTTACGATTCATATTTTTAAAATAATTCTAGAAAAATAAGAAAAAAAATATTTTATTTAACTATCTATATATTCACTAAATTTTATAAATCCGATTTTTATATTGTTTTATAATATTACTTAAAGCATATGAAATATGCATCATACAATTTAAATGTGGTTTAGTTTCAATTTTATTAAATAATATGAAACCTTAAGAAAAATAAAATATATTCCGTATCAATATATATAATTAATCTTATTTGTATTTGTATAAAATATATATATATTGTAATTATTTTAATATGACTATATATTTACATAGAGTTTTTTGAAAATTATTATTATTATTATTATATTATTGATATATATCATATTTTGAACCAAACCTATTCAATATCATATAAAAATATGTTGCTAGATAAATTTCCACGCTACAGCACGGGAGATTTTTATGTCAAATTTTTATTAAAAATATTATTTGAAACTGAATGTTATTATTTTTTTTGGAAAGATTTGATGAGTATTATTAATTGACGCCGGGTTCTACTACAAGATATTTTTAAACTAAAAAGTAAAACATTTTAAAGCTTTTTTTTTTTAAATTCTTAATGCATGTTTTTGTTTGTATAACATTATGTTTGGTGATATTAGTTTTCTTATGCTAAAATCAATTGTTAATTTTTTTTTGAATAAAATCATGTTTTCTAGTGAAATGTAATTTTGTTTCAGAATCGAATTAGAAGTAACCTCATATTAATAAGCTATAGAGGTAAGTTTGAATTTAGATTATTATTTTGTCATCTTTTATTCACATAAATAGTACACATATTAGACATTATGTAAAAAACATTAGAGTACTTAATAGCGGAAAAAAAACAAAGACATATTGACATTCACCTATTAAAAAAACAAAAGTCGATCACATTTGGAAGTTTTTGATCGTTCACAACATTATTTAGGTCATTCATGTCATCTTGTTTGTTCTTGCATTAATCTCATGTTTGTCTGTTTATTAGCTATGTTAATTTGTAAAATGCAATTGTGATTTGGTAATGATGAAGGGTATGCTACGAACATTTTTTTTTTGTAACGGATATAAACATTGTTGTAAAAAACTCTCTATAAAAACTCTCGATCATCTCCCTCTGACTGCACTGCCAAAGCTGTTGAAGACGCAAAGATTTGGCTAGCAGTTAATGATCCTCTGTTTGTGAACTCGCTTTTGTCGTCTAGTGTCAATCACCCTCAATCAGTATGGATACGGCCTCAGACAAATCTCACGAAATGTAATGTTAGAAAGGCTTGGAGTGCCTCAAGCCAATTCAGCGGTGCTAGTTGGATAACCAGAAATGCTCAGGGGATTCCACTTCATCACAGCCGACATGCCTATCCTTCTAGCTCGTCCAAAAGAGAAGCTGATTTGCTATCAATCTTTTGGGCTGTTGAAAGTATGTGGAATATGCGCCTGTGTAATGTCATTCTGGAAACATCATCCCTTAAAGTTCGAGAAGCAATATTACGGCCTGACCAATTTCCTGACCTTAGATATCTTTTTGATGGTATCTTTCATCTTCTAAGCCTTATTGGTTCCTCGTCTCTTGAGTATGTTTCTGCATCACGCAACAAGGTGGCTCAGGCGATTGCAGATAGTGTTATACAAGGCTCTCGAACTCATTCTTACGTCTCCACCGGAGGACCGGCTTGGCTTCGTCACACCATTGAACAGGAAAGGAGTCTCTCTGGCCATCCTCATGGATCTTAGGTCGAGCTCCAGCTCCTGCACCTTTCCTCTTCCTTTTATTTATTTCTTTTAACCTTCATAGGTTTGGTATCTACTGGTATCCTTGAACCCCTTGTTGTTTTCTTTATTTGCTTCAGTATCACGCTTTGTTTCTCTTGGCCCAGAGGGTCCAAACTTAATGAATCTCAGTGTTAAAAAAAAAACAATATTCTTATTCTTAGCAGTTGCCGTTCAAGAATATAACAACATGACTGAATTAGATTCTTACCTACATTACCAACATATAGGATTAGTAAAGGGAAACAATTTTGATTTTTTTTTTGTTAACCTTTAAAACAATACAGATGAAAAATAAGCAGGAAGCAGTGTTAACGAAACAAAGAACTTAAGGCTGATGTTTATTGGAAATTCAGAACGCATACGATTTTGAAATGCTAAAGAAATTTTTTTAAATTAAAAATATTTGCAAATAGAATAACCATGCTAGAGTTTGTATCCTGCTCCAAAAAATATGCCAAGCTACAGAGAGATAAACTAATATACACCTGCAATGAATGTAAACCGTCATCAGCAAATTTTGAACCTTTAAACAGTATGGCATTCGCAAAATCTTCGCCTCTAGCATGTGTGACGGACTGAACTCACTTCTTGAATTTAGGTTAGGTCAAGATAAGGAAAGAAAGTGTGGGCTGAATCCCGTGAAGAACTAGAAGAATGAATATACGTTTTATTGATGATTTTTGTAAAGGATCGTTACAAGAGATGTTTTTGATGATTACAAAGAGAAATATTTGAGAAACTCGTGTCTATGATGATTGAATGAATAATTAATCTCTTCTTTGATCTCCTGCCTTTTTAAATAGCCTCAGGCTCCGTTTTGACCTGCGCTAACAGGTTCCCGAGATATCCGCCGTAAGTTGTGGGATCTGCAACAGCTTCCGTTTGACCGGGTCCTGCGCCTCTTTCTTCGTGATGTGAGCTGCCTCTTTTCCGTGACCTCTTCGAGGGTTGCTCTCAGCTAACAGCCTCCGGCTTCGTCTTAGCTTTATTTAAGAAGTTAATCTGTGGTGGGCCTGTCACGGCCCATTATCAGTTTCTATTATTTAACTGATATTATTGTCAGCTACGGTGCCATATTTGGGCCCAACAGTTGCCCCCAGCTTCCGAGAGAAGATTTCTTATCTCAGAAGCTAGACTTAGCCGCCGGACCTCAATCTCTCTTCTGATAGATATGTTGGACAACGAGAACAAGAATGCTGAAGAGGAGTATAATCGTCTAATGGCTCTGATGCCAGAAGCGACTGCTGCGTACGAAAGGGCGGAAGTCTCTGACTTCTTGGTTAGCAAACTCCCTCTTCCTCAACTCTCAGAGAGCTCAGGTACTTTCAAGATCAACACGTTTACTCCGTCCTTTTCTGGAGAGTATGGTTCAAACTTAGGCTTGGTGGACCCTAATTCAGCTCCAGTCTAGACGACCTCGGGAGGTGACGACAAGGAGACGAATGAAGGAGTCCCCACCAAAGAGAATAACCCAGTCAAGGAGGATAAAGATGTCGAGAAGGGTTCCGGAGCTGAAGAAGGTTAAGAGCTGGGGCTCTTCGGAATCATCTCGTTGTGTTTTTTGAGACTTCTGCCGAATAGGCTTTTATTTCGTTTGCTTTTAAGACTTATGGTCTACGGAGGCCTTTAAACTTTTATTTGTGTTAGGATCTTTTGAACCTTTATTGGCCTGGTGAGGTTTTTAAACCTTTGCTTATGTTTCAGTCTTGACTTGATTCTTATTCTAAGTCACTCGACTTATCTTAATCATTTCTTGGATGAGGTCGAACTCGTCAAGTAAGAGTTTTGATGGGACATGTATCGTGATCATTAGCTATGACGTCTAATGACTTGTCAGAATCAGGTCTCGAGGATTTCGAGTGTATTCAGTTAAGAGGGTCCTTAAAAGGAGTTCCTGATATATTGAGATTAGCTCAAGGTTTTTAGGAACCTGAGTTTACTCCGAAGGTTTTTTTTTTTTTTGTTAACTTACTCTTGTTTTTTTTAGACATGGCAGTCATGAATCTTGATGAAACATGTGTCGTATTAGTTGGATCAGATCAGGATCTTGGTTCTTATTTGCGATAAGCGTTTAGCTTTAATATACATTCGGTTATGAAGATCCTAAAGAGGAGTCTTTGACATTAGCTCGGGGAATTTAGGGACCTGGGTCCGATTTGAAAGGTTCTGGGACCTGAGTCTAGGTTCGTAGGAACCTGAGTTTAGGTTCTGGGACCAGAGTCTAGGTTCGTAGGAACCTGAGTTTAGGTTCTGGGACCTGAGTTTAGGTTCATAGGAACCTGAGTTTAGGTTCGTAGGAACCTGAGTTCGTTCGGAGGATTTCGAGACTTTGTTGATTCTTTAGGATTTTAAGACCTTGTTGATTGTTAAGGATTTTAAGACCTTGTTGATTCTTTAGGATTTTAAGACCTTGTTGATATTTGTTAAGGATTTTAAGACCTTTGTAGTCACTAAGGATTTTAAGACCTTAGGTTTAGGAGTGACCTGAATTCGTTTGAAGGATTTTAAGACCTTCGAGGTTACTAAGGATTTTAAGACCTTAGGTTTAGGTTTGCGAAGTGGTGAATTTGCTTTGAAGGATTTTAAGACCTCGATGGTTCCCAAGGATTTTAAGACCTTGATGGTTTCTAAGGATTTTAAGACCTTAGGTTTGTCAAAATTTTGAATTTGAAGGATTTTAAGACCTTGATGATTCCTAAGGATTTTAAGACCTTAGGTTTATTGAATTTTGGATTTGCTTGAGGGATTTTAAGACCTCCGAGGTAGCTAAGGATTTTTGATACCTTAGGTTCAGGTTTTTGGGGACCTGAATTGTTTCGAAGGGTTTTAAGACCTTGATGGTTCCTAAGGGGTTTAAGACCTTAGGTTCAGGTTTATGGGGACCTGAATTGTTTCGAAGGGTTTTAAGACCTTGATGGTTCCTAAGGGTTTTAAGACCTTACGTTCAAGTTTATGTGGACCTGAATTGTTTCGAAGGGTTTTAAGACCTTGACAGTAAGGGTTTTAAGACCTCAGGTTCAGGTTTATGGTTGCCTGAATTTATTCGAAGGATTTTAAGACCTTGACGGTTCCTAAGGGTTTTAAGACCTTAGGTTCAGGTTTATGGGGACCTGAATTGTTTCGAAGGGTTTTAAGACCTTAACAATAAGGGTTTTAAGACCTCAGGTTCAGGTTTATGGCAACCTGAATTTATTCGAAGGATTTTATGACCTTTGGCGTTGAAAGACTCAAGATGTCGAAGACAACTGTTTCATTGGTAATTCTTATAGAATACAAGGTATTGTAATAGTCATACAATTGCTGTTTGGGCTATGTGTTCTTGATCAACATATGCCTCCTTTGGTTACGGTGAAAAGAGTATTGAAATGAGTTTGGGGATGTACTCATGACGGAGTTGCCTACGTATTTAGTCAAGGGATCAAGCCTAATGTAGTTCAAGGTGTTTAGGTACCCAATGATAATGTCTCTTGAGATTTGTGGCATCTCACGATCGAATTTCAGGTGCCCTTGTTCGTACCTTCAGGAGCTTGTAGACGTCAGGTCGTACCACATGGATAATCCGGTAAGGACCTTCCCAATTAGTTCCTAACTTCCCGGTGCCTGGCTCTTTGGTCCCTTCAAAAACTCTAAGTACTAGGTCACCTACGACGAATTGTCGGGGCCTGACTTTGGAGTTGTAATGTCGGGCCATTGCCTGCTGATAGTTTTGAACGCGAAGTAAGGCTTGATATCGCCGTTCTTTGATTAGATCGAGGCTGTCTGGTAGGAGCTGGTTATTAGCTTCAGGATCAGATGTACATAGCTCCAGGCGGAGGCTCCCAGTGGTGGTTTCGGCTGGGACGACAGCCTCCATCCCATAAGTTAAGGAGAAAGGGGTTTCTTTTGTAGCCTTTCGTGGGGTGGTTCGGCATGCCGATAGTACTTTAAATAACTTTTCGGCCCAGGTTTTTTGTTGGTTCCAAGGCGTTTCTTGAGATTTGCTAATATTGACTTATTAGCAGCCTCCGCCTGGCCGTTTCTATGAGGGCATCGAGGTGTCGAAAATGTGAGGCAAATGTTCCACTTGTCACAAAATGTTTTGAAGTCGTGAGATATGAATTGTCCTGTATTATCGGTCACAATTTTGTATGGGACGCCGTGTCTGCACACGATGTTTTTCCACACGAATCCTTCAACTTCGAATCTGGTTACCTGTTGGAAAGCTTCAGCCTCAATCCACTTTGTGAAATAGTCAGTTACGACTAACAGGAAGCATAGCTTCTTCTTTCTCTTTCTTGATGCTACTAGTGGTCCTACGATATCCATGGACCACCTCATAAATGGATAGGGAGCGGATATGTTGGATAGCTTTTCCGCAGGTTGGTGTATAATCAGTGTGTGCCTTTGGCATTTATCGCATGAAGAGGAGTAGACTTCACAGTCTCCAATAATGGTAGGCCACAAGTAGCCATGTCTTTTGATTCGGATAGCTAGAGCTTTGCCACCGGAGTGGTTTCCACAGGAGCCATCGTGCATTTCCTTCATGGGTTTCATAGCAACGAGGCCATGGACACATTTTAGGTAAGGTCCGGAAACGCTTCATTTGTGGAGGACTGCTTCGATTATGCAATATCTTGCGCTTAAGGCTTTGAGTTTTTGAGCCTCTCATTTATTGGGTGGAGTTTTTCCTTCTAGGATATACTGCATGATCGTTATTCTCCAGTCTTCTCTCTTTGAAATTTTGTTATAAAGAGAGGAAGGAGGTTCTTGTTCGGAACCAGGTGTCGTGGTAAACTCGTGGTAATGAGCAGTGTCGTGGTGCCCCCAGAGATATTCGCAGGATTAGGCTCTAAAGCTTATGAATTCTGAGGCATATCTCTAATCTCTTGGTTACTCTCCGGGGTCTGAATAGTGCCCACGGAAAGATTTTCGAGAGCGGAGCGGCTTCTTGTTTTGACTCTGCAGATTGTTTGATCCGAGGTCTGGATGGTGCCCCTGGAGGTATTCGCAGGACTAGGCTCCTAAAAGTCTGAATTCTTGGGAATACCTTCCTTTCCATGGATGTTCCCCGGGTTCTGGATCATGTTCCTAGAGGTGTTCGTCTTAAAGCGGCGAATTTTGGGTTTCGGGAACCGAAATGTTGTGAGGACTTGGGTAGCTACCGTCTTGGGGTAGCTACCCTCTATTTCCCTTTTGGTTTGCTGTCTATCTCAGCTTTGGTAGCTGTGTCGATGCTTGATTTTTCGATTCCTTCTACGGTTATGATCTGTTTTACGAGGGGATCTGATGTGGAGGGTAAAGCTGCCAAAGCGTCTACTGAGGAGTTCTCTCCTCGAGGGATTCTCGTTAGTTCGAATTTGTCAAACTGTTTAGTGAGGTTCTGGACAACTTCGAGGTATGCCCCCATTCTTTCGTCCCTTGTTTCGTATTTTCCGTGAAACTGGCTAGCTACTAGCTGCGAATCACTATAAGCGTTTAGCTCTCGAATTTCGAGGCTTAGAGCGAGTTTTAAGCCAGCGATTAGTGCTTCGTATTCGGCTTCATTATTGGAAGCGCTAAATCTGAGCCTGTAAGATTGTTCGATGGTTTCTCCGGCTGTGGAGGTTAGTCTTAGGCCGACGCCGGAGCGTTGTTTGGATGAGGCCCCGTCGACGTACAAGCTCCACTTTGGAGCTTCTGTTTCTAGGTCTAGATGCTCGGATGCTAGCTCGATGATGAACTCGGCGAGGACCTGAGCTTTTGCTGCTGCTCGAGGTCTGTACTCGATGTCATATTCGCTGAGTTCTATGGCCCGTTTAGCTAATCGTCCGGATTGGCTAGGACTATGCAGAATCGTTTGCAATGGCTGTGAGGTCATTACGATGATTGAGTGTGATTGGAAATATGGTCGCAGCTTTCTAGCAGCTGTCACGACTGCTAGGGCTAGTTTTTCCATGGTAGGGTACCTCGTCTCGGCGTCTATTAGGCTTTTACTAGTATAATAGACAGGTCTCTGTTCGTTTTGTTCTTACCGTACTAGCACCCCGCTGACTGCAGCTGCCGATATGGCGAGGTACAGATACAGCGGTTCTCCTACTACAGGTTTGGATAGTATCGGAGGTTCCGAGAGGTAGGTTTTCAGCTGTTTAAAGGCTTTTTCGCACTTTTCGTCCCACAGGAACTTCTTATTGTTTTTCAGGAGCTTATAAAATGGAAGGCACTTGTCGGTGGACCTGGATATGAATCGATTTAATGCTGCGATTCGACCGGTCAATCTTTGTACCTCTCTGGTCGTTTTAGGTGACGACATTTCTAGGAATGTCGCTATCTGTTTCGGGTTGGCTTCGATGCCTCTTTCGGTTACGAGGTAACCTAGGAATTCACCGGAGGGTACTCCGAAGGTACATTTAGTTGGGTTTAGCTTCATGTCGTATTTGTTGAGGATGTCGAAGCATTCCCTTAGGTGGGAGATATGGTCCTCTCCCATTGAAGATTTGACTAACATGTCGTCGATGTAGACTTCCATGGTTTTTCCGAGTTTTCCAGCGAACATTTTGTTTACTAACCTTTGGTAGGTAGCTCCCGCGTTTTTCAAACCAAATGGCATGACCTTGTAACAGTAGGTTCCTCATTCGGTTATGAACGCGGTTTTTTCTTGATCTTCAGGCTCCATCATAATCTGGTTATATCCTGAAAAGGCGTCCATAAAGGACAGGAGCTGGTGACCAGCCGTTGCTTCGACCAAACGATCGATGTGAGGTAACGGGAAGCTGTCTTTAGGACATGCCTTGTTTAAGTCGGTGAAGTCTACGCAGATTCTCCATTTCCCGTTCTTCTTTTTTACTACCACTGGGTTGGCTAACCAATCGGGGTATTGAACTTCTCGGATTGACCCGGCTTTCGTTAGTCGATTGACCTCGTCGTTAACAGCTTGGGCTTTTTCGAGACCTAGCTTACGACGCTTTTGTTTGATCGGTTTGAAGGTGGGATCTACATTGAGCTTATGGGTGGTGACGTTGGTGTCTATGCCTTTCATGTCAATGGTGGTCCATGCGAAGGTTTTGACATTTTGTTTTAGAAATTCGATGAGCTCCTTTTTGGTTTCGAGAGGCAGCTCAGATCCGATGCTTACCTGTTTTTCAAGATTCGAGTCGTCGATGCTAACTTTTTCGGTGAGGTTCTTAGGAGGACCTTGGATATTTTTTTTGCATTTCGCGACTCTCCTGGACCTGTAATTGCTATTGGGGGAATCTTTTATGATCTCAAATCCTCCCAGGTAACAGATCCTTGAAATCTTTTGGCTACCATGTACGGTAACTATCCCGTCGATTGCTGGAAACTTCACGCATTGGTGATAAGTTGAAGCTACTGCTTTCATCTTGTGAATCCAAGGTCTTCCGAGGATTGCATGGAAGGGAGACGGTTTGTCGACAACTATGAAGTTGGTCATTTTCATGACTCCGCCAGCTATGACTGGGAGCTTGATGGTTCCCAAGGAGGTAGCTGTTTCTCCTGAGAAACCTACGAGGTTGGATTTCTGGTCGACGATTTCATAATCGTCTATTTCCATTCCCTTTAATGCATTATAGAAAATGAGATCGACGGAGCTTCCGGTGTCGATCATGAGCTTAGGTACCTCGTAGCCTGCTATATTCAACGTTACGACAAGGGCATCGTCGTGAGGCCTGTCGAGGTTTGATGTCTCACTCTCCCAGAAAGAGATTTTAGTGTTAGACTCGGGTTTGGTCGGTTTGGACTGAGTATTGGACACAGCTTTCCGTACGTGACTTTTAGTAGAGTTAACGGAGTCTTGACATACGTCGGACCCTCCGAAGATGTAATCGACCCTTGAGTCAGGGCTCGATTGGGGAGGTGTTTTACTCAGGAGGGCTTCTATTTGAAGGCTTTTTCCTTGGGGGAATTTTCCAAGGACCATATCGACTCTTTTCTTGGGAGCTAGAGGTGGTGAATCTGTTTCTTTTTCGGGTGACCTCTCGCGTTTTGGGGAGTTATCCCGGGGACCTCTTTTCTGGTAAGGCTGTGGCTTTTTGAGGTCCACGTCTTTTATTTCTCCGGCTGCGAATTTAGCAGCCAATTGACGTTGGAGGTCCCAACATTCTTCGGTTGAGTGTCCCTTTCGATCGTGGTAAGAGCAGTGTTTGCTCTCATCGTAGCCTTTGGACCAGGGGGCTTTAGCTGTCGGGGAAACAAGTTTTTCGTCTTTGTCGTCCTCGATTACATAAGAATGCTCTCCCTGAGTCTGATTATTTCGGGAGCTCCCTTTTTTGTGAGGTCCCTTCCCGTCGGAGGCTACGCCTTTCGGATGATTCTGAGGTTTTCGGTGGAGCTTGTCTAATGCTGCTGTTTCCTCTTCCAAGGTGATATATCTAGAGGCCTTATGAAGGGCGTCATCGATAGTTGGGGGAGGATTTAGCGTTAGCTCTGAGAAGAAGCCTGATTTGTACCAGAGACCTCTCCTAAGGGCCTCGATGGCTACTTGATCGTTAGGGTTCGAGAGTTTGGTTCTTGCTGCCCTGAATTTCTCGATGTAGACTCGCAGTGAGTCTCTTAATCCTTGTCTGATCTTCCAGAGATCAGCCTCAGATGCTTGTTTCAGGATGTGGGTTGAATATTGTTTCATGAAGGCGTTAGCGAACTGATCAAAGCTATCTATAGAGTTCGGCTCGAGGCCGGAGAACCATTCGAGAGCTGTTCCGATCAGGTTTTCAGCAAATGTTCTGCAATATCCTGCATCACATTCTTCTTTTGTGAAATGAGCTTTGACGATGGCTAATCGGAAGGCTCTTAGATAAGCTTTCGGGTCTGCGTTCCCATCGTATTCGGGAATCTTAATTTTTCGAGTGTCTCTTATGTAAGAGTTGGCAATTCTATCGGTGAACGGAGTTCCACGAGTCTCCTCAATTAAACTCTCAATTTCGGGAGCTGAGCTTGTCGCTTTGTGAACTTGAGCTCCCAATTTCTGGAGAGCGGCGTGGGTTCGCTCCATGTACCTACGAATTGCGTCAGGTCCCTCGAAGGGAAGGACATTTTGGTCATTATCATATACTCGGGGAACAGGCACCTGGCGGAACCTGGTTCGATCGTTTTCCCAGTTAGCTGGCGAAACAGGTCGCTCATTGGTTCTTAGGTTCCGAGCGAGGTTAGTGCGGAGGACTGCAGGATCAGCATCCGTCCTTCGATATTCGTCGGTATTTGGGGTTGAAACCCTAGCTTGAAGCACCAAAGCTGATGTTCTGCCCCCGGACGGTATGTTGGTTCCTGCTCCAGACTCGGAAGGAGGTGGCGGCGGAGGCAAACGGGTGCTCCCACCAATGTTTCGATTAGGTATGAAGCTAGTTGTAGCTACATTGCTCCCCATGGTGCTGGTGATAGGTGGGGTAAACGTAGGAGCTGTCCTAGCGCGAGGCGTTTGGAAAGCAGGTTCCTGACCGTCTGCTCCAGGGCTATCGGGGGAGAAGTTCAGGCGCTCTCGAGGGAAGGAGGGGTCAGCTAATCGTTCATGGAATATGACCCCTCTTCCCTGGTGGACGGACGGTTGGGTTGTTGCGGATTGAGATCTGGTTATCTCTTCGAACTGTTGCTGCCGTTCGGCTAGCTGTTGCACCGTTCGCTCGGTTTCTTGAGCTTTGTCCACTAACTGGAGCATCATCCGCCGGATCTCAGAAAGCTGAGCTTCTGTTTGGTTCAGAGCGGATTGATGCGATGGGTTATTGAGGGCTGAGGGCCCAGAGTTGGTTCCTCCGGAGGCTCTCGGGTTACTTGCCCCCGGAGCAGTGCGATTTGGTGAGCTATTGCTCAGGTTCGATTGATCGGGGTTAGATGGATTAGTTCCATCGAGTGGATTCATCCTTAAGCTTTGGAGAAAGGGATTCGATTAATTGTCCCCACAGACGGCGCCAATTGTGAGGGACTGAACTCACCTCTTGAATTTAGGTTAGGTCAAGATAAGGAAAGAAAGTGTGGGCTGAATCCCGTGAAGAACTAGAAGAATGAATATACGTTTTATTGATGATTTTTGTAAAGGATCGTTACAAGAGATGTTTTTGATGATTACAAAGAGAAATATTTGAGAAACTCGTGTCTATGATGATTGAATGAATAATTAATCTCTTCTTTGATCTCCTGCCTTTTTAAATAGCCTCAGGCTCCGTTTTGACCTGCGCTAACAGGTTTCCGAGATATCCGCCGTAAGTTGTGGGATCTGCAACAGCTTCCGTTTGACCGGGTCTTGCGCCTCTTTCTTCGTGATGTGAGCTGCCTCTTTTCCGTGACCTCTTCGAGGGTTGCTCTCAGCTAACAGCCTCCGGTTTCGTCTTAGCTTTATTTAAGAAGTTAATCTGTGGTGGGCCTGTCACGGCCCATTATCAGTTTCTATTATTTAACTGATATTATTGTCAGCTAGGGTGCCATATTTGGGCCCAACAGCATGGTTATTCTATTTTGGTCTTAACACAGCCACTGGGAGGTTAATAAACAAGGAGAAAAGGAGGATTAGCTCATCACTATAGGTAGAAGCTACTTTTGCCACTTCCTCAGCTAGCACAGCTGAAACGATACAAAACCATAGCAGATTATAACAACCACACTACATCAACAGTGAGCACATTGGGAGGAGAGTTAATGAGTTTTCTCCCGAAAATCACACCGTAAGAAACATCTTCGGCATACTTGATCTTTTTCTCTAGCTCAGGTCCAGTTCCAGAACCAATAATATCAACAGATCTCTTCTGTGACTCAGATATAAACTTACTGTCTTCGAACAATCCAAGCACCATGCCTATCCTCAAGCAAACAACAATGAATTTACAAAGACTTGAACTTGCGTTATACTTAAGGATACGAAGTTACCTGAGGCAATAACTGATGCAGAGCTAAGCTTGGATTCATTATCAGGGGAGACAAGAGCAATAGAAACGCTGCTAGTCTATGAAGCTTTTGACACTGTAGCAACAGCTTCACCAAGACCCCGCCGCTTTAAACATCATCATCTTACATCTTTAATTTGTGATCAGAACTTCAAGGTTAAAGTCCATTTGCGGGTTCACAGTTGCAAGCTTCATGGATAAGAAAAGTAAACACCTTTCATGCCCAGCTTTAACTCCCTTAGCAGAGATCAATTCCAACAAAATTTGAATTTATTTAAACCACATAAGTTGGGTTGCTCTGCTTTTACCTTGCCGTGGAGTTCGTATTTGATAGAGCCATCGAGTTCAGCTCTTAAGTCCATAAGTTTGGAAATTGATGTATTAATGTCTGTCGCAGTGAACGATAGTAACAAATAGTATCCCTTCTCACTCACCACATGGTCGCTGCATTAAAACATTGATCTTCTTTATCTTTTCGATGAATACTCAAAACAAAACCCTTTTTCATCAGACAGAAACAGTAAACTGAAGGTAACCAAAAAAAAAACTCTCCAAGAACAAACCTAATAAAAAAGTTTCACTGAGACAATTGATCGAACATGTGATTTGCACTGGTGGCTATTTGAATTATTACCTGGGGGATTGCATAAGAGCTAGCTTGAGAGGACCAGACTGAAGCTCAACCCAACGTAAAGTGACGACGTGATGGAGAAATCGAGACCTTGCGTAAGAGAGATAAACTATCTATCAGTTCTCTTTCTCGACACACATAAACGAAGAAGAAAACAAATGTAAAACGGGACAGCAAAGCAATGATGTGTTTTAACGAAATGATTTGATTGGATTTGCAAAAATTTTCAGTTAATGACATGTCAGTTCCATATTATTCTAAAATGTTGAGCTGTCAATCTCTGGAGAGTTGCTGGTGTTATTACTGTGTGGATTTTACAAAATGAATATTCCAAACACAGAACCAGCGTTCAATGAAACCAATGAAATATGCTTCAAACCACACGACAAAATTATTTATGTAGAGGCCAGAGAGAGGAAATAACTCATAGTTATACCGGTAACAACGGTAATGTAAATCCGGATTTCGGTTCAAACCAGGGAAGTAGCGAAGACCTTTTAGAAAAAAACAGGGAAGTTGCTCTAAGAAGTTTCAGGCTTTTTCAATAAGGGGCCAAAACTATTATTCTTTTCCGGGCATTTAATGTCCAGGCCGGATCTGACCAAAAATACCAACTCCGTTTTGATACAACTAGTAGTGGCGATTTCACATACAACACAGTTGAAAAATGTCATCCTTTGATTGATAGCCTTATTTTAGCAACATCTTATCTTTTATTAAGACGGGTCCAAATGAATTCAAAAACAAAAGTCTTAATAAGATTGCTAAGCTGAGCATGGTGAATCAATTCAGAAAACATATATCTAATCAAGAAAAGTCCCAAATTCAATGTACGGATTCGACAATCCAAAGGCGAAACCCAAATATTCTGGCCCAAAGGGATACATCGAATCCCGAGATAGCGAACTCTGAGTCTGCGGATGATAAAACACGCCTAGATTGCTGAAGTTAGGCACAACACGTGCACCCTCGATACGCAGAGTAGTAGGTGCGAGCTGATTAGTATAAAAGACTAAGCAAGATTATTTACAAATATATATTTTTAGAGACTGGCTTAGTGGAGATCTAGATTACTTCATCTCTGATATATTCTTTTGACTTTTGATCTTTGTTCTTTGTGTATTTTGGATTCACTTTAATATATCAGTCCAGTTCGTGCAAACTATCTTAAAGATCTATTCATATACATCTTTTCCCTAAATCTTACTCTCTTCTTAATAAATTTATGATTGTGAGATTTAGCTCCCCAAGATTGGTGCCATCTGTGGGGAGACAATAAAAACTTATCTCTGACTCAAGACAGATCTGTCAAACCGAAATGGATCCCAACACCAGCAAATCCATCCGCAACAACTCATCTGTCTCATCAAACGAAGTTCTTTTAACAAGGATTACATTCATGTCAAAATGCTAGCACATGACATGAGGATTTCCTTTTTACGACCTAATACATGGACATCTTTTGAATGCTTAGATGTAACTATATATTCTCTTAGTTAATGTATTACTAGGTGTTAAAAAAATTTAAAATATATTTTTAATAGATACAGTATAAATTATGTTTAAAACGAAAATTTTATTTTTTTTATCACTATTTTAATACAATTTTTTTAATTGAACATAAAAATTAATATAAAACTATTTTTATTTATTTTAAATTATATTTAAGAATATGCATGTATATATTTAAAATTATAATCTTTGATAGATGTTTCTTTCAATTAATTAATTAAATATGTTAAACAAATTGTAGTAGAAATTTTATAACTATCAAAAATTAAAATTAAACAATATTTATTAAAATTGTAAATATATAAAAAATTAATGATTTTACGATTAAATTTTATTAATTATCAATAAAGAATACATTTTTGAAAAAAATTGTAATAAAATAGTATAATTTTAAAATATATAATTAAATCATATTTTTGAAATTTTTAATGTCATATTTGAATATATTTATTTTAATGATAATTTATGAGTTATTACCATATTTTAAAAATATTTCCAAAATATAGATCGACACTAAATGTAATATATGAGTTATTACCATATTCTATAAACAATTTCAATATATATATATATATATATATATATATATATTTACATTAAATATAATTTTCCATGTCACATTTAATCATAGACCATGTCATCAATTTTAGTAGACATGTCACTATTTTTGTCCATGTCATATTTAATCATATGTCATGTCATCAATTTTATATATAAATATAAATATATATATATATATATATTTACATTAAATATAATTTTTCATATCACATTTAATCATAGACCATGTCATCAATTTTAGTAGACATGTCACTATTTTTGTCCATGTTATATTTAATCATAGGCAATATCATCAATTTTAGTAGACATGTCATCATTTTTTTGTGAAAATCATTGTAGAGAAGACATGTAGCAAAATCACTTCGCAAATATAGTCTAGCGGATATGATTTCTGAAATGCCTTAAGCAATTTCATTAAAGAAATAAAAATAACAATTTATGATAAAATAAAAATTACTCGAGGCAATGCTAATTTGGAAATATGATAAATTATTAACCAAAATTAGTTTTAAAAACCATACACCCCTCAATTTGTCAAGGAATATATATACCCCTTTTAATTGTAGCCAATAAATCGGAAAGGTTCTAAAACAAAGTTGAAACTAAACTTACTAGAAATAGGAGAAAAGATTAAAAACTGTTTGTTCTGCTCCTTATAATATCATTCTCTCTTCTTTTTTCATTCCCATCACCTATTAATTTCTAGAAAGAATTTTTTTTTTCTTGAAACTAACTCTTAAAATTTCTAAGATGCCAGAGACGGATTTATCGTTTGGAAGGTCATTACTAAGTTTGCGTCGGGACCAGGTGCACTTATTGGACCCAACCGAGCCTATGAGCATGGAGGTGGAGTTAGATTCTTTTCAGAGACAAGTTGCTGAGAAATTTATTGATCTCAACGCCTCTGCGAATGACGATGGGCTCCTCTCACTTGAATGGATAGGAAAACTTCTTGATTCGTTTCTTTGTTGCCAAGAAGAATTCCGAGTTATAATATTTAACCACAAGTCTCAGCTTCTCAAACAGCCAATGGACCGTTTGATAGAAGATTACTTCGAGAGGAGCGTCAAAGCTCTTGATGTATGCAATGCAATTCGTGATGGAATCGAGCTGATCGGGCAATGGCAAAAACTAGTTGATATCGTAGTATGCGCTTTGGATGCAAGCCATGGACAGCTCGGTGAAGGGGAAATCCACCGTGCTAAGAAAGCATTGATTGATTTAGCCATTGGGATGCTTGATGAGAAAGATTCTTCTAGCTCATTGGCCCAGCGTAACCGTTCCTTCACACGTAACAAGGACAATAATCAACACATTAGCTATTTAAGGTCACTGTCTTGGAGCGTGTCCCGGTCTTGGTCAGCCGCAAAGCAGTTACAAGGAATAGGAAATAACTTGTCCACACCTCGAGCTAGCGATGTCATGGCTACTAATGGTCTAGCCCTAACGGTCTACACAATGACATCGATATTGTTGTTTGTTATGTGGGTTCTTGTAGCCGCTATACCTTGCCAAGACCGTGGTTTACAAGTGCATTTTTACTTCCCAAGGCATTTCCAATGGGCAGTACCAGTGATGTCCTTGCACGATAAGATCATGGATGAATCAAAGAAAAGAGATAAAAAGAAGGCATGTGGATTGCTTAAAGAGATTAATCTAATGGAGAAAAACTCGAGAATGTTAAGTGAACTGATTGATTCAGATAACTTCTCATTAACCGATGATAATGGGTTAGAAGTGAAGGAGAGAGTGGAAGAGTTGATGCAAGTACGTGAATCTGTGAAAGAGGGCTTGGATCCATTCGAAAGGAAAGTTAGAGATGTTTTCCATAGGATTGTTCGCAGCCGCACTGAGGCTCTTGATTCCGTTGGAAAGGTTCATGATCAAGAATAGGAAAACTTGTAACTTGGTTTCCTATGGACGTTTCAAGTTATGGGGAAAATATTGGATAAAGGGAAAAAGTAATGTCTTTTTTTTTTGCGTGTCATCATCCCTAAGAAAGCTGATAATCTTCTATGTGTCGTTTTTTATTTTATCAAATGTCTCGAGAGAGATAACAATATCTTCTTTCTATGTTGTATTTATTTCTTATGATGTCCACCTCTGTGGACTAAGGATGTTGATATTACTCGGCAAGACTACCCCGGACACCTAGGACTCTCTTTTCAAAGCATTGATGACAACAAAGTTTTCCTAGTTATAAACCTAAAGCATTATCCTTAGCCCCTTAGCATAAACTCATATGTGTCATATTAAGTGTCACTTTGACTCATTTTTCTAGTTTCATAAAGAATGTCATTTTATAATACCAATGCAATTTATATAATTTTTCAGTTCAAAATTAATTGCAAAATACATTGATCTTATAAATAAATATATTAATTGCAAAAAAATACTATTGGTTAGATATGTGATATTAATGAAAATATAAATGCATTTTAATGAATTTCTTAATATGTATAAAAAATGTATGAATGTAAAATTTAGGGAGTATATGTATAAATAAATGCAACTTTTAGGTGTTTCATACGAAACAATAAATGGTATAGTAACCCCTGCCTAAAAGGCATGGTACACCGAAAAACCCTTTAGGGTTGATCCACAAGAAACACCTAAGTCCCCTAACATATAAAACTATGAGAAACTACATATGCAACAATATTAAGTTTGTTTTGGTTTTTATCACTAAATTATTATTTTGTAATGTTAATGGACCTTTTATTCACTACTAAAAGGTTATCAAAAATTTATAAGCTTATTATCATAACGAATTACATCATATATTAAATTGGAGACCCAACATAAAAAACAAAATTATCTCTATATAATAAGAAACCAGGTTTTGTTGACCAATGATATCATCATTTTTTATAGGAAAAAAATCAAAATCTAATGGTGGAGATAGTTTTAAGATTATAATCCAAGGGATATACTTTTGTTTAGGATGATGGCTATGACGTCATGCTTTGGCAATCTATGCCTTCATCGTATCTCTTCAACGGCGTCCTCTCCAGAAACCATTTCCCTTTAAGAGTTGTATTCTTTCACACGCAGCGTTTCAGTGGAATGTCCTCCCATCCCTTAAGAGTTGCATCTTATCAGAAGGTTATACATGGAAGAGATTGTATAGGTTTTCATAATTTTTCAAGGTTTCTCTGATTCTCCTTTCTGCCTCTTATTTCTTTCAGATCCCGCTGCAGATAACTTTCCCTCTTGCCTTTCTCCTTTTCCTACAGTTTCAGACTCCATTAAAGTATTATTATTTCTCTGCAATTTTCTAATTATTAAATTTGGAAAGGGAAGGGTTAACAAGCTGTTGAATATTTGCTCGGAGGATGGTAATGCAGCTTTTAGATTACTGTTTCTCTCCTTTTCCCTTCGGCGTGGGCTGATCGTGTTATGGCCGAGAAGGTGAGATCCACGAGAGATCCTATAAGTCTTCTATATAACTGATTATAATGTTAAATGTGTTTGATGCTTATATACATAATTTCTAGGAAGCACATCGGTTTTTGATTGGTGGTGAGTGATAAGTGATAGTAGGTCTTTAATCCCCATTTCATTGTCTTTCAAATGTTATAAACCCTATTTGAAAGTGTTTGATACCCTTATTTAAAAAAAACTGAAGGAACATGGTTACAATGATATGTTTTCATTAAAAGGATAGTTGCAAGCGGAGGTGACTGGGTTGAAAGTATGCTCTTATATCTTAATCAATTGTAAGTTAATCCTATTTATTCAGCCTCCTCAATACAGGCCATTACCCTGTCTAACCTATCGATCTTGTATCATGTAGGTTTGTGATGGAAAGCTCTTGGTGAAAGACACGTTTAATTAGAGGATTTTGTCTCAGAGCCAATGGACTATGAAATCGAACGAATTGTAGAAAACTTGCACATCCTAGGAATATATTTTTTGGGTCTCTGTCAAGGTATGTTATTTTGTATTTATTTGGTATCTTATTGTAAACTTAATTATTGATGTTTAATTATAGGTTTTCATTGTTCGTAGGTATTATCCTGATTCTGTTTCATGATTTCTTTAGTGATGTCTTGCCAGAAGTACTGATATGAGAAACATGAATAACTTAAGTTTATATTCTTTTTTTTCTTATTCAGTAAACTGACAATCCTCAAGTGCAGTACTAATCTGTCTATACACGCTTTTGAGGGGGAAAGTTTGCACTTGAAGAAGAAGTGGGAAGATGGCCAACTTTATATGAGAATTCAATCTGATATAAAATATAGCTAACCTTTTTATCTATCTGATGACGACACTACTTTTTATAGGAGAAAAAAACAAATATCTTATGGTGATATTTGTGCATATGATATAATCTAATGGCTAAGATTTTGTTTAGGAGCAAAATTATACCGTCTTAGATTCATTATAGCAAGCGACGTCTTCATTCCACCAAATCATAACTCTTCAAAGGTGTCCCTTACTTATACCAAGCTGTGTCACCAAATCATAGCTCTTTTAGGTGTTTCTTAAATAAATTATATCATATCCCCCACCCACTAATCATCATCCCTTAAGAGTCGTGTCTTTTCAGAATGTTATAAATCGAAGAGATTGTATGCATGGTCAGATTTATTTGACGCTTTCTTCCATTCTCTCCTTGGCTACTTATCTCTCTCCCTGGATATTTAATCTGTCTTTTTCGATCCCATCTATTGCTGAGGATGTTCTTTCTCTAACAATGAGTCTATTATCCCTGTTTAATTCTACAATATCCGACCTATTTCCATGTAAATATGTCCCTGGTGAGTTTTTGGTGATTCTGCTGTTTCTCTTCCTTTCCATTTTTCGTTTTATGTTGAGTTTTCAGATGAATATCTCTGCAATTACTCAATTTACTGTCCCTGTCCCTGTTAACTTTCTTGATTGAAACTTCTATTCAATACAAGCCTTTTTCCGATCATAATAGCGAGAAGGTACCTTTCAAACTGATTTCGCGTCCATATTGGAGAAACACTAATGAATAGAAGGAGTACATTTACAACTAAATTTGCCTTATTTTATAAAAAAAAATTAAACGAGAAGATTTTGTTTTGTGTTTAGATGTTGTATAGATTGTACATGTATACCAATGTGTCCCGAGAAAAATGCCAAACCTGGTGCACTGAGTTCCATGTTAACTATGAACATCTAACCAACATCGCCTTTAGTAACCAAAGTTCCTACCATTACATATCCCATGGTTCCCTTGGTGATCCTGTAATACCATCAGCTGCAGCGGTTGTGAGTTCATACTATCAAATTAGTTATGGGGCATGTGTGTTTGTGCACAGTCGCAGAAATTCAATCTGCCATATTATTGCCACTTGTAATCTTGCCCCATTGCTTCCATTGCCATTAAATTTTCTGTAGGTAACATTGTTACTTAAGTAACCAAATTTGTTGGCGTTTATTAGCAACATGTTTAATGCAATGAGGTATGTTAAAAAAATATTTTTATCTATGTATATACAGTTTCTTTATAATTATTGATAACGTTCTAAATTAATCATCTATTTTTTGTAAACTTGTAAAACAATATACAACTAGGTTAAGATCCGCCCCTTGTGCGAGGTGAAGTTGGTAAAAATAGTCATGTTCGGGTACCATTATGTTAAATAAGGAAATGATTACATGGGAAAAGGTAAATTTAGTTGTGAATGAAGATAGGAGGACAATCAATGAAGATTTCATTTAGTGATGTTGTTTTAAGGCTTTTAAAACGACTAACCTAACTTTTTACTATGGATGTGAACACAAAGTTTTCAGTTGTAGAGTGCAACGCACATGATTAAAGCAAAACCAATTATAGTTTGGTGGATGCATGTGTGTATGAATTATCGCAAATGCTAAAAAAGGTTCTTCCACAACCAAATATAGCTCCATCATCTTATTATGAAACCAACAAATTAACACAACCACTTAGATTGCATATATATAACAAGTATGTTTGTGAGAATAAATATATGACCTTTTGGAAGGCAAAAAATCATAATCTAGTGTGTTTTACCTTTGTAATAAAGATTAATATCATTTAAACAATGACAGAGGGAAAAATAACAAAAACAAAGAATGTGTGATTACAGATCGAATGAAACATGTCTACTAATTGGAGACAATGGTTTTGCATATGTGTTGGCATGATGAACATATGTCACTAGAAGGAGAGATACATCACCCATCAGATGGAAAAGCGTTGAAGAATTTCAACTAGGTATATTCTAACTTTTCAGCCGAATGTCACAATATTAGTTTAGATTATTAACAAATGGATTTAATCATGTTGGTATGAACAGGTAATTCCATTCGGTTTTGGCTCATGGCTGTAAATATTTATAACTTTCTGCTCAGAATGTGTATGTAAAAAGAATAATTCTTTTACCTTTCAGTATTAGCTCCCTATCTTAAGCATTCAAAGAAAAGTCTAAATATTTACTTTAAAATTTGATTGAAGAATTAAGAATCTTGTGGAGGGGTGATGTTTATGCATATGATATATCAAGAAAATAAAATTTCACAATTTAAGTTGTGTTTGATGTGAACAATCAGCAACATTCCAGCACATGCCATGTTGTCTAGAAAATGACACATGGCCGATTAACTTGACTATAGTCAGTATAATTTTCTTATAGGATCTTATTTAAATTATTTTTAGTAATATAATTATTTTTCATTTTTGAAATAGTAATTCTGTATTATTTTATTAATTTTAAAAATTATATTTAATAAATTTTATCTTTGTGGTTTTGATTAAAGTCATATACTTATAAAGTATTTATCAAACCTAATGAATCTAATGCTAATCACTCAAATAACTTATCTATAATAAGTAAATTATAATTACGATCAGTAATTTAGAAACTTAATTAAATTATCTTTATATAGATTAATAAACTTATATATATATATATATATATATAGTATAAACGTTTGTTTTTATTAGGTGTTTGAGTGTTTGATTTATTTGTTATGTTTGTGTTCGGATTATGAGTTCAGACAGTAATTTTATACTAGGTCTAAGAATAGGGATAATGTAGTGTTATGAGTTTATTGGTCTTTTCTCGTCTAGTAAATCGTTTTGTGATTTTTTATAGGTTTGGTTTAGGCACTCACCATCATACTTCAGGATAAAAAATCACATGACATTGTTAGTCAATTTTTGTATTCATTCAGCTTTATTTTCTGTAATACTTATGTAAATATTTTAACACCATTTGCAGATAGTTAAGGCTGGTGGAATAGCACCTCCAGTCACTGAAGTAGTGCGTATGACCCATACTCGCAAAGATGGTGCTTTGATTGATAAAACAGCTGAAGGTTTGGTAAAGGCTGATAAGACTCTACTAATCTAGCTCACATAATCAATTTTAATAGCATAATGAATTTAATTTTGCATAATGAATTGATCAAAACTGTTTTTTTTTGTTTGTTATTCTATATCCATGAGTCTTTTGTTCAATTAGTTTTTCTTGTAGGTGGCAGTTGATAGACGCTTGACCACCGTGGAAGGTGTTGTAACTTGCTTGAAAGATGATGTTTATGGCTTGAAGGAAGATGTAATTGGTATTGAGTGTGGCATCAAGATGCTGATGAAGATGAATTGAGTGGATCATGTTACCTTGAACCTATTCAGCGTGAGAGTGATAAACCTATCCCAAATCCGCAATCAAGCCTAGAACTTGACCAAAATTTTCCCATACTCTAACTCATCCATATGATCTTGGTGTCTTTTGTGTTTATACTAAGTTAAACTCTAACATCATTAAATATCTTTTGTAAAAACATCATTAGATGTCTTTTTTAAAAACATCACTAGATGTCTTTTTTAAAAACATCACTAAGATGTCTTTTATAATTATTAAAGAACATCATTAGATGTCTTTTGTAAAAGCTTATAATTTTAATTGTATTGGAATGTTTAAATTGATTATTGTCTTTTAATGTTATAATTTTGTTAAATGCTTCAAATTTGATTTCCATTGTTAATAGAATAAAATTTAAAAAATAAACCAAAATTAATAATATAGGCACGTAAAAGAAAATATATATATTTTTTTTTCAATTTATAGAATAAGACCACAAATTTCCACTTAATAAGTTACAACTAAATAGGCCACAAATACAAAAAATTGTGGTTATTTTGTGTCTAAATTTCCACAAGACATTTTGTGGCTAATAAGACTACAAAATTGTTGTGGTTATTTGCCTCTCAAAGCCACAATTAGTTTTGTGGTTATTTGTAAAAAATATTCTATGGCTCAGAATGTGACTATTTGTAGCCAAAATTGCAACAAGACCTAGTTAGCGTTATTTGTACAAAGATATTGGCCACCAAATCGTTTGTGGCTAAGTCTTAGAACAAATTGAAACATTGATCTGATTGCCACAAGCTCATAGTCAAGAAATCTTTTTTTTGGTGGTGATTTGTAGCTAAGTGTTAAATAGCCATGGAAATTGGCCGATAGCCACAAAATTTTTCATGGCTAGATATATGATTTCTTGTAGTGTTAGTAATATTCATATATGTGTTTTACATTAATTTTGCTTAATTGTTCAGTTCCACAAATTGTATTTTCACCAATCACAAACAGTAGTTGATCTAAATCACAATTCTTAGGATTTTGTAAATCTTTAATCTAAATCTAAGTTCTTTTGGGATTAGGATATGATCTAATCTTTTGAGTTCGACTTTGGCGGACTAATCTCGCTCTCTCTCTCTCTCTCTCTCTCTCTCTCTCTCTCTCTCTCTCTCTCTCTCTCTCTCTCTCTCTCTCTCTCTCTCTCTCTCTCTCTCTCTCTCCCTCTTTTTCTCTCTATGAAGATTTCAAAGTCTGTCATAATAAAGGATCATTGTTCGTTGATTTCTTCGTTCTCCATCTTTTCTATTGTTATCTCTTGGTTTACCAGAATGATTAGTTGAGAGATCGTATTTTCCTTGATTGAGCAATCAAGTTTATGTAGTTAGCTGGAATGTCATACGAAGAGTTGGAGATTCTCAACGTATTCTGGTGGTTCCCGAAGTATACTAGGATTTTAGGTTTGCTAGTTGAGGCTTCTATTATTTGATTGATCAAGTTCCGATTCTGTCAACTTCTTCTGGCTTGGAATGTTTTCATGGGTAAAATTATCATACCCGCCGAAATAGAAAGTAGCTGGGCCAAAATTAACCTGAGTTCAAAAATTCTGAAATAAACCATGTATGAATATGGCACACCCCAAACAAAACTCGGAAATTGTGGAGGTACCCATGGTATTCTAATTATATTTTCCTCTTAATTTTTTTAATGGTTCTTCAACTAAATTTAACTGAATCAATTTTACTGTGAAAGAACCAGGTTGGTTGGTTTGTTACCAAATTCATCATTAAATCGATTTTCATAATCCAATAATCAATTTTATTGTGATAGAACCAGGTTCGTTGGTTTGTTAGGAAATTCATCGTCAAATCGACTTTCATAATCCAATAACCAAAATAAAAATTAAGAAATTATGTCAGTTAAAATAAGAACACATATTCAGTTTATATGAGAGGCAATGAGTGTTGAATCTGAGTTTGGTCGGACTTGGTAAAAAAGAAACAAACTAGATTGTGGGTTATTTCAAAATCTTTTGTATTGATCGGTAAAGAGTAAGTTTACAATGTGAGAACGAAAGAGAAAAAAAAAGCATGAACTCGGTAGAGTTGGCCGGAGAGTACAAGTCTGCGAGAAAGAGTAAGAGTACAACCCTAGTTTCTAGCTGTCAGTTTATATGTGCATGTTTAACTATATCATTTTCTTGTTCTCTCTTGTGCTCTTTTTATAAGTAAAGTTTTTCTAATGTATGCTTAAGTTTGTCTGGCCTAATGAGTCATGCTAGACCTTTGGGGGTTGGGAAACTGGGTTGAGCATTCATGCTATAGAGGCGAGTACGAGTGTTGAGCTGATGACGCCAAGTAACATCAAGCTGAGCAACCTAATGGGACAAGTCCCATATTTGATGGGACTTATAGAGAGATATAATATATCTTTTACAATGAGGAGGAAACCTGCTTGATTCTATTACAAAGGAAACTGGTTTAATACCGTTGTTGAAACTAAGATTCAATAACGTGAATTCTGCTTGGAGTTACTAGTTGAGTTTGATGGCACTGTCGCCTACAGTTGACACCACCAAAACTGAAAAATTGGCAATTACTACGTGATTCAAACCATAAGTCAGATGAGACTTTGTGATGAAGATCACACAAACTGAACTCATTAGATTTTTCAGATTTGAGGAACTTGAAGATCTAAAAATGAAGATAAATGGTAAGAAAATGATGTTGAAAGTGTTTTATTAAAAAAATTGACAGTGTAAAACAACATCGTGTTGAGTTAGTAATAAACTAAAAATTCTAACGAAACCTGATAGGATAAACCCAATAAGGTAATTTGAAAATTCATGCCATTCTAATTAAAAAGTTTTAGGTTTCAGATTTGAAAAGGATTTAGGATCCTTAATAGGTATTTACCCGTTATTAACACTCTTACTTTTGGTGATCGATTCTAAAGGAAATATTATGGATATAAAGAACCCTAACAAGAATTGAACACTTATCAAATATTTTTAAAAACAAGGTTTGCAAAATTTTAAAAAGATAATTTTATGAAATCATTTTTAGAGTTTTTTTAGTCTAGTGTGAGAATGTTATTATTTATTTTGTTATAATTTATAAAGTTGAGAATGGGAGAAATAAGAGAGAGAAATTTAGATATATAAAGATAAATAGTAGAGAGATAGGGTTAAAGCATTGACGACGAGAAACGCCTTCTTCGATCTATACTTCTCTTCTCTCTCTCTCTCTCCCATCCACCTCTCGCAGACAAGGCAAGTTCCTTCTCTATTTCTCTCCCTCTCTCCTCATCTCTACCTGAGTAAACAGGCGCTCCCCAGCGGTTTGGAGTTAGATATATTTTCGATTTTTTATTGCTTACCATCTTCGATTCGATTTCTTCCCCAATGCTATGGATGTTTTGTAATTTGATTGGGGACTATCTCTCTGAATCTTAACTTGTATCCAATTCGAATTCAGAAAAATTGATGTTGAGTTTGGTTGTGGGCAGGTTGGTAATGGCGGAATCATCCAAAGTCATTCATGTTCGTAATGTTGGACATGAGATTTCCGAAGTAATAAACCCCTCTTTCTCTTCTTTTTCATTTTTTTTTCAGTTTCCGACAAAAGAGAGAGAGAGAGAGATTATTACATATCGATTTTTCTTGTTTTCAAACAGAATGATTTGCTTCAGCTTTTCCAACCGTTTGGTGTCATAACTAAGCTTGTCATGCTCAGGGCAAAGAATCAGGTCTTCTTCTTCTTCTATAATGCTTCTCTCTACTAACATCTTTTGTTTGAAACTTACTTTTAGATTTGATTTTCTCTTACATAGGCTCTTATCCAAATGCAAGATGTTTCTTCAGCAATCACTGCTCTTCAGTTCTTCACTAATGTGCAGCCAACCATAAGGTTTTGATTTATATATATAGAGTCATCTCCTTCATATTCCTCTTTCTTTCAATCACTAACATTTTATTCGAACTATAGAGGTCGGAATGTGTATATCCAATTCTCTTCTCACCAAGAATTGACAACAACAGCCGAGCAGAATATTCATGGACGTGAAGATGAGGTTTGTAAATCTTTTTATCAGTTTTTATAATTCCTTTTATCACTTTTTTTTATATGAGAAGTAGAAATTGGTGTCATTTCATAACCTTTCTCTTCTGTTTCTCCCTCTTTATTCACTCTTCTTTTCTTTCTATCTTCTTATCCCTGGTGGGAATGGGTGTGCAGCCGAATCGTATTCTCTTGGTGACAGTCCATCACATGCTGTATCCAATTACTGTTGACGTCCTGCATCAAGTTTTCTCTCCCTATGGATTTGTGGAGAAAATCGTCACTTTCCAGAAGTCTGCTGGTCAGCTTCCTCCGTCTTCTTTTCTCCCTCTTCTATTCTGTTTTTACTAGAGATTTTTCCTTTTTTACTTTTTTTTTTACTTTAGTATTGGTCTCCTTTAATACAAATATTGATGTGAAAATATTAATATTATTAACTCAGTTTGATCATCTTTTTTTTTAACTTGTTTATAGGTTTTCAAGCTCTTATACAGTATCAGGCACAACAGTGTGCTTCCTCTGCTAGAACTTCTTTACAGGGTCGTAACATATATGACGGGTGTTGTCAGTTGGATATCCAGTTCTCAAAGTATGCTCTGCTTGCAGCTTACATTTTTCATTTCATTGTTACATTTTTTAGTCTCTAAGGTTGTCGTGAGTTTTGACTGGTCTTTCTTTTTCAGCCTTGAGGAGCTGCAAGTAAATTACAACAACGATCGATCTAGGTATTCATTATGTTCTTTACGGTTATATAATATTATGTATCTTGGTGTTCATATTAACTTATTTCATGTGGCCTTTTGAATAGGGATTATACAAATCCGAACCTGCCATCAGAGCAAAAAGGCCGTTTACCTCACGTATGACCCTCTGCTTTCAATAAATCACATAATTTTTTTATCCATTGATGCCGTCTTAATATTCTGTTTTTCTTTTTCTCCTTGCAGCCTGGCTATGGTGATGCAGGAGGTATGTGTCGTCTTACATGATTGTAATTTTATGTCTATACTGTGTTCTTTTGCTAATTCATTTTTTTTTTCTATTTGCAGTGGCATATCCTCAGGTGAGTGATGCTAAAAGCTCATGATAAATGGTTTTACCAACTCTTTTGGTCAAAGATTTCGCCAGAATACTTCGTTCTTCTCAAATATGTTCTCTTTATTAGTGGTGATTATGCACATATTTATTCTCATGCATTTGGTGTTTACTTAGATGGCAAACACATCTGCGATTGCAGCTGCCTTTGGCGGTGGCTTGCCTCCGGGTATAACTGGCACCAATGATAGGTGTACAATCCTTGTCTCTAATCTTAATACAGATGTAAGTTGCTCATTTCCGATTTGCTTTAGACAACAACTTTCACTATTTCCCTTGGGGTTTACAAGATTCATTTTGTTTCAGAGTGTTGATGAGGATAAGCTGTTCAATCTGTTTTCTCTTTACGGGAACATTGTGAGGATAAAGCTTCTTCGGAACAAGCCTGACCATGCCCTTGTCCAAATGGGAGATGGTTTCCAAGCTGAACTTGCAGTTCATTTCCTCAAGGTTTGTATTTGGGATCAAGTTTTGAGTTCAAGAAGAAGATTGTTTATGTGTATATCTGTTGTGGTTCCTGCAGGGAGCGATGCTGTTTGGTAAGCGGCTAGAGGTAAACTACTCGAAGCATCCAAATATAACACCAGGCACAGACTCGCATGATTATGTTAACTCGAACCTGAACCGTTTCAACCGCAATGCTGCAAAGAACTACCGCTATTGCTGCTCCCCCACCAAGATGATTCACTTGTCCACTCTTCCGCAAGACGTGACAGAGGAAGAAGTGGTGAACCATGTCCAAGAGCACGGGGCGATACTAAACACGAAAGTGTTTGAGATGAATGGTAAAAAGCAAGCTCTGGTGCAGTTTGAGAACGAGGAGGAAGCTGCGGAAGCACTGGTTTGCAAGCATGCGACCTCTCTAGGAGGTTCAGTTATCAGAATCTCCTTCTCTCAGCTGCAGACAATTTAAAGTCTGACAAAGGCCTCTCTCTCTTTTCTCTCTCTCTCACCTCTAATAACATTTGGGTATGGTGAAGATGATGAATGTGTGTTTGTTTAACTCAAATATCTCTGGTACTTATTTGGACTTTTCTGCACTCTTTTTAATAAACATTTAATGGTTATCTTTATGACTAAATAGGATCATCTCTTTTAAGTTTTATATGATGTCACCTCACCAAACAAGGGCAAACTCATTATATTAAAATTTATGACGTTTTCCAAATCTTATATTTTGATAATCATATATATATATATATATATATTAAATTCAAATCAACTACATTTTTAAAGTTAAAAATAACTTGTCCAGCACAATTTTCTTATAAAGAGTACAGTTAAAATTTTATTTACTCTAATATATTAATATTTAATATTTTTGTCAAAATGTATATTACAACATTTTAACATTTCAATATTTTGAATGTTTATATATATATATATATATATATATAATTGGTTTCGAAATAAATATAAAATATTGATTCATCATTTTCTGGAGTTTAGTTACATATGACTAAATTGAAAAATATGAAAACTCATGTTTCATTTTTAATCATAAACCAAAATCATAATATTTTGAAAATAACAGAATTAATTAAATATTTATATTGAATTTACTTTTTTAAGAGATAAACTTGATAACTAAATTGGTCTTATGTTTTCCAAACCGATAAAATTAAAATAGAAAAATATCAATGTCCCTGTATAAACTAAAATTTCTTTTAAAATAAAAAACATATTATACTTAAAATTATTATGTATGTGCACGTAGCAGGAAATCTCCTAATACAAATTAATATATCATATTTTAAAAATAAATTGTTATCATTTATTTGAAAAAAATCCCTATCAAATTAAGATAGCATGGGTATATGTAAATTAAAATAAAATAAATATATAATATTAAAATATATTTATAAATAGTTACAATTAGTATTATTATCTCATGTTTTTTTTTGAAAATTTTTTATCTCATGTTGCATACCTAATTTATGTTCTAATGAATCTGCTGTCTTTTGCATGTTTTAGACTAGTAAATTTAAGAAAAAATAAAATAAAATAAAAGGAGTGTTAGTGAATACGAGAAAACATATAAAAATGATATATACTTACTGTATTAATCACAACCGACTATACTTTAAAAAAAAATATTTTACCTACTATCAAAGAAAAAGTAAAATAAAAATTGAAGACAACGTAAAACCATTACATTTTCTCGAATTTTCTTAATAGCTAAATAATTATATGATTTTTAAAAGTAATAATAGTTAAAGTTAATGTTATTTTAATTGATAAAAATGAAATATATTTTCTCAACTTTTATCAAAACTGAAAATATAATTGCATTATTTTATTTATTAGAGATTTATCTGCTTTTTACGATGAGAGTTTGACTCAGTTAAGTTTTTGGTTTATATTTACTTTTACCTTCAAGTGGTTATTTATATTGATGTGTAGATTATTATTTCTGTTGATTCTCATCTAGGGAGTTTGAGTTTCATTATTGTTGTGTTTGATTTAATTGCTTAATACAGTATTTGAGATGGTTTGAAGGAGGTTGTGTACTGTTTTGTTTTTACAAATTTGTTATTTAAGTTTGTGACCTTTTAGGTCATCTAGTATTATGTTTGCTCCTATATTTTTTTGTCAGGTTGTTACATATTGTCTCTCATCTGATTATACAACTGCTAAATTGTTTTTTGTAATGTTCCAATTGTCCACAGTTAAGGGGCCTCTTATGCTTGTCTTGTCGGTTTGTAGGACCTATCCCGTGTGACGGGGGTGGTGCGTTAATTTTTCAGAAGACTTGAAAATCTTGTCTACTGACTCTACAATCACTATATGACATTTCCCACGTGATTTGCCTCACTTGCATGATATCAAACTGTCATTTTTTTCAATTTTATGATATGTTTGAGGTTTAGCTGAGTTATACACACGATAAGACTGACTTACAAATTACTGAGTCTATAGTTGTCTGAGTTACAAAAGTTTTATGACTGACTTGATGTAACTCAGCTGTTACATAGCATAGGTAACACATTAAGAAAAAAGAAACACAAAATACATGTTTGAATAACCGTTGGACCTCACAGAAATGCTCTTCGGCAGCAAAGAATGGTTAACATCCTCTTTCTCAATCATGAACACTAGACCTCACAGAGTATCTCTTGGTTCTCATCTTCTAGTTGCTTTCAAAATCTATCACCTAGAAAAAGAAGACACTATAAAGTTCTAAATTTAAATCTTTATCGAATATTTGCTAACGTGAATCTCCCAAAGCATGAAATCTTGAGAAATAACTCTTGAACAGATCCCAAGCGAAATTGTACTAAACACAAATCAAGTTAAATGTGGAAGCTTATTATTAGGGATTGAATAACATCTCACGGCTGATTGGGGGTGAAGCTTTCTCGTGTGAATTTTCTGGATAAATCCTCCAAACATTTGATGAAAACAGAATAATGAAGCAATCATGCTCCTCCTGAAAGGAAAAAAAATTACATAACAAACCTGAAAGCTAGAAAAGCAAGGTCGAAAACACACCTTCAAGTATGTGGTCGCTGAGTTTGGAAAAGAGCTTACAAGAGGATCCATGAGAGGCGAAGAGCAAGGGTCCGATCTTACTGGCCAGTAGGATATATAGCGACTGTCGGCTTTTGATCGGCGTGATGCCATCGAAGAGAAGAATGAGGATATTATATAAGAGAAATAGTCGGGTTGGCCATGAAATCGAGGGAAGAGAGAAGACACAATTACTCATAGAAAATGGATTGAGAGGAGATGTTTATATAACAGACCTATATCATGAAAAAACAGAAAAAGAAATGTGAGAAGGCCACTAATGTGCAAGTATGTTTAATTACAAGATCACCATTCTGGATGGAGATTTCTCCTTTGACTCTTTTGTGTAATCACTATATATATGTGGTCATAGCTGAATGAGAAATACACAACATTCTTCACAAACATTTCAACACATATTATAACTAATGGTTTCCTGCATTCAATGAGATCTTATTTTATGGAAGTGACGATCCATTAACTGTAACAGTCGGAGACGATGAAAAAAAGAAACGGAGAACATCAAAGAGATGATTCATGAATGGAGAGAGTGAACGGCAACGAAAATTGAGAAGATTATTTAGGCTTATAATTGTCAAAGGTAACAAAATAATCTAAAGGAGGTGTATTCAACTGAGAGTTTTAAGTGATTTGTATTAAAATAACAAATCTACAGTTATTTAAACATGAATTTTACGAGCTCATTTAAAATTCACTGTAATTGAACTTGACATTTCGTAAAATACTATGAAATCCATTGTTATTGAAAATATTTTAAGTTGTGGAGTTTTAAAGTTATTAGGTGATTTTAGGGTGTTTGAGTGGAGTTACTTAGTTAAAAAAATTAAAACACAAATCTCATGATTTCAAGTGATATTCTAGAGTGATTTAACAAAAAATCACATAAATCTCTGCAACTTAGTGGAATCATCTAAAACTCCATTAAAAATCAAATCACTCCAAATGTTAATTTGAATACACCCTCCCCCCCCCCCCCCGAATGGCTCATTCTTATTGGTCAGGATATTACAATTTGAAAAAAAAACTAAACAATGGTGTTTATTGTAGTTTCTAAAGATTTAAAGTATTTGAGTAATTTTCAGAAAATGTATGATATGAAAATCATATAACAATGTTTCTATGCTATTAAGTAAAATTCCCATAACATAATATGAGCCTAATTTAAAAAGATCGAAGACAATCAAAAGCTTTTTTTATGGCTATTGAACTAAATTTTTCTCTTAAATTTTTTTTTGAGCAAAAATGATGTTTTTATTTTCTCAATGTAAAATGATAAAAGCGGAACGAAACAAAAAGGAAACGACGTTGAATTTTGCGTCTTACAGTTAGATGACGTGTCGGAATATAAATCGTTGGATTAAGATCAAAGAAGTATGCCTTACTCAAAGGTGAGTCAGAGTCTCATACAAGTCCCCAAAGATCCACCGCTTATCGAAGATCTGGTCCGACTCGGATTCGTGTGGGGGAGATGGCAGAAGACAAGGAAGCTACGACGAGTTCACTCAGTCAAGGACTCGCTCCTCAAGACCCTGAAGATCCTCCCAAGTCTCCTCCCAACTCTCCCAATTCTTCTACTCGCAAGGTTCACCTTTTAACTGGATCGATCGATAGTTTCTGTGCTTGTTCTTTGGGTTGAAGAATTCTTTTAATTCAACGTCGACCTTTTAGTTCACCTTTATTGATCCATCGATAGTTCCTCTGAAATTTGAATTTTGAAAAATCATTGTGATGTAAAATTGAACTATTCTTGAAAATTTGTTACTCTAATTTGTTTGTGTTTATATGATTTGCACTTTTTGAACAGGCTTGCTATGCTGTTCTTCAGAGTTGGGTGTCTAAGAAGTTTATGACTGGCTTGTAAAATTACTCTCTCTTCTTTACCACAATTTATATATATATATATATATATTTTTTTTTTCTTTCTAAAAAATCTACTAACACTTCTTTGAGTTTAACTGTGTTTGTATTTATATTGTGTAGTGTCGTCCTATTTCCTGTTGCTGTTACATTCCTCATCACCTGGTGGTTTATCCAGTTCGTTGATGGTTTCTTCAGTCCCATATACGAGAGCCTTGGTGTTGACATCTTTGGTAAGGCTCAAAACCTTTTATTATTATTTGTATTCTGCCCCTTAGCTCAATGTATCAGAAGCTAAAATGATTAAGAGTCTTTGTGTTACACTGCTATAGTTTCAATAGATTTGTTTTGTTATTGAGTTCAGTTCTTACTTGTGATAGATAGTTTACCTGGTAATCTTTGAAAGATTCCTTAATTTCCTAGCGTTTTAAATATCAGATAATGACATCTTTTTTTTTATTGGTTTTGCAAGGACTTGGGTTCATTACATCTGTACTTTTCACTTTCTTTGTCGGAATATTTGCTTCCTCGTGGCTTGGTTCTACGGTTTTCTGGCTTGGGGAGCAGTTTATAAGGAGAATGCCCTTTGTGAGGCACCTGTATTCAGCTTCTAAACAAGTTAGCACTGCTATTTCTCCGGGTAAGTTAGCATATGATTCAGACATTCTCATGCTGCTAGAAGGTAGTTTACCTAATTGTAACATTTGTTTCCCTTCTCAGACCAAAACACAACCGCCTTTAAAGAGGTAGCAATCATCCGTCACCCTCGCATTGGTGAATATGCCTTTGGATTTATCACATCATCGGTGACACTTCAGGTAAGTGGACAAGAAGAAGTCATAATAATTATCATATCACGTGAGGAGAGTAGTAAAGCAGCATTGACAATGTTATGTTTTATGGTCACAGACGGACCAAGGAGAAGAAGAGTTGTGTAGTGTGTATGTGCCTACGAATCATCTGTACATAGGAGATATATTTCTGGTGAACAGCGAAGAAATCATTAGGCCAAATTTATCGATCCGAGAAGGAATAGGTCAGTCTTAGTATGTTTTGATTTATCAAGACTACAATTCTGGTAGTAAGTAATTCTCTTTGTGAACATGCCTAATAAGCACATTCGTATTATGTTTGTTTGGATTGCAGAGATTATAGTATCCGTGGGGATGACGATGCCGCAAGTGATATCTCATGTGGACAGGACAAAAAGTAGAACTTCTCACCAACAAAGTCATAGGATTCCTCTCAACAGACTTTGATCAGTAGCTCTATTCATCTTGTAAAGATACTTTCCACACCTTGTGCTCACTCAGGAATTATTACTATTACACTTGTTTTATCCGTAGTTTTACTATGTTGCTTTGATTTGTATTATATTTCTTCAGTCATATTAAAATATTAGTACCTTGAGGCACTATATCATACAAGACATCTTGAATCATAAAACTTGGATATCATCCACATCTTGGCAGCTTGGGTCTATTCATCGCTTTCCTTTACATAAAACATAAAACAAAACATGAGTTACTCAGCTTGGTTGATTAACGGAGTTATGTTTTTTTATATTTTCCAGAGAATCCACAAAACATAGTGAAATCAACTATTCCAATAGAGCTTGTTCCGATCCATATCGCTTAAGAATAATTACAACTGATGAAAAGATGTTTATATATATATATATATATATATATATATATATATATGTAGTTTATTATATATGCCAGTTGACTACATGTGCTCTACGATGTTTGGTTTTGGACAATCATCCCCAAGTCCTAAGGCATCTGAGAGCCTCATGATCTCTTACTTAACTACTAAGTCCTTTTTTTGTCAACAACTACTGAGGGCATCAGCATCGCAGGTAAGCCTTTAAAATCTTTTTATTTTTTTTAATTTTCTGCTTTCTGTTTTTTTTTTATTTAAAAAAAAAAGTGAATCAACAGCGGGTCACCACATGTCGTGAGACCCGCAAAAAGTGTACAAAACGAAACAGAACGTTTACTATCTAAAAACTTTTCTCCCTTTGTCCTTCTTGGTTCTGCAAAAATAGTGGTCCTCCTCCTCCCTAAGGAAGCAGCAAGAACCTGGGATGCTGATGCCATAAGTCCCGTATTAGCTATCATTCAAATTTAGTTTAGTGACGCAGCCTTTTATTTTATTTTTCCACTCCTGCTCAAATTTAATTTTGAAAGAGTGTTATTGTTAAATTTTGACTGCCCACAACTAATAGACTGCTCTCTCGGCCTGTAGGTTCCATCTCATTTCAATAATCTGTGCGTTAATTTTTTCGAAGGCTCAAAATCATTGTTTATTAATCATGAAATCAACACATGACATTTCTCCGTGTTTGTCCTCACTCACACGGTATTGCAAATCACTTTCCGATAGGTCACACATCATTCCACAACTTCAGTCCAATCACGCTTAACTCTAGTTCTAAACAGTTTTATGACAAAAAAAGTAAGTTACCTTTGGTGACATAGATAGCCAAATCAGTTCTTTTAAGATTTTCACATATACCACAGATCGGGATGTTGCAGTTATTCTTCTCTTTCCCTCTTATTCTCTTGTTGTTGTGAGTCACTAGGTGTAGCAAATCTTATCCTTAATTGTCATGTGGTAAAGCCTATAAAACAAGGTTTTAGACGCTAATGTTATAAACGGGAGAGATGGTTGGCATCTCCTTTGACATAGACGGGATTGACCTTCGGGTCCTTAACACATCCAGTTAAAGATCTCCACCCTCGGGTGGATCTAACCCATTGTTTGACCAAAAAAGACGTTAATGTTATAATCATTTCTAGGGAACCAAGTGGTGGTAGTCTAGTGGTAATTTCCTACGGTTTGGTGTGTATCTACATCAGTCATAGGTTTGATTCCTCCTAGAAAATAAATTATCACTACTTAGTCAGTTGATTTGGGCTTCGGCCCAAATCGGTTCACATCCTGACACGACAATGTAGTAGCCAGTCCACTCAATAGCACTAAGTGTGTTCTTCTTGGGATCGATCAGATTAGCCGATATGGTTCAAATATGTCTTTGGTATAGTGATCTGATATGTTCATGCTGATGTTAAACGCTGTAGATTCAAATCCTAGCGGGATGATTTTCTTTAAAAAAATTGTTTTAGGTGCACAATATAACTAAGCCACATGTTCACTTTTTTCTGGTTGTGTGTGTTAGCCTCCTTCCCATATTTTTTTTTCTAAATGTGGTTTTATTTTATTAGAATAAGCAAATTCGAAAAATTGTTGTAGTCTTTATCTCTTTCTATCATAATTCTTCATGGTGTTAGTCTTTTGTATGTACCAACTTACATTGTAGGAGTTAATCATGTTGTTGATTTGTGATGATCTACAAAAGATGACCTAGAGATTTAGGTTGCTTAAACTGTAATGCTTCAACCATCCAAGACTAATGAGCTATCCATTCCCGTTCACTCGGTTTGTGGGTCTTGTCTTATCTGACATATGGTGTATTAATTTTTTCGAAGGCTCGATATCATTGTTTACTGATCTTGCAATCACCACATGATCTTTCTCTGTGCTTTGGCCCCACTCACACGATATCGCAAATCACTTCCTATCATCCATCCTTCCACTACTCTAGTATAAGCGCACTTAACTCTGGAGTTGTAAACAGATGTGTGACGGAAAAAATAAGCACACTTTGGTGACATAGGTAGCCCAATCAATTCTCTTAAATCTTTCCATATACCACAAACCATGTTACATAAACATACAATGATTCTTTGATGATTGAATGATAATTCTGATGAATGCTATTGTGAATAGAACTGTCATATACTTAGCGATCATAGCGAGTGTGATAAATTTCCAAAATTTGTTCTCGTCATTGGTGCGCTATAGCGCTTCCTGCATGTTCATTTTTAAGGGGATGAGTCTTGTAGATACATGAGTGCCTCTTTTATGATAATGTCATGCCCTGACCACCCACAGATAGTGGACTTTCCATACCAGCTCACTGGGCTAGTTATCTTTATTCTTTGTGATAGTCGGTACACTAGGCTTGAAAGATTTGTTACTGCTTCTGAAATTACCATATGATCTTTTCAACGTGCTTTAACCTCATTCGCATAACTTCGTAATAGATCATCCATCATTTGATTACTCCAGATTAACACTCTTAACTCTATTCTCTTTAAATATAAATGTAATTTGATCACATAAATATCCTAATCAATTAAATTAAGCTTTTCAACACTTATCAAAAACTAGGATGTTTCAAGAATGTCACTAGGTAATATTACCTTATGAGTTGTAGTTGTTGTATTGTGTGATTTTAGATGAGTTCGTCAATTCCTAAAGCCTATTCTCACTAGGTGAAATAATTTGTTTATCATTCATTATTGCAAGTACCTAGAAGATTTCTATTTGTTTGGTTAAAAGGTTTTCTATTTAAAGCGAGAGTTTACAGAATATACAACATTTTGGTAAAATATTGTTAGCATCAATGGCTATAAGCAGAAAAGAGGAGATGGGTGCAAAAGCAAAATGAGTCCAAAACCGCTTAGGATGAGCTAAAACCAACCGCCTCAAGGTGTGCACATCAACTAAGACAGGACAGTGAGCTGAAGGTTCCAGCCACACCACTTGAACAAAGCCAATCCTTAAAGGGATGGAAGAAGCTACCAATGCACAGAGACCAAGCAACACAACACAAAAGACCCAAAATGAACCTCTAATGGCTAAATCCCTTTGGTTTGAATAGAATTAGCAAACCCACGCAAGAAAGTATTCTTGTGGAGAGTACCTCGACAGTCAACATAGCTTCTCGAAGAGGAAAATGCAGAAGGATAGACTGATGCATCAGATATGAAAACCTGCAGAGGATCTAGATGTTGGTGGCAAGAAAAGATGCACACGCCGCAATCACACTAATATGAACCGATCAGAGCGGCAAGGAAAAGAATCTCAGACACTTACTTGTTCACTACTAGGACCCAAGGCAATCGAAACCGAGTATCATCCAAGCAAATAACGCTGAGAAATGATGTCAGATAAGGAAGAGAGAGACAAGGGAAACCTTCAACAGAAACAGAACACATCTACAAGTTTATGGCGGCGAGAAAAGAGTCACGGACCATCCCAACGGCAAGGAAATAGCACAGATCAGGTTTGATTTGTGAAGATACTAACTACAGAGACACTCATGTCAACAAAACTTTCAGAGACATGACCAACTCAAGAACACCGAACTTAGCAACAACAGAGGCAAGGAAGATAGAAATAAAAAGGATCCAGGGAAGACAAAAACGTACGCAAGAAAAGCCAAACTAGAGAATGAGCCAGAAAATCTGCTGAAATAGGAGAGAACTTGGAAATTGAACTACCTCATACGCCTGAACCACAAGGGATAAGCGTGAACGCTGGCTGGAGACAGTGACGGTTGGAGATGGAGGCTTCTACCTAAGACATCAAATCCTTGAAAAAAAAAATCTCTTTTCATTAATTTATTTTCTATTTGAGTGGAGTTTTGCTCAGTTTTCCAAATTTAAGATGAAGACATGTTTGTAAAAAATATAATGTAGGGGACCGTAGGTGAAATTAAGAATGATCAGTAACAAATGTATTCGATTTGAGGACGAATGTTGATAAAAAATAATAATTAAGATTGGGAGATTTAGGGGACCGTAGGTAAAATTAAGAATGATCAGTAAGCTAGTTACCTAAAATTTAGTGCAAAAGCATATTTGCAACATATACAGACTGGTAAGTGAATATAGTCATGGATGATGGAATATATAGTAAATCATGAAGTGAAAATGGTACATTGATGCTTGCTGGGAAGAAAAAGGGTTCATCATAGAACTTTGACCCGAAAAACTAGCTCTACAACATTAAATCATGTGTATCAATTTTCCAAGAAAAGAAGGAAAAATAATTGAGATCGAGATGAAATCCACATGCCTACATATCTCAGTGGCCTTTGCACCCAAACAATAAAAGAAAATATTAGAATATAACGTCTTTAATTCTCTGCTGAAGAAACCAAAATAATGTAGAAGAAGAGATTATCTTCAAAAACTAGTGTTGCTATTATAAAGAGAATGAGTTGTGGACTTAAGGAAATTGATCAAGTCGATGAAGACATTGATCTCGCAGGCAATCCTCAAAGCTCCATCGTATGAGTAACCGAACTCTTCTTCAGAAAACCGGAGGAGTTCCTCAAACAAAGGGTGGGTCAGGAAATCAGCATCCATCTCTAGCTTGCATTGCGTATCTCTGTCGTTTCCGACATATACTCGGACTCGTCCTTCCTCTGGTAAACTCGCCCTCTGGGAAAAGCTCTTAGCTCCACAGCATAATAGTTTTTTTACCGTGCTTTTCATCTTCCTTGGATTGTTTTTTTTTTTTTACTATTTGGTTTTGGGGTTTTGATGTTGCGAGTGTTCTGACGTTTTATGGATAGTATGGTAGACATATTTATAAGACTTTTGAGTCTACGAAACAAACTGGAAGGTCGGGAGAAACAGACGACGGAGAAACGCGGGAAATGGGTTCGTACTGTCTTTCTGTCATACGCATTGATTTTGATATTTTAGGTACTTGTCTTTCTTTTTTGAGAAAAAAGAGAGAGAATGCGGTGGCAAAATGGTCGATAATAAGTACTAACGTTTTATTTTTGGGCATGATTTATGTGAATGGTTGCGGGTGTTGTATATCTATTTTACTTAGGAAGCCACAATTGATTAAATAATCAATTAATCTGTTTTACGTGCATGCAACCATGCGTACCCATTGGATATCAAACAACTTGTATGTCGCCTTACTGATGCCATATTCCGTTGGTTGATATAATTGTTCGATTTTTACCCGTTTATAGCAATTTTTTGAGTGAAAAAGTTTGCTTAACGCGTTTGTAGATAAGTATATGGTTAAAAAATGTACATGGTTAAATTTTGTTTATTTGACATTTCTGGTTTTATTTGACATGATGAAAGGCGTGAACTTATAGTATAACAAAAATCCCTAAATATAAATCAACAAAGGAAGGCTTTGGGATTATATCATTCAAATCACATGTTTTGACTTAAGATTTTACTTAAATTTGAATGAATTTTGATCATTCTGACAAAATTTTAAACTAGCTAGACTGCATGTACGAGCACATAAACAACGTTACTCAAACACTAGTTACACTGATCCCGCTTAGTTGATTGTTTATAATGTTTCATGGTATCACATACATAGACATCTAATATAGATAGGCAATATAATTTATATACTTACATAAACACTTATCAAACCTTCCATAATACATAAAATAGTTTCAGTTCCCTCTAATTTTTTTTTTTTGAAAAGCTAATAAAAACACGACAAAGTATTATTAATTAAGTTTAAGTATGGCATTTTACTTTATATATATTATGGAAGAAGAAAAAAAATGTATGAAAACTGATATCAAAAGATATGTTAAAACGCCAAGAAATTATGATAACACAATCTCTAATTCAAATAATTCTCTGGATATATCCTGGATTTGGTACTCGTGACCATTTTTGTTTGGTACTATGACATTATGCATAGAACTTTGCAGAAATAAAATAACTTAAGAGAAAAAAAGCTATATCTTATATTAGGTGCGTCATTGCTTGCTCCTTCCTTCAAAGTCAAGCCGACGAAAAGCAAAGAGTGTTTAACATTTCCTTGATAAGGAAGTCAAGGTGGAAACGCGTCTTAAGCCGGCAACATCATTATTGTTCTTTCTTCATTGAACTATTGTTTTCATTTCATTCAGACTAGTATTATTGATTTTGTATCATTACAATTTTTAATTTTCCTTGACATCCTTAAAATACAACGCATTTATTGTAATACATAGCCGGTGTCAGAAACCAAGACGGTACTGCTACCCATGTGCTTCTATGCTTATTTCAGTTTTATAATTTACTTTTTGGTTTCAATACATTTCATCATATTATTAAAATGCGGTCTTCGGTCGTTACAGTTTAGATTATATCATATGCAAGTTTGAATCCATTGCTATTTTTAGACAATGATTTACGTTTAGATGGATTGCTTTTTCTTAATCATTATCACTGGAGATAACAATTATATTCAAGTACCGTTGTAAAATTATTTTGCCAACAACACCTACTCTATTTAAAATGGTTCAGATATCCATTTCGGCGGTAAGAAAATCGACATAGACCAGTTTCAAAAAAAAAAAGAACGACATTGATCATAACTTATGGATCAACACTCACCTATCTTTCGTTGTCCAAAAAAAAAACACTCACCAGTCTTTTTATAGTTATGAAACAATCTTATATTTAAAAGGATTTTGTTGTGAACAATTGAACGTATTTGATTAATTTATGGGTTAAGTATATAATTATTTGAACGTATTATGTACGCTTGTTAAACATATCCATTATCATATACTCGTATTACTGAGACAAGCCCAAAATCGGAAAATCCAATAACACAGGTGCTTCGTGCCAAGTCAGGAACATGAATCAATTCCAAACCATTATGTGTTTAGATCATACTTAATAGTTGTGAAATTAAGACGTTTATATAGAGGATCAAAGTAGGGATGGACATTTCGGTTTAATTACGGGTTCAGTTTGGTTTGAGTTATTTGGGTCTAAGAAAACTTGAACCGAAGTCAAACCAAACCAGTGTGGTTTTAGTTTATGTTTGGTTTAATGTAGTTTTGTTTGTTTTTTTTTCAGTTCAACCAATTGATTTTTTAGTTTTGTTCTAGTTCAATTATGAAAATATGATTTATAAAAGCAAAAAAAAATCATCATTTGATACTAAATTATTATTTCAAACATATTTAAACGCAAAACCAAACATCGCAATATACATATAAAATGTAATTCAATAGTTTTATATTAGAAAGAATTGGAAAAATGAGATACTTTGAACTTTTGTTTGTCAGAATAAGATTTTTTATACTATTGTCATTTTTTAGACATATTTTACCCTTCTTTAATAGGAAAAATTGTAAACTAAATTTAAAAAATGTAAAAAAATATGAAAAATTTTGTAAACTTAAGCATGATAATATATATGTTTATTTAAAAAAATTGGAATCATATTTTATGTAATCTTCTAGCTACAATTAGAATAATCATTTAGTAATTTGCTTAGTTTATAAATCGTATTCTAAATTTTAAACAATGATATATCAAAAATATATACCGTAATCTGACATCTTTTGTATATTCTGACCAAGATAGAATCAATTACATTAAAATCAAGAAATATATCTTCGGTCTTCCTACAGTTAGAAAACGATATATAGGTATAACTCAATCATATAGCTCAGTTATATTATGTGTCAGAATTTTTTCTTCTTTTTACCTTATATGACGTCTCAAAGAGGAATCGTAACAATAGGTTAAAGAAGTTTCTTATCGTTACTTGGTAAAGAAAAAAAATTGTTGCCAGCTGTAATCGAACTGATCACCTCTGGAAAACTAAAGACGTTTTCAAATGCTCTAGAGAAGAATTTATTAATATTGTAGCCAAAATATTAATATCACTGAAAGCACAGGCTTTCCCCGCATCTCGGGCCGAGACTGCTTTTCTTATTCTCACATTTTTAAGGGTTATAAACTAATATGTGCCGTTTTAATGGCGAAGCCAAATAGTCTGGGAAAGCATCCCTCCGTAGCTGTTCAAGCGTTGCAAAAAGATTCATCGAACCTTCAACCTTCAAATGGGTGAAGAAATACTTCAACGCTCCATCGCTTGTTAGTATTACGGGTGGTGTTTTGATTCCGGTCGCAAGCTCCAAGCTATCAGGTGGCCAGTACGACAAACAAATCGAGAACTCCCAATCTGCAATTTTGAACTCCTCACCGACCCGGCGTTCGAGTTCTTTGATGGAGATCCCTTCCTCAATAGACACCATCCTAGCCATCCGTTTCTTGTCCACCACAAATTCCCATTTTCCATCAGAACCACACAACCAAACTCCACACATTACCATACACATCTCCTCCATCTAAGTTAGATAACACACAAAGCAAATCGAGTCAGAAACGAACCAAAATATCTTACCCACGGGCGTTAGTTAACATTAAAAAGTTAACAAATTATCTGAACATACCAGGCGATCGGAGCTCTGGAATTTCTTCAGCTGAGAGAGTCACCAGAAAACCACACTTTTCTTCTTTCGTTTTCCAAAGTTCTCAGATCTAAGGTTGAAGGGAAAAAGATATCGTCATTAAAACTTATTTAAGAATATAAATTGTACCCTTAAGCATTGCTATTAAGGGTAATTTGTTCAGATCAGTTTCTACCCGAACCGAGATTTTTTGGGTCGGTCTTGGGCCGGGTCCTCGGGTCCGGGTTGCCCAGGCCTAATTGAGTTTTGTTTCAGTGGGACTCGTTAATAGCAATGCTTTTGTGGGAAATTAAGAAAAATTTAAACTAATAAGATTTTTAAACAATTTCATGCTATGTTTTTTATCTCTTTAGAAAATGGTACTAATTTAACCCAAAAAAATGATACTAAAAGTTCCAACTAAACTCAGGCATAGAGAAAGATAAGTCAGGATTCGGAGAGAGAGAGAGAGTTTAGTAAGAGAAAGTAGATATTCTTTGTCTCCGGCGTACGGCCGGCGCGTGAGCGCGCGTGCCGTCGCCGGAGACACACTCCTTTCGTCTTGTATTCTATTCCTGCTTCCTTGTCGCCTATTCTCACGGATCGCCTTGTCCGAGCTCTTCCGAGCTCTTCTACCGTTGGTTGCACTACAGGAAATGTTAGTATTAATAGCATAATATGATAGCGTTTTTTTCCATTGTGCTATAATTAACATAATTTTTATTTTTAGATAGCGTTTGCGAAAATAAAACGCTATACAAAACTAAAACGAAAAAGCAATTGATTTTCCCACTCACTCTCGTTTTACTTTCCCTCTCACTCTCGTTTCACTTTCCCTCTCGTTCCATTTTATTTGCCTCCAAATGTAACAATTATGGGTTTGCATTATTCATCTATTTTCGATTATGGAACAGAGAAGAAATGAAGAATAAGCAAATCCAAATCATCTCTCTCGCTCGCTCTCTCTCTCTCTCTCAACATTCCACTGTCTCCTTTTTTTTTCTTTATAAAAAAGCTTCACACAGATCTCTTCTCAGGTTTCTTACAGCTCACACTTGACAAGGGCTTTGTCATGACAAGAAAAGCTTTGAGTTTTTATTTCCAATTTTAAAGATCGAGACTTTAAGTTAGAAGATCAATTTTTTTGAGTTAAAAAGAAACGGAGATCGCTGCGTGGATGATCTGAGATGGGTTGGGATCCAGAGGGACAAGACCCGGTTCGGAAAGTGACGAGAGGCATTTGTATGGGTAACGAGTTGCGTTGCAGGCGAGACGGATCTGAGAGGCAGTAGACGACGAGGGATTGAGCAGAGGAGAGCCGGAGGGTTTGTGGTGGTGATGGTGGTAACGGGAGGAGTAGGAGGCGGAGGGAGAGGCTAAGAGGAAGAGAGAGTATAGAAGGATGATTGCGGAGGACATGACGGTGATTAGGTTTCCGACAAAAGCTTGGAAGATCATGATGTTCAAAAACATGAAGAAGAGAAGATGAAGATCCAAGCCAGTGATCTTGAACTTCCTCTCTGTTTACAGATTCTAAACGATGGTTTGTATGATCTCACCTTCCCAATTTTAAGTATCAAAATTCGATTTAAGAGACACTGAAACTCTGTTTTTTTTTTTCTCTTTTGCAGCGATTTCGTATTTTAAGGAGGAGAACAAGAGATGCTCAGAGATGGATACTCAACCATTGTTGAAAGATTTCATCTCTGGAGATGGTCCATTACTGAAAAGAGAGGAGAAGAAGCTTCAGCTGTGGAGAGAAAATGATCACATCCCAAACAGAAGATTCTCAGACACGAAGCAGCTTCGGTGTCGGAGATCAAAATTATGCGATTCTGAATCCAAAAACTTCACTGTGGGACTCTTCGTTTAGGCACAAGTAAGTGTTCATCTCTTTTTTGTTATGGGTTCATCTGTGGGAATCAATTCTGAAACAACTATGAGTCTTAAAAAGCTCACCTTTTTGTTTAATATGTAGTAAGATTCTGTCTTTGGTAGCTTCCTTCTTTGCTGCAGCGTAAGTAACTGTATACAAAACGCTTTGATGCTTTCTTTAATATGTAATTACTGAATCATTAGATTAGTGAGTGGGAGGTCTTATGTTAATATGAAGATTCTTCTTTTTCTGTTTTTTTCTTCTGAGTTATATCTAAGAATTAGGCTGATGCTGTTGATTTTGGTTGTGCTTTCATGTTCACAGGTAGTAAGAACAAGTTGCAGATCAGTGTTGGAACAGTGTGTGTATTCCTCCTGTTCTCACTCTTCTCAGACGGCAGGTCTTGGGAGTCTCAGTTTGGTGATTTCTTGTTTGACTTGGTGTTCGTCTCTTCTCACCTTTCATGCGGACAGTGGAGTGTCTCTATGTTGAAGTTACCTCTCTTGCAGAGACTCCTGCGATCTTTGGATTGTTGTGTCGTAGGTTGAAGATGAAGTCCCTTAGCAATTTTTTTGGTTTGTGTATTTGGATGATTATATTTTGTTGGCTGAAGATAAAGTCCCTAGAAAGAAAAATTAAATGTATATTGGGGACACAAATGATAATTAAAGTTTTCTAATAAAATGATGGTTCCAATAACTTATAGAAATTTTATGTGATAAAAAGAAAATCTAGTACTGATAACAAAATTTGAAAAAAAAAGTATTTTGACCTTAAAATCTAAACCCTATCTAAACCCTAAACATGCCCTAAACTATAATATCCAACACTTATTATAATTTCAAAATTAACATTTTAAATTCGAATAATAAATTTAGATTTCTAGTGAAATATTATTTTATGTATTTTAGATAATTTATGCCTAAAAATTAAATGTATATTGTGGGCACAAATGATAATTTTTGTTTTGTAATAAAATGATGGTTCCAATAATATCTAGAAATGTTATGTGATAAAAAGAAAATCTAGTACTGATAAAAAAATTAGAAAATAATAGTATTTTGACCTTAAAATTTTAACCCTAAACATGCCCTAAAATCTAACATCCAACACTTATTACAATTTCAAAATGAACATATTAAATTCAATTACTAAATTTAGATTAAAGTTTTGTTATAATATATATATGTATGTACATATGATTGTTTAGAGGTTTGTATATTTAATGTGATATTACTATATGGAGTTTGGTGTATTTAAAACCCTAAACCACAAATCTTAACCCCAAACCTTATATCATACTTCAAACTTTTAATTTCTAAACTCAAAATTTTACTTTTTCACATCCAAAGTACAAACACTAAATTTTTAGTCAAACACTTAGGACTAACCCTTAACATTACACTTCAAACCTTAAACTCTATATCCAAATCTTAGTTCAAACTATCAAATTATTATTTTCAAACAAAAATCTCAAATCTTATCATAACAATAATCTCAAATATTATTTTCAAACAATAATCTCAAATCTTAAAACTTATAATCGTAATTATAAACCTTAAAATATATTTTTTAATAAAAGTTGCTTAAAAATATAAACAAAAAATCATCAAATAATGAGAACACAAGACAAAAGAAAAGAAAAAGGACAAAGTTCTCTTGACCAATCAGATGCATATACACGGATCACCTTCTCAGCCGTTGATCAAGTTAAATCAAAGGTTAAGATCTGTTCTTTTTTTTTGGTTTCCCAGTCTCCCCTCTCTCTCTGCCGCAGATTCATTCTTCTTTTTTTTTCCTTTCATCTTCTCGTCTCTCTCTCCCATCCCTGTAACTATCTCATGTCTCACTTTCAGATCTGGTCGATTAACAAAGGAGGAGATGATTACGAAGATGACGAAGTCGGAGACTCGCTGGGATTCAACGGAGAAGAAGACGCGTCGGAGACTCGCTGGGGACTCAACCATTGAGGCCTCGATTTCGTGTCTCGCTAACACTCTTCTTCTTTCTCTAAACTCTCTGATTTTCGATTTATCTCTTCATATTCATGCTAAGAACTGATTGATCTGTGCTGTGGTTCTCTGATTTTTGTTGGTGTGTTTATCAATCTGATTTATTAAGATTTGAATTTCGTTTTGAATCTGTCTCTGTTGATGTTTTATGTTCCGTCTGAGATTATGTTATAATCAAAGTCCATCTCTGTTTCTTCTGTTCTTGACTCTTAAACTGCAGAAACTTATATACGTGTGTTTTATGTCTGTGTGTTAATTAACAGGGAATGCTCAAGGTTCTCCAGCCAAGTCGCTATTGGGTTCTGCTGCTGCTGATTCCAAGAAGCCTCGAGTGATTTTTTTTGTGTGTTTGATTCATCAGATGTCTTGGAATCATGGCGGAAGAAGGATATGGGACAAGCTTTGGAAGAAAAAGACAGGAAGAAGACAACGTTGAGTTTAGGTTTTGGTTTATTAGGTTTGGTTCAATGTTTTTGGTTATCAAGTTTTGGTTAATTAGATGTCGGTTTAATTTTTTGGTTAATGTATAAACCGATTTTATTTGTAAACAAAATTTTAATAATAAATAAATTTTAATTTTAAAATTATAATTAATTCTCTATTTAATTATACTCTGATTAATTGTTTTTATACAAAATTCAAATAAATATCATTTAAAATATAAAACTGACCCACTATTATAAATATTAACAATTGCATAGAAATTATGCTATTATTGTACTATTAACTATAGCATAAACGAAAATCGCTATTAAAAGTGTCGGACTTTTTATAACGGGCGATGTCAGAGCGTTGAAGGAAGCGCTATTGTTCAGGATTCATAGCGTTTTCCGTCCGCTATTACTACCCTTATTTCCTGTAGTGTTGTATCGTGGAGCGAACTGCCGGGTTCGAGAGTTTTTGTGTCGTGGAGTAAGGTCGCGGTTGTGTGGAGGGTATGGTGTGGGGAAGTTAGCTGTCAGTTTCAATAATTTTCCGGGAGGCGGAGGCTTAGATAGCTCCGCCGCCGCCGGCCCTTGCATCCGGGAGAAGGAGGCTTACTTAGATCCTTTCTCGTCGGCTTTTGTTGTCCGGGGGGTGAAGGCTTGTTTAGCTTTGCGTCGCCGGCTCTAGCTTGGTTTCGATGTCGTTTAGGAGTAGGGTTTGTGGTCTGTTTATGGATCGCGTCTGTGCCTTAGGTTCTGGTTTTGTGGTTGGGGAATGAAGGAAATACGTTGAAGTTAAGAGGAGGCCCTGGTGGTTCGAGAGTGGTTTGTGGCTCGTCTGTCTAGGGTGTGAAGTTTCGCGTAGTCGGTTTAAATCTCGAGATTCGATGGAGATCTCTGACGTGTTGACAGTGCGGAGACGAACAGAGGTGGATCCGATGGAGGCTCCTCCGAATCGGAGCTCCGAGGGATTGATGTGTATCAATGGTGAAGATACGGTGGCTTTTAGTGGCGGTGACGGCCAGGTGGAGGCAATAGCAGAGCATTTTGTGCCGACGGAGATGGCTTCTCCCATGGGCTAGCTTCCTGGGCGCGTGGACCGGCGAGTGGATTGAGTTTCTGTGTGGTGGGCCGATGGGCCGTTTGTTTGTATCAGTGTTTGGTCCGCTGGACCTTTGGGCTTTGTCCCTTATTTGTATCTCTTGTTGGGCTTGGGCTCGTTTCTATTAATCAAAACTTGATGGCAAAAAAAAAAAGTTCCAACTAAACTCACAATATCAAATCGAAGATCCATTTGAAGTACATTTTCCCACTAATAGTCAAGTCATAATAAGATTTAAGCGTACAATTGACAAAATTACCAACAAAGAAAGAGGTTATACATAGACTATAGTGTTCTTTGACCATCAATTTAATTAGTGAGTTTCCTCATTGCTACATTATACTTCCTCTAACATATCCATGAACCCTTCTTGTTAGTTCTTCCCTTCGTCGTTGTAGTCATCGAGTTGAAACGATTACGATTCTTCAAATCTTGTCCACAACTCTTGTTCTGTTTTTGTGACACTACACTCTCTGCCTCTTTCAACCAATCGTTGTAGTCATCGAGCTGAAATGATTACTTATAATTAATTTTAACAAATTTCTTTTGTTATTATCTTATTATTATATTTTAAGTTATAAGATAGACTAACAGATGTTGCAATCTTAAAACACATGATGTTGTCTTCCCTAGTATATATTCTCTCAAATCTTTAGTGGAATACCCCATTTCACATCATTCAATTCTAAAATATTGTAATACAATTACATCCTTAATTAACAAAATTCTGTTATATAGTTATTCTTTTATAAAATTAATTTACTGAACCATTGAAAATGAATGGATCAAAGAATCCATTTATTATTAATCAAAAAGCAATTTGAATAAATAATATTCAATGAGTAAACTTATTATAATATTGTCATTTCGATGATGTGTCATATCCTCAAGCATCTTCAGCCATCGGATACAACTACCTTAAAAGACTAGTACATTGAGTGCCATTGATACTCCTTTTGTTTACTGCATTGTATTCTATATCATTTTATTAGGAGAATTGAATCTATCGTGCGTTAAACCACAGACGTTTGGTATTATTGAAATAAGTTCCTGCAGATAACAAAGTTGTAGCCACAAAATTTTATATCTAACTTTATTATATTCATGTTCTGATACAAAAACATTATAAAAACATTATATAAGCTGTTAGGGATCATCTTCTGTCTACATAGAAGGTTAAACATTTAAATTTTGAGAAAAATATGATATTGTATATCCCTCAAATGTGAGGTTGGACAACATATATAAAAGAGTCAGGTTTGACATACAAATAAAGGCTATAATATTTAAACATTCGTTTCTGCAAAACCCTCAAATGTTTCGTTGGACATAAATATATAATATAATGATACTTAACATAGAATATCGAAAATTATATGACTGAGCCGTGGTTATTCCATCAATACTATTAAAACAGAATGTCATTTTTTTGAGGTGTCCTTCTCTTTTGAAAGTATTTACATATGAATGCCATTGGTTTATTTTTATGTTATGCTTTTAATTAAATACTTAGATTTCAAAAAACAAAAAAAAAAACAAAAAAGGTCAGATCCTACGTCGAAGCCACGAGAATATAGGCACTATTTACTCAACTTTTGAAAATATAGAAACTAGATAATCTGTACACTATCTTTTGTTCCTATATTATATATCTGCAAGTTCTCAAATCACACGATATATGTGGGACTGGTAACAACTATATTCTACAGAATATCTTAAATACTGGTGTGGTAAAAGGGAAACATAAGCAAAAAAAAAAAAAAAAAGTAAAAGGGAAACATAAGAAACCAACCCATATATATAGATCCCATCGTCTATCATTTTTTCACAACCAGAAACGACATCCATCGAACTTGACACCCTCGAAAAAAATCATACAAACTTCAAGAGGAAAACAAATTGTTCTGTTTCTTTATTATGGTACTCTTTCTCCAATCGTCTCTAATCCAGACAGAGTCCAACAAGTTTCTTTGTGATCCAACTTCCATCCTTTATTGATTTTCTTTTATAATTAATTAATGTTATGTGTTTCACAGATGAAAAGAAGGGTGAAAAAACTGGCCAAGTTGTGTTTCACAGATGAGAAGAAGGGTGAAAAAACTGGCCAAGTGTTTACTTACTTGTAAATGCACAGACAAGGTACATTTTATAATATTTTCATCTACTATTTACAATATAATGTCACTAACTTTATTTAAATATTTAGTTTTAATTATATTATTATTATACAAAGTTCTCCCTTCCAACAACTTCATTTTCCTTCTGTTATTATTTGTTTCATTGCCATAAAATGACATTTGCAGTAAACAACATGGATGTAAAACGACATTTGCATTATATATGAAGATTTTGATCTTTCTAATTGCTTCAGATATTCTTCGAAGTCATCAAAAACCATTTCAAGTTGACAGATCTATACATAAAAGCCAACAGAAACAACATGCAAAACAGTGAGTAGGAATGAGGGTGAGTAAATGTAGCGATATGTTGTCAGCCGGCGTCGATTTTCCAAGATAGCTGTATCGCCATTGTCCATTGAGAGAATTTTTTTTCTTCTTTCGAACAGTGTGTAAGTGTTTGAGACCAGCTCCATCGATAAGTATGTTAAAAGTAGGTTCTAATCTCAAAAATAATACTAATTAGATCATGTGTAGTTTTAGAACCAATTTATATTTGTATTTTGAAAACTGTTGGAGATTACTTAACAATTTAGCTTATAATAACATTTATATTTATTTTTTTTGGAAACGGTTTGAAATCTCAAGATCGATTATAAAAACCCGAGAACAAGTTAAATGTGTAATTAACATTTAATATCCGGCATTTAATATCCGGTTTTTATAAATATTATTAATAGTAATTTTCTATGTAAAAAAAATCTAAACAGAAGATAGTTATTAAATATTATTTGTAGTAATTTTCTTTCTATTTTTTACATGTGTTTAAATATATAATGATTAAAATATATGTACCTCTATAGTAAAACAAATTTTGAATAATCTAATTGTAAATATTATTTAATATATTTTTTCAGATTTTTTCCTTTTAGAGAATCCTAAATAAAAAAATTATTTACAATTAAGATTGTAATTTTTCTTTTACTAAAATATTATTTGTAGTAATTTTATTCGTTTCTTACAGATATTTTATGTATGTATTTAATTTGCTTAGTAGAGTTACGAATATTCAGAATTTCAGTTCAAATCAAAACGGATAATGAATCAAATAAAAATTTACGGTTATTTTGTCCAACTTTATATAAAAGTTATTTTGTTGTGACTAAGTTAATGTGACTATTATACTTATGTGTGTTGTTCATCGACATATAAAATTGGTTATGTTGTTATATATCATGCTATTATGGAATTTAAATCAAAGAGAGCGACTATGCAATAGAATATTGTAGGTCATGCTATTAAGAAATTTAAATCAAATTGAAAGACTCTACAATAAAACAATGATACTGATAAATCGCTTAAGCAACATGATTATTGAAGTTGGAATCCTAACCGGAAGTTATGTGGAAAAACATATTTTTATTCCTAGAATAAGTCTCATACCAACAGATGCAAGAAAATCTTTCAAACTGAAAAGACTTCAATTTGCTATAAAAACTATATAATGACTATCAACAAGAGTTAAGGTCAAATTTAAAAGGTTAGTCTATTTGCCAAGTCTAATATTACAATTATATGTCGCACTATCAAGAGTCAGTACAACTAAAGAGCTTCAGATTTTTAAAACATAGCAACAATAATGTTCTACAAAATATTATATAGAGGTTAAATTCACATCATGAATGATAAAGTGAACAAATTTGATGTTTTATCTAGAAATAAATTAGCTATTTAGTTAACTATCAATAAAACATATTGATTGGTATTGTGTAACATTAATATTTGAATTATTAATGTTGCTATAGATCATGCTATTATGGAATTTTAAATCAAAGAGAACGACTATGCAATAGAATGCTGTAGGTCATGCTATTAAGGAATTTAAATCAAATAGAAAGACTCTACAATAAAACAATGATACTGATAACTCGCTTAAGCAACATGATTATTGAAGTCGGAATCCTAACCAGAAGTTATGTGGAAAAACATATTTTTATTCCTAGAATAAGTCTCATACCAACAGATGCAAGAAAACCTTTCAAACTGAAAAGACTTCAATTTCATATAAGAATTATATAATGACTATATAATGATTATCAACAAGAGTTAAGGTCAAATTTAAAATGTTAGTTTATTTGCCAAGTCCAATATTACAATTATATGTCCCACAATCAAGAGTCAGTACAACTAAAGAGTTTCAGATTTTTAAAACATGACAACGATAATGTTCTACAAAATATTATAGAGAGGTTAAAAATCACACCATGAATGATAAAGTAAACAAATTTGATGTTTTATCTAGCAATAAATTGGCTATTTAATTAACTATCAATAAAACATATTGATTGGTGTTATGTAACATTAATATTTGAATTATGTTATTTTTAATTTGTCTTACACGATATAATCAATATAAAGCGTTCACAGTTCTATATGTTTCAATTAACTATAAATAATATTAAAACTGAAGTATCTATTAAAAAGTGAAAATATCAATATACTATTTTAAACACCATGAATATTGAAATATAAATACAAATCAAAATTTATAAACAGATTATTATTATTAAAATGTCACCAATATATACTGAAAATCCAAGAACTAATGTGAAAAAGTATTTTCATCCTTTTTATATGTTTTTGAAATTAAAATATCAAATAAAACCCGTGCAACGCTTCTTATCTAGCTTTCCGTGATCTTTGCATTTCACATCCAGTCCAAGAATCAGATCATCAAACCAACACTAGATGAACAGTCCTGTCACACCTGTTATCAACGTTGCATGTATCAGACACACAAGTAAAGCAAGTTATTTAAGTACAACAGCAAAACAGAGCCTTATGATTTTCAAGAAGCTAAATCGAACAGAACGACCTATAACAAAAGAAAAAAATCACTTTCAAGATCCAAAAGTGTTCGGAGTAAATAAAATACCTAAAGAGAGAATCTCGGAAAGCTTCTTCAGAAGAACCCTTTTTAACGCCGCCGTCTCCAATGAGAATCGGCGATCTACCCCAATCTCTGCCACTGTTTTTCAAGAACCGTTGTTGTGGTGTAAAAAGGAAAGGAGAAGAGTCAAACAAAAGACTTTCAAAATGAATAACCGCTGAAGCTGTGGAGTCGACAAGAAGGCAATGGACAGAACAGAGGAGAGGTAAAGGTAGGTTTATAGAAAAGAATTTGGGAACGATGTATAGTATAAGATGATTGTTAGCGGTCCACAGTTTTTTTGAATCTTGCCATTAATTTATTACTTTACTTTAAGGTTTTCCTTAATATAGTTGCCTTACCTTCTAATCAAAATTATGTGCTTAGCTGTATACATTTTTTTTAATATCATTAAAAAACGTCTTTATCTGTACGTTTTCTCCGCTGGATATTATTCAAATCTAATTTGTATAGATCCCCCATGCATGAATGTTTGAATATTTGATTTTCATTGCTTGAAATGACTGTTTTAACATTCAGATAAAGACGTTTTTTAATGATATTAAAAAAATGTTACAATCAAATAGAATCACCTAGATAATCATTTAATATCACGTTCTTCACTAATTGTAATATATTAGGCTTTTGCAATTAATCCGGAAGATAGATAGACTTTTGCAATTAGTTACAGTGGCCACCTGATAGGCTTTTGTTTCGTCAGAAATTTTTTTCATATTATATATTACACGACAAAAATGTTATAATTTATAATATGATTTTTTACAATTCTCTTTTGCTTTGGAACAAAGTAGGTTCCAAAGCAAAAGAGAGTTGTAAAAAATCATATTATAATCATAAAAATTAAAAGCAGGAAAAAATAAATTATGAAAGAAAATAGTTGTTGAGATTTTTTTAAACAGAGTACAAAAACCTTAGAATACAACTGATTATTTTATAATAAATCAAAGAAACTTTTCCTTATTAAAATTCTAAGCAAAAGAAAGTTATAAAAAAATCTTATTATTTTACTATAATTAGCTAATTTTATACGGAAGTGCCAATAATCTATGTTTGACTAAGGAATAATGTTTTTACACTATGTGTTCTAGGTTTCAAGTTTCAAAGAAAGCAAATTATTAGTTTGGCATAACAATTTATAAGATATGTTCAGCACTATGTAAGAAATACCGCCTGGTATATATGGATTTTACGAAACAACTTACGATAATGTAGCCACATCCTCATAAAACCTGTAGAATTGTTAACTGTAGATACATCTATGTAATATTTTTCATAATTTATGCTAACATGATTAATCAGCATTAAAGAAAAGAGTTTTTTTTATATTATTGATATATATATATATATATATTGATCACTAAAAATTAATAGTTACAAAAAATGGATTTTCTCAAATGTGTGATTATACAATAAAATTCCTTTATTTTTAGAGGAAAATATAAAGATGTGATATTTTTGTTTATATATAAAGAGATGAAAATATCATTCTATTTCTTTCCTTACAATACAGAAATCCTATCATACAATCAAGAGATTCAAATCTATATATATAAAATAAACTTTTCTCTCTTCTTTGGACATGTGGAAGGGGGCTTTGTTGACATGTGTCCTCTTTTTATATATTTTTACATTTTAGATATTCCTTCTTTTAGATTATTATAATTTGGTACAACAATTTCTAATTGTGCAATATCTAAGCATTTTCACAATAATCATCATCTTTTAAAGTTTGATTATCCATTTTATTAATTATAAAATAAAAAATAAAAAATAAATAAAATAATATAAATAAATTTTTAATTTTTTTTTTATTTATTCACAACTAAAAATAACATAAAATTCACTATTTTAGTAGTTATTACTATTTTCTATTATTTCATTTACAAATTATATATTTATTTTGATATTGACCATGTTAAGAAAAATAAAATAGAAACACAACTCATGGTCGAAACATAAAATCTCTATAATCGTAGAGAAAAACAAAATAACAACGACAACCTAACTAAGTAAATGTTTATAATTGAAACGATATCAAGAACAAAAATTAACTTAGCTCACTTAATTATATAATGTTTTGGTTATAACAAGGAGATGTCGGAAAATAGTAGAAAGATAAACTCCGAGACAAATCATCTTTCGAATACAACGAAACACGATTAAAGACCAATACAAAGAACCAAAAAAACGTGTTAGAGCAAGAATATTCAACAGAAGGCAAAAATCCCCATGAAACAAGAAAACAAATATTTAACACATCATAAGCGCATCCACCAGCTAAGATGTACGAAGCACCTCACAAACTTAACAATCACATAAAAAATGTTCATACCAGTGGAGAACCACAAACTAGAATAAAACTCAAAATCGAAACAAAAAATCTCTATAATCATAGAGAAAAACAAATTGCCAAAAACACACTAACTAAGTAAATGTTTAGAGATGAAACAATATTAAGAACAAAAACTAACTTAGCTCACTTTATCATAGAATTTTTGAACCGGCTTCAACATCACTCAAGATCTTGACTCAACAATCATCACCAAAACACCAAAGATTCATAAACAGCTTCTTGATACTCGACCAAGACGTGGCTTGCTGCTTTTGTCCTATCTCACATGGTCTTTCCTCATATGCTGGTATTAATATCTCCAAACACTTACTTGCAAAATAACCTACCTCTGAAAACCTGCACAGTACCACGAAGAACTTTTGGCGTCAGTTTCTTGCTCCTTTCTATCTTCTATCAGCTTTATATTATGTTAGTTACAGTTTTATGGTAATAAATATTAAAATTAGCAATAAATTGTATTATTTTATGATGTAATAGAGCTGAAGAAGAGAATTAAAACATTTTTGTAATTTTATTTCAAATATACAATATTCTCTATCAAATCCATCATTTAGATTCTCGATTTCTCTAGATAATCTTCATTAAATATAACATAACTATGAGAATTATTTCCTTCATCTACTATTTCTTCTGTTTTGAAACTGAAAAATAATTTAGTTTTAAAATCTAATAATAGATCAATATGTATTAATATATGTATTTATGTGTAACCATTTATCGATAAAATATTAATCAATATAAATATAAATCAATATATTGATAGTATTAAACAATTTTTTGTTAATTTTTGTTAATTATTTATTAGTAACTATGAGAAACATTACATAAAAAAATGTATACCCAACACTTTTACCTACTTTATATGGATTAATGTCTAGTTAAACTATCTTGTGTAAATATATAAAATCCATGTTAGACGGTATTCTTTCCATAAAATCTCTTATAAGTTTTCTCTCTAATAAATTGATAATTCACTTACTCTAGAACTCGAAACATAGACATTATAGTGTTGCAAAACATTAACACTTCGTTAAATTACTTGACCAAGAAGACTTACACAGAAAATTAGTTATTTCTAAGAAGATTACTTTAACAATTTTCTATTGTTTAGGATTTTTTTAAAACTAATTTTTTATAATTGGTTTCTTTACAGTTTTTTTAAAAAATATTTAATTTGCAAGGAAATTAAACGTAAAATTATGTTTTGTATTATGTATAATCTATTAAATAGTTATTTATATGGAAATATTTTGATTCTTACAGTTTTTTTTGTTAAATAGTTTTTGAAAAAGGAAAACTAACTTTTTAAATTCTTTTTTTACAACTCTTTTTGGTTTAGTATTTGCTTAACATGAAATACTATAAAAAAATTTTAAATTTTTTTATATATATTTGACATGTGTTGAAATAATGTCAATTAGTAATTTTGAAAAACCAAGTTTTATATAATAAAATTAATATAAATAACTTTTCAATTAGAGAACACTGTACACAACCTTGAATGATATTTTCCTATATAATAAGCAAATTATATTTAATAATAAAACAATATAATATTTTAAAAAAATTGAAATAAAAATATTTACCTTCTCATCAAGTAGGAGAAAATTTATTCCTAAAAGCTTATTATTTTTGCTTAAATTTTTTGCTTCCCACTTTCTAGTAAGACGTACCACGTTTCAACGGTAATGACGCTTTTTATTTAACTGATCTAGTGTTAAATATTTTTCTGAAACCATTGTTTCTTGACAATTCCTGATAAACAATTAAATTATAACCTCAGTTAAATAATATAATAATATGACAGACACACCTAAGAAACTATAATAGTGAAATTAAAACGTATTGCTCTTGATAAAAAAACGTATTGTTATGTGACATCAATGTTTTTGTGACAACGGTGTTATGGTGTGGTGTCAATAACTTTAAATTTATTGTTATGTAAGAGAACTCAGAAGCATGACCATGATCAAATAATAATCATGACAACAACGATCAACCATAACTTTATAAGAAGAAAATAATATCGAACTTCACCTGATATTTTTCTTGAATCAATAGTTATGCTTGGTGATTAAATATGAGAGATCTTAGTTCTATATATAAATATGAATAATCATAGTTCTTCTTGGGTTATGAACTCTTAATTAAGATTTTAATAAATAAAAATTAACATTAATCATTGTTTGACATTTTTTATTGTTTAAGTTTTTTTTAAAAGGATAATTACTATCTAATATATTTTTTCAATAGAGGAAAATTAGCAATATGAGAGTAGAAATATTTTTGAAACGATTTTTTTTTTCAGTTATATTTTCTTTATTATAAAGGACAATTAACATAAATTTGTTTTTTTCCAATTTTTAGGTTTATATTTTAAAAAAGACGTTTACAATTCGGTTTTGGAATAGTTATTGAATTTTTTTTTATTTTAATAAAAATTATTAAAAATCTTTTTATTATAATAAGTTTCTTTTTTTTTGTTTTGAAATTTTTATTTTTAAAAAAAATCGTTTAATTTTAATAATAATTTTAAAAACATGTCTTTTCAATTTTTTTAGGTTTATATTTTAAAAAAGGGGAGTTACAATTTGGTTTTGGAATAGGTTTTGTTAAAATTAAAATTACTATGACTTTTTGAAATTTCGTTTTATTTTCGTTTTCAAATTTATATTATTATTTTTTTGACATTTTTATTTTAAAAATCGTTTATTTTAATAATAACTTAAAAAGGATTTCGTGTTTTATTTTTTTGTTTAACTTTTTTTATTATGATTTTAATAAAGGAAAATTACTATTATGAGAGTAGAAATATTTTAAAGAGAAAACATGTTTTAAATATGTTTTATGAGAAAATTTTGTTTAGACACATGTCACAATCTTAAATAATAACTTGACATGTGTCGCGATCGTGTTAATTAGTAACTTTGAAAACTACGCTTTATATAATAAGATAGTTGTGTTAATTTTATTCATTTAACATTAGTATGTATAAACTATGTTTATTTGGTTAGGCTAAATTATTAAATATATTAAATCTTAATATGACTAGTATATTTAATTAATCTAAATAAAAATTATTTTGGTATTTCAGTTTGGTTCAGTTTTAAACCAAATCAAACCGAACCATTTGGGCTGATAAAATATTGAACCAAATGGGTTAGACATACAATTTGGTTTGGTTTGGATCGGTTTGGGATCGGCTGGGTTGGTTTGCTTTGGTTTGGTCTGGTTTTTTTGCCCATCCCTAGATCAAAGTGTCCTCAAAATTTTTTTTTACGACGAAAGGCTATTATATTATTCAAACTTGAGGTGATCTGGTAACCATATCGGAATAAAACAACCAATAAAATAAATAGCTATGTGGAAAGATCTCGCAGTCCTAGCTAAATAATCTGAAATCTGATTTTGTGTTCTTGGGATATGCGTGATCTTGAAGTCCGGGAAGCATATCTTCAGTGTTCTAATTACACAATCACATAGTTAGAGTTTGATCCAATAACATATTTATGCGTAAGAACGAGTCAGACATTATATAAAATATTTTAATCTAATTTGTATAGTTTATGAGATAAGACAAAAGATAATGAAGATTAGACAAAAAAAGGACCCAAATATGTTTTGGTTTGTCAGGACAAGATTTGTCGACATAAATGGATCATGATCTGATGATATTATGTGGAAAGTTTTGTCACTTTGTAATTTGAGATTCAGTAGCGGAATTTGTGTTTCAACTGTTGGTTTCTCTATTATATGAGTTTTAGTGAATCATATTGCTACAATTCTTCAGAAGTTATATATTTTAAATGTCTTGTAACTTTGACAATACAATCTTTTCTGATTGAGATAAGATTTGGCAGAGTTATTGTTAACTTGTTCATCTTGGATTCTTATGGTGGGACTAATTTCTTGTTGGCACAATCTTGGTGATAGAGTTTGTTTTGCTGCTGCTGGTATCTGAGCTCTTGTATTGCTTTCTTGTTGTATCTTGTGTTGGAGATAGTTCTTTGTAGCTTGAGTGTCTAGCTGGATCTGTTCAGATGGTTGATTTATATAGTGGATTGTTGAGTGAATTACAGCCTACAGTTATTCCTTTTCACATCAAAAAGTCTTTCCACGTAAAAAGTGATTTTTGTGTTTAATTTGTGTCTATACTATATTATGATATTATCAAAGTATATCTTCAAATGTTCACAAAATGTGTGTGTTTTCCTATTATAGAGTGGTGTCAGAGCTTATGGTGTACAGTTTTGGGTTTGATAACTGCATGTTATTTTTTGTTTCTACGAATGATGGAAAATATGAGCATGATGATAAGCTTTAATTGTGCTAATTTTCATATATGGAAGATATGTTCTTTGTTTAAAAATTTCATGTTCTGGTATTTCATGAAAAAAAAACTGATAATAAGACGGATGATAAATGGAAGTTGCTTCATCACCGTGTGTGTGTGTGGGGGGGGGGGTTGATAAGGCATTGGGTTGATGATAATGTGCTCACAATATTGAGACTGACTGGTTTCATTCTTTGTGGTTGAAGTTGGTGCAATTGTATGATCGGAAGACCAATAATAAAAAGATGTACATGATCAAGAGGTTGATTTAGCTGAGGTATCAAGAGGAAACTCCGATGATGGATCACTTGAAATCATTTATGGGATTTCTTAACAAGTTTTCTGAAATGTGCATCAAAATTTATGATGAGATTCACGGTATGTATTTTTGGTACTTTGCCACATTCTTCGAAGGTATAATCTTGACGGATTCAGTAATGAATAGTGTTTTTAATGGGGAAGCGAGAAGACGGTTGAATTCTAGTACTTGTCTTTTAGATGTTTTAGTTAGTAAGTCAAGGGAGAGGAGTTCATATAGAGAGCCCAAAAAGAAAAAAAACATGAGTATGAGCAACAATAATAAATTTGCAAATATGCCGTGATATTTCTATCATTTGAAAGGGAACATGAATAAATATTGTTGGAAGTTGAAGAACAAGCAACAAAGAATCAAAAAGAAAATGTAGATTGGGTGACAGTCACCGAATATCAGTTTTTCATTCTTGTTCAGAGTGAGGTAACATGCTCAAATTAACCTCAAATAGTACTTAAGGATCCCATCTACAGGGAGTAGAGATTGCGCAATAGACTTACGGTTTCAAGATAAGGTAAGCCTGAAAGTATAAAAGAATAAAACAAATCAGTAAAACTACTCAATTCCAAATCGACTACTTGTAAATCACAAATAAAACCGTAAACCTTACGTAAAAGAATGTGAGAATCAACTATCTTTGGCTACCAGTGTTAGTGGCATCTCTCCACATATTAGCAGCTATGGTTGCTCTCCATTTCCTTGCATTTTTTTCTTTCTTGTTCTTGAGTATGAAATATGTCTTCAATACCATTTTTTTCCAAAGTTTGATTCTCATTTTCTTCCAAAGTTTGATTCTCATTTTCTTCATTTGTTTCATCACTACAAAATTCATCTGAACAACACTTTTTGCAAAGAAATTTGTGTAAGGCAGCACATGTAAGACTATCTCTGCTTGAGTCTTGAAAAAATGGTGGTGCAGATTTAAAAATAAAAAAAGAGATTTAAATATACAAAATATTCTTTCAATGATGTTTCTCAAAGACGCGTGGCGAAGGTTAAATAGTTCATTTTGATTTGCTGGATCACGACCTTTCCCATGAAATTCTTGTGGATGATACCGGGCACTTTGTAGTGGAGCCAAGAAGTTATATCAATTTTAAACCCAAAGTCAACTAAATAATATTTTCCTGAAACACCAAAAGACAGGATATAACACACTCAATTTAGAAAATATTGGATCACTCAATTTAAAAAATGTTATATATATATATATATATATATATATATATATATATAATTGTTTATAATCGCTCTCTGGTATTTGGAGTCTGTTAGTTTTTCTTGTTAAAACTAACTTATCTTGCAGAACTTTTGAGTCATGAGCTGAACCATCCCATTCAGTTAAGACATATATGAACTCAAGATCAAAGTTACAAGTGGCTAGTACATTTTGAGAAATGACTCCTTTTCGATTACAATAACTTGCCTTTTCAGGACCTCATACCATCGCATTAATGTGCATACCATCAATAGCTCCAATAGAATCCTAAAATAAAATGAATTTTTTTTAATCTTTATACATTTAGAAAAAAAACATGGAAGAAATTATATACCTTGAAATAAAGATAAAATCGAGTGCTTGTACTTATTTTTGGAGCACTGTATGTGTAGGCTTGGCCATTAAACTAGGTGCAAGCTTGTTTAAAGCTCTGAGAATCTTGTGGAGTTTTGTACTTGCTGTGAATCTTGACCTCTTAAGAGTATCTAGTATTTAGAACTTTGCCCAACTGTCTTAAAAAAAGTAGCAAGCATCTATTCGACACACAGATGTCGTGTGTTTCTTAAATCAGTTTTCATTCTGATAAGATAACACAGATCCACAAATACATCCGGATACATACGGTATAATTACCAAAAATGATGAGGATTTTCTTTCAAAGATTTTTTTGAATATGAGCATGTCCTTCTCTAGTGATTTGTCCCGAATCGGAATCGTTTTCCTCATAAAGACTCAGTTCCATTTATTCGAAACCTACCGCATATATGATACTAATACAGATCATAATGATTATAAATAATAAGAAGGTATAAACGATCAAGCAATCAAGTTACATCATAGATTCGTAAGAAATTGTAGTGTAATCATTTATTTCTGCCAGTCAGTCAAATTAACATTGAAGATGATTTATTGGAGTCAAAATAATACATTTTAAAATTGAGATACATACCTTTTTGAAGCAAGATATCTATAGTTGGAATCTAGGGATGAAAATATTGCAGAGTGCGTCAATAATAAAATTGGAAAATATGATTCACCATGATATCACTCGTTTGTTTTTTTGAAGAACAAGAAATGTAAAAGAAATGAAAAAAAAAATACTTGTATAACTCTTTTATTATGAAAATCAATACATACATGAATACCATAAGATTTTATATCATAATTTCAAATCTAGATTGAATAACAAGAAATTTTAAATTCTTAAATTAATGATATTATAAATACAAAAATTAATAACGCTAGGTTTATAATAAGAGATCGAAATAAGCTATTGAATAACACTAGATTGTTCTTAGCTTTGAATTCTATTCAAGCCCATCAATGAATAACACCTCTTTAATCATTATTTTCAGAAAAAGATACATTTTGTTGGTTGTTTCATTCTGATATGATTCCTCATATCAGCTCTCATGTAAAGGAATTTTTGTCAAAAAAGAATAAAAAACTTATTTATTGTCCCCTTAGAATCATTTTAGAATTTTTTTTCCGCTTAGAATAAATTTTAGTTTTAATCCTATTCTAACCCTCTAATTATATTGTTTAAGAAATTCTTAACAAATTAATTTTAAACAAATTTTAAATGGAAGAAAAATGATAAAGTCACAGCTATAGTAACACGAATGACAAAACTAACAACGTCTACAACCTTTCTGCATTTTGCAATGCTCAACTCATCTTTGAAAGCCTGTAAGTGGAAGAGTGATGGCAAGACAATTCCATCACCACACAGACTCTGCTCCCAAACAGATATAAGAAGTCTTCAACTTTTCTGTTCTAGAACAGGCTTCAAATGTTGACTCTGCAGATTTTCTAAACAATTTTTTTTTTTTGCTTTAACGTTTGTTTCACCACGAGGAAATAAAGATGGATCATCAGTGAAGATGAGACTCATTAGTTTCTTTTCGTCGGTAATGTTAACTGTTATATTGTTCTGTTTTGTAAGAGTTAGTTTCTATTGTGTTTTAAGTGGATTGTCATTTCTAAATCATTGTAGATGGTAGATCAGGTTTACCGACACTTTTAGATTAATTTTAAAATTGTTCTTCCCAAAATAATTTTACCATAATATTATTTTTTCTTAAGTGCAAATGCATGTTAATATTATGTTTTGTAATTTTCCTTAGTTTTTTGGCTTTTCAATATATTGATATGATTTTTATAAAATATAAGGGTAATCAATGTTGAAAAATGACAAAAGTTGATTTTATTCTAAGGGTACAATAGTTCAGATTAGTTGTCTTTTTTAGCAAGTTTCCTTTTAAATAATATCATAATATTTTTATGTCAAAAAAAAAAATTGAGAAGGTAATTCTTATAATTTACTAAGACCATCTTTATCGGTGTCCCACTCCGACGTCCCACCTCTAATTCGGATATAAAATAAACTAGAGCTAGACCCGTCCGACCGGACGAGTATTTATTTTCATTTATTTATATAAATAAATATTATTTAAATGTTTATTATTTTATATTTTTAAATATTTACATATTTATAATTTTTTATAAACACAACAGTCGCTAGTTTATATGTTGTAAAAATAGTATATCGTGCTTGTTATTAAACTTTTGAAAAAATAATATGACCTATTGGTAGTTTGAATACTATTTCTTGTAACATGAAATTATTTGTCAAATGTAAAAAAAAAAATATTTTGATTAAATATGGATAATATGATAAGATTTAGATACGTTAGAAAAATATATTTGGTTATAAACATTAAACATTGATTTACAAATAATTCAAATATATTTAAATTCCAGTATTAATTTTTTTTTGTTGAAAATAATTAATAGCAACCAAAATAGTTAAACATATACTTTAAAAGTTCTTGAAAAATATATAATCTTATGTGAGGTTTAATTTTAGGAATATTCAAAATATTGCTTAATGTCGAATTTAAACTTGAATTTCGTTCAAAATAATTAATTGTAATATTATCCAAGTTTAATATTGTTGAAATAAAATATGAATATACCTAAAAATCAGCTAATTTATTTTAGGAAATATATTAAATATGAAATTAAGTTAATTGATTTAGAAAACTGTTTAATAAATAGAAAAAGACAATAATTCCTTAAATATAACTTCATTTAATAGTTCATTTAATTACTTCAGTGGCATGCCATTGTAAATAACATTGAAAATTAAGGGGTAGTTTATATTTGTACTTCTATTTTAATAATAGAGATAGAAAAGGGGGAATTAAATATGGGACGACATTAATTAAGAAGTATTCTTAACGCGTCCTAAGGAGACACATGTCACTCTCCTGTGTAAACGAGAAAAAAAGCTTCTCCCCTTCGGCGTGTCCCTTCAGTCTCGATCTCTCCCTTCTGTTTTGATCTCTCCTCTTCTCTCCCGATCTTCTCTTCGGATCTCTCTTCTTTGTCGATCTGTCCATTTCCTCCCTCGATCTCTCGGTTCTCCCAGTCGGAGTCGCCATCTCCAGTCTCGGCGGAGACAACTAGGGTTCTCTTGTCGATCTCTCCACGGCTTTCGATCTCTCCACGGCTCTCGATCTCTCCACGGCTCTCGATCTCTGGATCTCTGGATCTCTCGACACCCGATCTCGATTGGAAGTTCAAGAGGGTAGGTGTTCCTCTTCCGTATTTAGTCTTTGCATGTTAACCTAATCCGATTGTGTTGTAGAATTAGGGAATTGAAAATGTAGTATACGGCTTTGTAGTTACTGATTAAAGTGATAAGTGTTTCGGGAATCAATACAACTGGAGCGATCGGTTGATTATTTTGTTTATTGTTGTTGTGTGCTCGGACACTGCTATTGTTGTTGTGTGCTCGGACACTGCTTTTAGTTGTTGTTGTTATTTTTGTTGTGTGCTCGGACACTGCTTTTAGTTACAAACTCGTTGCTTGTTTGCAGATGACAACTCCCAATGAACCTCATTTTTTCAAGCCTCTGCTTCCTGGTTTTCACAGTGGCGTGAAAATACCACTTGGCTTCTTCTCAAAACACATACAAGGGAGTCAGATCAATAAACCATGGAAACTAAGATCGGACACTTCAGATGAAATTTGGGAGGTGATACGAGAAGGCAGGACACTCACCAAAGGTTGGAAAGAATTCACCAAAGACAAAGATCTTCGAATCGGTGACATTGTCATCTTCATACACGAAGGAGACATGGTCTTTCATGTCACTCCTTTTGGTCGTAGCTGTTGTGAGATTCAGTATACACATCCTCACATCGTTAAGGAAGAAGCCGACGCGGATGATGCTTCTACTTTCTCATACGACTACTGCTTCTTGGCTGAGGTTACTGCTACAAATCAAATGGACGACAAAATGGTGAGTAAAATTTTCTTAGTTATACACCATGTTTAGTTATGAAAATTTATGTGTCTGTTATTTCTTTGTCTGTAGTATCTTCCTGTGGAAGCTATGTTGTGTACTGCTTTGAACCAACAATGCAAAGAGGTAAAACTTGTCAACAAGGAGGGAAAGTCATGGAGTGCGAGCTTCCGATTTAGCGACTCAGAGGGCGCATATTACATCAGCAAAGAGTGGAGAAAGTTCTGTCGTGATAACAGATGCAGCAACAGAGACTTGTTTGTGTTCAATGTGGCTGGAGACGGGACCACAACTCCATTACTGTGTGTATGTCCGGAAAGGAAAGAGTGTACTGAACTACTGATCAATTACTTCAGAAGAATCAATGATGAGTCTTTTCCATCGACTTCCTTCACACTTCTATAACTTGGTCGTTATTTCTTTCTACATTGCTTCTACCTTAACTTGTTCTGCAGGTAGCATTGCTTCTAGCTCACGGAATTAGGTATCTACTTTGTTGTTCCTCTTTATCAAACTTGTTTCTTTTCCTTTCGGTTTGTAAAACTTGAATACTTATTATGTCTTTCCATTTGTAAAACTTGAATGCTTTTTTCTAATGAACTTGAATGCTTATGTATTTCGGACTTCATTACCTAATGCTTATGGAAGAAAATTACAAACATTTTAATTACATTCCATTTAGTCTTGTAATTTTATCACTGAAATGTGAGATTTGAAAGTGATCATCACTTTGGATCTGCTGGTTTCCTTTCTGTCCGATCGAGAGAGCTTGATAGTCATGGCCAGGTCGAACCATCATAACAGACTTCCTCTTCGAGAACGGGTCTGTTTCCTCTTCATTCCTTTTACCTTGACATCTCAAATTCTGGGTATTATTTTTGGCTTAGATCCTGGTGCAATCGCTGCATCTTAAATAGGTTAAAGGAAGCTTTCTTTTGTCCAACACACTTTTGATTTACGGTTTTAGTTCCATGATATGTTCTCGAGCTCTATCTACAACAAGTTGTTGTGTGGACCACTCTTTGATGTAGACACTTTGTTTTGGAACCTTCTTTGAGAAAAGTCTTTTAAGTCTAGTAATATTAATTTCTTCAGAATCTTGATTAGTTTAATATGCTAAATCCTGCTGATTTAGGTTTGCAATTTATTAATTAATTATTGTTGTTGAATTGCTCATGTTTCACAGAGGAAGCGGTGGGTTGGATGTTTCAAAGCGTTGTCTTGTTTCGGTTAAAAGAAAGGAGAGAGAAGAATCGTGCCAGCTTCACGAATGCCTGAAGGGAATGTTTTTGCAACTGCTCAATCAAATCAACCTCAAACAACAACGGGATTGAGTAGTCACACTACAGGAGCAATGCTTGTTCCTCCTTCGTCTCCGGCTTCTTTCTCGCATTCCCCTGCTCCTTCCATAGCTCAGTCCCCGAACTGCCTGCTCTCTTTATCTGCCAACAACTCTCTTGGAGGTCCTTCCTCCAACGCCATGTTCGCAACAGGGCCTTATGCTCACGAGACACAGTTGGTTTCACCACTTGTTTTCTCAGCTTTTACAACGGAGCCATCTACTGCGCCTTTGACACCTCCTCCCGAGTCAGCCCATCTCACCACTCCTTCTTCGCCTGATGTACCTTACGCCCGGTTCTTGACGACCGAGAAAGCAGCCTTCGACGATGTTTCTGGCAGTCCTGGAAGCAGTTTCATATCTTTTCCCGAACGTGAGTTCTCACCGCATTATGCACAAACACCTGAGACGAACAACACTCTGAAGGCGTCTCATCAAGGTTCAAATTTCTTCTTCCCTGCAATGTTTGCGCGTTACTATCTCGACCATGATGCTCTGTTTTCTCATGCTGGTGGAAGACTGAGCGTTTCGAAAGACACAGATGTCTACCCAACTAACAGAAACAATCAACGCATTTCCAAGCAAGATATGGAAGAACTTGAAGCGTACAAAGCTTCCTTTGGTTTCAGCTCAGATGATGTCATCTCTACAAGCCAATATGTGGAGTTAACCCATGTCCAGGATGACTCATTGAGACCTCGTAGTACTTTGGATGCGCCAAAAGATGAAGGGGTTAATTTTTATGGCGCAGAGGAGGATATCTTAAACCTGCAGAAAAGTGGCAACTTACAAGACCCGCTCGAGATGCACAATGGTAATATATATATATTATCACACACTAGTTGAGTTTAGAAAATTACGGTTTAAGGAATATGGTGATATTTGCCTTGTATGGGGACTGACTCTGTATTGCCTCTCTTAATGCTGAGATTGTGTGCTATATGAACGCAGATCATATGCGGAGATCAAGCACGACGGGTAATGGAGGTCAAGCAAAGACAAGCAGAAAGTACAAGATGGGTCTGTGCAGTTTGGATGCAGAAATCGATTACAGAAATGGACGAAGCTTGGGGGAAGGCAAAGGAGATTTTGCTTGGCACGACTAAGAAACCCTTCTTACTGATCTGTAGAGTTTAGTTTTGCTTTCGTTCTTGTGGGTTATGTTCTGTGTGGTTTTTATTTATTGTTTTGCATATTTAATATTTATATACATAAAGTATACGTGTAATGCCTAACAACTTTGAATTACCCAAGACTGTTTTATGTTTGGGTATGTTATCTGACTAGTTATGAATCAAGTTTCGATTCGGAATTGTATCAAGCAGTTGTGACATGATGACAACGGAAATTGTTCAAAGTCCGTGAGGTTGAGAACCGAACGTTCCATGGATAAAAACTAACAAGTCGTGTCAAAGTACCTGGCAAATTGATCTCCAACAATATCCTTATAGCACAGGAAATATTCCAGGGATTAAGAACTAACAAGTTGTGTCAAAGTAAGTTTGTGGCAATAAAAACGGATGAGGGAAAAGAGATTTTATTCAGACTTTACTACGAAAGATTAGATTTGATTTGCGATAGATTCAATTAATGATAGAATGTGTATCATCAGTCCAGTATAAAGTTTTATTAAATGGTCAACCAAAAGGATAGATAATACCACATCGAGGATTGCGACGAGAGGATCCATTATATCCTTATCTATTTATCATGTGTACATGAGGCTTTAATAGCCAACATTAAAAAGACAAAGAGAGATTAACGAGTAATGTGTATAAAATTTACAGGGGCTTGCCCATCAATATTACATTTGCTCTTCGCACATAATAGTTTTTGCTTTTGTAATTCTCAAAAAAAAGGAATGTCAAACAATATTTAGGATTTTAAAAGATTATGAGGCAGTTCCGGATCAGTTGATAAATTTTCAAAAGTCTTATATCTAGTTTGGACATAAGATTGACGAGCCCATTTGCCAGGAATTACGAGATATTTTAGAGATATAAAATATATAGGTGGTATCGGGTAACAATTGGGAATGTTGAAGAACCTGAGGGGATCGAAGACACAAATATTTGATTTCATACAAGAAAGGCTAAATAATCGGATAAAAAGATGAACCTTCAACTTTTTTCACTAAGGATGGAAGGAGATTATTATAAAGTCAGTGGTTACAATGCTAGAAAATCATGTGATATCTTGCTATTGCTTACCAAAGACAGTCTGGAAGAAGTTAACGATTGTTGTGGCAAAATTTTGGTGGAGCCTGGCGGGAAGCACACAAGGCATGCATTAGAAGTCATGGGATAAATTATGTGAGCATAAGATGATGGATGATTGGGGTTTAAAGACCTCATAAATTTTAATAGGCAATGCATGAAAAACAGTTATGGCGGTTGATTGAGATTCCAAATTCTTATTTTTAAAAGTCTCTAAAGGAAGATTTTTCAGAAATGCATCACCCCTGGAACCGATTAGATGATATTCATCATCTTTGAGCTGGCATAGTATTATATATGCTAGATCTTTGGTCAGAAAATGACTAATCAAAAGGGTAGGATCATGATCATCCATTTCATTATGGAATGATCATTGGCTCCTCCTAACCACTCGTCTGAGACCAGCAAACAGACAAAATGTTTACCCTAACCTTACATTGGATTCTTTCATGAATGCAACAACGAGAACATGGAATTTTCAGGCAATCTGATCTCTGGTGGACCATGAGGACGAAAAAATATAGAGTATACCTTTAAGTAAGAAGTAGATGTCTGACATACGGGTGGTACTTCACAAACAATAGGAAATATATGGTCAAATCTGGATATTAAGTGGAACGAGTCTATCCAGACAGAGAAAAACCCTCATTGTATAGACCTTTTATTGCTTCGCTGAAGGCTTTTGGTTGAAAAATACGATGTCCACCAAAAATAAGGCATTTCCTATGGTAAATTGTGACAGGTTGTAAGGCAGCCAAGAAGAGCTTACAGGGGAGTTTCAGGGGGGGGGGGGGTTGTTGTGCTAGGTGTGGAGCGCAAGATGTATCAATAAACCATGTATTTTTGAAAGCTGACGAGCTGTTCAAGTTTGGGCAATTTCGAAATATCCATCCAATCCAGATATTTTTTCCTGGACAATCATTGTTTGTGAATATGGATTATCTATATTATAGAGTTACCCATCAAATGGAAGATTATCAATTCACATTGATTCTTTGGTACCTATGGAAGGGTAGGAACAATAAAATGTTTAGTAACTTGGATGTTAAGAGACGAAGAATGTCGCCCTCGCAACAGCGCATGACAACTGTTTAATGCTGAGGGTGCTATAATCCCTGATGTGACTGATGTTGCTGAGATGAATGACTTTGAGCTTAGCCGCGAATGGTATGATGGAGTAGGTCAAGACCCCTTGATATCACTCAAATTACCCTTAAGGATTGAATTACTTTCTCAAATAAGAGGTTCATTTGTAGTACTTAGGGATCGAATCCACAGAGACTCTAGGATTACACAATAGATTGTTTAGTCTTCGAAATAAAGCTAGACAAGCAGGTTTTAAAACAGTAATTTAGATGATGAGCAAATAGTTGCTCGATTAATTGTTTTGGGTTGTTAAGAGGAAGAAAAGTAGCTAGACTTAGGCATATTCTTAGGTATGACAAGTATGCCAAACTATCTAGAGTTTTTATCATTTATAGTTCTGATCTCAAACTTTAGGTTTAATCTAGTTGATTATCTTCAACTAGATCTCGGATCATCAACTATTGTTCGATGATTGTAAGAAAGTGTCGGTCGATTATTCTAGGTGAATATCAATCGATGCACCTTTCGCTATATCGGTCGACAAGATGATTATCCCGTCGATCGATATTGCTTCCACCGAGCTTTAGTAATGGGTTTGAATCGGTTCTCTAGACTTCACTAAGAAACGACTCTCTTGTATTCTTAGTGAGACTAGAACATACCAGTTTGGTTTTCAGGGATTTGCTAAGTTCTCACTTGTCCAAATTAATCTTAAGCTCTAGGTTAAAGGTGATCAATCCATAGCATAGCATTAAGAACAACTAGATGAAGAACTATATTTTAAACACCTTAGAAATTGTTATTTGCAATACATAAGTCAACCTTAATGAGAAACCTAAATCTAACAAAGAGAGATTACTCAAACATATTCATGGGAGACAAAATCGTGATGGTTTGAATAATACTTTTAAATAATAATAAAAATAATAATAATAATAATAATAATAATAATAATAATAATAATAATAATAATAATAATAATAATAATAATAATAATAATAATAATAATAATAATAATAATAATAATAATAATAATAATAATAATAATAATAATAATAATAATAATAATAATAATAATTATAATAATAATAATAATTATAATAATAATAATAATAATAATAATAATAATAATAATAATAATAATAATAATAATAATAAGAAAAAGCAAGTAAACTAAGTAAGGGAGTTCAAGATCTTCTTTGTTATGTAGATCAGATCTCTCTCTCCAATCCTAAGCTCTCTCAAAGGTAGCAAGATGCTTCTCTCCAAATTAGTCTCATAAGCTCTCTCAAAGGTAGCAAGATGCTTCTCTCCAAATTAGTCTAAAAGATCTCCAGGCAAGTCTGCCTCTAAAATAATACAAAATCATATTAATATAGCCTAACAGGCGGTCAGAGACTTAAGGTGTAATTATGGAACCCTTGTGAAACAATTAGGTCTTCTAATTTTTAATTAATCACTCGGATGACTTCTGTATCGATCGATGGTAAATGTTGTTTATCGACCGATTGCCTAAGCGGCTTATCGGTCGATGGTTCTTGATGAACATCGGTCGATAGCTTCAAGATCGTTTGGCTCTTTATTTCCTTAAAGCCTCCATATCGGCTCCATAATGGCTAAATTACACCAACGAGTAACTGAACCTGTAAAAGCTTTAAAAAGTGCAAAAAATATCATTTTGTATCCATAAACATATATAAATCATGGTTGAAAGTGAATAAAATCCATAACATATCACCCCTTCGAGGTTCTTTCTCACCAATATCCCCGAAACCAAATAGAAGAGCTTGAGTATATATGAATACCACATGCTTAATTTGCAAGATCTTCCCTTATTCAATCTATGGGATGCATTTAAATGATTCAGTCAACTACAACCAGGATCTCTAACCAGCTGGGATGACATTGAAAAAGCTTTTCCTTACAAATTTCTTGATGATGCTGAAGCAACCCGAGAAAAGGAGAAAAATGATAAGTGGGACATGCTCGTTAAAAGTTGGCAGATAAACAAGAAAGAACTGATTACAAAACAAATGCTTGACTACATTATGGCAGAGAGTGATGAACAACATGGATTTAGAGAACCGAGCAGAGTAAAAGAATCTGATATTAGTAATATGACTTCAGTATCAATCGACACTAGCACCTTAGCATCGGTCGACACATACTCATGTAGTCAATCGACATCTTATGAAATCCCATAGAAATCGAGTTATCCTCATGACATTTCAGACTTGACAGTTAAGAGCACTGATATATCAAGCAGTTATCTTGCTCTAGAAGTAGATAAAGATATCTTCATGGAAGATTTTTTGGAGGTAGAGGATTTCGTGAAGCTAGAAGATGAAGAACAGCCTGAAAATTTGCGACAACACTTGGAGATGAAGCTTGATCAGTACACTTCGGAAATAGATCCGGGAACTTCACTAAAAGTTGGCATCGATTGATATCCCCCCTACATCATCTATCAACATGCTACGTATACCATCAATCTATACACCTACCTGACTGCATCGATCGACACCCACCTGATGATATCGATCGACACCCATCGCAGGAGGAGCTGCTAGGCCTCACACCTTGATTTCACCAAACATCTGAGACCACATATCTGCGCAGAAGAAACTGTAGGGTATCAAAATAAGTAAGAGGATACATGACCCTATGAAGTTTGTGGTTCTTTGCGCTGTATTTGAAGCTGAATTTCCTATCCCACCTGATAAAAGTGTGCATATTGGTTCCTACAATGGAGTATTTTATGATATCATATATACGCAGTAGCTTCTGAGAGATGGTTTAAATATGCTCCAATGTTCGTTCTAGGTGTCATTAATGACCAGGAGTACAAATCTGATCTTGACATTGTTTCCAACACTAGTTGCACAAGATAATTTATGCTAGTTATCCAAACCGTAATTTTAGGCGTATTGTTTTCATATAGTCATATGATTAGTTAGGCATAATAATAATAAGATTAGAGATTAAATGTAACATGACTTTTTAGGAACATATTCATTTTTAAAAGAAAAATCACACATGAATCAAGGTTTTGACTTCTGTTTTAATATATAAGATCTCATGGTCTAGTGACTTTCCTTAATTATTGGTATAAACCAATATACTACACATGCAAGACTATGGTTGAGAGTTTGATAACATTGGTGCATTATTGAGGCTGTTAGTAGTTCCTAGTATGATCGAGCAAGATTTAATGAAATGAACCCTTGTATCACAGTGCCTTGTAGTGGAAGATCTCAATCAGTAGTTTGGTAGTTTGGTAGTTTGGTTTACAATCTGATGGAAGTTAATTGCTTAAAACAACTCATACATGTTCATCGATTAGTTTTGAAGCACCTCTTTCGCAGTATTCATTGCAAAAACTTTAGAGATGATGAAGATAAGCGGAGAGTGCGTTATTGGTTTCTTTTACATTGGACCAAGAGATAGGTCAACATGAAAGTGGCCCACATCAAATTGTTTACGATCTCCATATCTCAAACCAATTAAAGAATGGTTGGGTGGCGTGTCAGATTAAATGTTTCATTTGGCTAATTTCTTGATTGGTTTCACCTCTCACCATATTTTTAGTATTGTTAGATTGTAAGCAATAAAGGTATAATAATAGCTTACAAGAAATTGGACCAGCACGTAAAACATACTCCATCTGTACTATTTTAAATGAATTTAAGATCTTTTCGCAAAGATTAGGAAAATACAAAATTTTATGTAATGTTTTTGGTAATATAAAAATAACATTAAATAAAATTAGTTCAACTAATAAAATATATAATACTTTATAATTGGTTATAATTTTAAGTGATATTAATTTTTTTTATAAAAGTGAGAATATCATTTACTTTAAAACAAAATAGAAAACTTTAAAAACCATTTAATATGATACGGAGGGAGTACGACATATGTACAAGACCACCTCAAAATATATTTTTTTTTAAATAGAAAGAAATCATATCCAACTTATATATATACCCAAATCTCTATTAAACCGATGTAGGATACTTAGTTATATATCATATCCGTAAGACTGTGTCGCAATGTCACATTTTAGTCCCCCTCGGATTCCTCTCCTTATCTGTAGACCTCACCGCCGTTGCATGCATGAGGGGCAATCGTGTCGACGCTCACCTCGCCAGTGAGTGATAAAGAATTAGCTAACACATAAAGCCTATGAGAGGATCCAGCCCACCTATGAAAACAAGAGTTAGGGAAATCAATAGCCACTTATATACTTACACTCATATCCCTTTCTCACTGCCACTGGGAGGCACTTATCAAACTCTCACTCCCACTGGGAGCCACTTATCAAACTCACATAGAGATCTGAAATGGATTAAAGTTCTGTTTGACAATCTTATTCTTCCTTTTGTTCTATTCTTATCCTTGTGTAAAATCTAAACCCAAGCTCCCGGTGAAAAAAATATTTTAATAACGAACACTTGAGCAAAGGTATTTAAAGATAATTTACAACATACAATTCTAATTTCATCCTTATTGCAAGAGTTTATTATTTCTGTAGGCTCTCAGAAGTCCGTCTTGAAAGGTTTGTAACTCTTGAGATCAGTAACAATCCCAACTACAGATCCTGCTGCCGCGGCTACAGACACCACAAGACAAGCCAAACTCAAGACTTGAAGGCAAACCCATCTCGTGCTCCATCTAGGCACATTCTTTTGTACAATATACATTTCCACCGGGAAATAAACCGTTAGAGGCCAAAAACCAATGGCCCCCAAGAGACCAAGCACGTCGTTAAAGAAAGGCATAATCATTGAGATTAACGTTGTTGTAATCACAAAAACCGTCCTCCACACAAGCCTAAAGAGATTCAAATTGAAAGGTTTGGATCCCGGAAAGATATGGATCTTTATCTCCTTTGTGATGAACTTACTCTCTGGATACCTCTTTGAAGCTTCTTTCTCCACGAAAGCAAAGAGTGGTTGGCAATAGACTTGGTACGCTCCAACTAAATGAATCACTATGGCGAGATTGGCTATGTCAAGCAACCAATACGGGTTCCTGAACCCTCCAGCAGCGAGGAGATTTCCTGGCGCGGAATCTCCGAATGCTGCATACCCTACGCAGCCACAGAGCATGTAGAAGAGCGTCGTCACTGCCACACTTATTAGAGTCGCTTTCCTCATCGTCTTTTCTTCTGCAGGCGGGGTTTTTAACGTGTCCTGGCATTATCAAAACGTTTCATTAAACCGGAAACCTGAGATTTGGTACATACATACACAATGGCATTGTAGAAATACCTGGATCTCGATGAGAATCATGGAGTAAGAGTAGGCAAACGCAATGTTCCCAAGAGACTGAAAAGTTCTCCAGACTTTCTCGGTGGGTGTCACTGTCCCGATGGTGACACCAGTGAGAGTGCCTTTGATTTCTTTGTTATCTACCACTCTTGAGATGCCAAGACCAAGACCAATGGTGGAGTAACCAAAAGACATGAGTGCAGCAACAATGGATAGCCACCATAACTGATCAAAATCCGGAATCTGAGAGAATATGATTTGTATTGCACCGAACGCAATCATGTAAGGGTTTCCATTCACATGACATGGATCTTTATCCCCATTACTTTGCTGGCAACTTGTCCGTTGGATTGCTCTGTTTTTTTTCCAATCATAATTAGCTATACAGTTAGCACAAAACAAACACTGAAGAAGTACGAAAGTTTGGAAACAGTTAGAAGCTTGGACAAGTAGCTGTATCAGATTTTTTTTAAATACTATACAATGTTTTATTGACTTTGAAAATGCATTATTGAGCCGGACTTAAATGACTTGCGTTAACTAGATTGAACAGCAAAGTGAGACACGCATCTACTTTCCGTGGACAATTTTGCGCAATAAAAAAGACACAAAAGAGTTGAAAACTAAGTTTGAACTTACATCATGCTTATAGCTGATGCAATAGTGTAACCAATTGCAGTACCAAAGAGATTAACATACTGCACAACTCCACATAATTTCACCTTAATACCACCTGAATGATTTCCAAAAAAAAAAATATCTTGACTCAGTATCGTATTGTATACCACTTTTTCATGATTTTTATAATAAAAAAATATTGTGTTAAAAATATAACAAAAAAAACAGAAAGCTTTAAACGTTTTGAAAACTTTATTTAGCTTTGAACATTTGACTATTCCGCATTCATGAGATACTCATATTACTAGTAGAAGTCTGTGTGATTCTAACAAAGAAAACGGAGATGTTAAATGTTACCGAGGTTAGAGTGGATAGCATCCATGTAAGTGTAGTTTCTCTTGCCGGTGACAGAATCGCCGGAACGGTAACAAGCACAGAGGAGAATAGAAGTGTAATAAGTGACGAGAGAGAAGAGTATCATAACTACTGGACCACCCACCCAACCAATCTGAGCAACAGCCCATGCCAGAGACAACACTCCTGATCCAATAACTGCTGTTATTATATGTGCACTTGCTGTCAACACCGTCCCTGAACCCAATCAAAGCGTATTTAGCTAAAACAAACACTTGAATTGGAATGGACATTTAAAACAAAAAAAGTAAAAATTAATTAGAAAAAAATACCGGTTCGCTTGACTCGGCCATCTTCGTCGAATAAATCGGATCTGTTTCGAGGAAGAACATCCATGGAGACACCTAATTCCTGAGTATTCTTTGAATTCTCGACCATCTTCTTCTTTTTGACAAACAAAATAGAACTCAATTTTTTTTTCTCGACAGAAGACTGTTAAGGTTTTAGACCGTTTCCTCCGTTAGATCTCGAAATCGAACGAAAAGGAATCAACCCAAATAAAATCATCGGTCAACAGACATGGATGTGTTCCGGTTTGCTCTGGGCCGAAGATTATGTGATTGGAAGAGAACGAGGCGTAAGAATTGAAAAGAAAACCTGATGAGCTTGTAAATGCATGATATAATAGAACTAACCAAAGCTTGTGTGAGTTTCAAAAAAAAAACCAAAGCTTGTGTTTGTTTGTTTATTATTATTTTTTGACAACTTGTGTTTGTTTATTTATAAAACCTGACTATATATTTCACTCTAAAATATAACTTAAATTAAAAAATATTTTAAATTTTATGGACAATTGGCTGAATACCCATACGAGAAAGTGATATTTACAGCTTACCTATGATAAGACATAAAATATAATATTGCTGATTTTTTCTCTTAAGTTTCCTAAAACACCCTTATTGCTCTTATCTTCATCTCTCTTTCTTTTTCTCCTTTGCTTTTGTTTCTTCCTTTTTTTTCTTTGCAAATTTCCAGAAAATTATATTACTTCTGTTGATTACAAAGCTTTAAAATAATATTATCAATTAAACAAATCATTTATGTTCATTTCATACGATCGACAAAATATTTATCCAGATTTAAATGAATTATATTTTTCAAAAAAAAAGCAAAATACATTAACAAACCATATGCAACCGCCAAAAAGTTATCTAGCTACTAACACTTCATGTACCATCTAAAGATAACTATTATGTAACATCATGATAACTATTAGCAAACCATGTAACCGTTAACAAACTATGTAACGACTAACAATCCATGTAGCAGTTACAAAATTAACTTATTAACATAATACAAATATTGTTAACATGAAACACTATTTTTACACGCTAAGAATTTTGTTAACGAGTTACATTTATTTATAAAGCTTTAAACAAATCATTAACTTAATAATAAATTATATAATTTAGTATTATTTATCAATTTAATACATTGTTTAATGGAAAAAAAACAGAAAGTTAAAAGACTCATATTAAAATTAATGAGCAAAATAAAAAAAAAATTCATGTTGTAAAACAAGTTAGCATGCTAACAATGATAGTATCCCACAGAAAATATGTTTACTTTTAGAGATCCTTACTTTTATATATATCTTTAACGTGCTACTATAAATGTTATTTTATATATAAATCAAAACAAATCATTTGTAAAGAACAGATCCGACAACAAAAGCATTAAACAAATACCCTCAACAAAAGAAAAGAACACTTACATACGCATTGGACTGGGTCATCCTTCTTGAAAACAAAATCAACTATCAAAATCTTGCTCTGTTTCGGAGCTATGTAGAGTTTTGGCTCATAGTGACCAAAAAAATCAGACCAGATAACGATAAAAAAAAGAGGTTCAACAAAGAGAATATGCTATCAGATGTTACAGAGTTTCAATTTGATTGATTTGTTTTGATTTAATTACAAATTTAAAGAAGAAATAAGGTTAGAGATGAAAAAAAAAGAGAAACCATGAATAAATTTACATGAAGAAAAAGAGATGTACTTGCACAGAAAAGAGAAGAGACTTGCAGAAGAAAGAGAAGAGATAAGAGAGATCACAGAAAAGAAAACAAAACTGGAAAGAGAAAGACAGAGGAAAATAAGGGTATTATCGGAATAAAACTATTAATGTCATTTCAATAGTAAAGTTCAAATTAAAGTACTCTTTACGGGCATAAACCAATTTTCTCTAAATTTTATTCTATTTATAATTTAATAAAATATTTTTTTCTCAAAAAAGAAAAGAGAGGAAACTTCGTGCACTTTTTCTCCTATTTCTTTTTCTTTTGTGTTCCAAATCTACAATAAATTTAATTTAAAACCAATATTGACTGCGAGTAGCGTGAGATTCTAAAAGCGTGCATGAGCACTTTTTGACTTACGTTTCTAGTTTGAATGGTTTGGACATTTTAGAGTTGAATTTTGTCTGTTTTCTGCCGAATATGCTCTTTTAGTGGTCTGTTGGCAAGTTGAAATCCAACTACAATGAAGAGAAAGAAAACTAAAATATATTGCATTGACAAACGTGTAACTATGATTAAAATTTTGCAAATTAGAAAAGATTATACTTTATATTGTGTAGTCCGAATTTCACTAATTTTTATAGCTATTTTCTAATTGTGTAGCCCACATTCAAAACTAAGCACGTTGCAAATGAGAAAACTAGTTGTTTACAGTGAAGTATGGACAAATTTTTGTATGTGATATGAGGTCAATGGTCATATGGATGTATGGTTTAAACAAGCTTTGACCAAGGATGAGGGCACATCTAAATTGGTTTATAAAAGCTTGTATTGACATGGTTTATGAGGTTTTGAATATGAAAATATACATAGGTCTAAAGAATAATGTTACGAACCACAAAGCAAAAAAATATAATAAAATTATTACAAAAAATACATTTTACGAAAACCAAACTTTTTAACTTATTGTATTATGTCTTTGCTTGGTTAGTGTTACAGAATTTTCTCCAAAAAATATTTTTATTATATTTTTTTTTGTTTTGTCAACTACCTATTTCAAACTAAGATCAGGTGTTGGTTAGACGAACCGATTCTCTGAAGAACGCTGGCATCTGTCCGGATTTGATCTATATGAGAAAAAGTTATAATGTTTAATGGATTTTTGTTTCTTTCGCAAACGCATCCGTCCTACTATTCATGTTCCGAAAAATATAAACTAAGCTCACATCTTCAAAATTTTTATGTAATCTATAGAACACGACAAGAGATTTCTCAAGGATTTCTCGAAGATTTCTAGGTCAGGAACTCGTTCTCCAACTTCGCTCACGGCAGAGAACTCGAGCTGTAGAAGAGGACCTTTCAGAAGGACGGCTGGAGGAACCCCTTGACCATGGCAAGCCAGCTTCTTCATGATTTCGTGTCGCGGTGAACAAAAAAAACAGAGGGCCCTCCCCATTTGTTGGAAGGGTTTGTCGGCTGGCGATTTTCGTCGTGAATTGTCATGTCCCCGATCCTATATAGGACCGTGGGACGGACCATGGTACATGGAGACGCACTAATGCAGGTCGTATGATCTGAAATAAGGCGTATCATGGTCCGGAAGGATGATTAAGTTGGGTACGAAACACTTTGCTGGAAGTGTGGATCCCATTGAGGCTGACGAGTGGAGAAGCAGGTTGGTTCGTAACTTCAGCTCTACTTGTTGTCCTGAGGAGTACAAGAGGAACATAGCATTCCACTTCTTGGAAGGTGATGCTCACAACTGGTGGTTGGCTCTGGACAAGAGAACCAATGGCACCATTGATCGTTTTGCTGACTTTGAGGTTGACTTCAACCACAAGTACTTTCCTGCTGAGGCGTGGGATCGTTTGGAGTCTAAGTTCTTGGATTTGACTCAAGGCCGCAAGACGGTTCGTGAGTATGAAGAAGAGTTTAACCGGCTCAGAAAGTATGTGGGAAGGGAGTTGGAGGATGAAGCAATACAGGTCAGGAGGTTCATCTGTGGCCTATGGGCGGACCTAAAGACTTACTGCTCTGTCCGCACCTTTCATACTGTGTCTGAACTGGTGGAGAGGATGGCTATCCTCGAGGCTAACATTGCTGAGGAAGCAAAACTGAAGCCACGGAGCCACACAACCACGGTTGGGTCTGGTGGTGACCGGAAGAGGAAGAGGGACTCGGCTGATGAGGGTAAAACCCTAGGTGGTAAGCCGGAGTGCTCTAAATGTGGAAGGCGCCATGGTGGTGAGTGCTGGAAAGCCATGGGAGCTTGCACCCGCTGTGGTAAGATGGATCATTCGGCCCGGGACTGTCCAAACCCGGCTTCCAACAGTGGTTCAGCCACTTGTCACGGATGTGGTAAGGTAGGACATTACTGTAGAGATTGTCCCAAGAACCCATCCGGTTCGGAGAAGGGTCGTGGAGAGTCGAGCAAGCCAAACCAGAACAGGAACCAATCATTCGCACCAAGGGTGTACGAGCTGTGCAAGGACACGGATGAGGCTGGACAATTCCAATCGATCAAGGGTAATAGTTTTTGTAAACTTGATCTTTTAAATTTGTAGATTGCATAGTATGGAAGCTAGAACGGTTTAGGATACTTTGAATGGACTTTGTGTTGGAACCTTAAGTATTGGTGGTGTGGAAACACACATATTGTTTGACACTGGAGCTACACATAGCTTTGTGAGTCCAGGATTGATTGGAAAAGGATTATTCCAATTGGAAAGTGGAAATGAACCCTGCAAAGTGAGAGGGGCTGGTGGCCATGTTATGAACTCACTTGGGCTGGTAAAGGGTATTCCGGTATTGATCACGGACAGGGAGTTGCCTGTAGATCTGATTGTAGTCCCCTTGAGAATCACGAGGTGATATTGAGCATGGACTGGCTTGGGAAGCATCGGGCCACTTTGAATTGTCATCGGGGAAGGGTGCAGTTTGAGACAGAGTGTGGACGTCCGGTCTGGTTCTAAGGATTGTGTTCGACTCCTGGGTTGAAAGTGGTCTCAGCACTCCGTGCGGAAAGGATGATGTTGGATGGTTGTGAGGCCTGTTTGGCTACCATCACCACTAAGGAGTGCATGGGGGGTGGTGACCCGGATGGAATACCGCTGGTTAGTGAATTTGGGGATGTGTTTAGACCGCTACAGGGTGTTCCCCCTGATAGGGCTGACCCATTCAGAATTGAACTGGAACCAGGGACGGCTCCATTGTCCAAAACTCCGTACCGCATGGCTCCTGCCGAGATGGCCGAGCTGAAGAAACAACTGGAAGAGTTGTTGGATAAGGGCTTTATACGTCCTAGTGTATCACCTTGGGTAGCACCAGTCCTCTTTGTGAAAAAGAAGGATGGAAGCTTTAGGTTGTGCATTGATTATAGAGGGTTGAACCGGGTCACTGTGAAGAACAAGTACCCATTGCTCCTGATTGATGAGTTGTTGGATCAACTCAGGGGAGCCAAGTGGTTTTCCAAAGTGGACTTGACATATGGATATCATCAGATTCCGATTGAGCCTAATGATATCCAGAAGACTGCATTCCGGACGCGGTATGGTCACTTTGAGTTTGTAGTGATACCGTTCGGATTGACAAACGCTCCGGCTGCTTTCATGAACATGATGAATAGTGTGTTCAGAGAATACTTGGATGAGTTTGTGAACATCTTCATTGATGATATACTCGTGTATTCAAAGATCAAAGAGGATCATGAAAAGCATCTCCGGGCAGTGTTGGAACGCTTGAGGGAGCAGAAACTCTTTGCTAAGTTGAGCAAGTGTAGTTTTTGGCAGAAAAGCATTGGGTTCCTTGGACACATAGTGTCAGACAAGGGCGTAGCAGTTGATCCAGACAAGATCAAGTGCATACGTGAATGGCCTCAACCAAGGAATGCTACGGAAGTCAGGAGCTTCCTGGTTGGCTGGATATTACCAGAAGTTTGTGAAAGGGTTTTCGAGTGTGGCTCAACCCATGACACAACTAACCGGGAAGGATGTGAAATTTGCATGGTCGGATCAGTGTGAGAAGAGTTTCAACGCACTGAAGGACATGCTGACAAGTGCGCCGGTATTGGTTCTACCTGAGGCGGATCAGCCTTATGTAGTATACACGGATGCATCTATAACAGGACTGGGATGTGTCCTCACGCAGAAAGGAAAGGTAATAACCTATGCATCTCGACAGTTGAGGAAGCATGAGGGAAATTATCTTATCCATGACTTGGAAATGGCAGCTGTGGTTTTTGCTTTAAAGATATGGAGATCTTATCTTTATGGGGCAAAGGTGCAAATACTTACAGACCATAAGAGTCTAAAGTATATTTTCACTCAGCCTGAGTTGAACCTTAGGCAGAGGAGATGAGTTTGTTGCAGATTATGATCTGGACATAACTTACTATCTGGGTAAGGCTAACCTAGTGGCTTATGCATTGAGTCGTAGACGGGCTGATGTCTCAGCAGAAAGGAAAGCTGATGATCTAGAAGGGATGGTAAGATCACTGCGCCTTGATATTCGCACGGGTCAGGAAGAACCCCTGGGGTTAGAGGCAGTGAACCAGGCCGATCTCTTTACCAGGATCCGACAAGCGCAAGGCTTGGATGAGAACCTTAAGAAGGTTGCTGCAAATGACAAGACTGAGTACCAAACAGCGAGTAATGGTACCATCTTGGTCAATGGCAGGATTATTGTTCCTAATGATAAGGAACTGAAGGAAGAGATTATGAGGCAAGCTCATAAGTTTAAATTTTCAATCCATCCAGGATTGAATAATATGTATAGGGATTTGAAGAGGTATTACCATTGGGTGAGGATGAAAACGGATGTAGCAGAATGGGTGGCAAAGTGTCCTACTTGTCAACTCATCAAGGCTGAACATCAAGTTCCTAGTGGGTTACTTCATAATCTGTCTATACCAGAGTGGAAGTGGGATCACATCACAATGGACTTTGTGACTGGATTCTCCACCACTCGGAATAAGAAGGATGCGGTGCGGGTCGTAGTGGACCGTCTGACTAAGTCAGCACACTTCCTCCCCATACGGAAAGTGTATGGTGTAGATGAGATAGTAAGGATCTACTTGGATGAGATAGTACGGTTGCATGGTGTTCCAGCAAGTATTGTCTCAGATAGAGATCTGAGGTTCACATCTTACTTCTGGCAAGCTTTCCAAAAAGCTTTGGGGACCAGAGTAAACTTGAGTACGGCATATCATCCCCAAACGGATGGACAGTCTGAAAAGACGATCCAGACTTTGGAGGATATGCTAAGGACATGTGTCTTAGGCTGGGGTGAGTCTTGGGAGAGACACTTACCTTTAGTAGAATTTGCGTACAACAATAGTTTCCATACAAGCATTGGTATGTCACCATATGAGGCTTTGTATGGAAGACCTTGCAGGACACCTCTATGCTGGACCCAAGTGGGGGAGCGTAGCATGTTGGGTCCTGAGATTGTGGAAGAGACCACAGAGAAAATACGTATGGTTAAGGACCATATGAAGGCAGCACAAGATCGCCAAAAGAGCTATGCTGATAAGCGTAGAAAGCACTTGGAGTTTGAGGTTGGGGATCTTGTGTATCTCAAGATGATTACCTTCAAGGGTCGGACTAGGATTTCTGGTAGAAAGAAACTAGGTCCGAGGTACTTAGGTCCGTTCAAGATTATCGAACGAGTGGGAGCAGTGGCGTACAAGTTGGATTTGCCATCCAAGATGGATGCCTTTCACAACGTGTTCCATGTGTCTCAACTCCGGAAGTGCTTGACGGATCAAGAGGTTGTGTTGCCTGAGATTCCTGATGATCTAGGTACGAACCTAACCTTAGAAACAAGGCTGGTTCGGATCGTGGATCGATCGGAGAAGGCAATGAAGAAGAAAACTGTTCCCATGGTTAAAGTGGTATGGGAATACAATGGTAAGGACCTTATCACTTGGGAAACGGAAGCAAGGATGAAAGCTGAGTATCCTGAGTGGTACAATCAGTTTTATCAGGACGAGGTCTCTAACGTGGATTCGGGGACGAATCCTTTGTTAGTGGGGGAGACTTGTCATGTCTCCGATCCTAGATAGGACCGTGGGACGGACCATGGTACATGGAGACGCACTAAGGCAGGTCGTATGACCTGACTTCATTTTTTAATTGTTATGAATCATCCCCTTCTACGTCAACCCTGTCTCCTCAACTTCTTTTCATTTTACTTCCCCTCGAATTCTCCTCTTAAATGTTCCCCAATTTCTCCAAATCATGGTCCAGGAAGGATGATTAAGTGATTCAGAATGTGAATACTTGATCACCAGAGGAAGAAAAGAAGTAAAAGAGAGCTGGACGAGTGAACCGGAAGCTGGAAGTGGTCCGGGTCAAGCTCATCCAGCTGGATCATGAGTGTGACTAGCTCACCTGAGGTTGTCCAGCTCACTGGAGCTGATGGACTAGCTGGGTCAGCTGGGACAGCTAGAGGGAAGCTCATCTCACCTCGGCGGAGTGTTCGGGTCCGAGCCAGACTGGTCGAGCTGGACGGTTACTCGGACTGGTCCGACGGTCCGAACATATGTGATATATGTGACGATGGGACCAAAGTCTTGCCCATTAGTCTGGGACGTCCCACATGTAAAGGGAAGGTTCCCTCCACGCCTAGGAACTGTCCCAAAGAGACAATTAGTCGGATAATAGCGAAACGGTGCCAATGGCAACCGTTCGGTCCGTTCTCTCTCACTCGTACCGGTTCGCCTATGGGAAGTTGGCAACGAGTTTCTCTATAAATAGAGAGTCCATGACTTCGAAAATGGCATCAGAATACTCAGACGAAGCCCTGGCAAAATCCTAACAGAGAGAAACAGAGAGAAAGAGAGAGACGGTCCGTGAAGAGGGGTATCCGACCAAGGGGTTACCAGAGCAAGACTATTCGGTGGCAAAGCATGGAAACTCGTCAGAGGGATCACGAGAAAGAGAAGGAGAAGGAGAAGACACCGGCTCCTGAAGAACGAACTCCAAAGGTCAGTGATGCTATCCATGGTTCATTGTCCTTCACTGCGGCTAAGTCCGGACTGGTGTGTGGGGACGATTGTGTTGGAAGCATCCTTTCTGTCTTGTCTTTGTATTTACATTACTTCATCTCTATTCTGATCGAGTCTATGGGTTCAGACTCACAAAGGCAAACCTCGGCCTTGGCCGGTTTGGAGGAAATCCTCCATGGTCGTGGTTTGAGAGGTATGATCGGATCTCATAGTTCCTGATGGACTTGAGGGGATCCGATGATTGATTCTTCTTATTGAGTATTTATAAGGAATTATCATGTATAGAATTGGTATTGATCGAATTGTTATAAGGGGATTGGGTCGTGGCCGGTTTGGTGAATCGAGGTCGAGATCATGATGATCAAGACCGGTTCTGTGGAATCCGACTCGGCCAATCTCTTAGTTGAGAATTATCATGAGTTTACATGAATTTTGTTGTATTTTTCCATGTATATTTGTGATGATCAATTTCTGGTCTGATACGGTTCGATAGCCTAGGATAGGATCCATCCATGCAATTGATTGGTATTGTGGTTAATAAATCTAATCATGTGTTTGTGTGTGTTTTGTGATGGATCCAGATAGCAAAAGTGATCGTGGGAAAGCCAAGGAACCGTGAGGAACCTAGCCGTAGATGGGATGTGTGTGTGGAAGACAAGTCTTTTGTAGCATTGGATTTATGTAGTCTATTGTGCAACCTTAGTTATTATGACCTAGCCTAGTGTGCATTGAATGATGAACGAATGAATGATTGTATGAACTACATTGTTTTATATATATAAGAAAAATGTTTGCCTTTTTTTCGCTGTGTATTGATCATGTAGATTGAATGAACCTCAATTCAATGTAAAACACTTAGGAAAATACGAGTTAGGATTGGTACTTAACCAAACGAACTGACTTATGATCTTAGGTAAGACTGCGGTTCGGTTGGATTAAGGAATCCAGAATCGGATCTTACAGTGAATATTGGTCAATCTATCGGATTCGTAGTTCATTTTAATCAAAAATTTTCGTTGACTGTACTATTTTAGTCATATTGTTAGTTAACAGTTACATTTGACTAACAATATGCCTAAATCTCTTTTATAGTAAATCGATAATCTTTTGAAATATATTAATAACTAATAACTCATATATCATATTAGTAAAAATGTATTTATGTATACAAAATTTAATATAAAAATATATTAATAAAACATTAATTTTGATAATATGATATACAAATCAATGTACATATGTATACATAGATAAATCATTACAAATACACATTTTATCAAAAGTGTGAAATAAAGCATTAATTTCATTTCGAAACAATAAAACGATGTCGTTTGAAGCTTTACACCCAAAATTACCGATTGACTAATGGTTAGTAGGATTTTGTATTACATTGTTATGTTTGGGTAGAAATTTCAATAGTTTTACAGTTTAGGTATGAATTCCCACTGATTCTTTTTTCAGGTATGAAAAAACACTATCAAAATTGTTGAGGTCAGAAATTTTCCTGAATTTGAATATCCAAGGAATATGAATTAGGTTCACATCCTCGAAATCTTCCTGTAAACTATGGAATACCTCAATTTCCGCCAGTCCATCGGATTCGTTTATGTCTACTAGATCCGAGAGTTCGTTTCGAAAGTTTTATGCTAATCTTTTAAAATGGGCATCTGACAATTTGGAGGGCGAATACCCATGACTCACTAGAGTCTGCCCAAACTTAACCGTGCTCCTCTTGGAGTGAAAATATGATTATAGAAGAAACAGTGGTTTAAAATAATCTACATTACTCGCTCACAACGTTTATATCTGTTCCATTTTTCTCAACCATTTTGCCAGACTGTAGCAGAACTAGCAACTTTATATGCCGACATTTACGCAATTCAAAGAGGCCCCAAAAAACATTCAGTTAAAGAGATGGAGTAGAAGATGTTTAATTGAACCACAAATGGGTATCATTTAAGAAAATGCAATCCATGATTACGTTTGCATTTCGTAAACGAATTATATCGGTTAAGCAGAATATAAGACTTTTCCTTCATGAGAAGTCAACTAATCTAATCAAAAAGTATGATCATACCAACTCTCTACTCATTGATTTCATTTTACCATTTCAGCGGTTTCACTACTCCGTGAACTTTCTAAATGAGATCGTAGATAGCTATTTTTTTAAGAAACTGCAGAAACAGCATGAATAAATCATATACAATCAGACAATCCAACGCAGCATTGGAACAAAGTTAATTGAGGATTGATCTAACTGTTGTTGAAGAACTCTTGAGGAATTATGGATGGACAAAACTTCTTTGCCACAAACTTGTACTGCAAAAAAAAGAAACCATTCATTAACATACTAAACCATATTGGTCATCATTACTCTTCTTCATAAACAAAACTTACTTTGTGTTGACTGTACTTCTCTCTTACAGCAGGAAGAGTAGAGGCATGAGCGTTACTAGACAATCGTTGAAGATCCTTCACACATCCTCTCAATTCCATTGCTCTATACTGCGTATAATGCTGCAATGTCGAGTTCTGATTCACCACAAGACACGAACATTTTTACCACACTGAGCCTTCAAAGAATATTCTGTCTAAACAAATTAAAACAGTACAACATACCCATGGTCTTCTTGTTGGGTCTAGAATATACTTGGCCAAGAAAATGGCTGAAGCAGCAACCAGTGAAGGAGGATGAGAAAGCATTGTGTACTCCAAAAGTGATAATTCCGCAATGTAGCTGGCCATACACTCCAGCTGCATCAGTGGAGCCTCATGGACCCCATGAGCAGCCCGAACAAAGCGTCTGAATATCAAGTTTAAAGATTCAAAGAGTTAGTAAAATTGTGTTAGATAGATATTATTATTGTAATGAGGAGAGAACCAAGCATCTTGCTAACCTTAAAAAGCATTTGGTTGTTGGCGCTGACATTTCGAACTTCAAGTAATTCAGAACAGCAGATTCCATGTCAAGAACCTGTCAAAAAGAAACAAAGACGCAATCAAAATCAGTAAATGATTATGTTGTCATGTATCAGTAAATGGTCCTGTTGAAACACACAAACCTCATCTTTGAGGTATGTATTATCAGTGATGTAGCAGAACTCCTCAACTTGTGGTGCACATATCTCCTCGTATTTTCTGAAACATTTCAAGCATTCAGCATCATCATAAGATTTCTTCACCTAAACAAAAAAAAAGGAGACCAAATCATAAGGAAAATTTGTTCTTACGCTGCTATCATCATACACGCCACACCAAGCAACTGAAGCTTCTGTCTACTAATCACATTCCCAGATAGATATCTATCAATGTAGTTCACTGTCAAATACAGAGTCTCGGGTACAAGCCTATACTCTTCTGATACCTGTCAGAAACAGAAAAACTTCAATCACACAATTACAAGATTAACAGAAGAACCCATCACATTTTCTGAGTTTGATATTCACCTCAACAAGCCAATCAACTAAGATTCCGCGCATAGTTGAGTTAACATCTTTCTGAACTCTCTCCATGAAATCAATAGCAGGCCGCTTCTTTGTCTACACCATACAGATTTTACACACTCAACAACGTGCAAAATATTACTCAAAAAAATGTATATAAAAAAAGATATTCACCTCTGCAGCACGAAGATGCTTGTAGATATCACAAGCAAACGTTGCAACGAGCTGCGGATCCGCGTCATTGTTGTCTATGTTTACAACCTTGTTCTCCTTATCAGACAATACATCTCTTCTGCAACAGTTAACTGCAATTCCAAAAAAAAAAAGTTAACTAAACAATAACAAGTGATAAAAACAATCAGTAGTAGTTAGTACCTGTTGTTGTCTCTGAACTGGGAGTTATGTAGAGATTACTCAAGGCCTTCCTTTCGATGGAAACAACAGCGGAGGAGGAGACTTGTTCGATGTACTCCACTTGAGGGCTCTTGTAGGAGTCGCACGAAGACATCGTCTCGTCCATTGAGACTACTGATGCATTATCAGAAGGCGGTTTGGTATGTTCGCTTGGCTTCACACTAACAGGTTGTACTAACTTCAATTTCGCAGACTTATTGGCCTAAAAGAGCAAAACACATATCAAAGAAATTCGATCAGATATATAAATTATTACAATTTTCTATGAATCGAACAAAGAACTTTGAGTACTCACGAGATCAGAAGATTGATTAGGGATTCGTGAACCGTTCTTTTGATTGGTTATGTTACCAAGTGGGGCTCGTTTCTTCGTCATAACCGCTGGTTTCGAAGCGATGTTTTCCGATGATGCGTGACGCTTCGCTATGGACGATTTCGTCGACGACGAAAACGAAGGCCGGCGATTCTGATGAGACATTATCTTTCCCCGAATCCTTGAGAATAAAGGAAAATTGAGTATTAATGGCGTTGGTCGATACAGAGAGAAAGAGACTTTTGAAGACGAGAGAGAGTTAGCGAAGTGATTTTAAATAAAGGAATGGGTTTTTGAATTTTAAGAAACGATCGTGTCCGTTGATTTTGACGGGTGAGATTCTTTCAGGAGCGTGGACAAATTCAAATGCGTATGTCTGTGATTTTAGTCTACATCAATGACTTGTTATATTTTGCCACGTCATTTTTGGCTTCCTCGTGGTACGCAACTTTTTTTAAAGTTGGTACTGTGTCACCGCTGTTTGGTTTTTTTCTCTTTTTGAATTCGAATTTCAAAGGGCGAGAAACTATAAATAAATTCGAATTTCAAACGGTCACTTTTGGCTTTGGGCTTCTCTTTTTTTTAAAATAGAAATTCAACTCGGAGACATAAAAAGAAATAAATCATACATTGAAATCAGGAGCTGTATTTTCCTTTTCAAATTCTTTTACCACGAACACAAACATTAATATGATTCGAATGTTGTTTGTCCTTATTTACATATATATTTGTTTTCAAATTTTAAAAACGTGAATAATAGACGTTATAACTATAATGTTTGATTTTGATATTCGTATTTGTTGATTAACAAGGATCAGAACTAGTGATAGCAATTTGAAGTTTCAGGACGTCAATTCAACGTCTTTTTTTTCCAAAATCCTTATAAATTTAAGAGTGTCAATTCAGTGGTGTATTTTTTTTTGATCAAAACAGTGGTGTATTCATTTATGTATCATAATATAATATAATTTACTTACTAGATGATAGCCTCCGCCATTTGCAAAGTGTATTCTTTAAAACATATTGTATTTACATATTACAATTAGTATGTATTTTTGTTATCAAGAATTTTTTTACATATGATATGGATCGACAATTGGATACCATTTGGTTCGGCTCAGTTTGATTTAATTCAGTTATGTTTCATTTTTTTAACTTCGATCCGGCTCAGATCTACGGGTTCAGTTTGGGTTTGGACTCAAATAATTTATTTATTTTTTAGAAGGTTACAATAAATTTTATATATACTTTAGATTTCTCAAAATAAAAAAATAATAAATTATTTATAATAAAATGTGTATAATCTAAGCTACAATACTTAAACTTAACATATATAAAATTTAGTTTAGCTTCAATATTCAGACTTAGATTATACACATTTTATTATAAATAATTTTTTATTTTTTATTTTGAGAAATTTAAAGTATATATAAAATTTATTTTATTCTTTTAAAAAATAAATAAATTATTTAAGTCCAAACCCAAACTACAATACTTGAACTTAACATCTATAAAATTTAGTTTAGCTTCAATATTCAGATAAGAAATCAATAGATATTTGAAGTATTGGTATTTTGAGTATCATTTGACTATTTTAAACATATTTTTGACTATTTTATATATTTTCATGTATTTTGGACAACTTAATAGCATCTTATATATTTTGTATTCTTTTAGATATTAAATTTTAAAAATAATTAATACATTTAAGTATATAATCTGGTTTGGATATATTCAATACTCAAAATATTTTATTTTAGATCGGGTTCCGTTCTAGTTATTTAAATACCAAAATTTTGAAGTCGTTCGGATATTTAATAAATTTCTATTAAAAGTTAGTACTACTTTTTAGATTATATTTGGTTTGGTTTCTTTTTCTGGAATTTTTGTCTAAATTTTTCGATGTGATATTTTTCAATGAAATTTTCAAAATAAAAATATTAAGGTCTCAAGAATTTTTCAAAGAAAAATTCAAAATTAACAAATTTATTTATTTTATGTTATATATAGTTTCATTTAACTAATATTAATATATATATATATAATATTAAGATTTCAATAATTTTTCAATGAAATTTTTAAAATTAACATATTTATTTTTCTTCATATTAGATAATTTAATTTAAATAAAATATATAATGATATTTCATATTCATAAGATTTGTGATCAATTGTATCTTGCTTGAACGAAAAATAAATAAACCATTGATCACAAATTTTTGTAGTGTGGGACTTTACCATTTACGTGTTTTATATACATTTTAAAAAATTCAAAATATAACATAAATAAAAAAAATATATTATTTTAATATATGCTTAATGTGATTTTTATTTCTTTTAATAATATAAAAGTAAACAAAAAGGTAGAGGATACAATTTTTTCCATCAAATATGTATGGTTTATAATCATTAATCGTCATATATATGTTAATCATATTAAATAATTTCGTAACTTTTATTTAACTAAAGAAACTCACGTAGATTTTATTTAAGGAAAGAATAAATTGTCATATAAATCTTTTTCATCAAATATGTATGATTTATAATCATTAATTGCCATATATACATTAATCATATTAAATAATTTCGTAACTCTTATTTAAGAAAAAAACTTACGTAGCTTTTATTTAAGGAAATAATTTAAAACTATTAATCAATTTGATAATTAGCGTAATAAAAAGTATAATATATATTTAAATGCACAAACTTATTTTTCTAAAGATTTCAAAAAAAAATCGTCATAGTGATGGCACATGACTACAAAATATGTTGTAATGTTTCAGGATTAATACATAAGGGATAGTTAAAATATTTTTCAAGACATATAATTAAATTATTAAACTTTTGAATACAAATATTACATCTATATATATAAAATAGATTTTTCTCTATTCTTTTGACATGTGGAATGAGTTTGTTGACATGTGTCTCATTCTTCTATCTTTTTATATTTTAGATCTTTCTTCATTTAGATTACTACAATTTGGTTCACTATTTTCTAATTGTGCACTATGTAATCCTTTTCACACAAATCATCATCCTTTAAATTTGATAATCCATTTTGTTGATTACAAAATACAAAATGAATACAATAATAAAGAAAATAATATAAATATATTTTTAATTTTATTAGTTGTTACTATTTTCTGTTATTTATTTATAAATTATATATTTATTTTAATATTGATCAAGTTAAAAAAAATAAACCATAACACAACTCATAATCGAAACATAAAATCTCTATAATCATAGAAAAGAAAAATACCAAAGAACACTAACTAAGTAAATGTTTAGAGCTTAAACGATATCAAGAACAAAACTAACTTAGCGCACTTTATCATAGAATATTTTGGTAACAAGTAGATGTCGGAAAATAGTAGAAAGATAAACTCTGAAACAAAACATCTTTCGAATACAAAAAAACGCGATCAAGGACCAACACAAAGAACCAAGAAAGCGTGTTAGAGCAAGAATATTCAACAAAAAACAAAAATTGCCACGAAACAAGAAGATAAATATTTAACACACCATAAGCGCCACCACCAGCTAAGATGTATGAAACACCTCACAAACTAAACAAGCACAGAAAAGATGCTCATACCAGCGGAGAACCACAAAACTTTAGATAAAAAAAAAACCAAAATTCCTAGAAACCAACTTCGTACACTTATACTAAGAAAAGCAGAGGAAGAAAACATACAGCCTGAAGGAAAGAGAATGAAAGTTAACCACCAAAAACCAAAGCTCAAACTTGAGACCAGACAAAAAATTATAAATCTATAGAGCACACACATAACAAAATACTATCTAAACCTAGAGTCGCAAATTTGGCAAAATAGAGAGCCACTAGAGACACGAGCAGTGATGAAATCAGCAAACCGTGGAGCCATCTTCAAACTATGAAAGAGAGGATAGAAGTCAGATGATTAAAAACCAGATCTTGAAAACCAAACCAAACATGAATTATCGACGGTAAGCTAACGAAGAATAAAAAAACATCAAAGACGAGTAGACTCTAACCCAACCCAAGGAGATGCACTTTCTAACGTCAACAAAAATCTAAGTAAGAAAATGAACAGCCAACATTGACCGGAACAACCTATAACGCTGTAAGTAACAACCACACAACATGAAAATTATAAACCCAATCTATAATAAATACCAAACAATCTAAGGAAGAACAAACACACAGAGGTGAGTATTTTTCGGTGAGGGTGAGAAGCAAAGCACACCGAAAAAGTGAACGAAATACATAGATGATGACGGCTCAAGGGCAAAATATGGAGAGAAAACACAAAACATCTTAAAGAATAATGTTCCAATAATTCAAATAAAAATAAATACAATTTATAAAGTTAAATTGTTAATTTTAAAACAATAAATGCAAAGTTATTGAAATTCAATATGCTTTACATCAAAGGCTTTACTATTATATGCACAAAATATATTATTGATAAAAACACAAACACAAAATATATAAACCTATCACCTATTACTATATAACACAATAAAAACATTAAATTAATGTTCTTAACAAATAAAGATAACTACATAATTACATCATCTAAAAAAATTACTTAACAACAATAAATATCAAAATTTTCAAATTCTTATTTTTTATTAAGATTTGTACCAACTTCAAATGTATCTTTACGATCAATATACATCTGATTGGTGAAATTGATACAATCACAAATTTTTTATTTTGACAAATCTAGAGCGAAAAGAAACTGGCGATTAATATGACACCTATGATTATTTGAAATTATCAAAATAAGCACTGCTCACAAAATATAATTCATTGAAATCAACCTAGCATAGTCCAAAGCATCAAACTATTATAACACCTCCCCATCACCCCAATAAAAAAACTAGATCTGGTTCTAAATATTGAACCCGAATCCGATTCGAAGTAAAAATATCGGTTCAGTTACGAATCTAGCCAAAAATACAATCGATTTCATTTACTTTGAGTTTAAGGTTCGGTTCCGTTTTAGCCGATAACTAAAGAGTAACCCGAGTTAAACCGAACAAATACAAAATTGATAGTATGAAACGTGACAAAAAAGAGTTCATCTGATTCCAATTAAAATGATGCAAAATAAAAGATAAATAAAAAATGCAGTTTATTTAACTAGCATAGATTTATCAATTTAAAATTTTAGACATGTTTACTATCATATCTAATTATTGATATATATATATATATATAATTTGAAAAGTAATATTATCACAACATAATATATATACATATAAATATATATGTATAAACTCTAATTTAGTACAATCATTATAAGATGAAGTCCACATTTATAAATTAATCTAAATCATAATTTAAATTAATGAGTTTCAATTAAATAATAATCAGTTCAGCTATTACACTTGTCATGCATATATTTAAACTTCAATTTCTTTCATAGTAAATATGCAAAGACTACAATCAAATTAATAAATTTCATATGATAAGATATATATTTTGTTTTCTAAAATACTGTTGAAAAATGTTCTAAATTATAAAACCATAGTCAACCATAACAATATTTACAAAACCGGTGCTACGCGCCGGCAAACCCCTGGTTTATATAATAATCCATATATAGCGTAGCATTAACTCACGCGTAATGACAGGAAAAAAAAGTTAAAAGAAAATTTTGTTGTTTTTCAATACGTGTATAATTAGTACCAAAACTTTAACTTTTAAACTTATAGACAAATCTTCTGGAAGTTAATAAATAATACAGTGATAAAAGTTTAAGAAGAAAAGTCAATATGTCATGGTCCAACGTTAAAAAGATCATGGGAAAAAAAAAGCTTGATGCGTTTCGAGACTCTCGTTAGTGGATTCAAAGAGAGTGAACAGAATAACACCAGCTGATCAACACATATATCTAACTAGGGAAAAATGTCATTTAATGATCAATTTTAAAATTTTGTTGAAATGATACACAGATTTTCCGGTAAACCAAAAAACATTGAATTTTTGTTAAACAAGTCATTTTAATCATAAAATTGTGTTGATCATATCATTTAGTCATATTGTTAGTTAAGAGTTACTAGACCATGACTCGTCCGATCCGGGCGGGTGCTTATCTTATTTTTTAATATTTTTTATTTATATTAAATGATCTATTTTGTAATAGCTATAAGTAATACTTTGATTTTTTCTGTGTTTGTAATAACAATCGAATGGTAGTATATAATGAAAGCGTCAAATCAATAATGATAGATTATAGCCGATATATATATATATATATATATATATATATATATGAATGTAGTTAATTTAAAATGTGTTTCATAATAAATTATTTTGAGTTAATAAAATATATGAAATAGATAAATAAATATAATTTTGTAGCATCAATTTATTAGTCTATCTTGTATGGAAATATAACGTCTTAAAATGTCAATGTAAGATTTATAAAAAAATTAATAAAATTCATATGTATAAGAAAAAGTTTATTGAAAAAATATATTTAAAAAATAGATGTTTAAAATATGACATGTATATCTGTAAAAATGTATTTTTATTTATATTGATCAAAATTTTATGAAAATGTACAACTAAATTGTAGAATAATCTATTTAAAATGTATGGTCCTATATATTTTCTACTTTTTAACATTTATTATATTGAATTTATATTAGACTAATATTTTATGAAAATATACGTAACATAACATATTTATATATCAATATATATATATATATATATATATATATATATATATATATATATATATATATATATATATATATATATATATATATATATATATATATATATATATATAATTTTATGAAAATGTACAACTAAATTGTAGAATAATCTATTTAAAATGTATGGTCCTATATATTTTCTACTTTTTAACATTTATTATATTGAATTTATATTAGACTAATATTTTATGAAAATATACGTAACATAACATATTTATATATCAATATATATATATATATATATATATATATATATATATATATATATATATATATATATATATATTATAAATGTTTCTTTATTTTTATTTTAGTGATTACTTATAAATAATAAAAATATAATAACTATTTAAAGATAGGTAGATAATTAATCATAAAAAAATCCTAAAAGGTAGGTTAACTAGTATGAAATTAATTATTATGTATATATGGAATTAGTAAAATAATTACCATATAATTAAGTTTAATTATGAAATCTATATATGAAATTAATTATTTTCAGACACACATATATATAATAAAATAAGAAAAGACACAGAATATTAAAAGCTAGGCTTATTAATCATTGTTTTCATAATTTTTTAGTTATAATTTGAATTTGGAAATGCAAAGACAAAAAATCCTATAAGATAGGTTAATTAATATGTTCAGTGACATGCCATTGTAAATAACACTGAAAACCAAGGGATAATTTATATATGTACTTCAATTTTAATAATGGAGATAATTGACTAACAATAGACCTAAAAACTTATATATCTTATTTTCTGAGCATTTTTTTTTTTGAAAAATGACTTTGACCTCTTGTATTATTAATCAAAATTGTCATTTCTTATATACAATAACATAATCATTTTCACACTCTATAATTAAAAGTTATTTTCTTACTAGAAGAATAATTACATATCACGACATTCATCTTATTAAAATAAAATTACTTTTAGGATTTGTTTGAAAAAATAGATAGTAGTAAAAAAAATATACTGTTGTTTGGAAACATGTATAGTACTATATTAAAAAATGAGTTATGCTATTAAAAACATTAGAGGTCCATTGCATTATTATAAAAAAGTAATGGGCTTATGTTACTTGATATACGCTTCAAATCAAAATAATAATTTAAACTTGATTTATATCAAAATTTTACGAAAATGTACAACTAAATTGTTGTATATACTATTTAAAATGTATGGTCCTATATATTTTCTACTTTTAACATTTATTATATTGAATTTATATTAGACTAATATTTTATGAAAATATACGTAACATAACATATTTATATATCAATATATATATATATATATATTATAAATTTTTATTTTTTATTTTTATTTTAGTGATTACTTATAAATAATAAAAATATAATAACTATTTAAAGATAGGTAGATAATTAATCATAAAAAATCCTAAAAGGTAGGTTAACTAGTATGAAATTAATTATTATATATATATATATATGGAATTAGTAAAATAATTGCCATATAATTAAATTTAATTAGGAAATCTATATATGGAATTAATAATTTTCAGACACACATATATATAATAAAATAAGAAAAGACAGAGAATATTAAAAGATAGGAATATTAATCATTATTTCCATAATTTTTAGTTATAATTTGAATTTGGAAATGCAAAGACAAAAAATCCTATAAGATAGGTTAATTAATATGTTCAGTGGCATTCCATTGTAAATAACACTGAAAACGAAGGGATAATTTATATATGTACTTCAATTTTAATAATGGAGATAATTGACTAACAATAGACCTAAAAACTTATTTATCTTATTTCTGAGCATTTTTTTTTTTTAAAAATGACTTTGACCTCTTGTATAATTAATCAAATTGTCATTTCTTATAGACAATACCATAATCATTTTCACACTCTATAATTAAAACTTATTTTCTTACTAGAAGAATAATTACATATCACAACATCCATCTTATTAAAATAAAAGTACTTTTAGGATTTGTTTGAAAACATGGATAGTAGTAAAAAAAAATACTGTTGTTTGGAAACATGTTATAGTACTATATTAGAAAAAAATGAGTTATGCTATTAAAAACATTAGCGGTCCATTGCATTATATAAAAAAGTAATCGGCTTATGTTACTTGATATACACATTTCAAATCAGAATAATAATTTAAACTTGATTTATATCAAAATTTTATGAAAATGTACAACTAAATTGTTGTATATACTATTTAAAATGTATGGTCCTATATATTTTCTACTTTTTAAAATTTATTATATTGAATTTATATTAGACTAATATTTTATGAAAATATACGTAACATAACATATTTATATATCAATATATATATATATTATAAATGTTTCTTTTTTTTATTTTTATTTTAGTGATTACTTATAAATAATAAAAATATAATAACTATTTAAATATAGGTAGATAATTAATCATAAAAAATCCTAAAAGGTAGGTTAACTACTATGAAATTAATTATTATGCATATACGGAATAAGTAAAATAATTGTCATATAATTAAGTTTAATTACGAAATCTATATATGGAATTAATTATTTTCAGACACACATATATATATAAGAAAATAAGAAAAGACAGAGAATATTAAAAGATAGGCTTATTAATCATTGTTTCCATAATTTTTTAGTTATAATTTGAATTTGGAAATGCAAAGACAAAAAATCCTATAAGATAGGTTAATTAATATGCTCAGTGGCATGTCATTGTAAATAACATTGAAAATCAATGGGTAATTTATATATGTATTTCAATTTTAATAATGGAGATAATTGACTAATAATAGACCTAAAAACTTATTTATCTTATTTTCTGAGCTTTTTTTTAAAAAAAAATGACTGTGTCCTCTTGTATAATCAATCAAATTGTCATTTCTTATAGACAATACCATAATCATTTTCACACTCTATAATTAAAAGTTATTTTCTTACTAGAAGAATAATTACATATCACGACATCCATCTTATTAAAATAAAAGTACTTTTAGGATTTGTTTGCAAACATGGATAGTAGTAAAAAAAATATACAGTTGTTTGGAAACATGTATAGTACTATATTAGAAAAAGAATGAGTTATGCTATTAAAAACATTAGAGGTCCATTGCATTATATTAAAAAGTAATCGGCTTATGTTACTTGATATACACATTTCAAATCAAAATAATAATGTCAACTTGATTTATATCAAAATTTTTATGAAAATGTACAACTAAATTGTTGTATATACTATTTAAAATGTATGGTCCTATATATTTTCTACTTTTTAACATTTATTATATTGAATTTATATTAGACTTATATTTTATGAAAATATACGTAACATAACATATTTATATATCAATATATATATATATATATTATAAATGTTTATTTTTTTATTTTTATTTTATTGATTACTTGTAAATAATAAAAATATAATAACTATTTAAAGATAGGTAGATAATTAATCATAAAACAAATCCTAAAAGGTAGGTTAACTAGTATGAAATTAATATTATGTATATATGTAATTAGTAAGATAATTGCCATATAATTAAGTTTAATTAGGAAATCTATATATGGAATTAATTATTTTCAGACACACATATATATAATAAAATAAGAAAAAGACAGAGAATATTTAAAGCTAGGCTTATTAATCATTGTTTCCATAATTTTTTAGTTATAATTTGAATTTGGAAATGCAAAGACAAAAAATCCTATAAGATAGGTTAATTAATATGTTCAGTGGCATGCCATTTTAAATAACACTGAAAACCAATGGGTAATTTATACATGTACTTCAATTTTAATAATGGAGATAATTGACTAACATTAGACCTAAAAACTTATATATCTTATTTTCTGAGCATTTTTTTTTAAAAAAAAAGACTTTGACCTCTTGTATTATTAATCAAATTGTCATTTCTTATATACAATACCATAATCATTTTCACACTCTATAATTAAAAGTTATTTTCTTACTAGAAGAATAATTACATATCACGACATCCATCTTATTAAAATAAAAATACTTTTAGGATTTGTTTGAAAACAAAGATAGTAGTAAAAACATGTATAGTATTATATTAGAAAAAAAATGAGTTATGCTATTAAAAACAGTACAGGTCCATTGCATTATATTAAAAAGTAATGGGCTTATGTTACTTGATATACACATTTCAAATCAAAATAATAATTTAAAATTGATTTATATAAAAAATTCATTCAATAATATACATATATTCAAAAATTATTTTTACTAAAATATTTTCCAATAACCATTGTAAAAATGTTTTCAATATAAAGAAGAAAAATTCAATACAAAGCCTAATTTCAAACACCAACTTAAAGTATGGTTTTTATATTTCACATCAAAATTTAAAAATATAATATGTGCTTATTTATATGATTGTACATATAAATATTATTAGTTATATGATTACTTATTTGATGGTATGTATAAAATAAGATTAATTATATGATACACATATTTTTGTAACCTATGATGACACATATTGGATATATAATAGTGACTAAAAGTGGACGCTCAAGTTTGTTTTTGGGTCTCTTTGGGATTTCGTGTTTGGTTCGAATCTTTAGAAATTCGATTCGGATTTCGATAACCAATTTAAATTATTGTAAAATTTTCAAAATTTATCATATGCTTTAAATTTTTAAAAATCTATAAACAATATAATACGTTACATATTAATTGGAATAATAAATGTCAGAGTACCTAACTTAACAAATAGCAATTTATTAATTTATTATTTTATAATTAACTTCCTAACTCTGAATATACTACACAAATAGGGTTATATAAAAAAACATTCACGAATGGGCATGTAATTTTATAATATATTTAAGCATGTTTTTGTGTTGGTCCAATGCTAATCAAACAATAAATATGACGTACATACAAAATGTAAACGCAAGATTAGAAATCAAACCAAGTCATACACACCCAAAACCATAATTCTTCATAAAAGTACCATTTCATACAAACGCAAAACCATATAAATCCACTAGAGTTATGTATAAACCAAATATACAAGACTAGAAATAGAAGTACCTTTAGGATTTGTTTGGAAACATTGATAGTAGTAAAAAAAATAGTGTTGTTTGGAAACATTGATAGTACTATATTAGGAAAAAACTAATGGGTTATGATATTAAAAAAGTTAGAGGTCCATTACATTATATTAAAAAGTAATGGGTTTATGTTACTTGATATACACATTTGAAATCAAAATGATAATTTAAAATTGATTTATATCAAAAAATCATTCAATAATATACATATATTTAAAAAATGATTTTTACTAAAATATTTTCCAATAACCATTGTAAAAATGTTTTTCAATATAAAGAAGAAAAATACAATACAAAGCCTAATTTCAAACACCAACTTAAAGTATGGTTTTTATATTTCACATCAAAATTTAAGAATATAATATGTGCTTGTTTATATGATTGTACATATAAAACATTATTAGTTATATGATTACTTATTTGTTGGTATGTATAAAATACGATTAATTATATGATACATATATTTTTATAACTTATGATGACACATATTGGATATATAATAGTGACTAGAAGTGGGTGCTCAGGTTTGTTTTCGGATCTCGCTGGGATTTTGTGTTCGGTTCGGAACTTTAAAAAATTCATTTTGGATTTCGATAACCAATTTAAATTATTGTAAAATTTTTAAAATTTATTATATGCTTTAAATTTTTAAAAATATATAAAAAATATAGTATGTTACATATTAATTGGAATAATATATGTCAAAGTACCTATCTTAACCAATATCAATTTATTAATTTATTATTTTATAATTAACTTCCTAAATCTAAATATACTACACAAATGGGGTTATATAAAAAAACATACACGAATGGGTATATAATTTTATAATATTTTTAAACATGTTTTTGTGTTGGTCCAATGCTAATCAAAAAAGAAATATGACATACATACAAAATGTAATACAAGATTAGAGATCAAACCAACTCATACACACCCAAAACCATAATTCTTCATAAGAGTATCATTTCATACAAACTCAAAACCATATATATTCACTAGAGTTATGTATAAACCAAATATACAAGATTAGAAATAGAATTACCCAGCATACAAACCTTAATTTTTTGTGGACTATCAAATCGATCATTGTTATATTGATTATTCAACTGATCAAATTATTTGAAATGAAATATATTTTACCGTTCTACTTAAAATTCTTTCTATAATGTTTATATAATGTTTATAACTCACAACATTTTTTGGATGCTCCCGTTGCATAACACAATGATGAAATACATATTTAAACAATAAATAAAAATAGTTAAGATAGAACCGTTAAATTTTTTGTTTTTTGAAGTTTGTATATACTATAAAATATACACCTTCAAGATCTAGTTACTGGTTAAAGTATAGCTTCACATGATATACAATATCCTTTCTAATTATAGAAAACGAACCCGGTTAGGTTATTAGAGAACGAAGCCGATTTTCTATTATTAAATATTGCTACACTCATTTAATGATATATATATATTATTAAATAATGCTACACTCATTTAATGATATATATATATATATATATATATATTATAATATTATGAATCGTATAAATATATAAATAAATGAAAATGTGTTTCATTTTTCCGTTTTGCTGCATGTTTTTGAGTGAATTTGGACAAATTGTACATAAACCATATCATAATCCACAAATATTCACATTCGCCACTTTCTGTTTTCAACAATATTCATAAAACAATTCTATCCACCCTAATCACATTCATGGATGTATTATGCTGAAAATACTTGCACTATTAATCAATAGGGCCAATACCCTTTGGGGAAATTACCAAATATGACATAGAACTTGATTTTAACCTTAAACTTATACCCAAACTCGAATCAAATGCAAAAATAACCTAAAATTCTTGTGAAATTATAGTCAGTCCCTTGTAACAAAAAAACAGAAGTCATTTTTACGAATATACCCACATTACGACAAATTTTGTTTCTCCTTTATGTCGTGGATTTTTTAAGTAGTTTAAACTGACCATCCACTTCCTTTTTCATATCTGAAATCGCGTCTCGTTAAATTCTGCTACCGGTAAGTTATTTCTCATCTCTTAGAGTGTTTAGCCGCCGTAAAACCCTAATAATTGTAGTTTTGTTTTTTTTTCCCCGTTGATTTTTGCAGATCTGTAATCGCTGGTGTCGTTGAAGACCATATCTTCTCCGACCGTAAGTCATCCATGCTTTTGAGATCTGTAGAAGACGATTGTTGTAGTGTAATACAGAAAAAATACTCAGAAGACTTCCAAAGTCTTTCAGAAGACTTAAGACTTCCTAGAAGTCCTAGAGGACTTAAGACTTCATAGAAGAATTTCTGGAAGTCTTCGAAAGGACTTCAGACCAGGAAGTCTTCCAGACGACTTAAGACTTCGTAGAAGACTTCCTAGAAGTCTTCCAGGCGACATGAGACTTCATAAAATACTTTCTGGAAGTCGTCTGAGTAGTCTTCTCACTAAACTTTACATGCAAGTCTTTCAGTATTTGTCTTTAGAATAGTACGCTTGTTATGTGTTTGAGATTCTTGTTTTTGATTGTTTTGTAGACCGGAAAATGGATTTACCAGAACTCCCGCGGAGGCTATATACATTAGGGGAAGAGCCCAATGCAAACAAGAGTATTTTGTTTCATACTGATGACGTGAAGTTGTTTGCTGCTCTAACGCAAGCTCTAGAAGCTGTCGAATATGAGGAGCTGAAGGAGTCAAAGTTGGGAGTGTTCATCAAGTTCAAGGAGCTGAATTTTTCTTGGGGTTTCAAGACTGGCTCATTATGTACTCACTTTCCAACTTAAAATCATGAAGAAGTATGAGCGCTGGTGTCTTGTTGGTCCACAATTGATGAGGATTTCACTGATAGAGTTTGAACACCTCATTAGTCTGAATTGCGATTACACCAAGGACCTGAAAAATCCAAGGTGTGAGGTTACGAAGGAGATGGCTTTTTTTCTGGGAGTAGATGGGTGTTGATGTCGATGTTGGGTCAACAACTGACCTGATATTAGCAGCACTTAAGAGAAGCAAAAAGTGGCCTCGGAATGATCGCATACGGCTCAGATACCTTGCCATTTTCTGTTGATTCATTGAAGGGAGAAAGTTCTCAACTGCTACACGTGCTAGTCTTCCAAGGCTAGTGATGGATTTAGAAAAATTTTAAAATTATCCTTGGGGGAGAGTGGCTTTAAGATGCTGATGGAGTCTTTAAAGAGAAAAGATTTGGAAGCAAATTCATACACTGTTGAAGGATTTATTCAAGTTCTCCAGGTGTGGGTGTACTACTGTCTGCCCGAATTGGGTGCTACTTTAGGGAATCCCTTATCAAACAGACTATCTCCACCGTTGCTGGCTTACAAGGATGCCAAAGGCCGCATATGGTTTAAAGAGGCCATCTGCAGACATTCATCTGAAAATACAAAATAAACGGTGTAACCGCTCACATGGGAGCTCTTCTTAACAGTTGCAAAAATGTTTCACAACATTTAAAATCTAAGATAATTTTTTCTTAAGGTGGGAGATTTGACATATGAACTAGAGTTTAGAGAATAGTGATGTGAACTGCACGTGGGCTATAGTCTATCTGTCTTATGGTTACTCCTTCACAACATTTTTTTCTATCATCACCAAGATTTACTTGCTGATGAAACTGCTATCAGAATCAGTAAACCACTTTTTGTGCCACACATATGATTGGTGTAGCATGAGTCCAAATACCATATGTTCTGCTTCCGAGGAAATTTGACATCAACAACACGTCTTCCTTAAATTTGTATAGTTCAATCCTACCCAATCCTGGGCATTCACTAGAATGTCTAATTTGTGACAATTGAAACGTTTCACATTGTTTATTTTAAAGCTTGTGTTTCCTCGTCCTGCTTTGCCTCCTCTATATTCTCTTTTTCCACGACTTTGATAGAATCCATCTTGACTCTAAACTTGGCCACTTCGATCTCTTCCTCCTCCAGTTTCTTAACACATGCTGTTGATCACCATCATGCTTGCTGAGGTTATGCTTATGTACAAGCATAGAGATTCGTAGCTTGTTCACAGTGAGCTCTTTTATTCCTTTCCTCAATGTCACATACAACATATGTGAACTTCTCCACGAGGGTTCGAAGAATTTTTGTAACCACTTTTGCATCAGAAATCTCCTCCTATAAATTCTTCATACTATTTGCTACTACCATAGCTCGTGAGAAGTACTCCATAATTGTATCTTCCTATTTCATCTTAAGGATTCGAAGCCTCTGAAACTGAGCGCTTTGTACTCTCCTTTTACATTGATATGTTCTTAAATATATCCTTCTTCGCAATCATTTCAAAATGATAGAATTGTTTTGCGACTGAATCTAAGGAAAATTTATTCTCCTTGAGTTTTTTGTTGCACAAACTCGAATTTATGCTCCTGTTAGGATCACACTTCTTTCTGGTTGTGTCACTCCATTCTCGTTGAGTTCCCACCATTCTTTTGACCTCAACATATCGTCTATAATCATTTCACAATATTCATAATCATCAGCGGATTTGGAAATGCTCAGCGACGATTCTTTTCATTCCTTTTTTCTCCCTTGAGCTTACAACACATTAGTTTCTATCTTAAATCAAAGAATTGTGTAATAAAGAAGAAGAATTAAATGAATATATTGTTATCAAGGTTCATATGAATTTTGAAATAGAAACAGAGATAAAAACTCATGTGAAGGACTCCATGACTCAAACTATTTTTCTAAAAAGTAGGATGACTTGTTAAATTTGAAACAAATTGAAAACTAACAAACAAGCTGCAGCCTGCATAGTCGGAGATAGCTAAATACTTGGTTTCAGAGGTATTAAAAAAAAAGAATAAGAGTGGGCGGGGACGGCTTAAATAGTAGGATGGTGAGTACTTGAGTAGTTTGCTTCGGACCCAAAAGTTCAATTAAAAAATATATTTTACAATTTGTTTGAAATTTTTTAATAAAAAAGAAATAGACATAAATACATTTTATTTTTTCTTAAGTCGGCCTTGATAAGAGAAGAGAATGAGGATTAGGTTTCAGACTAAGTTTTCACAGTAACTAGGTTTTGATTAGTAGATTGACTATAAACCATTAGCAATATAGAAATTGTATGCTACAGATGTTGTATGCTATCATTAAATTATTTAATAAACGATTGGTAGAGCGGTAGAGAAGTAAGTTAAATTATACTTTTTCTTTCTTTTTTAGCATCAAAAAGATAAAATATTAAAATTAAATTATAATTATATGTGAAATATTTTTTTTAAACTAAAAATATTTTACGTATTAATTTAAAATATATATATATATATATATATATATATAAATGATATTTTGGATATAAACATAATTTTGATATTATTAAACAAAATCAATTATATATATTTCTATATATTATAAATGCAAATTCTCTACTCAAAGCTTTATATGAAAGTACTAAGTGAAGATTATTTGGAAAACATTAACATCTTGTAAATCTATACTATATTAAAAGGAGAATATCCTGAGTCCTAAAGCTATCCACGTAAGATCAAAAAATCTACCAATAAAAATCATTCTTTTAGCCATGTCAGCACTGCTTTGGCGAGATTTAGAGAAACTGGACATTCGTCTGGCCCATTAGACACACTATTCTCTTCTCTAACGAGTAGTTCAATCGTTTTCTCTTTGCTTTCATAATAAGTTTTCATAACACTCATAGAAACCTGCCTCACCTAAGGCTCATTAAATTCCCTTTCAACACTTTCTCTGCGACACCCAGAGGGTTGTGCTTTCCTGGAACTGCTACTGATATAACCAAACCGCCTCTTCCTCTCTCCATTAACGCAGATCGTTGGATGGATTTCCCAGCTGACCCTCTGCGGCCAAGTTTCTTGAAGTATCCGACAACTATGGCAAAAAACAGACACTTAACTGGTACGAGATGCCTTTACGTTTTCTCCTTCACTTCAACTTACGGTTTTTTTTTTCAGATCTTCGCCAAACACATATTGAATTCACTTATCCATGTTCTAATATACATGAGTCACTCCAATTTCAGAAGCGTAAGTTGGATGATGAACTGAGGCTGACCAAATCGGAATTACTTACTACCAAAAGATCAATGCAAAGAGATCTCCCTTTTGGCACATCTAAGAATCCCAGCTATTGTGAGTTTAGCATTTATTTTCAATTCAATCATCATAGACAATCCGTTTCTACTTCATCGCATCATGACCCTTTTTTGTCTGCTTGATTCCCCATCTCTAAGGTTTGAACGGGGCTGTGTGTGTATTTGAGAAATTGATGTTATAACTCAAAATCTTTGGCCATTTTCCAATGCAGTCCATGTCAGTTCGAAGCTTCAGAGATGGTATCGGATACAAATGATCAGTGTTCTTCGCCAGCCGATTTCAGCATTGAATGATCAATAGGTCCAGCCGAGGCCTTATCCAGAGAGTGCGTTGCGAGATTCTGCGTCCAATGCAGGCAGCATCTCCGCTCCGCTGCGGCTCAACACTTCTCCTATTGAGAGTTCAAAATTCTGCCTTTTACACATCTTTGTTTGATATTTCTCCTCTTTTCTCCGTTTCACCAACAAAAAATGCACTAGGTTCTGTTGTTGAGGGCTTTAGAAAGTCGTGAATGAAATATGTAGGTTAAAGTTTAATTCTTTCTTCTTAGGGTTGGAAAATTAGTTTGAATTTCCATAATATGTGCAACTTAGCTTAACTGTGATCTCAAATTTGTAAGCATGAGATCTGAAATTGGTTTTTCTGTGTAGGTTAGTGACTAATCTTCATGTGGGATTAGCTCGGTCAAAGAACCTTTGGTTAAGAAGAAAAATCACAGTCCATAAAACTTGCAGCCATTCCCTTGTGAGTTCTTTTTCTGTCGTTTTTATTGTTAGATAGTCATAGCACCACCGACTGTGGTCACAGAAAGATGGTGGTTGCTATTAACAGATTATTGTCGATGTTTCTTCTGAAAAATCAAATGTTTGGTTTGCACATGAGTCATACCAAGAAGAAATTTATTACAGGTTTCTCTTCCCAGCTCTTGGAGCTTTGCTTTTTGGTTACAAGATTGGTGCTACTTCTTGTGTCATTATTTCTATTAAGGTAACAGCTTCACCTTTTCCTAAAACTGTGCTTCGACGCGCATCTGCAGTGGCATTGTGTGCCCTTGATTTTATTACTGCATATGTATTCGTTTAGTTGTCTAAGCCCTTCGCAGTTCTGGTAGTTACTCTGTTTTTTTCTTTACTGTACAGTCTCCTACGCTAAGTGGGATCTCATGGAATGTTTTTGCTCTGTGTCGCTGGATTACCGAACTGGCTGTTGAGGTAGACTTCCTGTAGTTAGAAACCTCCCAAGCTCACATGTAACTCGCCATTCAGGAAGTTACGAGATAGCTTGCGTCTTATAAGAAGGTTAGCAATTACTTTTTGGCATGGCAGTATCCAAGGGGTATTTGACATATAGCCTACTCAATATTTGAGTCATAAATTCGTGAAAAGGATCATGCTTACTTTATTTTTTTTTGTTTAGGCACAAAAGTGTGCTTGGTGCTAGGAAGAACTAGAGGTACCAAAGTAAGATAACAAAAATTCCATCTCTATGTTCCATGCGCTCATGCATGCATTTGGAAAATAATTTTCCAGCCTGATTGTTGTATTGCTCTAATCTATGTTCCAAGGGTATGGCTGTTTGTAGCCGTCTTACAGAGACGCTTCGGGTACGCGTACAGTTTTGGGACGTCTTCGAAAATTACCTTGACTTTGATTACTGACAGTATTTGGTCTTTACTCTAAGGATGATGTATGTGCAAGAACGTGGCTTTTTAACAGGTCTGACTTCTTTTGCACCCATCATTGAAAGAGCCATGACGACTGTGGAAGAAAGTGGAGGCAAGTACCATGTTCTTCTCATAACCGCTGATGGATAGTTAAAGAAACCTGTGTTGGGACTGGAACCTGAGTTCAGTTATAAACATTCCTAAACATTTATATAGTTATTTTCTGAGCTTTATATTTTGTAGGTGACAAGAAGTGTTGATACAAAGCATGTGGCAGTCAGTCCACAAGAGCAGCATACCATTGAAATCAATTGGAAAGTAAACTATATTCTAACAATCAATGGATCCAAATCAATCAGCTCAAGACTTGCATGTCTATTTTCTCTCTCTATATATATTTGAATTGTCAAGGACTACCCTCAACGTTAAAATTGTCCTCAAGTTACTTTTTCTTAAATGACAGGAGATGTATGGGGACTACTTGAAGCTCATATCAAGAGTTGAGATCCTAGAACATTCACAACAGTACTTAGCGTGATTCATTACATATCTTGAAAAGTAAATGCTTACTCCAAGTCTCCAGCTAATTAACTCTTCTGTCTTTAGGCATTTGCTAGGTGAGCCGGTATGGGAGTGGATGAGCTTGAGCAGCTAGAACTTCAAGTAGATACATCACGAAGGCAAATAAGATCCTTAAAGGTATACGCAATCTCAAGAACCACAAGCTTATATTTGATTTGGTCCAAAGAGAATTTAGAACAGTACCAAATCTTGGATTTGTTTTCTCATTGCCAGGCCCGTTCGATCCGTGATCAACTCTCTGACCACAAAACAAAGGTACATAAAGAGCCTCAGTGTTCAATATCTCGATATAAAACTCTAAAATTGATTTATTTACAGGAGGAAATGATATTGGAAACCAACAGAAGTAGTACTATCAAAATCTTATAGCCCAAGAAATCGAATTCATTTGAGATCTTTTACAACATTGCCCGTCTTTCTCTCTCCCTCTCTATCTTAGTTGGAGGAAAGCGATGCATCCCTTAATAAATCATAGGAGCTTCTTCTGCAAAACATCATCAAGAACAGCATCAACAAGGCATGAGCTCTTATCAAGGAAACGTTCCAAGTTAAGAAGTGGGTTTCTTCAGGCCTTTACAGGGCAATGCAGCATTGCAGATGAGGTATTCATCATAGAAAAACAGTGAAGAACCAATCAATCGACCTTCTATGGTCAGCTAGACTTTTTTTGTTTTTATGTAACAACATAATGTTATCAACGGGTTCTTCCCTTGATGGATGGTCTGAAAAATACATAGCAATCTATACGTATGTGTGTTCTATAGACAACATAGTATGGTTGTGTCATTTGTTTTCCAAGAGAACAATAGTTCATGATTACTAAACACTAATATAATTAGGCTGTAATGTCACACTCCATATTTTTTTTTTTTGCTCCTAAAATATATAAATATTTTTGAACTTGATAAAAATACAAAAAAATTGTGGGAGCATTTTTTTAATTATTTTAAAATATTGTAGAAACTTAGCCCGTCTCAGGAGCATATCTTTATCGTATCAAGTGCACTTGAAATATCAACTGCTATTCCTGTTTTGATTTTGCAAAAAAAGCACAATGTCCCATCCTCTCTGGCTCTCTCTATACATAAAATTTTGGATGCACTTGAATGGGAAACAAATAAACAATAATTGATGCACGGGATCTATTCACGGCTGATAGATGCACAAGACCTGATAGAATGCTATCTGACCACTTATAGATGCACAAGTGCAACAATAATATGTCACTGATCCATCATACAAAATTTATTTTCGTTATTTTAAGTGAAACATAATAAATTATGTTTTACAGTACCTTTTCCCTTCTACTGCCAAAAAGAAAAGAATAGTTTTCAGATCAACAGTAAACAAAAAAAAAAATTCCGAGAAGATAAAATTGCTAAATTAGCCAAAGACAGTGTGATTTTAGTATTTGGCTAAGGAAAATTTTGAATAAAAATATTGTTAGAGACACACTTTTAATCACAGTTAGCATACATTCAGATATACCACAATCAAACATAAAATTTAGCACACAATTAAAAAATATTTTGCAAATACTGAAAGATAAAGTATTTCCACTGAAAATAAAATAGTTGATTATCATAAAATATAGTTGAAAGCAAATAAAAATTCAAACACGTAATGATTTATAAAAAAAGGTCAAATGTTATTAAATTTAAAATATATGATCTAACTAGAAAACAAATTATATTTATTATTTTCCATATAAAGTAATATTTCAGATGTGTTTTATAAACTTATAATATATTGTAATATAAAATAATTATTGTGTAAATTCATCCGCTCGTAGGGCGGGCCAACCCCTAGTATTTTTAAGTACTTTTCCAATCAACATTAATAAGGAACGTGATGATTTTGCAAACCAAAACCTTACAGATGATCAAAGAGCATAATATTCAGAGCATTCTTAAAGAATATTTTTCTTGATTTACAACATGGTTAGATAAAGACATCCAAATAGACTCTTCACTCTTGTCAATTTTTGTTTGTAGACAACAAATTTGAAACGAAGAAACAACTTTTTATAGACTTTCAATATTCATCAACACCAAATCATATATCTTTTAACAACCAAAGTTCATATCAGAAGAAAACGAAGAATGTAAGATAGAAAGGGATGTGTGTACTCCTTTGTCTTTTAACCTTTTAAGATAAACCTAAAAGGACTTTGAATACTTCCACTAGATTGCTGTTGACAAGTGCCTTTAACAATCTAAGCTTTCCTCTAGAGTACGGTGGATACCTGATGGCTGCATCTCCTATAAAGCTTTTGTATAGAACAGCTTTCTTGTGACTGAAGGCATCAAATGAGAATTTACCATGGTAAGAACCCATTCCACTTTCACCAACTCCTCCGAATGGTAAAGTGGGAAGTGAAAGCTGCACAATGTAGAATATGTTTAGATGATGATCAAGCTTTAGGTATGATGATAAACTGCTAATAGATCAGATAAAGCTAGTGTATTTTACATGAACAGCTATGTCGTTGACAACAATGCCTCCAGCTGAGACTGTCATGGCGAATCTCTCTTTCAGCTTCTCGTTTTGGGTAAACAAGTACGCAGCAAGTGGCTTAGGTCGAGAACGAATCACGTCAAAACACTCTTCCAAGTTGTTGAGCTGAGCAGAACAAGAATGTATGTCACACATGAAATCCAAATCGATGAAGCAGAGTCTGTATAGAATGGCAAATGGTTCTTACCGTGAGAATTGGGAGGAGAGGGCCAAATATTTCTTCACTCATGATCTGGGAATCTAATGGCACGTCGAGCAAGATGGTTGGAGCAATTTTCCTTAAATATGTAGAAAAAGATTAACCTAAGGGAAAAATGATGTCAGTGATGAATATAATAAAAGAGGAACGCACAAGTTCTCTCTGCTCTGTTGACCACCATGGACGATTTTGTCAGAAACATCCTTTTCCTCTAATAACTTGGACAGACGATCAAATTGATTAGAGTTTACAATACGTGACATATCTTTGGACTCCATAGGGTTCTTCCCGTAAAACGCTTCCAGTTCTTTCTTCATTGCATCAATCTTGAGAAGAAAAGAGAAAGATCAGTTACAAAAGTGAAGCAAGGATCAATCTAAGTTCTTAGGCTTACCACTTTTGGAGCATATTCTTTTGTTGTCAAGATGTAGTCTGGAGAAATGCACGCCTGCCCATTGTTGCAACCCCATTTTCCTACAATTATCCGCTTGACAGTAATCTTTGTAGACAAAAAAAAAGAAGAAATATTTGCATTAGCCTCCGAACAAAGAAAACACACTGCAGTGTTTCTGGATGAAGAAGCCAGGGTATAAAAATAGTAATCTTAAGTACTTTCAAATTGGTGTCTGAGTCTATAACAACAGGAGATTTTCCTCCAAGCTCCAGGACAACAGGCGTGAGATGCTTCGCAGCTGCCGTCATTATAATACGCCCAATTCTTGAACTACCTAACAAAGCAAGATTGAAATTTTTTAGCCTCATGAAATAAATGATAAATCTCACTTGAAGTACGTTTCATATTTGTTTAGTCTCTAGTATCAGGTTTCATATTTGGCTTAGTCTCCCGTATCACTAGATGAGAGCATGAAGCTGCGGAAAATCATTAAGGTTGGAAAAACAGAAGCTGATCCGCAGGAATGAAAGGAAACAGATTAAGCCGAAGTTAATATGAACCTGTGTAGAATATTTTGTCCCACTTCTGTTCCAGCAGCAAAGTTGTTTCAGTAACAGCACCTTCAACAACTCTCACTCCAGAAGGGTCTAGATACTGTTCCAATAACTTTGCGAGTAGTGAGGACGAAGCTGGAGCCAATTCTGATGGCTTTAGGACAACAGCATTCCCAGCAGAAATTGCCCCAATAACAGGATCAATAGACAAAACTTGCAAGAAAAACAAGAAACAGTAAAACGGCGTCAGAAATTATACTTAACATAGAGGGAGAATACAAATCAATCAAAGACTGCTTAAACATACGGAAAGGGTAATTCCAAGCGGAGATTACAAGCACAACTCCAAGAGGCTCGGACACAATCTCTGCTGATGCAGGAAACGTTGTTAGAGAAGTCTTTGCCTGAAAGAAAGAAAGAAAAAAAACACAGTCAGTAGTGATTAATGGGCTTAACACATTTAAAAACAAACTTTGCATATAAACTCTATTAAAAAAGACACCTTATCTGGTGCCATCCATTTCTTTAGCTGCTTAAGAGCTAACTTGATGGAGTTTCTCAATAGAGCTACCTGCACACTCCAAATATTTAATTGACCATCATAATCGAATAATTAGCTACTGAATTGCATCGTTAATTGTTTTATATAACTCAAAATGTAATCAAAAAGCTAATTACTTGATTAATGACCAGATTACAGGAATGACAGGAATAGAAAGCTATCAAACAGAGGCGACTTATGCTGGTAACATTAAATGAGAAAGGACAAATTTCGAGAGCTCTGCGTTGTAGTTCATTGGATTTAACTATGACACACACAAAGTTAAGGTACAAAACTCAATAAAATACAGGTTGGTTGATAAAATTAATTGCCTACGGTCCATAGGTCAGTAAGCTCAGTAGTTTTCAATAGGACCCAATACTTTAATCTTTTAGTATTGGTTCCTTTCAAAGTCTCACAAACATAAAGTTTACCTGGAGTCTAAGTTGATTCCCTATAACACATGAAGAAAAAAAAATATAAAAGTTGCATTAAAGTCTCTAACCTACGCAGTGCTTGTACAAGTGTCGAACCACAACATCATGGTCACAAAACTAGGTGATATCACATTAAAGACACCGACCACAAGTAAGACAAAGCGAACGAGATCTCTAGTCTAGTTCAATTTTGATGAAAAGACATGGTAAAAGTGTGTTTTGACCTCGTAGACGGAAGACTCGAGCTCAGGTTTGCCGAGATCGTCGTGGAGAGCGGACACGATCTCAGGCTCGTGGTTGTCGCAGATTAGGAGAAGCTTCTTAAGCTGAGAGACTCTCCACTCGTAACCGAGAGTTACTCCGGCATCAAAGTTCTGACGAAGCTCCGTCATCAGGTTGCTCGCATCCGCTGCTTCGAAAACCTTAGCCATTGCAGAGAAGTCGTACACGCTTACGTAAGCAACCACCGGGGTTCACGGGAGGGAAGGAGGGAGAGAGAGAGAGAGAGAGAGTAGGAACAAATATTGAGTTGGGATCCCAAGATAATATGAATTGATTTTGTTAGAGTAAACGAAATAAATAGGTTTACACAGTGCCAACACCTTGACGTCTGCTCCTGCTAAAACGAGACAATTCTCTTCCTATTAGGATTTTGATTTTTCTTTTATACAAAAGATGCGCTTCAATATTTTCTTATCTCTTATTTATAAGGGATTTTCTTTTGAAAATGAAAAAAGAAACGCATGATATACTTTTTTAAGATAAGAAATTGATAAAGATTTTTCATGATTTTATTTTTTAGCTCTTATTTTCATGATCTTTTTCTTCTTTATATAGATAAGCATCCGTTTCAATATTTATCTTTTTTTTTCTTCTGCTCTGCGTTTCAATATTTATCATCTTCCCATATTTGTAAAGAGAATTTAATAAAAGAAGAAAATTGGTGAATATTGTTTTTCGAAGAAAATTTAATAAATGAAAAGAAATATATATATTTTTACTTTAAATTGACACTATCTATGAAAGTCTCTTAGATCAAATGGTTTAACTAAATGTTCATTAATGTTTTTTATACCAAAATGTTTGAATTTCAATTTTTGGGAAATGTAAAATTATGTGAATTAACGAAGAAAATACTTACAAGAGATATACAGTATAACATAAGGTGCACTGTCAAGCATGAATCCCATAAAAGCACTTAATTGATGTAGCCAAGCTTGAATGCTCATACGACATGTAGAATTGTCGGCTGTAAAATCATTTGTTATATTTCTCATAATTGTAATAGTATAATTATCCAGCGTTATAGGAAAAAAAATAGGTAACTATCTTACTTATGTGACTTGATTTTTTCATTATACTAGGCATGTATTTCAATATTCATGTTTATCCCATATTTACAAAGACAACATTTTTTTGTAAAATGAAATACATAGAATCTATCTATCTATACTATTATTTATGAAGTGATTTTGCTTACTTGTCATGTTCTCCATAGTTTTAGCTTATTTTGCTTATTTTTCATGTTTTTTTTAGTTTTAGAAATTTTTGGTTATTTATTATATGCTTAATAATTTTAATTATTAGTTGTATATATATATATATATATATATATATATATGATTTTACATGCTCCTCAAAAATTTAGGTTTAGTCATATTTTATGGTTAATTATTATTCTTAACAAATAATTTTAGTGATTTGGCTGATAATTTATAATTATCTTGATAATAATTTTAAAAAATAATGATTATATCATAGTAAAATTTATATTATATTGAATTTATTTAAATACTGTGTACATATGTTAATATTATATTTAGTTTAGTAATATTAAACAGGCTTTACTCTGAAAAAGATGGCAAAGAATTCAAAAAAAATAGTTATGCTATTATTTGTGAAATAATGTTTTGCTCACACGTTAAAACTTAGAACATTTAAATTTTTATTATCCTTAATAAATAATTAAATTATATTATTAATATATAATTACCCTAAATTAAAAACGAAATTTCATTAAGTTTATAATCATCATTATCTAATAAGGTTCTATATTATTTATCCAAAAATATTTTATTTCATAATATTTTAAAAATAAATATAAATCCATGTATATAGTTTTATGTATATATGAATGTTTTCATGTTTATTTTACATAATAAAATATATGTACTAAAAATATTTATCTTATATACCATTTTTACTAATCAATAAATTATTACATAATTCAAAATCAGAAATTTAAATTGATAATATGTTGTTTTGTAAAATTATAAAGCCAAGTTCGGGCAAAACACTTAGTCTATTTTAAAAAGAAAGAAATGTGATAAACAGAAAAGAAATATTTTTTTTGATCAAAAACACAGAAAAGAAATATATTATTCGCTTACTAAAAAGAAACGAGTCTTACTTTTCTTTGTATAATGGCGTTTCAATAGTTATACCTTGGATATGATGTTTAAAAGTATTATTTTAAAATGAAAAGGAGAATATATTTTGTAAAGGAAAGAAATGTAGATAATGTTTGTGCGTGTACGCATGGCAGAGACAAGAAAATGGCGTGTTGGTCTTACTCGCGGAGCATCAGCGAACTCGCAACTCACGTTTGATCGCGTTCGTGCACGTGCATTATGAGCGCGTGCTACGTCTCCTCGTGTAGTCGTGTGATGTGTAATGCTCTTGGTGAGAGAGGGTAGTAGAACTTTGGCAAGCTTTGGATAGTTAGGCGAGACTCTCTAGTGAGCATTCATATGGGTGGGTGGGGTTCACCTGCCTGCTTGCCTGCTCGGTCAAGGGTTGTTTATCGTTTCCCCCCCCGGTTCGGCTCGGTTAGGATAAAATGGAATAGCAAAAACTACGGTGCAAATACAGTTGAGCAAATCTGCTGACAGAAATTACAGACAATAAAAAAGCGTAAAAGTTATATACTGAAAACTGAAAAAAACATCATTACGATCTTCTCTAGTAAAACAAGGGTCAAGGTCTAATATACCTTAAAAGATTAACTATTTTAGATTTAGTGTTTAGATTTGAGTGAATGAATTTAAAAAATGAATAAATTAATATTTAAATTTAGAAATAAAATGTAAAAATAGTTCAAAAAAAACATTTAGACTTCAAAATAAATTTTGAAAAAAAAAAAACATTTTGAAAAAGAAATTCAAAAAGTCAAATTGATAAATGTATTATTCAAGACTAATAAAAGAAAAAAAATAATGGTTTTATTATTATTTATCTAAATAATATTTAAATATATATAAAGCAAGAAATAAGAGTCGTTTACCTTTTCATATTTTTTTTTTCTTTTTGTATGAAAAACCCCATTTTAGTATCTTTTGAGAGAATTGCTCTTTAAAATATATTTTTAATAAACATTTAATTCAAATTTAGTAAGATATTCGTAAATTTATATATTTTTGCAAGGTTACCTAAATGTGTAAGAATGCATTTTAAATACACATTTATGAAAGGTCCCTAAATTTCATGAAGATACTATACATATTTATCAATATCTTTCTTAATTTTAGGAAGACACTATACATATTCTAAAGATATCCTGCACATTCAAGATTATCTCCTAAAATACTGATATAATGCATATTCAATAAGGTTTTGTTAAACTTTTCTTTAAGAAAGATTATTTTTTTTGTCAGCAACAAAACAAACTCATATATATTATGCGAACCAAACTGGAATCTCCGCATCAATATGGACAATCTGAAACTATCTTCATCAACTGAGAACAATCTGTTGCATAAGTAATATTGTATTGACGTAAATTCTTCATACATTCCACTGCCTAAATAAGTACCTCTATTTCCGAGTGCAGTGGTGTCTGACTTGCTCTTATTTTCCTCGCTTCCATTAAACCTTCAAAACCTTCAAGTATGCTATACCTCCCTTGACCAGAAAATAACTCATGGGATTTCCACGACTCATTCGTAAAACACTATCTATCTGGTATAGATGGGAATGTACCTAGGTTTTGCTCGTGATCGAGATTGTTTGATCCCCTGTTTCAGTGAGTTTGACGCGTCACTCCAACGTGAAGACTCGGTCTCTTACAGAATGAGAGTATCATGTGGGTCAATGTTCAGATTACTAAATACCTTGTTATTTCGTACTTTCCATATGTACCATAACATCCAAGCAAAATGATGATATTCTATAGCCGGAGATATCCTCCAAAACAAGTGATCCATATATGTAACAGTGAGACTGTGGGTAAAACTGTTGGGTTTGATGAAATCCGCGAGAGCACTCAAACCTGAATTGCTGGTGGACATTCGAAAAAAACATGATTGATGGGTTCCTCAGGTGCTCCACACCGTGCACAAATTGTTCCCCCATGTAATCATCTCGCTCTTAAGTTGGTCTTAACTGATATACATCCTGAAACCAACTGCCATAAAAATTAATATATATTTTTTAAAATCATTTTTTTTAGAAAAATTGTAGTTTTCTATAAAGAATTATATGTTAAATTAATAATTATAAAGATTATACATTTAAAACTATATATTTAGTTATAGATATACATCTATATGTATATAAGTTGGAGCGGATCGAATATCCGCATATAATTTATTTTTAGTATTTGTGATTTTCTTTTCCTGAAGGGATAATAATATTTAATATTATCTTTGGTTCAGAAATTTACGGATATCCAAATTTTTCGGATCGAATCAAAACGAATAACAAATCTCGAATCAAATTTTTATTTTTACGTTTTCATTATAAACACTTAATTATGCATCTTTATCATTGCCAATAAATCCAACAAGTATTCAACCCATATTAACATCAACTCTATGCACTGTTTAGTGATCATGCTCAGTGGCGGAGCCACATGAAGGAAGTGGTGGGCAGTTGCCCCTGATGAAAATTTTAAATTTAATGTAATTTCTGTAATTTTTTAGTTTTGCCCCTGCTTATATATTATTTTTTGTTAATAGTTTTTGTTTTGCCCCGGATAAATATGTATTTTAGATCCGCCACTGATCATGCTGTAAACATGTTGACATCTTGTACTAGCTGGGAGTCATGTAAATATGCTTATATGCGGCTGAAGATATTTGTCATTCCTCAGTTTTTGTTATTTCACATGCATTAACACGAATAAAGGGGCCTCCCCAAAATATCCAAATATTTCAAAACCCACCCAGCAACATAGTAAGTCCGCCCAGTTTTAGCATACATGCATCACCAATCCCGAGTCATTTGTAAAAAAATGACATAAGTCAAAAGAAAAAGGACAAACGATTCTAATGTATCAGTCACGTGATAGATATATCAATGAATAATAACATCTCGAGAAGAAATGACATGAGTAAGATATCCCCCATATATATAAGACAATAATTATTAAAAATAAAGTGTCCCACAGCATTAAAAATAAGTCGACATGATATGGTACAATCATCCAAAATATTATAACCAATTTTATTTTATCCACTAAATAAATTTTATTATCATCTAATGAAATATCATTTCAAGAGTGAGTTCAAGTACTCTTCTTCAGTTCTTTTTTTTTTTTTGTTGCTTATCTGCATTGGCGACAATATATAGTAGTACCAAATGTAAAAAAAGGAAGAAACTTTTTATTATTTTTCCTGAAAAGTAACCTAATAAAATACATGAATAAAAAACCTTTTTTTTTCTTTTTGGCATGAAATGCCTAAAGAAGCTTAAATAAGAAAAGGAAGCCCTAATGGGAAGAGGGACCAAAACAAGAGTTAGTAGATCTTGACGTGGCAAGTGCAGCGAAGTAGAGGAAGGAAGTAGCGATCGTCGTAGAAGCCCAAAATGACATCAGAACACTCATTTCTCATGTTGACGAAAAGGTTGCAGCATTGGTCACTCACACGAAATCTCCCTGTGTAGTAACTTAGCTCTATCTGTTGCTTACATACTGCAGACGGCCCAAATTCGGCCATGCAGTTAATGAAATGCCCCAACGGATTCCAGTTCTGATAATGAGGCCATGGAGTTGATGGCGTTGTTGGCTCTTCTGGAGGGGATTGTGCTGGGATTGGTTCGTGTGGCGGTGGTGGAGAGGGAATAACCTAAAAAAAAATTTATATCAAAGGCAGAAATCTCAATGAAAATGGTTTTAGATTAATATCTCATAGACAACTGTAATACGCTGATAAATATAAGTATATAACATTCATCATCGTTAGAGATGTTAAAAGGTGTTTTGGTAAAAAAAAGTTTTAATTTGAATTGATGTTTTCAATATTCACTGCAAAAAGAAATATTAGGTTTGTTCTTTATTGTGCTTTATAATAAGTGATTAATTCTCTGATTGTTGTCTTCGTCATTATTCACTAATATAAACAGGGTTATGATAACTATTTTGTAACTTATATTAATTTATTTATGCATTATGTCAAAATATCATATAGACTAAAACGAGCATGTATCAAATAAACTGATTTATTAGTAAAAAAAATATATTCTTGACGTTAACAAAGTTATACTAACCAGAATTGATGTTTTAGGAAGTGGAGGAGACATTTTTGGAGCTGGAGGTGGAAGTGATGGTGTAGGTGATGGCGGAGAAATTTTAGAAGTCGGTGGAGGGGATGGTTTTGGAGGCGGAGGAGACTTTTTTGGAGTTGGAGGCGGAGGTGAGGGTTTAGGAGGCGGAGGTGATTGTTTAGGAGGCGGAAGAGATGGGCTAGGAGGTGGAGGAGACTTCTTTGGAGTTGGACGTGGAGGTGAGGGTTTAAGTGGTGGCGGAGCCATCTTAGGAGTGGGGGGAGACGATGGAGTTGTTGGCTTTCGTGACGGTGGTTGAGGAGGTGAAGGGTAAGTGATAGAAACGGCGGCTCCAGATCCGTTGTTATAGGTACATTTCAAGACTTTGGAATCTCCGAAATGAAATTTACCAGGGTATAAATGGGGTTGGGGTTGGCCGGCATTCATTAGCGTCTCCTCATTAGAGACTTCTGAAGGTTTCGGCCAACCTCCCATCGTTGTGGTCGGTGTTACAATGACACAGAGGAGAGCTACGACGACGATAGTGAAGCTTTTCATTGTTGAGCGTGTGCAAAAATGAATTGAGTGGGAATGAAACTTGTGGAATGAATTATATAGACGGACGTTTCTCTTAACCTATTTGTGCGATGCATATAGGTTTTAAAATATATTTTACCGGATCTTATCAGATACTGAAACTGAATTCTCGTTATAATATCTTTCTCCGATTCTTCTTGAAAATGTCAATCGCGTGGTTTTCTATAAAATGTGTTTGAGATCTGATTATGTCAACAGAAATATCATGTAAAAACGAAAAAGAAGCTAAGATATACCTGTAGAAGTGAATATGTCGTTTTGGGGGAATATGCTTTTTATTGTTACGTTCTAACTTCTCTTAATCATGACAAGGATAACAACCTAATTTTTGTTCAAATAAACCCTAGAGGTGATTTTTTCTTCCTGTTTTTCTGCATGGAAATTGAAAATAGCAGTTTTTTTTTGTTGAAAAATTGAAAGTAGCAGAGTTTGAAAACATAATATATAACTAAAATGAACAAATCTTCTACCATTGCTGATGTATACGAGCCTTCTTGCTCAACCAGAGCTTTATAGTACACAAACTAATTTTGAGTTAATTGCTGATGTATACGAGCCTTCTTGCTCAACCAGAGCTTTATAGTACACAAACTAATTTTGAGTTAATATATTTTACAATTTTGATAAACATTAAATTGTATTTTCACGTTAAAGAAGTAAGTCAACCTCTGTAATTGGTGTCACAATCGCTAGAGAAATGACATGCGTTCTTAAGTGGTGTTATTGGTTGTATAACTTGAAGTCAATTCCAATAAATTTAAAGTTGATCATATTTTAAATTTTCTGATTCATTTGATAATTTAGGATATATGATTTATCTAACTATTTTTAAATCCATGTCAGTGAAAAAATGAAATCTACAGAATATCATTTGAATTCTATGATAGAATTGGATTTTGTTTCAGTGTATCCAATATCTGAATCATCTTATTCCTTAAAGTTTTGTTCCATTTTAGAAACCAACGATAAAATTATTTTGATAAGAGCACAACGATATACCAGTTATTTTAAAATGAAAAATAGATGCGATGATGTTGGGTCACGTTTGGCCACAACGGAATCACATGAGGAGACAAGTAATCTGAATCTTAACAAAGTGCGCAATCAAGTTTATGAATATATAATTTTTAGGAATAGTTTGCAAAATACCCTATTAGAATTTGAAATTTGAAAAATACATTATTTTTATTTGTTTTTCAAAACTACCAGTACAAGAAAACATCGGTATTCTGAGGGACATTCCGAAGAAAACTGATTTCCTCGGAATTTTCTGACCAAAAACCAAGGAAATTCCGAAGAAACCCAAAAATGTGGTTTTCGCGGAATTTTCTCAGAAAATTCCGGAGAAGACACATTTTCTCGGAATATTCCGGGAGAATACCGAGGAAACCGTGTCTATCAGAAAAACCCGACGGAGAAATGTAAAATTTTGAGGACATTTTGTAGCCGTTAGAGAGCCGTTGGGAGAACCATTGGGGAATTTTAAAAATTTCGAGGAAGTGTAGGTTTTCCTCGGAAATTCCTCGAAATTTCCTCAGTATATGGGCAGGATTTCATCTATAAATACAACCACCCTCTTTCTCTTCATTCACTCCGTTTCTTCTTCTTCTCTTCTACTATCACCAAATTGATATAAAAACATGTCTTCTTCAAACTATTTTCGTTCTTGGATCGATCAACCTCATTTGGATCCGAAGACGAGATTGCTTACGGAAGAATACCAACGAGATATAACCGAATTCATGGGGTTAGTTTGCTGACAACCAGAAACAGTGACAGAAACAGAAACAGGTAAGTTAAGATGTCCTTGCTCTAATTGTAAAAATAGAAAGGTTATTAAAGAGTGGGATGTTTAAACTCATCTATATTTGAGTGGGTTTACACGAAGTTACAAAATTTGATATCATCATGGGGAAACTAATTATGAACTTGGTTGTACTAGCGAACCTCAGCCGGCAGTTAGATTAGAAGAACCAATTCGAATAGATGTAGATTATGGTGTAGGTACTGAGCAGATGGTAAATGATCATTTTAGAGGGGAAGATTCACCCATTTCAGAAGCTAGGAGATTTTATGATATGTTGGATGCTGGAAAGCAACTATTGTACGAAGGTTGCAGAGACGGTCATTCAGCTTTATCATCTGCTACAAGACTGATGGGCATTAAAACATATTATAACTTGGCTGAAGATTGTGTGGATGCGATAGCTGATTTTGTTAAAGGTATTCTACCTGAGGATAATGTAGCTCCAGGTTCATACTACGAGGTTCAAAAACTCGTAGCTGGTGTTGGTTTATCTTATCAGGTAATAGATGTATGCATCGATAACTACATGATTTATTGGAGGGCGGATGACCAGCGGATTACATGCAAATTTTGTGGAAACCCTCGTTATAAAGATACAAGTGGAAGAGTTCCAGTGCCATATAAAAGATGTGGTATTTGCCTTTGACGAAAATGTTACAGAGGTTGTATCTTTCGGAACGCACAACGCAACAAATGAGATGGCATGCGGAGCACTCAACATATGGTGAGATTAGACATCCTTCAGATGTAAAAGCGTGGAAGCATTTTCAATCAAAGTATCCCGACTTTGCGTATGAGAGAATAAATGTCTACCTTGAATTATGTACTGATGGTTTCAGCCTGTATGGAAAGAGTGGAAAACAATATTCTCTATGGCCAGTCATTGTTACACCATACAACTTACCCCAAACTTGTGCTTGCGACGAGAGTTTTTGTTTCTCTCCATTCTCGTTCCCGGACCAGAGCATCCTAAGAGATCACTTGATGTGTTTCTTCATCCACTAATATATGAGTTGCAACAACTATGGGCTGAAGGTGCTGAAACATACGATATTTCGTGTAAAGAGAACTTTCAAATGCGGGCAGTACTAATGTGGACAATAAGTGATTTTCCAGCATATGGTATGTTATCTGGATGGACAACGCATGGGAGGCTATCATGTCCATATTGTCAAGATGACACAAATGCTTTCCAACTAAAGAACGGAAGAAAAACGTGTTGGTTTGACTACGACAGACGATTCCTACCACCCGATCATCCATACCGTCGGAGTAAGACTTTGTTTAGGAAGAACAAGTAGGTGTTTGATGGTCCACCTGAGGAAGTTAGTGGGAAAGGTTTGAAGACACAACTAAGAGATTATGGTGCAGCAAGGACGCCAGACGTCGGTGGACATGAGCGTTTTCCGGTAGAAAACGCTCATGTCCATACTGAGAGGATCATCTGCTAAGACATAATTTAGATGTCATGCATATTGAGAAGAAATTTTTGACAATCTCATGAACACGATCCTTAACGTTCAAGGTAAAACAAAAGATAATTTGAAGTCAAGACTGGATTTAGTTGATATATGTGCTCGTTCAGAACTTCATGTTGATAGGAATGGTAGAGCTCCTTTTCCCATATACTGACTTGATGCAGAGGGAAAAGATGTGTTCTTTGATTGGATTTCAAACGATGTGGAGTTTCCAGATGGTTACGCATCTAATTTGCGTAACTGTATCGACATAAAGGAAGGAAAAATTATTGGCTTGAAAAGTCACGATTGTCATGTGTTGATGCAGCGCCTCCTTCCATTTGAATTCAAGAAACTATTACCACGAAATATTGATGAAGCAATTGCAGGGATAAGTGCTTTCTTCCGCGATTTATGCACGAGATCAGTGACTCTTGAAGGGATTGAAAATTTGAAGACTAACATAGCCGTGATTCAGTGCAACCTTGAGAAGATATTTCCTCCCTCATTTTTTGATGTTATGGAGCATCTTGTTATTCACCTGGCAAGAGAATTGGAACTTGGTGGTCCTGTGCAGTATAGATGGATGTATTTATATGAGCGGTATATGTTCCATTTGAAGAAGATGATGGAAAATTTAAGTAGGGTGGAAGGTTTTATAGTCGTATAGATGATCAAAGAAGAAATTTCAAACTTTGCCGAGTACTACTTTCCAGCAGAAGTTCAGACCAAAAACAGAAGACCTGCTCGGTATGATGATAGAGGCGAACGGGCAACATATCATGTTAAGGTTCCAGACATTTTCACAGATGTTGGACGACTTAGCGGAAAACCAAAGGACCGTCGACTTACTGAGCAGGAGCGAAGTCATTTGCAAACATATTTGCTCACCAACTGCAAATATGTTCTTTCATATGAGAGGTAAGTTTATTATCTTACAAAATTTTATTTTAACAAATTGACATTTAAATCTTAATTAATTATATTATTTTCATCATGTGTACAAGATTTTCATGGCAGAAAAGCGGTTCGAATATAGATACGCCACAGAGGCGGAACTAGAAGAAATGAAGCAGGGAAAATTTGCTGGATGAATGTTTACTTATGTGAGTGTCTTTAACAAATTAAAATATCATTTATCACATACTTATACTAATTCATACTTATTGATATAACCTACATATGTGCTATTAATAAGTGTCTGCTGGTTTGGCCAGAGGTGAAATATTTGACGATTGGATACGCGAGATGGTGGTTGGCCCAAACTGTGTTGTGAAGTCATATCTGAGATTTTGTACTCGAGGATATGCATTCACAACTGAAAACATGAGACGTTTGCGTACGACCTATGATGCTTGCGTTTGTTCTGCATCAGGAGATGATGTATACTACGAACACATATAGGAGATTATGGAAATTAAGTATTTGGGAATGCTTGGATTGCGCTGTACTGTTTTCTATTGTGATTGGCACGACAGCACTCCAGACCGAGGTGTGAGAACAGATGCCTTTGGTGTTACATCAGTACATTCGAGGCGAAAGTTGCAATATTATGATCCTTTCATTCTTGCTTCTCAGGCCGATCAGGTAAGTAAATGTTAATTATTTAGAATGATTGATCATAATTTATACATTTACTAATAATTTTTAAAATGCTACAGGTTTGTTATATCAAGTACCCCCGGGTAAGGAACAGAGATGATCCATGGGTTATTGTTACAAGAGTGAACCCGAGAGGCCGAGTTTAGGGAAGTTCTGAGCTGGAAGATCCACTACAACCAATCACATCCGGCAACTTAAGTGCAGCAGAAGATGTAGCTGAAGGTGGCCTTGTAGTCGATTTGACCGACTTCGCAGAGGAAGCCGTCGTTCACACAGAGGATGAACCAGTTATTGGAGAGTTTCACCAAGATCCAGATTCAGATTCATCTGGTGATGATGACTCGAAATCAGAGTAGCTTTTTTTTTGAATTGAAATACCGAGGAAATTCCGAGGGACATTAGGGTTTACTCGGAATTTACCTTCTCGATTTAGGGATTTGATTATAAAGTATTGTTCCTCGGAATTTTCTGAGGAAATTCCGAGGAACGTGTGGGTTCTCGATTTAAAACCCCCAGTTCCTCGGAATTTCCTCAGAAAATTCCGAAGAAATTCCGAGGAAGCTACATGTTTTCAGAATTTCCTCGGAATTCCCTCGGAATATCCTGAGGAAATTCCGAGGAAATATGGGTTTTCAGCCGAAAACAATGTTTTGCGGATTGAATAGCACGTATATAATCTTCATTAAGTGTCTTAACCATATTATGAAGTCAAACTTTGGTGTTTTACACAATAACAAACACTTTTACGATTGCTTGAACGAAAACCACACAACATAAGAGAAACATTTATACACTTTAATAAACGTTAAAAGGAATTCTTACAATTATTTTTGAAATTTTGTTATATCATGGTTTTTGATGTTTAATACAAAGAATCCTCAATGTTATGCATTACATTTGTATAAGGAATGAAATACGGAAAAAAAATCGAGGTTTTAAAACCCCAAATCCTATTTTCCTCGAAATTCTGAGGAAATTCCGAGGGACATATTTTGAAACCTTGTTTCCTCTAAATTTTTTCATTTCCCCGGGAAACCCTAGCCGCCAAACATTTCGGAAAAATCAGATATATGGGAACCGAAGAAATTCCGACGACCATTAAAAAAATACTGAGGAAATTCCGACAGAAAATGTCTGTCGGACCCCTCATAAATTAGATTTTTGATTTCCTTTCTTCCCCATTTCCTCTCTTCCTATCATTTCTCCTCTTCCACGCCGCGCCTCCTTCCTCTCCTTTCTCCTCCTCCCGCCGCAGCGCCTCTCTTCCTCTCCTCTTTTCCTCCACGCCGCGCCTCTCTCTCTCCAATTCTGGCGAATCCCCCTCCTCATCCTCATATATCATGTAAGTTGAAACTTTACACCCCTTATCTCAAATTTTTAGTGTTTTGGAAGTTAGATCTCGAATTTTAGATTGTTTGATTGTAAATTCTAGGATTGAATGGATAGCTTATGATATATATGTTTGGATTGTTTTTTGGGTTGTTGTTTAATTTTTTTTCGATTGTTTTTCTGTTTTGGTTAAAAATCAAAACGTTTTTCAAGTTTAAAAATGTTTTTTGATTTTTTAAAACATTTTTTGATTTTTAAAAACGTGTATATGATTTTTAAAGACGTTTTTATTATTTTTCAAAACGTTTTTATGATTTTTTAAAACGTTTTGAAAGTTTCCAGTAATAAACTATATATAATAAAACGTTTTTATAATTATTTAAACTATATGTATAATTATTAAAAAAATTTATAATTATTAAAACTATTTTAATGATAATTAAGCGATTTTTTATAATTATTAAACTATTTTTATATGTTAAAAATATTTTTTGTAATTATCAAACTATTTTTGTGATATTAAACTTTTTTTATATATTAAAACAATTTTTATAATAATTAAACTACTTTTTATAATTATTAAACTATTTTTATATGTTAAAAATATTTTTTTGTAATTATTAAACTATTTTTGTGATATTAAATTATATTTAAACTATTTTTTTTTAAAATATATGTTTTAAGACATCTTTTGTGATTAAAAACTATTCAAACATCTTTTTATATATTAAAACATCTTTTGTGATTAAAAACTATTATTGGTGATTTATTTTTTTAAAAATTGTATATTTATATATACAAGTCTTATGATGATCAGAGCTGGCCTCGACCGCGTCGTAGTCGTGCTGGTTCGATGGGCAACTCAGTTCAGGATTTCCCATCGTCCCACAGCTCCTACCATACATCTCCCTCTCCATTTCCCTCTCATTCTCCTTCCGCCCCCCTTGCTCCACCCGCTGCTCCTCCTGCTCCTCAGGGTCCGGAGGCAGTGATGAGAGTTGCGGAGTTTGTTCGACAGCCCGGTCGTGACCATCTTCCCTATCTCACTCCGTATCCAAATGGACCGTGTCAAATATGATAATTAAACCTATTTTTTCATTAAAACTTGATTCATTTTTAATACTTTGTTTTTTTATTAGGTTCGACCGATCCTCGAACGGGATTAGCGGTTGGATCAACCGTATGATGTACTCGTCCCTCGACAAGGGACATCCGACTTTCACTGACTTCCTAACCGAGAAGCAGCATATGTGGTTTCAACAGTTTGCTGTAACTATTCTTATTTCTTATTTATATTTTTAATCTTTAATATAAATTTTCTACTAATTGTGTTTTATTTTTATCAAGAATTCAACTGGAATCCCGATCATACGTTGTATATCTACAACCACTTCGTCCATAAAGTTATGGACAACTATGAGAAGCAGATCCACGAGTGGAAGAAGAAATGTGAAATAAACAAAGTGGGTTTTTATTTATTAAACATTTTTTTTATTTTTTAAATTTTTTTTATTTAACATTTTTTTTTGTTAAAAGGTCCCAAAGTCGATGGATCCCACGGTCTAGCAGGAGTTGGGTGTCCATTGGAGTAAGGAGAAGACGAAACAAACTTCTTCCACCAACTCCACCAACTGCAGGAGCGAGCGTAAAGGGAAGGGCATCTTCAAACATAACTTGGGTGCTCAATCTATTGTCACTCTGGGGGATCATATAGTAAGCTAATCGCTTTTTATTCAATTATTTAAATTTTTCAATTTTATTTTTTGTGCATTTCTTCTAATTACTAATGTTTGTTTAATTTATGTTTTTTTCAAGGCGCCAGAAAATGATGGCGAGCCGGTTGATGATCTCGCTCTAATGAAGATGGCGTATACCAACAAAAAGACCGGCCAGATTGATGATGGTGTTGTCAGGGATGTGGCACCCTGATCAACACTCAGGTGGAAGAAGAAGCGTCTCAGCTCCAAATTGAGGATGACGATTCGACGGGTTCGACCTACTTGCCTCGGGTTCGGATCAACGAAATCATTGAATCGGTAAGTTCTTTTTTTTAATGTTCAATTCATCTTTTCTATTATTTAAATTTGGTACTTTTCTGTTTCAGTCGGTTCCAAAGAAGAAGAGACGTTTGTTCGGTTTGGGTCGTCGGTCCCGGTCGGTTCCGTCTTCTGCTGCACCACCGTCTTTCGTTGATCCAAAAGTACTTATGGGTCAGATGAAGGACAAGGATGATCACATATATGGGTTGGAGTCCCAGGTGGCGAGTCAACAGGCGGGCTGGGAGGCACAGAGGAAGCTCAACGAGCAAATGTTGGAGATGATGAAGAGGTTGAACCCGAACGAGGTGCTCCCGATCGTGCCAGACCCGAACGTGCAAAACCTGTAGCTTTTTTTTAAAAAATTCGGAATGTTTTTTTTATTTGTACGACTTTGAATTTTATATAATATGTTTCCAATTTTAATTTTAATTTTAGGTTTTTAATTTAATTTTTTTCAAATTTAAATTTCAAAAAATTATTTTTTTTAAAAAAATATTGTTTTTGAAAATTCCGAGGAAGCTATCCCTCGGAATTTTCCGAGGGACAGCTTCCTCGGAATTTTCTGAGGGACTGCTTCCTCGGAATTTTCTGAGGGAGCTCTTCCTCGGAATTTTCCGAGGGAGCTTTTCCTCGGGACAGTTCTGAACTTCCGACGATTTTCGTCCCTCGGAATCATCCTCGGTATATACCGAGGGTGTGCTTCCTCGGTATATTCCGACGACTTTTCCGACGAACCGAGGTTCTTGGTTTTTCCTCGGAATTTATGTTCCTCGAAATTCCGTCAGAAATTTCCGAGGAAACATGAAATTCCGAGAAGTTTTTTCCGAGGACTTGTTTCCTCGGTATGTCGTCGGAATACCGTTATTCCGACGACTTACCGATGATTTTTTCCTTCGGTATAAGCGTGTTTTTTTGTAGTGTACATTTTTTTAATATAAATTTACTTTTTTACTTCAGTTTGATATTTTAATAATTAATAAATACATTCAAAATTAATACGAATTTTGTAATTATTTATGTTTAAGTGAAGTTACTAATATTTCCAGTTGAGTAAAAGACTTATGTTGTGATCTTGCCTTATATTTACTCTGGATATTGAAGAAACTTGAAAACCAAGAATGATTCAAATATTTTTTTGGTGGGCTTTTTTGTAGAGAGGTGCTACCAATAGTAGTCTTTAAGGATGTGCTTTTAAAGCTAGATAGATGTGGCCTATGGTGAGGTTATGTGGATACATATCGGAAGACACGAGTTTTTGTATATCTCAGAAGACACGAGTCTTTGCATTTTTGAACAGAATCTGAGTTCTTCAAAGGTGTAAACAAATGGAAAACATAACATATGGTCTGAAAATAATCAACTCTATTGCAAAATAAATACTAAAACAGTTATCAAAACCTAGAGGAACCAAAACCAAATTTTGCAGAAAAAATGTTAAACAGACAAAACTTTTAGAACAGAAAAATGTTTAGAACAGGAGGCGTATTCTTAGGCATATCGAAGCATTGATTCCGGTAGTGCATAGCTGAATTCTAAATCATTACCCCGAATCTGTTTATACCGAAATCTCCGTGAACCATCTGAACCATTTCGTCAAACGTCAACCCTTCCTTAATCGGCAATAATCTACCTCCAGCTCTTGTATTCACCTTGAATTTCCATGATTATTTTTATTCATCTTCCACTCTCCTAAAATTCCAGTCACATGCAACTTGAATCTAAAAATAGAACCAGAATTCGTAACAAGAATCTAATTCATGAATTAAAAAACCTCTGAGATAAGAGGAAGAATCTGTAAAAGAAGAAAAGAAAAATCTGAAACAGAGAGGATACACAAAGTAGAAGCCAAACACGTCTTTGAATTCTTTCCCTTTATTTTTCAAATAATAGTAAAATTTAGATATATTTAAAAGATAAGGAAATATATTGTTTAGGTATATTAAGAGAATAATATGCAGATTCTCTAACTAATTTTTAAATGATTTTTAAATTAAAGAATATATTAGTAATTGATAAATATTAAGTTTGACATTTTGGTAAATTAATATATACATGTGTATTTTTCCAAAAACTAAAATAGATGGTATGGTTTTCAAATTATAATCTTTTTAAGTGCATTTTTTTAATTTTTCCCTATTTTAATCCTCACGTAACTAACAAAAAGACACATGGACTTGGATCAGCTTAAATATTTAAGAAACTTTTTAATACTCAATTTTTTTCACCTGTTTAAGAACCAAACTAACTATCTGCTCATTTTAATACATTTACGTTTAATCTGTGCTCATTTTAATATCCAAATTATGTTCATCTTAGTCAAATATTATGAAGTTTCAAACAAAACTTAAAAGCCTCTAAAATTCAAAAAGTAAATCTCCATGGACTCGTCTCTTCGGTTAATCGTTCCCATTTATTATTTTGCTTGGACGACAATGGTACCAGTTTTGTGGTTGTATGATTGATGGCATGGTTGGATGATTTCTGTCCATGGTGTGGCTTGTTGTATCTTGACATGATTTCTGGTAAAACTTGATTAATTTTGCATTGGTTAATGCTTTCATAGCAGCATGTTTGACCCAGACGAGTCTCTCTCCTCTTTAATGCCGATGAGTCAATTAGCAAGATGAATAGCATCTTCCAAGATTTTCGTTAGAATGGTATGAAGATCTCACTGATATGCTGAGTCAATTGACATCGCTTTATGTTCCATCATGTACATATACTTGGGCCACTTTCCAAATATATGTGATTGATTCTCCTTGTTGGGTATACATAGATATGGAGTAATATCTCATGAACTTCGTTGATAAATGGTAGACATTGTCAAAGTGTTTGCTTGTAATTACGAAAACCACTTGAAAGCAGAGCAGTTCAGACTTGCCACAAAGAATTGGCAATAGCCATCATTATTTGGAAGAGAAGTGATCGATGCCCCATGGCCATGGAGAACAAATTCATATGAATTGCGGGTTAGAGTCGCCCGAAAACATCAGAATCTTAAGTTTGTTCGAGTGGTGCACTCTTGTTTCGGTGATCTCTAGCGTAAAAAAATCTTTTTAGTATTGGAAAGAGCATGCTCTATCTTGGTTCATAGCTAGTTGCTTGGTTGACTTTTAAGATGTCGTGTTGAGAGGTCTTGGCCCACTACATCTTGTGAGTAGCATCCAGTTGACTAGTCTGATTCAAGGTCTAAATCCACCGAGTCGTTGGATTCCCATTGGTGTTTTGGGGTCTCTTAATAATGCCCTATGTGGTATTTCATCGGCTTTACTGTCATTCCATTTTTTGAAGAGGCAATAAGCCAATAACCCTTGTGACTGTTAATGTAGTGAGGACAGAGAAATAATAGCAGAAAGTAAAAGACACAAGTTTATCTTTTCGAATTCACTAGAACAAGAAAGTCTTACACCAATCTTTTTTATTACAAGAATCCTTTAAGATTAGCCTCAAACCTAAGCTAAAACTCACCCTAGAGTCTAGACTTCTGTTTATCAGGATCCTCCAAACCCCGAGCTAAACTCCCCCTGAGTCTAGGCTTCAATCTTCCACTTCTTGGAAGTACGTCACCAACTACGTCAGCAACTAACGCAGACCAATGACACCAAAAGCTTGATCACACAAGCACACACCAAACGATCTCTCAACTCTTCTTTCTTTTAGCAGAGACAACTTTCTCCATGGAGGCATGTCCTCCTAATATAGATAACCAGAACTTGTTCCACAAGTTCTTTCCAAAACAGCATAAGCAACTTTCCTTTTTCTTCTAATGAATAACTCTCTTGCATTTTCCTCTTCAAGTAATATCTTTTACACTTAATGTAAACTTTTCAATAAATATATTACATATTCTCCAAGCTTAGCAAGCCAACCGACATCACAAAACACGAACTCCAACCTAGCCCATCTTCATGACACACACATGTACTACCTCCTGTAGTACTTCACGAACTGACTCAGCATATACATCTTCAATCTCTCCCTTTTTGACTATGCATGTGAACTCATCACCACTAGACAGAAAGTCACGTCTTCAATCTCCCCCTATGAGTCACATCATGGTCAAAAACTAATATGAAGATCTATATCCTCCAAAGTAAGGAGGGAATCCCATTCCACCATCTCCATAATGATCAAATCTCCTAGACCATGTATTTCTGAGCCCAAATCCTCCATGATTAGCTCATTGAATAAATTTGAAACAGTCACGTCGCATATGCCCTTGAACTCCACAAGAATAACATATTGGACCATGACACTTCATACCATAACCACCATAAGATTACTTCATCTGATTCTTCTCCCTCAATAACTTGAAACATCTTGGCCTAATGTGTCCAACAACACCACAATGATGACAAACATGCCGAAACTTTCGTCTAGGTACACTCTTCAATCCATAACCTCTCTCTGGAGCAGTCGCCGTAGCAGTTGCCGTAGCAGTACGCGTAGCACTCGCACTCCTCACATCAGTTACTACCTTTACTGCAGTCTTTCCCTTTGTTGCATTCCCAATAGAAACCTTAACCTTTGGTTTCTTAGCAGACGTAGCTAAAACCTCATTTTTCCTTGCTGACACAAAAATACCTTCAGCTGTAGAACATTCTCCTTGATATCCAAGGCCACATCGATCACTCTTTACAATACTGAGCAGATGATCTAGCTGCTTCGTCCCACTATCCAGAATCTTCAAACCCTTCTGAGTTTCTGCAAGTTGAGCACCAGCCAGACGTGCTTCTTCTTCTTTCTCTGAGGCTTCAGCAACTTCAGCTTCTAGCTTAACTTTCTCCTTAGCAAACTGTGAATTAGCCTCAACCCGCTTGAGCCAATTCTCATACAGCCTCTCATAATTCCCAGCAAGATCAAATTATCCATCATCGTCATCACCTACAACATCATCATCACTTCTACATGAACCTCCTGACACAGACACTGTCGCAGATCCCGTCGCAGATTTTGTCTCAGACCTAGTATCCAAAGTTGTGAACGCCACCATGTTCTTCAACTCCTTACCATCATCTGAATCAGTACCAGATTCATACTTGACGTCATCATTCTTCTTTAGCTTCAGTAAATTCTCACAATCCTTGCGAACATGGCCAAATCCATTGCACTCATAGCATTGTACCTTTGATGATGATCTGCCTGAATCACTTCTCCTTGCATTCTTCATCCTCTCTTCTCTTAGCTTCATATAACCAGCAAAGTCTCTTGACAGCATCACCATAGGATCTTCAGAAGATGAACTCTTCAAAGCAATTCCATGTGGATCTTCTTTGCTTCTCACATTTCCACCATGTAATCTACTCAGCTCAAAAGCTTGAAGAATTCCAACAAACTCATCAAAAGGCATCTCATCCAGATTGTGAGCTTCTTCTACAGCAGAGATCTTTGACTCAAACTTGGATGGCAACGATCTCTTCAGCTTCTTCACCAGCTTCTTGTCCTTGTACTGCTTTCCAAGTGCAAAACATTCATTGGATATATCACACAACTTAGCACTAAACTGAGCCACGGTTTCCTCTTCATCCATCCTCAGATTCTCAAAGCTTGATGCTAACATATCCAGCTTGGTACGCTTGACACTTGTAGTACCTTCAAACATATTCTCCAAAGTCTTCCATGCCTTCTGAGCTGAATCACATTGAGAAATCAACTTGAAGTAGCTCGCATCAATAGCATTATAAATTGCAGTCTTGGCCTTAGAGTTGCAACTTGAAGCTTTCTTCTCTGCAGCAGTCCACATATCTCTTGGCTTAAGAACTTCAACTTTCTCATCATTAAGCATCACCGGAGGACTCCAACCAGCTTCAATAGAACTCCAACAATCCTCATCAAGACCACTGATAAAAGCTTGCATACGAACCTTCCAATACCCATAATTGGATGAATCAAGACGTGGGGGTTTTGTCATAGACGTTCCCCTTGATATGCCGCCATCAAAAACTTTGTTCTTCTTCCTGACGCAGTCTCTGTCACTCACCTTGATCTACTCGAAACTAAGTCATTAACTCTATCGAGCCCCGCTCTGATACCACTTGTTAATGTAGTGAGGGCAGAGAAATAATAGCAGAAAGTAAAAGACATAAGTTTATCTTTTCGAATTCACTAGAACAAGAAAGTCTTACACCAATCTTTTCTATTACAAGAATCATTTAGGATTAGCCTCAATCCTAAGCTAAAACTCACCCTGGAGTCTAGACTTCTGTTTATCAGGATCCTCCAAACCCCGAGCTAAACTCCCCCTGAGTCTAGGATTCAATCTTCCCCTTCTCTGAAGTACTTCACCAACTATGTCAGCAACTAACGCAGACCAATGACACCAAAGGCTTGATCACACAAACACACACCAAACGATCTCTCAACTCTTCTTTCTTTTAGCAGAGACAACTTTCTCCATGGAGGCACGTCCTCCTAATATTGATAACCAGAACTTGTTCCACAAGTTCTTTCCAAAACAACATAAGCAACTTTCCTTTTTCTTCTAAAGAATAACTCTCTTGCATTTTCCTCTTCAAGTAATATCTTTTACACTTAATATAAACTTTTCAATAAATATATTACATATTCTTCAAACTTAGCAAGCCAACCGACATCACAAAACACGAACTCCAACATAGCCCATCTTCATGATACACACATGTACTACCTCCTGTAGTACTTCACAAACTGACCCAGCATATACATCTTCAGTGACATCACCGAGACTTCTAATCGCGCATTGGTTGCATGTGTTGTGGCCTCTTGTCTGTCAAGAAGGTCAAGGATAGTTTTTAACACATTTGCTACTGCATGTTGAGCCCCAGAACTTTCTGGAGGTAAAAGTACCACTTGATTGGTGCTCCTGCCGTCTCCCATTTGTTGATCTCCTTTGTGTTGAGGGAATCTTATCATCGATAATCTTCTTTTTATAATTTTTCTTTGTATTTTCCACAGACCAAACAAGTTGTTGAATCTAATTTCAGCGTTTCTATAAAACTTAATGATGTATTATTTGGAAGAAGTATTTTTCATATTTGACGATTCCTAAGAAAAAGTATTGAAGTCGTCAAAAGGCTTATCAAACCATGAATGCCATTTCTAGGTTTCAAAACAAAGAGATGAAACCCTAAACTCTTATTGCAATTTTGATTGTATTTTCGATGAATTTTGTAGACTTCTCTCTTATATTTTTTATACGATATAGACTTGGTTAATTATTTCTTTCTTGTTAAGAATTTTTTTGAGCCAACTTCCTTTTCCTTGTTGGGCTCTTGATTGTTACACATTCGTCGTGTAGAATCTATTATTTAATGGGCATTGAGGAAAAAACAAAGATCATTTCCAATAGAAGTTCACAATTGGTGTGGTCCATAGGTCATGGAATTGTTCAACACCAGGTAATTGGTTCATTTATATCTCTTATTTGCATCTACGAAGATGAGTGGCTCTTGTTTGATCTATATAGCAGAGGATAAAAAAATATCTATAATAGTATAGCAGAGGATACAGTTCAATATATAATCCTAGCCATCGGTATGGGAGCTTTCCTAATGTGGACATACTTATAGCTGAGAAGTTTTTAGAGTTTGATTATTGAAAAGTAATGTAAGGTATCGACGGAGACCATAGTGTGACAGTGACGGAGCCAGTGTGTTATGATATACCATGATTTTGATCCACTTTTACTCATGGTATTTATATGATTTTACTATATATATCTATGTTTTGGAGTCTTTTAGGTATGTTTTCAAGTTCAAGGGCATTTTGGAGTAAAGTGACGTTTTAGGTGCCATTTGGAGCTTAAAAGAGAATTTTCCCGAGATGACTTGAAGATCAGACATCAAGGTCGATATCCAGAGATACATATCGATCGATACACATTCCGTGTAATCGATCGATGACGCATTTGAAGAAATGACGACGAGATACTCCATCGATCGATGTACGTATAGTAACATCGATCGATATCGAGCGTGCAGAAGAAGGAAGAATATTCTCAATCGACTTGAAGCCCAAGATGTCCCAATATTACTATAATGCCCCTGACGAGTTTTGAACCTAATTGTACTCACTATTTATACCTTTGCCTATGTGTTTTGACAAAGTAAGCTTTAACAACATATCATTGTTCTAGTATTTCTTACTTATCAATAAAGTATTCTTTTCATCTTAATTCTGTTCTCATCAAAGGTTATAGGATTCTAAGTTTAGAAGAAAGATACAAAGAGATTTGTTATCACGAGGAACATGATTGTTCGGTCTTCTAAATGAATCTCTATTATTACCTTGATGCTATGAGTCACTCAGTCATGTCTGAGTAGATTCCTTTGTTAGATTTAGGGTTCAAATAGTTATGAGGGATTAGGCCCAACTATAGACTGTTGAGTTGTATACTCATTATCCTGATGAACTCTAATGCTTATTCTAGAGTAGCTAACTAGAATATGATCTTGGAAATGATTTAATCCATAAATCATTCTCCTGACATCATCTTGCATAAGCTAAGATCCTCTAGGGATAAGCGAGAGCCGGTCTATGATCTTGGTGAACACATATTCGATTCGATCTAGAGCTATATCGATCGATACTCAAATAGAGTAATCGATCGACGACACACATATCGATCGATACAAGATGTCAAACATCGATCGATATTGTCGGCGGACAGATCAATAGACGAGTCTAGTAGCGACAGTTATTAGGCAAATCTAAAGAATCGAAGTTCTTTAGTATATGCAAGCAACTCATTAAAACATCTATAGCATTATAATCCTGAATTAAATGAATAGTAACCTTGAATCTAACTACTTTATCTTAATACCTACAACTCTAAATCATTCTCTTGAGCAACTAGACATTGCTCACAACTGCAATTTACATTTAAACCATTTCAACCTAGCTTAGTCACTAAGGATTACTATTTTTTGTGTTCCTTCGCTCCTCGTGAAATCGATCCCTATGTACTACAACTGACCTCTTATTTGAGAGAGTAAATCACTCCTAGGGTAATTTGAGTGAGATCATGTTAGATAGGGGGTCAATTGACCCGGGTGGATTTATGATTTAAGAAAAAGTTACATGTGTATTTCTGTAAAAACTGGAAAATATTGCAAAATTTTGTCAATTGACCTCTATAAAATTTTGTAAACTGACCCTATAATATATATTAATTATAGATTGACCCTTCTAAATTTCTTTTCTGCCTCTGCCACTGGTAACAGATATATCACTATAGATATAAAAATCGAGAGAGTGGAATTAAATGACCAATTTTTCTATAGGCGAGCTCTCTCTGTTTATCCCTACACAAATTTTTGCATTATTCTTAAAATACCACGAACGAACATGATTTTTAATTTTAGACACAAATTCTTGAAATGAGGTTAATTCACTCAAATTGAAAATTTATTTCAGTTCTTTTAGGTTCGGGTGCTGGAGTGTCAGCAACTAAAAATGTCGTTTTGGATTCTAACATTTAGTAGCCATAGGGCCAAGGACGGATGTACCTTACAACCAATGGAGTTACGTGCCCCATCTAAATTATGTTTTTTTCTGTAATCAGCTTAAAACTAGCTTAAATTTCACAAAAATGCCCCCAACTAGTTTAAGATTTATGTTAATGCCCCAATTGAATGTTTTCATAGATCACCCTGCATAGGGCCTCAAACCCGCAACCACAGCTCGACGATAGCAAATCTCAACCACTACACCACTTGAGAAATTGTTGATTATTATTATTTGTTTACTAAGTGCAGACATCTTATTTTTCCTCTTTGTAGCGGCTTATGTTTGAACCGTAGCTACACTTAACCAGTCACGCAATCTCAACCACTCGACTAAAGGTAAACCATCTAAATTCAACAACTCACCCAATATATTATTCTCACTAGGGAATAAACTCGCATCCCATACCGAAATAACATATTTTATAAAACATTTATTAAAGAACATATTTCTACTCTCTTTTTCTAAATGACAAAAATATTATTTAAATATAAATTTGATTAGTTGTAAAGTTAATTCAATTCAAGTATGATGTTGTTTTGAAATTTTGAAATTGAAATAGTTATAGATTTTTTAAATGTTATATTATAATAGATATAAATATACATTTTTAGTTTAAAGATCTTATAAATAAGGTTTCCTAATCATGTGATCTTTTTATATATTTTTAGAATAAAAATTTTGAACCAGTGATCAGAGTTTAAATAATTTATAATTATTTAAAAAATTCAAAATATATTATACATGATAATATAAATTTTATTTATATAACTAATGTGATTGTATAACTTATTTTAGTAATTAACATTAAACAACAATGACAGAGGAATATAAAATTCTTATCAAAGTTTTAGTATTTGATATCATTAATTACTATATATATTTTACATCAGATTATGTAATTCTGTATTTTTTTATTTAAGAAAATATAAAGACTATTTAATTTGTTTTTTGAGAATGCATATGGTGACACAACACATCAGTATTTTTAAAGAGAATCATTCTTGCGTCGTAAACAATTTTTGTGAGAACCATCGAGATGATGACACCTAAACACTGCTCTCTCAAATAATATATAAAGGATATTTGATAGATCCAATTATTTACCACGTTTAGACCATACTATAGGCCATATTTAGAGTTTTTTTTATGTACTTCAAAACTGTTTGTCATTAATAGGTGTAAGTGCCTTTTGGAGCATTTTGAAGATTATGGAGCGAGATGGATCTTGAAGAGAAAGGAATTCATAGCTGCGTAGAAAAGAAGGTTGAAATATTATGTCGTATTTTAGATAAACATTAATTTTCTATTTTACTAAAGATATTAATTAGGATTAATTGTTAGATTCTAGGACTTCAGAGTTTTCATCTTAACATAATTCTTGAGTTGTAAGAGTCGCTTTTCATTTAATTTATAAAACTATTAAAAAAAATTTGCACAAACTCTTGAATTCTTATTTCTAGGCATTCTTCAAAATTGACCAAAAAAAGGTATTCCTGAAAAGATCTACAGGGTTAAAAAAACTAAATTACCGAACATTCTCAAAATTCAATGTTACCGCCCCATCAGATGAGATTTTAAATGTAAACATTATCAATCATCATATATTCAATAAAACTCATAGTGAATCAACTGTACAACAAAATGTAAACATTATCAATCATCACATTCAATAAAACTCATAGTGAATCAACTGTACAACAAAATGTAAACATTATCTCTCCTTTAAATTTACAATGAACAATTTCTTTCTTATCTACCCAAAAGTCTTTTGTTTCATAGTCTTCTAAGATGAATTCACCAAACCCCGAAATCCTTTTTCTCAAGTCAAGCTTCTCTGCTGCGACAACGAACCAGACAAAAAAAAAACCCAACACATTTCTTGTAAGGTCGCTGGCGAAATGAGAGCTGCTAAAACTTTCCTTCCACGTCACCCAAACATTAGATTACAGTTAGCCGGAGAAGGGTAGTTTATCATCGCCACGATCTACCGCGTTCCTCCATAGTCTATACCGAACTCCAAGCTTGTCATAAGTAACAGGTAAGTTCCATATATTCGCACCATTCAACATCCTTTCTTGCTGTCCTAATACCAACCTTAGATCTTCGTTTAAGACCTGGATACAAAACAAACAATGATCAATCAGATCATATCCATCAAGATGATCGAGATTCATTCGTTAGTTTCTTTACTTTACCTGTTCAGCAAAATGTCTCCAGAGATGTTCCATGAAAGGAAGATTCTTCAATATAGGAGCAAAGTCTAGCGACATTCTGTACAGAAGTCTTGTCTTGTTTCTTGAAGAAGGTAAACAAACATGTAGTTGATGAAGATGTGTTTCACACTGCTTAGTGCTTTTTCCTTCTAGCTTCCCTGGTTTTGAAATTCCAATCGTCGATAACACGATACAGGGCGGTTTAAACTCCATATCGATTGGATAAGGATCCCAGTATCCTTGAAGACCTGAAGATGGTGTTAAGAACTTCACCAAGCTGCAAGAAATAGCAAAAAGAAAAATCTTAAAACAGAGTCATCTCAATACAGAACATAGTCGTGAGAGTCGAAACACAAACCTTGGGACACTCCACCCTTTTGCAAAAGTAGATGTGTGAGTGAATGGAGCATGCGCAAGATCCAAGAGATTGTCTAGAAGCAATCCGTGTTCCACAGGGAGGTCCATTACAAGCTGAGATTATGTCACAGAACAAATAAGAAAATGTTTGACGATTATTCATATGAGAAATGATTGATTAGTGCTACTACCTCAGCATGGATTGAAAACCCTGATGGAGGTTGTAAAGAAGGAAGTGTAGGTGAAGGTGGTTCATCGCCTGGCCAAACCCAGATCATACCGTCTTGTTCAAGACATGGTATTGACTTAATCTTCACATTAAGTAGCTTTGTAGATGGCATCTTCGTACATTTTCCATCAGTTGAGTATTCCCATCCTACAAGATCACACTTTATAAGATACATGAACCAACAAAATGCATATAATAATGAGTTACTAACCATGGTAAGGACATTGTATACGCCCTTCCTTCACTGTGCCAAGATCAAGAGGACACGCTCTATGCGCACATGTGTTCCGTACACATCCTGGTTTACCATCTTCTCCTCTAAAGATAACCCATGGTTGCTCAAAACAATCAATTGGTACCTTTAAGACATAAAACAATAACATTTTTTTTAATCTCAGATGTTGGTTAATAAGGGAAGACAAGAATAAAATCAAGCAAGAATATACATACCATTGTGTCATGCTTGAGATCTGCAGTGAAAGCAACTGGATACCAAAAGTTCTTCAGGTGTGGACTATAAGGCTGGACAGGACCAGAAACGTTCAAGCTTTTCGCACCAATGTTTGTCTTTTCCCTATCTAAGTCCTGGACAGAGGTTGATGTCGTCGTCGAGGGATGATTATCTGATTCTGTCGCGTTTCTAGCTAGTAACAACCTATCATTAACCAGTTCTTCCATGTGAGCTAGCTTGTCTAAAGCAGTTGAAACCCTTGCTTCAGATATGTGAACCTGTTGGTGTGCTTTCGCTAGCTCTTCCTGCAATTCAGCTAGCTCTTTCTTCACTGTACCAATGGACTTGTACTCACGAGCTAGAGGATTAAGTACATCAACCACCTAACATATACAAACTTAGCATCAAAACCCTAAACCCGGTACTTAACCTAAAACCACAAATGATCCATCTAAAACCAACTAGCAGTTTGTAGCTCTGTTCTTTGTTAGTATCAAACACTCAAGAACACAGAAGAGGTGAATGTGGATGATACTTGGGTGAGAAGTAAACCTTGTCATGTAGGAGCATGATGGTGAGAAGATCTTGACGTGCACGCCAATCAAGGTACTGAATATCGAACCTAGCAACTTCGAGAGCTTGATTTACATCCAAGAACTTGCCTTTGTAAGGAGGAACCTTTGATCTCGGATCCTCCACATCAAACAGAGGTCCCCACTGACTCTTCTTCTCCTCAACTAATCCACTTTCTTCCCCAAACACTGCAAAAACCCTCAATTCTCCTTTTAGTCCCTGAAAAACAATAACATACACTCAAACATATCAAAACTTTATATTTCGCAACAAAACCCAAAATCGGAAAAGACAATTAGAAACAAAGCTTCACCTTCTTTCTGGAGAGTTTAGATGATCTAGTTTTACAGAAGGAGATAGGAAGAGATAAAGCAGAAGAAGCAAACACGGCGGCGTTCATGGCGTCACCGGAGAGAAAAGGAAGAAAGAAGACAAATGGAAAACAAATTTAGAGAAAAGGATTTCTTTGTTCAAAAAAAAAAGAGAAAAGGATTTTATTCGAAGATTTTTTTTGTTGATAAGAGGAGAGTTCCTTCGCGATCCGAGCAAGCCTCCGAAAAGATGACACGTGTACAGAGATTGGTAATGAAGTTGTACATGTGGCGGTACTGATATCCACATGGTGATGAAGAGGGATTTGCCAGCTCGGATTCTCCAAGATATCTTTTGTTTTCTGAGTTTCTAACCTTTTTGTCATTTTCATGCTTTGGTTTTCCATCACTAGTTTTTTTGGGATACATATTTAATTGTCAAAATATACATACATTTGTCTTTACAAAATTGTAAATTAGATGGCGCGACTTAGGTTTTTTTTATTTTAAATTTTTTTTTGTAGTATTATGTGTTAGTATTCAACGAATAAGTACTATTATGCCAATTGAATTGCTTGAGTTTTTATTTAGATTAATGAGTTGGAATATGAATTTATTTTTCCTTACCACCTATTTTATGTTACTTTTTAAAATAGGATTATGATTTAGACTCCAGAAAATAAATACCATAACTAACACAACAAAGGATGAGGAAGACATGTTGCTCTTCTTCTTTTTCATTTTACTCTGGCATAACTCATATTTGGTGTGATATTGAGTTTCTTCTTCTAATTTTAATACTTTTAAGAATAAAATTCATATGAAGATTCGAATAATGGCTATAGATTTTTAATAAAATGTTTTGATATTGTTGAGGTGATTATTAATATCTTTTATATTATCTTTAATTATTTTTAAAAATATCTTACATTAATGCTTTTGATCAATATGATTTTTGTTTTCGTTTGTTGATGAGTAATAATTGTTTGATAGCAACAGCTTCATCCTCTCAAATAAAAATAAAAAGACAAAAATATAGAATCACGATAAATTTTCTTCTATAAAGATTTTTTTACTCCTTAATTTATTTATAATATAAAGTAAATATTTACTGAAACATTATTCATGGCTGTTTTGTTATCTTGCAAGATTCTTTAATTAAAGATCTTACGATTATTGTATAGTTAATAATAAAATATTTTAGTATATTGAATATCTTGATATTTTAGTATTTAATGTGGAAAACCCCTTTTCACTAGTTTTTGTGGGATACATTTTTAATTGCCAAAATATACATACATTTTGCCTTTACAAAACTGTAAATTAGATGGCGCGACTTATGTATTTTTTTTAAATTGTTTTTGTAATACTATGTGTTAGTGTTCAATGAATAAGTACTATTATGCTAATTGAATTGCTTGAGTTTTTATTTAAATTAATGACTTGGAATATGAATTTATTTTTCTTCACCACCTATTTTATGTTACTTTTTGAAATAGGCTTATGATTTAGACTCCAGAAAATGAATACCATAACTAACACAGCAAAGGATGAAGAAGACATGTTGCTCTTCTTCTTTTTCATTGTACTCTGCATAACTCATATTTGGTGTGATATTGAGTTTCTTCTTCTAATCTTAATACTTTAAAAAATAAAATTCATCTAAAAATTCAAACAGTGGCTATAGATTTTTAATAAAATGTTCTAATATTGTTGAGGTGATTGGTAATATCTTTTGTATTATCTTTAATTATTTTTAAAAATATCTTACATTAATGCTTTTGATCAATAATATTTTTTTTCTTGGTTGATGAGTAATAATTGTCTGAAAGCAACATCTTCATCCTCTCAAATAAAAATAAAAATAAAAATATAGAATCACGATGAATTTTATTCTATAAAGATTTTTTACTCTCTTACTTTATTTATCAAATGTAAAGTAAATAATTACTATTGCATTATTCATGGCTGTTTTGTTATCTTGCATGATTCTTTAATTAAAGCTCTTATGATTACTGTATAGTTAATAACAAAATAGTTTAGTATATTGAATAACTTGATATTTAATGTGGAAAACCCCTTTTAGCAATTTATTATAGGAAAAAGTTATAGATAGCTTCAAACCAATTTTTTTGTCACAAATATAGACCTCAAAAAATAAATTACCAAAACATTTCATTAAAAAAGTAAATATAAACTTAAAATTTTGGGTTTAATTAATCTAAAACTTAGAGTTTAAAGTTAAGAAGTCGGGTTTTGGGATTAATGTTTAAAATTTTATTAATAAAAAATAAATACTAAAAATTTGAAAATAAAATTTTGAAATAGTTTCAAAAAATATTTTCGAATTATAAAATGAAAATTTGAAAAAAAAATAATAAAAATCCAAAAATAATATAAAATATTTTGAATCTGAAAACATATAATATGAAATTATAATATGAAATATTTTATTTTTTATTTATTTGTATTCATATATCTAATGTAGTAGTGTCTTTTCACTTATTAAATGAAATATTTTTGTCACTTTTTTTCTTAAGGTCTATTTTTGTGACAAAAACTTGAAAAATGTCTATTTAAGAGAATTTTGTTTTTATACAGAAATAAATTTATGTTTATTTATACTAAGGTGTTGACTGGTTTTCCCGTTACCACTCGCAAACGCAGCTTTTGCGGTTGGTTGCGGTTGTTGGTGTTTTGCAACAATCACTCAAACCGTTCTGAACCGCTTCAAATCGCTTCAAACCGTCTCAAACCTCATAAATTTAAAAGCTGGTTTCAGCTAGCGTTTGCAGTTGCGGGCGGTTGCGGGAGGGTAACATTTTTTTTTCTTTTTTTTCAAAAACAATATAAATACAAAAATAAAAATATTTAATAAAAATTTTAAACTAATATTTTTTAAAATACTAAAATATATCTATTATATTTCAATTAATACTATAAAATATTAAAATAAAAGTTTTTTTTATAATTTTGAAAATTTTAAAACTATAAATTTCGAAATATAACTTTGATATTTATTACAATTTTATGATTTTTGGTATTTTTATAATTATAGAAATTATAAATACTATTAATTTATTTTTTAACCGCTGGTAACCAGCCGCAAATGCACAAATTTCTAATCGCAGTACCAGTCGTACAAATCGCTTAAAACTGCTAGAAACCGCAACCACCCGCATATGCAAACTCCCGCAACCGCAACCGCTGTGGTTAAACCAGTTAGACCCTAAAACAAGTTTCATAACACACGATGTTTTTCCTACTTACACAAAAAAAATATTTTTCTCCAAACACTAATTTTAAAATCATTGAGCCAATTATAAAAATGGCTGCAAATCTAACTGTTCCACAGTTTTCAATAAAATTGCAGATAACATATAAAAAATCATTTATTTTAAAACAACTTTTTTTTCTTCTAAAAAACATCATCTGTTATCCTTTATATAATAAAGCATAAGTCACCCTATCAATCAAAATTTGACACTTGGCATAGTTTAAAAAAATCAATCGATTGAACTCTTTTACGTTCTTTATTTTCCTGCAAACTCTAACTACTTAAATTCCATTCTTTTAGGAATATTCATCCCACGTTTCTTTTCCTTCTTCACCATCTAACTGTCTTTTTCCTCTATATAAATTGCAATAAGTTATTCATTGTCAAGTTTCACAGATGGTGGTTCTCCAACTTCTTAAACGATCAAAATACTGAAGAACTTCTCAATCTTTTTATTGTTATTTATTTTTGTCTATATCTCACAGATTCTCTACATATCTTTTGTGAAAAATATCTCTATACAAACTAACCGAGTTACCACTGTATTTTTCCTTTGTTTCAAACATCCTTTTGTGACAGTTGTTATATTCTTTAACAGGGACATCAAGTTTCTCACTGTTATATCAGCAACAAGGTGAAATTATTATTCTACTCCTTTTATTTTTAAATTGATTTTCATATATGCTTTTTGACTTATTTATAGGAAAATTATTTTCTCTATTTGCTACCAACGAAGAAAAATGTATTTAATCAATTGACTAGGAATTGTTTCTATGCTCTCTTCTTAAAGGATTTCAAGAATCATCGGCAAAACTTGAGGCACTATTAAACGTGGCTAGAGACATTGCTAACAAAGAAGAAAATGTAAAGAAAGAATTTAGTAAGCACCTTGAAAACTATTAATCAGTTTGTATCATAAATTGAGGTAACAATAAGCATGCACCTTTATTCTATTTTAAACATATTGTCGATTATACAAATTCATTGTTTTCAATATTTATAGGAAATTCCATAGGAGTGATGATTTTGAAAATTGTTTGCAAAAAAGAGGCAAGCGAAATTCAAAACTTTTAGGGTGGATAATGTACTGAGTGAACTATGTTTTATTTTATTTTGAATTGATATAAATTTTAACTTCTTATATTTCCAATTAAGCAAGAACAAAATACGGAAAAACACTAAAAAAATCTGATTTTTAAACATATAAATTATTGCAAATAATATAATTAAAGAAGATAAAGTATATTCACGTTTTACAGGGTGACTGTTATGTAAAATTAACATCTTATATATATTTCTCTATTTATTTATAAAAATAGAAAACCACATTTTTTTTTAATTTAGAGTACAATAATTTTGATCCGTGCTTAGCACGGGAGTATCACTAGTAACTTATAAGACGCATGGAGAGAGTATTCATTAAAGTATTTAAATTCATAAATTCAAAAACAATTTATTGATTAGACTACCATTTTGGTATGAGCAACATGTAAAGACCATAATAAATAAACACACAGCTTTCACCAACTTACGATGTCCTCTCCCTCTACAACAAAAAATTGAAAGTCCAAAAGGAATGAGTAAAAGTTTAATCTTATATTAGATCTTTATGGCTACCCCCAGCCGATAGGAACCAGAAGTAAATATCTCTTCGTTGGCCTCATGAAGCAGCTGCTCAGTCGATCCCTAGGCAGGGCTGATTGTTTTTACAATCTGCAGACATAACCAACGAAGACCTTTTCATCAGACATGAATAAAAATCCATACGCACACTTTATTTTACTTCAAATAATGTTTTCCTATAACCTACTCCCTTCTAACAGCCTCTTTCTTTGTACTTACTATCGTATAATGCAACATCTTGCAAATACTGAACCAAATAATAGAAATCAGAATGAAACTAAGATACAATTAGTTGAACACTAAACTTCGAGCTCTAGTGTCTTGATCACATCAAGCTCCGTTGGTCCTCCCAGAAAGATAGGTTCTGTAATATACCTTTATGGCTACCCCTAGCCGATATGAACCAGAAGTATATATCTTCGAGCTCTCGTTGTACCATTAATATACACATTTTCAAAGAGTAATGTTTTTACAGTGTAAATATCCCAATGCAACTTTGTTGGCAGATACGGTAGCAATGCAAGATTTTACAGAAACTTTGATCTTCATATATTTCAAGACCTAACCAAAATTATCAGCAAATTTCTAAAGAACATGATAAATATATCCGTTGACCTAATTCATGTTAGGATTTGTTCACAAAATGTATCACTTGGTTCGTAAAACTGGGATTGAAGATTATCTAACTATACTATGGTTCTCTTAGGAAATTATATATAATGGTCAAAAACAAAATTCATATCCAAAAACTTCTAAAGGAGGAGGCTTGTCATTAAACTCATACAAAGCAACAATAACTACATTGAAGACCACCATTGAGTTGGTATAAATCAAATTATTATTCAGAACAGATCATGTTTAAAAAAAAGAAAAAAACTGTCTCAAAAGTTTAAGTAATGGTTAATGTCGCAAAGTAATGGCTAATGTCGCAAAGTAATGGTGGTATACCAAAAAAAAGAAGCTACACCTTTGGTGAGAGTATCAAGAACTCTTCTGGACTCAATAATTCATGAAAACTTCTATCTTGGCTTCTTTCTCCTGACTCAAAAAGTACCAAAATTCAAAATCTAAATGAAACAGATAATGGGAATCACCAAATCCTGTGAAGAAACGAAGATGACAACATAAATGGAAAAACAGACTCTTTCTTTATTTCATTCAGACATGATAAAAGTAATATACCTTTTGAACCGCATCTTCCCCTTGTTGGAGAGGGATTTAACCCATCGACAGGATCTGTCGAAAACAAGAGCTCAGTCCATCGACAGGACCCATCTACAGGATCTGTCGAATACAAGAGCTCAGTCCATTATGCTCCTGTTAAGCTCGGCTCGAAGTACCGCTTATTAGTTCAAACCAACTTAAAGGCACAATGAAAAGGAAGATCAAGTATAAAAAGGAGGATGCCATACACTAAAAAGAGCACTGAAAAACATACGTATAGATTGACAGCGCGAGCTAAACTCGTTTCCTCTGTTTAACTTACTCTAGCGGACTGAACTTGTCATTTGACTCACTCTTACCTAGGGCTTTCCCATTTTTTAAGAGAACATCATTGTGATCTTTTTTTTTTTTACATCATTGTGATCTTTCTCTTGTTTGATTAATAAAAACATTTTTCACTAACCCACAATCGATCTTGTTGATCTTGTTATAACCCACCAAATTCAGGTTCAACGGATATGAATTTACCCGGAATAGAGTCACTCTAAATTAATTAAGGCCCATATAAAATATTGTACAAGGCCGCTTATTTTGTGATGTTGTGAGGGTGACTTGTTCAATACTACAATCACACCTTACATCAAAGACATCTAACCAAATGTCATTTACACCACTTATTTTCCCTTTGGAATGTTGTGCGAGGTGGCATGTTAGCTCTCACCAGTCTATTAGAATGTTAATAATGCACGAGTGTTTTTGAGTCGAATTGAATGTGGCTTTTCAATCAGGTTGTCTCCGACTATTTAGATTCCGTGTAACTTTGATTAAAAAAAAGATTCCGTGTAACTTCTTTTATTCAACATAAATTTGATGTATTTTATCTTCTTCATTTGTTTTATTAAGTGTGAGGTTTCTCCAATATATATAAATTGGAAAGCCTAATCCTCAAATGAAAGTGCAATTTATAAAATATACCTTTTCAAAATATTTAAATAGGTCGAAAATAAAACATTTAAATGAACCGAAAACAAAAGGGCCAAATTCACGTGGATGTCTAGAACAAAATGTTATAATGACACTCTAAAACGTGTACCAAGCCTTATCCTCTTACCATTCGAGCAAAAAGTCCCTTACATGCATTTCATCTTTGAAAAAGGGTTTAACTCATCCTAAATATACCGTTCTAATCACTCTTCTTAGTGCCACCATATTATCTTTAGACGTGAATCTTTACTCTTTAGCATAAATTTTGAGTCGGTTTAGGTTCAACACTAATCGTTAGAACAGTCCAAAATCATATTTAAAATTTCATAAACTAAACGAATTTAATATTATATCTTCATGATGTATACTGTTTTTTATGACGTATATACCTAAGTTCCCATAGATTATATATTAGACTAGCAAAGAAAATAATATGAGTTAGTTTTGTGCGAGAGAATGTTCAAAATTATATTTGGCGGGATTGAATCCGGTCTCAAAGTCATAGGGACAAACCTGAAAATTTCTAAAACTGTTGAAATTGGAAAATACGATTTTCCTGAAAAAAACTAAAATTAAGTGATATATATATATATATATATATATATTGAAAAGTAGCATTTGATGGGGAAAAGAATAAAGTTGAACAAAACTAAGATTTTAACCCTGGACATCTTTTAGTTCGTCATAAATGGTTGTTTGACCTCAAATTGTTTTTTTTTTGCTCATCACCTTAAATTGTTTGTGTGTGTTTTATTCTGCAAACGGCACATTATTGACTGTTCAGAAAATTTGCAAAAATAAATATTATGTAAGAAAGAAATAGTTATTTATTTTCTCACCACAAAAACATTATCTCCATAGAGAGAGACTAAAGGAAGGACAATCGGAGACGTGGACGCACTGTAAGCCCGTCAACAGATTTCCTTGATATATCTCCTAATCTCTTTACTTCCACACCACAACACTTGACTGATCTTTTCTCTCATCCCTCAGACGCAACAACAAGCAGCTTGTTGCAACACTCAAAAAATGGCTCAAACCATGCTGCTTACTTCCGGCATCTCTGCTAACCATTTCTTGAGGAACAAGAACCCTCTGGCTCAGCCCAAAGTTCACCATCTCTTCCTCTCCGGAAACTCTCCGGTTACTCTACCATCTCGAAGACCATCGTTGTCTCCTCTCGCTATCTTCAAACCCAAAACCAAAGCTGCTCCCAAAAAGGTATCATTAACAGACCATTTACTTGTTCAACAAGAAACATATCTCATGTCACGATGGTAAATGGTAAGATTGTTTTATATATTCTAGGTTGAGAAGCCAAAGGTTGAAGACGGTATCTTCGGAACGTCTGGTGGGATAGGATTCACGAAGCAGAACGAGCTCTTTGTGGGTCGTGTCGCTATGATCGGTTTCGCAGTAAGTCCCCTTTGGTTTTTTTCTGTTACACACAAACTTTTGTTACACGGAAGAACATTTGATACGAAACTTGAGTTTATGAATATAGGCATCGTTGCTGGGTGAGGCGTTGACTGGGAAAGGTATATTAGCACAGCTGAATCTCGAGACAGGAATACCGATTTACGAAGCGGAGCCATTGCTTCTCTTCTTCATATTGTTCACTCTGTTGGGTGCCATTGGGGCTCTTGGAGACAGAGGGAAATTCGTCGACGATCCTCCCACCGGACTCGAGAAAGCCGTCATTCCTCCCGGCAAAGGGGTTCGCTCTGCCCTTGGTCTCAAAGAACAAGGTTCTGAACCGTATTGCCCTAAGATAAAAATTTAATATTACTGAACCGTAGTCTAATCCATAAATGTTTGTTGTTTGGTTGTGTGAAGGTCCATTGTTTGGGTTCACCAAGGCAAATGAGTTGTTCGTAGGACGATTGGCACAGTTGGGAATAGCATTCTCACTGATAGGGGAGATTATAACCGGGAAAGGAGCATTGGCTCAACTCAACATTGAAACCGGTATTCCAATTCAAGATATCGAACCACTCGTCCTCTTGAACGTTGCTTTCTTCTTCTTTGCTGCCATTAATCCTGGTAATGGAAAGTTCATTACTGATGATGGAGAAGAAAGCTAAACTCTTTATGTACTTTCGAGTTAGTAGTTTGGGAGACCATTATCATGTTGAGATAAAAGGAAATGGACTTGCTTAAACTATTGTAATACTTAAATCCTTTTGTTTTAACTTGGTTTTTCTGATTATATTAAGTTCCTTTACACCTAGGCCAGGTTCTCAACTGCGTCGATTTCATCCGGTTTCTCGGCATTTAAGGTTCCACGGCCAAGATTCTGGCGTTTATGCCTTATTCAAAAAAAAAAAAAAACGGACACAAAAATTGGGATTTTCAAATTTAATGTCAACGATTTCATCATGAATCTATCATATTTTATTACAAATACACAAGGTTAAACGACTTAAAACACCAAAGAAAATTAGATAAATAAATTGGTGTTGTGTAATATAAGATGAGAAAATATACTTATATTTATATAATTATATGATTATTTGGAAAGTAACGATAATGTGAAACAAAGACTTTTTTTTAACACTTAAAACATTCCATTCAAAAAATAAGACCGTAACAGAGTAATGTGTGAAGCAACAACGAAAAAGAACAGGAAACAAAACTTAAAGGACAACAACAAGTACCAGTAGGTACGAAAGCCAGCAAAAAGGCAGAAGAGAAGAAAATCTCAAAGACGAGAGATGATGAGGACGAGGAGGAGAATTAGACTGCTGCTTCCTGCTGAATGTTCCGTTCCAGCCAAGCAGGCCCTCCCCATGCTACATAGGACTGTGATCGTGCCCTTGAGACCACACTATCTGCAATAGCTTGAGCGATACTATTTTTATGATAGGGGACATAATACATCAACCATTTCTCAAATTTGTGTGAAACAAAGACTAATATGACTTCTATTAACTCTTATATATATATATTAAAAGAAAAACATTTGGAATCAATGTGTTTACACACAAATTGACACAAATGTATACATGTCAGTCTCACATTCATTTAGTAATAACGTGTTCACACACTAATTTTCTTAATACAATTTAATGTTTTCACAAATTAATATTGTTAACCAACTTCTTTTTAGTTTTATTGTATTTTTAACTTTTGTATTAGTAAATTGAAATACTCTCCAAACAAGAACTAAATAATATCATTATTGAGAGAAATAAATTACAAAATCATTAAAATTCACATCAACTAAAATGTCGAAATGTGAATCTTTTTAGAAATGAAAAGTTATGTATCTTGCCGAAATTGCAATTGTTGAGGTTTATGCATATGAAAGCAACAAATAATTGTGATTGGTTATGAATTAAGAAAACTAAGGTGAAAAACGTCTCACACAAAGATGGATACCGAGAATATATAAAAGTTTAATATCTGGATAACTAGACCTGAATCCGATCCAAACTGAAATATTTTGGATACCGAAAATATCTAAAATATAATTATATACTTAAATTTATTATTTATTTTAAATTTTATATTTATTAGATCTTCATTAATATAAAAATATATAAAACAACAAAATATGTTCGAAATACTGAAAATATATATTTTCTCCATATAAATATTTAAATTGAACTATGTTATGTAAATTTTAGTTTGTAGTCTTACACTATTCAAAATTATATGTATATATTATTTTATTTTTGGATTATAAGGATGAGATATATTAGGATTTTTGTTATAACATTACATAATTAAAATAGGTACCCGAACTTGAACATGAACCGAACATGCAATGATTCAAATCAAATCCAAACCAAATTCAAACCAAAAATTGTAAATAGCTGAATCATATTTAAATCTCTAACTATAAAAATCCCAAAACCATAGATCTGCTGAACCCGAACGAATATCTGAATGTCCATATCTTAAAAAAGCTATACGATAAATCTCTAATACAACGTATAATAAATAATCTGATCAGTTATTTAACTCTGCGCATAGCGCAGATTACTACCTAGTTATTATTGTTGTGTCTTCCATGTTTTCTTTTTAATCTCACATTTATTTATAATGTAGTTATCGAACTAAATATAGATAAGTTTTAAGGTGATGAGGATAACATTGTTGTTGTGACAGACAAATGTTCTGTTGACTAAATCACCATTAGTAGAACTTTTTCTTGATGATTCATCTTAAATTATGTACTGAGAAAAATCCATTGAGAAAAAAAGTCATGACGATGGAAAAAGAGTGCAATGACGCAATATCCTCTGAGAATAAACAGACATAGCTATTTTTTATTGGTCACGCAAACGCCGTATTTCGATACCATGGACGTATTTTCATAATATTGTAGCAGGAAGAGCTTTTGTAAACAAGTTGGCTTGATTGTTGCACAAATATACATACTCAATGTCTACTTTTTGATTTTCTTAGTTCTCGTATGTACGAGAAAATTTTGGAGGAATATGCTTTGTTTTGTCGCTCTTAATATAGCTTTTTGAGTTAACAAAACACAAGTTGAATCATCTTCAAAAAATTTCGTCGATTTGTTTTAGTAATTCCACTTACTTCTCACATGTAATGACACATTGACCTAAGTCATACACATTTTGACGTTCTTCGTGAATCACAATAGTTTCTACATTGTTCAAAGAAGTCTCAGTCTATATTTGTTTTCCGGAAACATCATAAAATCATTGTTCCATAAACAGTAAAACGTATCCAGTTTGCGATCAAGCTTTATGAATATCTGATAAATATCTTGCATCTGTAAAAACTGACCATACCAAACTCATGGTTTCTAGGATAAGTCAATCCTAAATCAAAAACTTAGAGAGAACAAATATATTTTCAACTCCTTTCTAATTTCCATGAGTAGAAGATGAGCTTGCAAATAAATCAGTATCTAAAACTATATCTAATCAAAACTGACTTGCAAGATATATAAGCTCACATATGCTTTATTACCATCAACATCTCTACAATGCTTATTTATATAAGATCTTATACAAGGATATTTTGAATATCTCTTTCAATAAAATTTTGGGTCTCTCTTAATACTTTAATCGTTATCCCAAAATATTAGAATTTTATAGAGTTCATGGCAACATAATTTCACTAGAAGTAATCATTCAGGGACTATAAAATATTGAGATGTAATTCAGGTCATTTTTTTCATGCCAGACTTAAATAATATATTACATCTGCTAAACCCAAACGAATATCTAAATGTCCATATCTTAAAAAAGCTATACGATAAATCTCCTATTACAACGTAAAATAAATAATCTGATCAATTATTTAACTCTGCGCATAGCGCGGGTCTCTACCTAGTTATTATTGTTGTGTCTTCCATGTTTTCCTTTTAATCTCACATTTATTCATAATGTAATTATCGAACTAAATACATATAAGTTTTAAGGTGATAAGGATATCATTGTTGTTGTGACAGACAAATGTTCTGTTGACTTAAATCACCATTAGTAAAACTTTTTCTTGATGATTCATCTTAAATTATGTACTGAGAAAAATCCATTGAGAAAAAAATCTTGACGATGGAAAAAGAGTACAATGACGCAATATTCTGTGAGAATAAACGGACATAGTTATTTTTTTATTGGTCACGCAAACGCCGTATTTCGATACCATGGACCTATTTGCATAATATTATAGCAGGATGAGCTATTGTAAACAAGTTGGCTCCATTGTTGCACAAATATACATACTCAATGACTACTTTTTGATTTTTTTAGTTCTCGTATGTCCGAGAAAAGTTTGGAGGAATATTTTTTTGTTCTGTCGCTTTTAATATAGCTTTTTGAGTTAAGAAACACAAGTTGAATTATCTTCAATAAATTTCGTCGATTTTTATTAGTAATTCCACTTGCTTCTCATATGTAATGACACATTGACCTAAGTCATACACATTTTGACGTCCAGTGTGAATCGCAATAGTTTCTACATTGTTCGAAGAAGTCTCTTCAATCTATATTTGTTTTCCGGAAACATCATAAAATCATAGTTCCATCAACAGTAAAATATATTCAGTTTGCGATCAAGCTTTATAAACATCTGATAAATATCTTGCATCTGTAAAAAACGACCATACCAAACTCATGGTTTCTAGGATAAGTCAATCCTAAATCAAAAACTTAGAGAGAACAAATATATTTTCAACTCCTTTCTAATGTCCATGAATAGAAGATGAGCTTCAAATAAATCAGTATCTAAAACTATATCTAATCAAAACTGACTTGCAAGATATATAAGCTCACATCTGCTTTATTACCATCAACATCTCTACAATGCTTATTTATGTAAGATCTTACAAGGATATTTTGAATATCTCTTTCAATAAAATTTTGGGTCTCTCTTAATACTTTAATATTTATCCCAAAATATCAGAATTTTATAGAGTTCATGGGAACATAATTTCACTAGAAGTAATCATTCAGGGACTATAAAATATTGAGATGTAATTCAGGTCATTTTTTATGCCAGACTTAAATAATATAGTACATCTATATAATTGTTTTCTCTGACCTTGTAACAATCTGTTTTTTCACACTTTAATGTCATTTTTATTTCATTATTTGGATAAATATATATACCTTTTAGATGCTTGAAATTCTGGTCCAATTTGTTTTTGTTTTTCTTATGAGCTTTATATAGAATTGATTTACTCATATAACGTTTGGCCAATAATATCTCCCTATCCCCCATTCATAGAAATAAATTCATGATTCCTCATTTATATTGCGCACTTCTCATTTATTGTTGAAAATATATTATGTCTTTGGTTCCATCATTTTATATGTAATGATGTGGTTAATCAAAATTTCTTTATCATCATAAATGATCAACTCAGGTACCTAATTATAATATTAACCTTATCAACAGTATCTTCAGAAGATTCGTTCTCTATTCATATATGTGCTCATTTTCAAGGATTCTTTGGAACCAAAACAGTCTATCAAACTTCTTACACGCCATAGACTTATATACACCGTCATTTCAGAACATATATTCTTATTCGAATCTTTTCAGCTAGAATATGAGAATTACAAATTATATGTTGTTTACAAGTTACACTTTGTCTGATAGTCAATTATGTAAATGAATTATCCTATAAACTTCAGGTTCATAATAATCTATTTGAGGATCAATAAATTTTCATGATCATCCATTTTATATATCTCATTCATCAACTTTTTATATGCTTCTAGCAACCTTCATAGTATATCTATAATTATTTCATATACTTTATCCTTGTAGATTGTATATATCTCATGCACAACTGCATGTTTATACCCGATCATGAAAATACTATTTCATCATAATTAAATTTATTTTATCTTGCAAACTATCAATTTTATCATCCTTATTTTTGAAATATGACTTGTATATCTGCACAAATCTATTTTTTTATGGACCAAAATTTTATGATAACTAGATTCGGACCCGCCCTAAAGGACAGATATAAATTTGTCAAATTTTACTTTAATATATGTTATATATTAATATGTGTATATAATATTATATATATATATATATATTGTAGTATATATATATAATATTTTATTAAATATATATAGAACTGAATGATGTTATAATTTGTGTTGTACATGTTTTTAGTTTGTATTTAATGTTGTATCATTTTACTATAGTAGTTTGTTTTGTTACACCTTTTAACTTATATTTTTTAAATTTAAAATATTCAATTTTTTAATATATTTTTTTGATATATTTAACAACTTTACATGATATCCTTACAATCTAATCAGAATTATTTTGCTAAAAAAATATTAATAAAAATTGTTGGAGAATATTCATCTTTTTTTCATAAAAAAAGATATATTTAGGTAAAGTTGAAATTTTTTTTTCTTGGTGGAATTCTTGTTTGCAATACACAGTCTTGTAGAATGTAATATATTTTAAAAAACGAATTTAAAAAATATGTTCACCATATGCCATTATTATTTGGTTGTTTAAACAAAAAAAATCATGTTCTTACATAACTGTGTATTCTGTGATATGATACATGTGAAGAGTAAATATATGAAGGTAAAGTTAGTGATATGAACATAAGCATATGTTGTTCTATGCCACCAATATTTGGTTTTTGGTAGATCAGTTCTTATTCTTGTAAAAATGTTGAGGACTTTTTTCTCTCATGTTTGAAATGATATGAAACTCGTTGATTTAAGAGTGGTTCATTTTTGTATGATCTGTTATTTTAAGAGATAACCAAAAATATTTTTAAGATGTTATTGGTTAAGTTCAATTGATCTATGCCGGTTAAGATTTGGTTTAATTTAAATTGGTTGGTTGCATTGTATAGGAGACATGATATATTCTAGTAACAACTATGAAATAGCCTAAAATTTAAATGACAACTTCAATTAGTAGATAAAAATCAATTCCTAAATCAATAGATTAGATGTATAACTATATTGTTGTATATACTAAAATATATGGTCCTATATATTTTATACTTTTTAACATTTATTTTACTGAATTTTACATTGGACTATTATTTATATGAAAACAGATGTAACAATATATATTTATATATTAATCTATATATTATATAAATGTTTCTTTCTATGAATTTTATTTTAGTTATTACTCATAAATAATAAAAATATTTTTTTTTTTGTTATCAAATTAAAAAACAGACTCATACAGTCTCTGTAAATCATGCTGTTAGTTTCGCATCCATGTGAACGATGAAAGACAGTTGAATCCTGGCACTTCGTGCTAGGCTATCCACCTTCAAATTTTTCGCTCGTGGGACATGAATAATCTCAGAACTAAGAAACTTTCTTGCAGAGTCTTGATATCTTCCAATATTTTTCAGAAAACAATATTTTTCATTAACTATTTAAAGATAGGTAGAGAATTAATAAGAAAAAAATTCTAAAAGGTAGGTTAATTACTATGGAATTAATTATTTTCAAACAAATACATATATATATATATATATATAATAAATTACGAAAAGACAAATAATATTAAAAGCCATGCTTATTAATTATTGTTGCCATGAATATTTAGTTAGAATTGGATTTTGTAAATGGATTAGTTAAAGAGAAAAGACAAAGAATTCTATAAGGTGGGTTAATTAATAATTTCAGTGGCATACTTGTAAATAATTTGAAAAATTAAGGGGTGTTTTGTTTTTGTAATTCTATTTTAATAATATAGATTTACTGAACATTAATGGAGAGTTTTGTTCCCATAATTATAAGATTCTTTTGATTTTGTAAAGATCCTTTCTTACTATACAAGCTACTTTACTTATAGATATAGCCATTGAATGCTGATTCTGTAATTACCATGAAATCATATAAACCGAGGAGATCTTTATATTAAAAAAAATCTCAAAACAATAATGGCACCTATCATGTTTTTTTTTCAAATTTTTTTTTTCATTTTATCAATATAAATATAAACCTTTTTAGAAAATACATTTTAAATCTATTTTCAAAAAAAAATTGGAGCTTTTATTTCTTTAAGAAAAAAGATCTAAACGGATTTAAAATGCCAATATAGTTATCATTGTCCAAATAGACAATTTTATTAAATCAAAAACTTAGTAGGTCTTAACGGCTCAAAGTTCTCAAGGTGCATTTGTGGCGGGCAGACTGATTTCTGATAACCTGTTGATAGCTCATGAGATGATTCATGGTCTCAAGACAAACCCTCAATGTAAGGAAGATTATATTGCGATCAAAACAGACATGTCAAAGGCTTATGACAGAGTCGAATGGGACTTTCTTGAGGCTCTGTTTCGGAGATTTGGGTTTGATAACAAGTGGATCTAATGGATTATGCTATGCATTAGATCAGTGTCTTACACAGTGCTTCTGAATGGACAAACGTACGGGCACATCTCTCCGGAACGTGGCATTCGTCAAGGAGATCCGCTTTCTCCATTCTTATTCATCCTCTGCGCTGAGGCGTTGGTACACGTAATGAACAGAGCGGAAAGGCAAGGTGACATTACAGGGATGAAACTATCAAAGCATTGTCCCTCCATAGAACATTTACTGTTTGCGGATGATAGCCTCTTCCTGTGTAAAGCCTCTTTGAAAAAGTGTTCGAACTTTCTTCACTCTCTTGAGCTGTACGGAAAAGCTTCAGGTCAGGAAACAAATTTCCAAAAATCTTCCATCACATATGGAGCTGACATCGACCCGGTGATGAGAAGACTCTTATCAAAAATACTGCAGATTGAGAATGAGGGAGGAGCTGGAACCTATTTGGGACTACCTGAATGCTTTAGTGGATCAAAACAGAAGCTGCTTGCCTTTATAAGTGAAAAACTCGGTAAGAGACTATCAGGCTGGTACGCTAAAACGCTCTCATTAGGTGGAAAGGAGGTGTTATTAAAATCTGTTGCTATGGCTCTTCCAGTCTATGCCATGTCTTGTTTTCGATTGACAAAACATCACTGTCAAAAGATAATGAGCGCCATGGCTGCTTTCTGGTGGAATGAGTGTAAAGAGAAGAGGAAGATTCATTGGGTATCTTGGCCAGATCTGTGTAAACCAAAGGAGGCAGGGGGTTTAGGCTTTCGTGACATTGAAGATTTCAACCAAGCCCTATTGGCTAAGCAAGCTTGGAAGTTACTGAATGAACCTCACAGTCTGCTGCCTCAGGTTTATAAAGGAAGATATTATGCCAACAGAGACTTTCTGGATTGTGGTAAAGGTTACCGTCCCTCATATGCATGGAGGAGCATCTTATTTGGTCGTGAGCTATTACAACAAGGTCTCATGAAGTCTATAGGTAATGGTCGTTCTACAACGGTATGGGGGGGGGGAGAAGTGGATTCATGACGACGTTCCTCGTAGACCTGTCAACAAACAATGCCTGATAGATGCAAACCTCAAGGTTTCAGCTCTGATTGATAGCTCTGGAAATTGGAACATTGACATGCTAACAGATCTCTTCCCTCCAAATGATGTGGTGCGCATAAGGCACATGATACCTGGAAGCTGCAATGACTACTATACTTGGGCTTACTCTAAGCATGGAGAGTATACGGTGAAATCGGGTTTCGACCTCATTATACAGAGGAAAGCTAACCCCATCAGTTCATTGTCTCCACGTGAACAAGCTCAACTAACATTAAAGAAACGGGTTTGGAAGATCCCCACGCTGCCTAAAATACAGATGTTTCTATGGAGAGTGATTTCTGGCGCAATGGCAGTGGCAGAGAGACTGAACTCTAGAGGTTTAAACGTAGACACGACATGTAAGCTCTGTAACAATGGATTGGAAACCATCAGTCATGTCCTTTTCCACTGTCCAAGAGCCTTGGAGATATGGCGGGAAGCTGGAGTTTCAGGGGCCTTAAACATGGTGAATCAATCATTAGAAGAAAACTTGACATATGTCTTTGAGGTCATGAATGATCAGAGGGTGCAACAAGAGACCAGACGTGCAATTCCTTGGATACTATGGCTTATTTGGAAGAACAGGAATGCTATTATATATGCTGCAAAACAGGACTCCATCACAAGACTTCTCCGAGACATGACAGAAGAGGTAACTCAGTGGTTCTGTTTGAACACTAACAACTCCTCAACAACACCTACAGTGAACAGAGAGGTGAGAGAGACAAAGTGGTCACCGCCGGAGCTTGGGATGGTAAAGTGTAACTTATATGCTCATTGCGAAATGCATTCTTACATAGCGGAGTAGCCTGGATCACAAGAGACCACACGGGTAACGTCATCCATCATGCTAGAGATGCAATAATCATGACACCCTCTCGTCTAGTAGCTGAGCTAAGATGCGTAATATGGGCCTTGGAAAGCTTCAGAGATCTTCGCGTGACAAAATTCACCATTGCTTTGGATTATCGTGAGGTAACAGATACACTCAAGGCTCCACATCGCTGGCCCAAATTCAAAAGCTTACTTGGACGAATTTCAGAGCTTAAAGAGGAGTTTGTATGCCTGCTCTTTGAAGAAGAAACGGCAGCATCAAACAGTGTTGCTCGAGATATAGCGAAGAGTGTCTTGAGGGATGGAAGACTTCAATCATACTTTTTCAAATTTTATTTTATCTAAAATAGTATAAAATCATTTTCCAGCGTAATTAATCAAATAGCATCCTCCAATATAGAAACTGCAGTAACAATATATCTATCGTTTAACCATAGAAAGGACAAATAATAACTATTTTATAAAACAGGTTATATAATTAACACATAACAAAACAAATACTAAATCCTATACCATAGTTGACCAAATTCTAAACTCTAACTTATAAACTTCAAAATTCAAATGGCTGGCACAAATGAAATTTTGTTTAGGCCGTATATTCTTATTATTTACAAAATATTTTCGGTATACAAAATAAATTTTACAAAGTAATATATTGATTTATATATATTAGCAAAGAAATGTAATTAATAATATCATATTTATAAACATCAAAATACTCAGAATATTCTATAGTTATTAAGTGGATATTTTTCTTCAATGGTAAAATATCCTAAACTAAGACTTATAAACCAAAGTACAAAAAATGGGATTGCTATATTTTATCTAAAATATTTTAAATTATTGCAGTTTCCCAATAGAACCGAATCACCCAAATATTTTTTTTCTGAAATATTTAAAGTTATTAGATATGTGTTTTTACCAGAATTATTCAAACTATCTGAAAAACAAGAGCCAGACCAAAATTGAATTAAACTCAAAATTTTATCAGGTTCCTAACATTTTTATCCAAAACAAAATGAAGCTGAAAACCAGTGTTTTAAAACCCGACAGGGACACTGAATCAGAAAACTTCCCGAATCACTACTAGCAAACCACAGGTCAATAAATTAATTAATTTAATATATAAAATATTAGCTATTAAAAATATAAGAGATATTTTATGTTTTAAAAATATTTAGAAAAATATTTAAATTTAGTTTTCTTTAATTTTTATTTCACATGCAAAATATCCAAAAATTATTTAGACTACTTACAATTTTGTAATAAGTTAAGAGTCGTGACATATGATAAAAATATATCAAGATTTAGAATATTTCAATATCTAAATATCTAATGTGAAAAATAAATTATATCTGAATATTTATTATTATAGTATTGATATAAATTTTACCATATATATATATATATATATATATATATATATTTTTTTTTGTCGACATATATATTGATATAAATTTTACCATATATAATGTAAATAAATACTAACACATTTTTGTTATGTTATTGACATAAAAAATTGTCTCAATTATTTTACTCGAAATATTAATACAAATCGATATAGTCTTACACATCTGTATATTTATTTTAATTTATATAACCAAAGTATATATCTAAAATAATTTTGAAAACCGAGAAACAAATCTTGTCCTTACAAAGAGGGGATGAAAATCTAGTTTACCTTTAAAATAGAGATTGTTATTTCTTCATCTATAATAAAATAAAAAATAGCATTTATCTATTATAGAAACATATTTTTTGTCAAAAATATTGTTTTTAATTTATAAACTTTTATGATTATAACAAAATTATTTTATAAGAAAATACAGTTCTTATAAACATAGAATCAAACTTTTTATTTACCTAATAATCTTACGAAAATCTTATAAAAATTAAATTAAACAGGGTTGATTTTTAACTTTCACAAATAAAATATATCTGCTGTAAAATAAAAATAGAATCTTTTGGAATATTTTTTTAAATGTAAAAAAAAAGAGAAATACATTGTTTTGTGATAATTATAAAGATAGAAATAGAGGATACATTCGAGATGGTCTAATAACAAGTCAAAGACTCCAAAACGTCTGCCGAATCTTCGCTTCTTCTCCCCAACTAAGCAGAGCGTTTGCAAGGTCACGAATCTTCGGTGGGCGATCATCAATCCCGCAGAAGACGCACATAGAAATCTCAGTTCGGTTAATAAGCCTTTTCGACGAAATTCCATGTCAGGTTAGTCTGTTATTCCCAGATTGTGAATTGTTTGTGTTCTATGTCGAATTATGCTTCAGCGTTTTTGTTCGACGACAAAATTATAAAATTTGAAGTTATGGGTGGTGTTTATGTTTAAGCTTTTTTTATAAGCTAAATTGTCAGTTTTTATATTCTCTAATCATATTTGGGGTTTTCCCACATAACCAGATAGTGAATCAGTGATTATGTGTGTTTTGTCGTTGAGTCGGGTTCTTGTTAATTTATGTGTGTTTTACAGGTAATCAAGAAGCGATATTGGTGAAGGAGGAGAGTGTGGAAGGTATCCCATCGCCACTGTTGAAGCTCAAAAGCTGGCAATGGTGGCTTCTTGTATCCATCAACATCTTCTTCCTCATTGGTGGCCAAGCTGCTTCCGTCATTCTCGGTAGGTTTTACTACAACGAAGGTGGTAACAGCAAATGGATGGCCACTCTTGTTCAAACCGCTGCTTTTCCACTCCTCTATATCCCGCTTTTGCTTCTTCCTTCTTCAGAGTCTTCTTCTTCTTCGTGTTCACTCAAAACCATGGTCTTGATTTACGTTCTGCTCGGTGTCATCGTCGCTGGTGACAACATGTTGTACTCTGTTGGGCTTCTCTACCTCTCTGCATCCACTTACTCGCTCATCTGCGCTACTCAGCTAGCGTTTAATGCGGTCTTCTCTTATTTCATCAATGCTCAGAAGTTCACTGCTTTGATTCTCAACTCGGTGGTTCTTCTCTCTTTCTCTGCTGCTTTGATTGCCCTCAACGACGATGCAGACGCTCCTTCTGGTGTCCCTAGGTCGAAGTATATCGTTGGGTTTGTGTGCACACTCGCTGCATCAGCTCTCTACTCTCTACTCCTCTCCCTGATGCAGTTCTCATTCGAGAAGATTCTTAAGAAGGAGACGTTCTCGGTAGTTCTCGAGATGCAAATCTACACTTCTTTAGTGGCCACCTGTGTCTCTGTTATCGGGCTTTTCGCGAGCGGGGAATGGAGAACGCTGCATGGAGAAATGGATGGGTATCACAAAGGTCAAGCCTCTTATGTACTGACTCTGGTTGGGACAGCGGTTACGTGGCAAGTGTGTTCTGTAGGAGTGGTGGGTTTGATCTTTCTGGTGTCCTCGCTCTTCTCAAACGTTATTAGTACGCTTTCTCTAGCTGTGACTCCACTTGCTGCTCTGGCTGTGTTCCGTGATAAGATGAGTGGCGTTAAGGTTATGGCGATGCTGATCGCTCTATGGGGTTTCGCTTCTTATGTTTACCAGAATCATCTTGATGACTTGAAAGTAAGACGAGCTCGAGAACAAGCGCATGCCGGTCGGGTTGATCCGCCTTGTTAATTCAGGCAGTGTATTTGCTTTAGGTTGCTATACTTTTATGGTTTAGATTAAGCAACAATAATTGTTACTCGTTAGAACAAGCTTCTATTCTTGTCATATTGTTTTAAAAATCAGATATTTTGTACGATCAAATTTTAATATACTGGTTGGTATATGGAATAATCCAAATTGCAAATGCACTCGGATTTAGCATTAGTTAGGCACATACTCTCACCAAATCTAAGTAATATATTCAAAATTTTCATATTTGTTTTGTGTGGAAGCTCCGCCAACCACCTTACTAGTTTTGAAATTGAACATGTTGTGAGTTTTCTTAACAACCTTCTAAGTTCTAACGAATCTACTTACTTTTCTTTGTGAGCAGAAAGAATCAAGTAGGTTTATCAGGTAGTCTCCATAAAAGCGAAAATATTTTAGCATTTGACCAAACTTATATAGGAATTTGAGTTTTCATAGCATACTTCTAGAAAAATCTTCATACATGTCATAAGATTTTTTTTGATATATCGCAAAAAGTATATACTGGCAAAAATTATAAACACTTACTTAATATTTGTAATATTAGCATACTTCAGAAGAAATCCTTACAATGAAAAGATTTCTCCCGAAGTATGCTACTATTAAATTATTAATTAATTGTTTATATTTTTTGCCAGTTGCAAAACAAACATGAACATACTTTACAGTGAAAAGATTTCTTGTGAATTATAATCGATTTTTGTTCTGAGATTTTGGTCAAACTATTGGTTTCAAAAGCATATTTATGGGAAATTCGTCTAATAAAGAGATTTTTTTTCCAGAAGTCTGGTTGTATGACATTAAATATTTCAAGTACAAAACTAAGTTAAGAAGACTTCTTGTTTGTGAAACTTTGTTTGTGAAACTTCGGATACTTTTTTTTTTTGATCAAATACGATTTTATAAAATAGAAGGTTTATCCTCCAGTAGGGAAGGAAGAGTGTACAGCTAGGAGCACTGACTTTGCCACTGAATCGGCCTCAAGATTACATAAACGAGGAATATGATAAAAGTAGCAAGCCTTAAGCCGGCTGCTATAATAATAGATGTCGAGGAGGATGTTGTGGATCTCCTTCTAGGCCGCCTTAGTGTTCAGTACCTTGATTAACGTCTGTGAATCGGATAACATGATCAGTGATTCAGCATTGGACACAAAAGCTTTCAAGACTGCCTGTCGAACAGCCAAGGCCTCAACGATGAGATCTGAATCAACAAAACGCCTAAAGTCTTCAATAGTTTGCAATCGCCCTTGTTCTCGACCTTTGTAAACACCTGCAGTACCACATTTTAGAGTACCAGCATCCCAAGCTGCATCGATGAAGCACACGAGATACTCATTATCAAAATTTGGAATAGTCGGGGGGCCATTGGAGGGGTTTCTTGCAGTAGAAGGTACTGTAGAGGGTACTTTAAACATCGCTGATTGCCATTCTTTTGCATCTCTCACAGCCAAGTTGATCACCTCCTGCGCTGTGGTTTTCCTATTCTCGAAAATCAACAAATTTCTCGCTTTCCACAAAGGCCATAGGATCCAGGGCCATAACAGGAGTGTGAGCCCAAGAGGTGGCAGATTTATGAACTGAGGAGCTATTTCCAGCATCTGATAAAAGGAAGGTATTATCACCCGAGGGGATGGAGTGATAGGAGCAAACGTCCACACCTCCTGAGCTAAAAGGCATAGGAGAAAGGTGTGGAGGTCATCTTCTATCCCATCGCAACATTTACATGGGAAGGTGGGTAGGCCTCGTGTTTCCAAGTTGGCGCTAACTGGTACCGCCTTTTTAGAAACTTTCCATAGAAAATCTTTAATTTTAGGGGAAGTTTTGATAGATCAGATGCGTTTCTGTTAATCAAGACCGGCTCAAGTAAATCATAGGCCCTTGGGCAAAACAAAATTCAAAAAAAAATTAGATAAATATATGGATAATTTAAGAAATTTAAACCATTTTTCTTAATTTTTTTAGAAAAATTAGATCCTTATGTAACACTAATTTTGCAAAAAAAAATTTGGACCCTAGGCCCACGCCCCCTTTCCCCTATGCCTAGGCCGGCACTGCTTCCAATCTATGGGTTGATCGTCATATATCACAGACGCATAACAACATGGCAAATAGCTTAGCACGCAATGTAAAGCAACATATGTCGTTTACTGTCCATATAGCACCCAGTTTAATTTATAAAGTCCACATGAGTTTGTAAAATGGTCGACAAAAAAAAATTTAAGATTGGATCAGCGTTCTAAATAAGATTGAATGGATCAAATGGGATACAAAATATTTTGTTTAACTAGAGTCGGCCCGCCCTACGGGCGGGAAGTTATAATAAAAGTTATTTAATATTAACAAACAAAAAATCAAAGAATTCTGAAATCATAATATTAAATATTTGAATTAAAATAATAGTAACCTTCACTATTATTTAATTAATAGTAATCATTATATTTTTTTAATATTTATTTTAATCTCAAATGTTAGTTTTATTATATATAATAATAAATATTATATATATATGTTGAAGAAAAAGGACATTGAAGAATTATTTTCAAAGAGGAGTTATTTTTTATCTTTGACAAACATAAATTCGTTAATATGACTTATCCTATAAATAATTCGGATAGGATAGTGAAATAAAATTTATGCTATACAAATAACATCAAAACTCATGTAAGATAATAAATGTACACAGTTACTTTTTACATATGAGAATAATTTGAAATCATATCAGCTTCTTTCTAAAAATATTCCCAGAACGACAACATGTAAAATTGCTTCATGTCTTTTAAATTTGAGTAATAGATTAGATATCCAAAAATAAAAACAATTTAGTCGATTAGTTTTTTGCTGGCAAAATAAATAAAATGTAAACTATAACAAATAAAATTATTGTTTACAATTTTTAAAAATCAAAGCTAGAAATCCGAACACAATGACAAAATCAGAGCACAAAAAAGATCTAGACCTGAAGTTTTTAGTACATATAAGTAAAAATAGGCAACAACTGCATACGGGAGAGACCAAGGTAAGAAGCAAAATCAAAAGCCAACTTATGGTATGGCCTTAATCGTATCTTTGCCGTGAAACTTCCTTCAAGCATCTACAGCTTCTCTGTAGAAGAAAGGAAAGACACTTCCAACTCTCTTGAGAAGTGATTTTAAAAAAGACAAAACATCAGGAGGGTTCCAAACAAACCTGAAAGCATCAGTGATCTCCTTGATTTACTCTCACGTAAAAAGCATTGGCTGCCTCATCAAGTTGCTGGAGATTCATTGATAACTCAGTGAATTTTAGTGTTCAAAGTCAAAGGCTTTTTTGTAATAGAACTGAGATGATTTTTACCTGTAGCAAACGAAGAGCAGCACCTTCTCAGAAAAATTGTTTATGCCAATCAGGTTTCAGCTCTCTGCAGACTTTAGAATCAGATAAGGCACGTTCAACTTGTCCTAATCGCAACCAATAGAAGCTTCGTATGATCTGTGGGGTCAAAATCAAAGGGAATCATACCAGAGGTTGGAGATCACTGGTTAATATGTGCAGTAGACGGACACTGAGAAAATGGGCATCAGCTAAGTATTAATTAGCTCTTTGCTACCAAAACAATGTCATTAGCTTGAATTATATAATCTCATCAACTCTTGATATCCTATATATATATATATATATATATATTGCAACGTTTCAGCAAAGACAAAAGAACTACCTGTAAAAGCGACAGACAAATCGTGAGCTACATGTGTCCTACAAAACTCCAACCGTCTGAATTCTTCTATGTCACATCTTCTTGAATAAATTTCTTTTGAAATTTTTGCAATCCAAGCCTGCAAGGATAAGACAAAACCAACAGTTTCATTTATAATTATAATTTGTCTCCACTCTGAAGTTTTAATTTCAAGTTATAAGCTAAAACATCCGCCGTGCCATACCTGGCCGAAAGATCTTATGTGATTAGCTCGGAATTTGTTTTGATCACATTCAATTCATAGTCAGTCCAGTCCTGTAAGGATAAATTAAACACCAAAACCACATAAAGGAGATTTTTAACTAAAATTGATAAACAACAGAACTCAAGAAAATAATGAAACAAAAAGTAGGAATTATCTGAGGAGACGAAGTGAACTGAGAAGCCGGCGAGTAAAAAAGAATAAGCCGGAAACCAAAAACCTTACAGAAACAAATGAAGAAGCCGCCGTCAAGAATTACTCCGCGCAAGACATCTGACAAAGAGAGAGCCGAGCTAAAACCACCACCAAGAGGCGAGAAAAGACTCGGGCTTCCAGAGCAGACCGGAAAACCTCCACCACGAGAAAGGAGTACCACCACAGAACCACCAAGACATCTGACAGAGAGAGAGCCGAGCTACTCCCATTATGTCGAGAAGACGTAATTGAAACGACAGATTGTCATAGACGAATATTATCTAGTTATAAACGGCCCAATGTGAGGTGAGGATGATGCTCAAAGGATGAAGCCTCACCTTTATATAGATCAAAACCAACAGTTTCATTTATAATTATAATTTGTCTCCACTCTGAAGTTTTAATTTCAAGTTATAAGCTAAAACATCCGCCGTGCCATACCTGGCCGAAAGATCTTATGTGATTAGCTCGGAATTTGTTTTGATCACATTCAATTCATAGTCAGTCCAGTCCTGTAAGGATAAATTAAACACCAAAACCACATAAAGGAGATTTTTAACTAAAATTGATAAACAACAGAACTCAAGAAAATAATGAAACAAAAAGTAGGAATTATCTGAGGAGACGAAGTGAACTGAGAAGCCGGCGAGTAAAAAAGAATAAGCCGGAAACCAAAAACCTTACAGAAACAAATGAAGAAGCCGCCGTCAAGAATTACTCCGCGCAAGACATCTGACAAAGAGAGAGCCGAGCTAAAACCACCACCAAGAGGCGAGAAAAGACTCGGGCTTCCAGAGCAGACCGGAAAACCTCCACCACGAGAAAGGAGTACCACCACAGAACCACCAAGACATCTGACAGAGAGAGAGCCGAGCTACTCCCATTATGTCGAGAAGACGTAATTGAAACGACAGATTGTCATAGACGAATATTATCTAGTTATAAACGGCCCAATGTGAGGTGAGGATGATGCTCAAAGGATGAAGCCTCACCTTTATATAGATAGAAAATCACCGTGTGGATGAGGGATACGATTCATTGAATGAGAGATTGTGGTAAATGACATTGAATCAATGCAAATTGTAACGGTCTGGAAGTGAAGAGTCGAGAATGACATGACATGAAAGACACCGACGCATAGGTTACCCATGAAGCCTCGACTCAGACGCCATTACAGAAGAAGGAATCAAGATTCTAAAGAGGCGAAGAAACCTGTAGACGATAATCGGGAATTTTTTTTTCTTTTTTTTTTGTCACTGATCGGAAAGATGACGATGTGAGGAAAAACGGGCCTATCTTCTGTTTGGATCTAGCCCAAAACACATTATCGAAGAGACTACAAATAATTAATTCATATAAGTCCAGAAATAAAACAAAACCCATCATGCTGTACACTTAATGAATCGCTGCGTTTTGGCTTCAAGGACACGTGTCGAGCAGAAGAAGAACGAATTTCCAAGCTGGCATGCCCAGGAGTGATTCAAACACTCTTTTATATATATAGATTTCTTACAAGACACAGCTTTACGTTAACACATGGAACCACAAAGATCCAATCTATGGCTGCTAAGATTAGAGACTGTGATTAGACCAAAAGCCAGAAATTCTTCTGCCATCGTGTGTCGATCAAATAGAGACTAACACCGTTGCTTTGTTTCCTCACATCAACCGTCAAACAATCTGCACCGTCGATGCATCGATTCACGAGCTCCTCTGATGTACTGGGTCCACATAAGCTACGTACAAAACGACAAGAAAATGAAAGTAATTATTAGAACGAGAGTATCATGATGATGAGGAAAAGAGATCTGACGGTTGAGATGACGCACCAGGAGATGAATGGTGCAGATTTTTTCTGACCCAAAACAAGAACAGTGACTTCAAGTTTCTTCACTTGGCTGAGTACAGTTGCTAACTTTGGTCCTTGAACCGCCAACGCCTCCACTTCCACCTTTTAAAGATGATTATCATTGAATCTTTGTCATCTGACTCAAATCCACTGCTTTACATTTAATTCTTGATGCAAAAAAGAGATTAATGCTAGCTAGCACTTCTTAACTTCTCCAAGTACTAGAAAAATCTCAAGGAATCTTTTTCTTTTGCAACTCGTTTTAATCTCAAGGCAAGGCGTATTATAATATTAGAAAATATCTCGACAATGATCTTAGTATAAAAATTTACGAAAAACTACATGATTACATGTTGCGAAAACGACTTATTCATGTCTGGATTAAAGGTCGCTGAAAAAAAATACTTACTCCAACTTTTATTACATGTCAAAACATACTTTGACTTATCAAAAGTTTAAAATTCATGAATTAGGAGTCAGTGAAAAACATACATACCTCAATTCTTTTTGCATACCAAAACATACCTTAATGAATAAAAATTTGAAATTTATGTCTTCTCTTAAGAAATCAAAGCTAATCCCAATTTGCCTTAAACTCTATTAATCTATATTATTATTTGCAAATGATTTTTCATAATGTAACTCTTACGTTAAAAGTTAGAGTGACTAATATCGTTTACACCCTTAATAAAAAATATAAATTGCCCATAACTTTTTTTAAAGAAAACCAATTTTAATTTTCTTGGCTACATAAGTGATTAAAATTAGAAATAACAACGAGAACTATCCATAATCTAAAATATATTGTAAAACAAAAAGATTATTCATATACATATTGTGTTGATATTTTGTTGTTATCTGAAAATATTTTTAACTACGAATTTAAAAATTGAAGAACAAATAATGAAGAATTAAAAAAATAGATTAGATAAATGATTATGATTATTATCTATCTATCTATCTATCTATTTATATAAAGTATAGTTTTATCTCTCCTAGTGAAGACACATAGGCAGCCACGTCATAAACTCGGTTGCTGTACGCATGACATGTGTCTGGGTCAGACAATACTCACTGTTTCACTTAATTATGATTATTAATAGGTTTTTCTCTATTTATTAACAAGTATTTCAGATCAGTAGTTTGGGCTTAACATTATTGGTTTCTGGGCAAAGTATGTAGAGTAATACATGAGAGAGCCCCACATGAGACGGCTTCTCCAAAAATGTCGGCGACGAACGAATTACAGCACCGCCGCATTTTAACAAAAACTCTGGTTTACATCTACAGCCAATGAAGATTTTCTACGCACACCACGCTCAATTCTGATCAAGGTCAATGAAGATTCATATTTTGGCTGTTCGATTCCACTTCTTCTAACCATGGTTGAATTTCGGAACCGTTATGGAAGTCGGATAGATTCATGCATCCTCATTGACTATCACATTAACACCAATTTACCATTAGTCACACGATCTATCATTCAATGAACCCCCTCATTAAATCCTTCGCTTGAATCCTCCACTATAAATATGTAAGTTACATAGCCAAAAAAATAATTACTTCATTCCTCTCAGTAGCTTCCTTTCATACTTTTTCTGCGACTGTTATGGCGATCTCTTTCCTTTTACTCCGATTTGTAGGCCGTCGGTTGTAGCTCCACAATTGAACGGTGGCTCCTCAGATCCTGAGAGTCTTGGAGTGTGAAGAAATCCGGTAAACTTATGGTTAGTTATATGCTTCTACTTGATGCAAAAGTAATTTTGGTAAGCAAACACATTATCACCTTCCATTTTCATATAAAAGTAGTCTACTTTGGTTTCATTCACTTTTCACTTCATCTGTGTAAAACCTAGAATACATGGCTAGACAGACCATGTCTTACCTCTTTCTTTCTTCTCTCTTCCATGGTCCTATTTATTAAAACTATAGCACTTTATTATTGAGCTGGGAAGCTGTGTGTTACATTACGTCAAAGGTTTATGGTTTTTAAGAAAGGGAACCTTATTGAATCAATTGATAAATGGTTCCTAAATGTGTTGTTTTTGGTTGTTGTTGTTATTGCAGTTAAAGGAAGAGAGCAAACAGAAGAGAGTATTGTTAATTAAATCAGAGAGGCTGTCGCGAACTCATTCAGACTATGTTTTCTCTTTTGAAAACATGAAAGATATCATATTCAAGAAGTTCAGACAACAATTAAGACACAATGGAAGGTCAACTCAAACAAAGTGATGCAGGTTGTGTACTATGCTTCTTAAAATTGTATTATATTACTTGGCCTAAACTGGTCTTATGCATTTTTTCATTTTTTTTGGAATGTTTTTTTCAGCTGCTTCATGACGGTGCTGGAATTTTTGTTGCAGGTATGTCAAATGAAGAGGTTGAAAAGGTATCATCTTTCTCCTGAAGCTCTTTTTTTTCAACCTGGCTTTGGTAAAGGTGACAATGGACTTACAGTGTATCCATCGCTCTCTTGGTTTACATGTATCTTTATTGTAACTGTTTTAAAATGTTTCTTCTGGTTATCATTGCAGCTTATTCAACGTTTATGAAGGTTCAAAATTTTAAAGGAACGAAAGTACTATAGTAGAAACATTATGTAACTAAAACTATTTCCAGCTTGGTAGACGGACAAACTTGACTGTGTTTATCTTCATTATTGATCAATTTTGTTTTGGTACAATTGATTGATCAGCTTGAACTGAAGAAATATGCTCTAGAACAGTTCACACATAAGATGAAACTGTTTCTAAGGAAGCAGGTTTAATAAAAGTTGTATCCTATCACTTTTAGTTTCTTTTTTTCTCTCATTTACCAAGTTAATTCTTTTTTTCATTCATAATGTACGTACAATATAGTAATTCTCAGACTTTTATGTAAAAGCTTTTCTCTTTATGTTTTCTGAACACTGAATTTTCAATGATGTGATTACATAACAAAATGATGTGATTACATTTCTAAAAAACTATTTAATGAACAAATGTGACTTGATCCAAAATTATATCATCTTATATATTTTAAACATGATATAATATTTAAATGATTCTAAAATACCGGATACAAAATAAAAAATTAAGAATAAAATTTATAGTAAATTTGTTAAATAAAAATAGAATGATGTATATATATAATAAATTAAAATACAAAATAATAGAATACGAATAAAAAATCACTGATTTTGGTAAATATTTCTAATTTTTGTGGTAACTATCAGTAATATATTTTGAACTATCTAGCTATTTATAAAAATATTATTTATTCTATTTTCGAATTATCTAAACTAATTTGTATAAAAAAATGTATTAGAGAAACTAATAATGTCAATAAATTCACAAAGAAAAATTTAAAGGTAGGAATAATTTATGACTTATATGTTGGATTTCAACTTCAGTTTTGAATAAATTAATATATTTTACTTACTGATTACAAATAAAAAAAATAAAAATAATAATGTATGTTCCTTACTAATTTTAATGAAAAAATAAACATTGATGAAAATGTTAAATGGTGACCTTTCATCATAATATTTCAAAATAAAAATAATTGTACTATTTTAAACAAGAATAAAAGAATATCCAATATAATATCACTTTATTTTTAACTATATTTTATAAATTATTATATTTTAACTATTTTTTAATTACGTATTCGCCAGGGCGGGTTTTACCCTAGTTAATAATAAAAGTCTGTCTAGCCGAACAATAGAAGACTATCAACTAGGCGGATTATTAAGGGTTTTGGTCAGGCCTATGCATTAGCAAATTATTAATTTATTTTATATATATTATACATTTATGTGATATAGTTTACTTTGTAAGTTAAATTATAAGATTATTTTAATCAATTGCAAAATTAAATATACAAAACCGAAGAAATTAGAGAAATTTGTAGATTTATAATAGTTTACAGCTTAAGTCAAAATTGGAATTAGCGTTGACTTTTTAAGACTGCATAAATTTCAATTTTTTTATTCACTAAGGTATATTTTGGCATGCAAAAATAATTAATGTATGTAATTTTTCATCGACCCTAGTTCAGGTTTGAATTTCAAACTTTTGATTCGTTAAGTTATGTTTTGACATGCAATAAAAGTTTGGATATGTATTTTCTTATCAATCTCTAGCTCAGGCATAGTAAGCCGTTTTCCCACTACGTGTTTGATGTTTTCGAAGAATTCTTTTTGAAATGCAATTTAAAATATTTTAAATGGGCACGTACACTTTTTAGGTAACAATTGTTTATGTTATCAAGTACCAACTATACCAGTCTATACTTCAACTAATAATAACCATTTATTAACCATTAGATCTGAACTAGGAAAATAAGTTGGATCTTTAACTGAAAAAAAACTTACAATCGGAAATGATGAAAATACTTTTCCATATTTTCTTTTAAAAATAAGAAAAATGTGCGAAGCCAGTGGTATCAATAAGTAACTTTGCAGAGTCATGTTCTCCAACACTCACGCATGCACTACAAGTATCTCAACACATCTCATCATATAAAAACAAAAAACTAAACCCAAATGTGCATTACTACACTTTTAATTGAATTATCTGCTTTAGAAAAAATTACTAATCATCCAATCAAGATTTTAGGAATTTGATGTACTTTGTTTTAGCAAAAGAAAAAAGATTTTAAGAATTTATTAAAATGAAGATTTTTTTTCCTAGAAATTACCTTCATACTCGATACACTCGATGTCTCGATTTTTTTTGATCAAACACACTCGATGTCTCGATACAATCAGAATTTATTCAAAACCTTTTCAAAAGTCAAACATAGAAAATACGTTACAGTAAGTTTACCTCGGGTTTACAAGCTTTGCAAAGAGAACCAAGTGATTGAACCAAAGAAGGAGAAGCTTCATGATGAGAAGACACAACGTGGAGAAGAGTCATCAAATCTCCCTTATTAGTCAAATGAGTTAAAGCCCACATCATGGCATGTTTCGACCTCGAAGTCTCATCCACCACAACCATCACTCTCTTGCTTCCCCTTGCCGTATCTCCATCGGAGTAGACCCCATAAAGACCCTCCATTGAAGAATAACCGCCACCAGGCCCACCACCACCGCTTGTTACGTCGGTGAAGGCCGTTGAACTCTCTCTATATGTCCACCTTTTAGAAGCCGACCGCCAACCTTCTTTAATTTCTGCTTAGCTGTTTAAATATTAAGTTTCTTGAAAATTGCATTTTGTGAGTATAGTATGGGACCTAGAAGGTTTATGTAGTGTGAAACAAGAGCGAGAAAGTTTAGTTAGTAGAAGACTTTTTTTCTGTCACAGGGTTAGTAGAAGACTATATAGGGAAAATGTGAAAAGGCTTTGGTTTCAACTTCAGTGAAATCGCAAAAAAGAAAAAAAAAACTTGAGAGAGAGAGAGAAAGTAATTGCTGTTACTTAATTTTTTCTTTGAATTATTTTAAAATTGGGTTTAGTTCTGTTTATTTTCGGTACTGGAATTTATAATTCAAGAGCGTAAAACATAAACCGAATTTACTTCTTTTGAAGTGTTTTGGATTCCATTGGTTTATTTGGGCACAAAACACTAGCTAGGAACTAGGGGTAGACATTTTATCTGATACTCGAAATGACATCCGAACCCAATTCAAAAAACCCAAACCAAAATCCGAACTAAAATAGTTAAATATCCGAACGGGTATTAAATTAGGAGAGATTGAATATTCAAACCCGAACGGGCAATACAAGAATCCGAATGGATATTCGAAGATAATCAAACATGCGTATATTTACTCTTATATTTCTACTATACATCTCATTTTATTTAAAATATAATACTGATGTTATACATACTTTAAAGATCACATAGTATATAATTTAATATGGATAAAAATGATTTGATATTCATATAAAATGCATGTCAACTTTTTTTTGTTTCATGTATTGACAAAAGTTACATCCAAAAATTAATAGCCAAATTAATATATATTTGTTTTTAAAACGTGATCTTCAAATCTATTAATCATTTAATATATAAAAAATTAGCTAAGTTGAAATTTATATTTTTAAATAGAGAAAACTGAAAAAAATGAAAATTTTTTTTCTTTTAAAATCTAAAATATCTGATTTCGATCCGAAATAACATAACCCGAACTAAAAATACCCGAACCTGACTCGAAGTAGAGAAATACCCGAATGGATTCCATTAATACCCGATTCGAATCTGAAGGGGTACCCAAACGTCCATCCTATTAGGAACTAATGAATACGATTGTCTTCAACAATTAGTCACTCTTTTATTGGCGGTAAAAAATTTAGACATCAATTGTGTAAGAAATTTATTGTTTCTTAGATGATGTTCCGTAGTGATATATGATAATCTTTATATATAAAAAAGAGTTGATTCTCTCTTCCTTTAGCCACATAGGATGCCAGCTTGGAAATAGGTTTTCTGTGGGGTCGCCACCTCAGATCCGCAGCGTTTCATTAAACATTCAGATTGGGCTTAGCGTTATGTGCTTCTTCTCCAGCCCATCGACCCAGTCTCCTGCAGATGCCCTAATCAAAAGCTCTTCTTCGTGTTCTTCTTTCGTCTTCCTAACAATCTATACCAGTTACAGATTTCCTATCTTAAAGTAATTCTTAAATCATCATCACCCATTCTATATATTGAATCTGAGCTTCTTCATGGCGGTGGAGCTTCGATTATAAAAGGGTAAGCTTTCTTAGTATCACAACCATATTCTCCTTCCCTCTAAGCAATACAGTAAACTTATATCCAGAATATGGCTAACGCAGCGATCTTCCGTTCCGATCTGAAGACTGGACGATCCTCACCCCCCGTTCAATCTGATTGTCTCGCTTCTGGAAGGTCAGGAACGTCCGACGCGACGGCGAACTCATGGGAGTTGATATGTTTCAGCTTGATTCCCAGGTCTGTTCTGTTCCTCCGCTTGATTTTTTCTGTACCAAAATAATCGAAAAATGGCCTAGATGGCATTGTCTGTTTATTTTTATCGAATAATCGAATAATCGAAAAATAGCGTACATAATCAACAACTGGATTTGTCTGTTTATTTTTATTTAAAACATGGAGGCACCAGGTTCGTTTTTTTCTGTTCACAGGCACCAGAATATGTTGAAAAATGGCTAGCACATCTAACATTCTTGCTGACCTGAAGTCTGGACGTTATTCATCCTCAACGTCCATCCACCGGAGAGAAGCAACTGCTCTGTTTTGGGCATGGGAGTAGATATGCTCCTCCTGGATGCTAAGGTGGTTCTATTCTTTGAAGTTCATCATAAACTCACTGGTGTTGAGATTTATATTTATCAGAATTATGTTTCACCTCTTTGTGATATGATTTAGGATTCGGTTGTTTATATTGATGTTTTCTCTGTTCATATAAGTTATGCTCATCATTGATTAGATGCTTATTTTTCATAATTTTAGTTTATAGTTATGTTTTATACCTCTTTCCTATATGGTTTTGAATCTGGTATTTTATTATTGTGATTTTCCCAGTCCTTTTGGCCCATGTTCGTCATTGTTTTGAACACACTGTGGTATTTAGATTCATATTTATCAGCATTATGCTTTTGGTATTATGCTTATCCTCATTGCGGTCTGGTTTGAATCATGTTGTTTATTATTATTATTTTTTTAAGTTTGGTCTTGCGATGGCTTCCCAAGATTCACACACGTAGTGATTATGAAAAAGAAAACAGCTTCTTTTCTTGGTTTCAAGAATCAGAAGCACTAAGTTGTTTTTTGATTTTTCTTTGTTTTAGTGTCTGAAACCATTTTCGAATTTTTTTCTCTGTTGTTACAGGAAAGATCACCGATCTGCAAAGGATTTACGGGATAACATCTCATGAGCGGCTCAAGCAGACTACTGACTCATACACCAACCACGTAGGTTCTCCAATTTAAGTTTTACAGTACAATGCCATTAACTGTTTTCACTAGCCTTCCAGTCTCTTATCTTGAAAGCAGATAGAGTTTTGAGTGGTTTGGATACAACACCATGCGTCACTTGCTGCTTAGTATATATTCGAGCAATTTTTTTACTTTGAATCTTGGTCATCGACATTCATTTTATATCTTGAGATTCTAAAATATTTCTACCTGTTTGGGACTATGGCAGGAGTTTCCTTCATCATTTGTGAGTCTATCAAATATGGACAGTCATTAGAGAGGCTAGCGCAAAGGAAACCACTGACGCCAATCAGCTAACATGGTATTTGTTTTTTCTGGTAAGACTTATAGATATGTATAAGCAGATTCTTACTTTTTAAAACTTTTTTGTGTAGATAGAAAATGAAGTCAGAATTAACACTGAAAGGGCCTGTAAGGCTGACGGAGGAGTACTTATAGCGAATTCTTGAATCGCCAACTGTATTGAAGAAGAAGTATCAGATCAACTGAGAGGTCTACATGGTCAAGCTACCACGAAAATGCTGCAGCTTCCTGAACCTATCGCGGACACTCTACCAAATGGCCTACAAGTCCACTTGGTAAGCCATACTAAGCCACGTTTTAACATTTTCCCTCCTCACATTTAACATTGTAACCTTGCGATGTTGTTCTCGGCTTTCAGGTGAATCGGAATCAATGTTCTACATGATATCTTAATGTAAATATCCTTCGAATCTTTTGACAATTTACTGTGAATTTAAGTTTAATTTTCCTGGCTGTATGGGCATCGTCTTTAGCCAATACAAACTTTCACAATAAAATAGACTTATAATGTTAATCTATCAGAGCTTCAGTATCTTTTGTGCTTTCGGACATCTTAAGTTAATAGAATTATTTAAACCGATGTTTTACTTTACAGTCATGAGTTCTTATTTTAATAGTCACATAAACCGATGCGAGTGAAATACAACTACTATGGAAAAAAAAATTGCCATTATCTAAAGGAATCAAAAGTCTCCATAAAGGAAAGTGACAATCACCAGAGTGATTAAATGTTCTGCAAAAGAAAATAGTACCATAATTCACTCACGGATACATTGAGCTAATGATTACAACCGTTCGCCCTAACGAGAGATTCGATGACAAAATGTATGCCGGTGGAGTGTTTTCAGTGATGCCCGTAGAAATGGTAATCATTCAGTGGATGGTACAAGATTCCCCACCCCTCCTCTAACATATAAACAATGATGGGTGAATAGAGTGTGGGACGACAAAGGCCATAGCTCTCTGAAAACTACAGAGCAACCGTGGACATAGAAACACAGACGAGAGCAGCAAAAAAAAATATAAGAAAAGCCACTCCCACTGAAAGGTACTTTAGATTTTTGCAAATCAATTTGAAAAACATAAACTAACAAGATATAGAAATATAACAAAGAATAATTAGGGGAAATACAAATTATAATTTGAGATTAGTGAAAAGTTTAGTCAACATATAATATTAGGAATATTGACACTAGCAGACAAACTTGGGTTCTTTTTTTATTCCAAATGATTATTGTGTGATGAGGCACAATTATAAATTAATATTATATCATAATTAAAATTTATAATTTTCAAACAAATAATTTTGGCTATCACACTTTCAAATTTTAATGCATATATTTAAACATAAAATGCCATGCATTTATTTAAACTTAAATTTCTTTTATAATAACTATGCAAAGACTACAATCAAATTAATATATCTTAAACATTGATACATATTTTGTTATCTAAAATGCTGTAGAAAAATATTCTAAAATAAACATTGAGAATATAGGTTAAGGAGAATTTTTAACACCAGGTGCAATATATTATTGGTATAGTTAAACTAAAATAAACATTGAGAGAAAGAAAATAATTATATTTTTAACAAAATTTATTATAGTTAGATAAATACAAATTTTTAAATGAATATTAAAACAAATAGTTAAGATTATTGTAAAAGATTATGAAATTTAATGCTACTTTTGGTGCTGACAAAACAAAGTTAATATTACTTTTGGTTAAATATAAATTTGAAATCTAAAATAAATTAATATTATAAGGTTATTTATTTGTTCGCCCGCCCGTAGGGCGGGTTTACCCTAGTCTATTATATAATCACTGACTCAGTGGAGTCTCATCTAGGGGTGAAAACTTTATCAGACATCTTAAGTCGCACCCAAATCTGACCAAACCAAAAAAATCTGAATCGAAATCTAAACCGAAATAATAAAATATCTGAACGAGTATTAATTTAAAAGAGATTAAATATCTAAATTCGAATAGATATATGAAGATAACCGAATATATATATATATATATATATATATATATATATATATGTGTTTAACTTTATATTTTTAGTTTACATCTCTCATTTTGTGTAAAACATTTGTACTGATGTCACACATACTTTAAGATCATATAATATACATATTTTTACGGAAAAAATGAATTGACACTCACTTAAAATGCATGTCAAGCTTTTTATTTCATGTTAAGTTACATCTACAATTCAAACACAATAACCAAATTAATGTTTACGTATTTTTGAAATGTTATCTCCAAATTTATTAATCGTTCAATTTATTAAAAAATAAAAAATAATTAATTAAAATCAATATTTTATATACAATAAACTTAAAAATATTCTTTTTTTTTTCAATCTAAATATCTCAATCCGATCTGAAATAACCGAATCCAAACTAAAAATATCCAAACCCAGCCCGAAGTACAAAACTACCCGAACGGGTTCTATACTCCAATACCAAAATACCCGAAAAATCCAAAATATCTGATCCAAACCCGAACGCCCACCCCTAGTCTCATCAAGGCTTGACATGTCAGCACCCATCTTTCTGACACATAAAAGCATGTATATAGAGAAATGTAAAATAGCTTGAAATCAAAGAGAATTAAAAAAAATTACCGCTAAAATAATAAGAAAACAGTCTGATTCAGTTCAAGCTAAATTTTTCTTGAATCTAACAAACAAATCACCAAAATAAACATCTAAAATCTATAGTTCTACCTTATAGAAAAAAAGATAAAAAGTTCTACTTTGAAAAACTTGAAAAAATAAGATATAATGTAAGAAACAAGAGAGTTTTAAGTATATGATAGTTTGGATAATTTTTATTGGTTTAGTTTCCACTATACATATTCTGTTTCAAAAAAACGCGGTTATATTTAAACAAAGGTATAATTCATGGTTAAGTAAAAAAGTTTGATTGGCAATTTCTTTATGAAGTCTCTTTAACCTTAAAAATATGGGCGATTTGGTTAAATATCGTAGAAGAATGATGAAATTAAGAAACTACCTATGATGTGATAATTTTGTGTCTATGGAAAAGGGTGCCATGGTAGGGGATTTAGGGTATAGAGTGAATTAGTGTATAAGCTGTGGCTATGGAGTGTAATTTCCCAGAATATTTCAAATGAAGCCGGTTAGTGAATAATTGTTTGACAAAATTATATGTTCAAAGATTTTACATGAAATCTGCTAGCGAATAACTGTTTGACAAATTTCTTTACGAAGTCAACTAACTGTAAATTTATCTTTATACAAATTTTTTATTTGAAATAATTTAATTCATAATTGTTTGACAAATTCTTACGAAATCTCCCAACCTAAATTTATCATAGTACACAAAGACTTCACCTAAAGTATCTAAGGCCATTATTATCGGCAAGGACAAAAATAAGTCCTTCAAATCTTTTTTTCTTTTTTTTTTCTGTTTTTTCTAAAAAAAAGTGAATCAATTGCCGGCCACCACGTGTTGTGGAGCCCACATACAGTGCAGAGGACGACTCACATATGTTGCTTAACTAGCGACTTCTCTCCATTGTCCTTCTCGATTTCACTAATTTCCCTGAAAGGACCACTCTTGCCCCCCCCTAAGTATCTAAGGCCATTATTATCGGCAAGGACAAAAATAAGTCCTTCAAATCTTTTTTATTTTTTGTTTTCTGTTTTTCTAAAAAAAATGAATCAATTGCCGGCCACCACGTGTCATGGGGTCCATATACAGTGCAGAGGACGACTCACAGACGTTACTTAACTAGCGACTTCTCTCCCTTGTCCTTCTCGATTTCACCAATTTCCCTGCAAGGACCACTCTTGCCACCCCCCCCCCCCCTAAGGACTGCCGATAATAATGGCCTAATCTATGACCACTTGACATATTTTTTTAGGGACTATTCTAACTCTAGATTTTAAATCGAGTAACTGAACTAATAGAATAAAGCAATAATTAAATATACATATATATATAATTAACTTTTTTGACAAAAAGTCTAAATAATTTTATAGTGAAACTTGGTCTGTTACTTATATATATACATATATATATATATATATATATATATATATATATATATATATATGTATTATATATTTAGCAATAATTAAATGTATATTTAGAATTTTTGTCAAATAATTTTAAATCGAGTAACTGAACTAATAATTTTTTTTTGACAAAAAGTCACTATAATTTTATATTCTTTAATATATTTGCAAAACTAATAGTATTCTTTATTGACAAAAAGTCTAAATAATTTTAACCATATAGTACTTTTAGTTATAGACGTAGTAGTAAAATAACTAATCACCAATTAGGCAATAATGATATTTATAAAAGAAGAAAAAGAACGTCACCATTTCCAAAAATATGAAAAGAAAGAAAAAAAAACGTCACGGGACATGGGTTCTATTGATGTTCTTGTACGTAGAGGTATATGACCACTCTTGCCCCCCCCCCCTAAGTATCTAAGGTCATTATTATCGGCAAGGACAAAAATAAGTCCTTCAAATCTTTTTTCTTTTTTGTTTTCTGTTTTTCTAAAAAAAAAAATGAATCAATTGCCGGCCACCACGTGTCATGGGGTCCACATACAGTGCAGAGGACTTCTCACAGACGTTGTTTAACTAGCGACTTCTCTCCCTTGTCCTTCTCGATTTCACCAATTTCTCTGCAAGGACCACTCTTGCCACCCCCCCTAAGGACTACCAATAATAATGGCCTAATGTATAACCACTTGACATATTTTTTTAGAGACTATTCTAACTCTAGATTTTAAATCGAGTAACTGAACTAATAGAATAAAGCAATAATTAAATATACATATATATATATATATATATATTATATTTAGCAATAATTAAATGTATATTTAGAATTTTTGTCAAATAATTTTAAATCGAGTAACTGAACTAATCATTTTTTTTGACCAAAAGTCACTATAATTTTATATTCTTTAATATATTTGTAAAACTAATAGTATTCTTTATTGACAAAAAGTTTAAATAATTTTAACCATATAGTACTATTAGTTATAGACGTAGTAGTAAAATAACTAATCACCAATTAGGCAATAATGATAATTATAAAAGAAGAAAAAGAACGTCACCATTTCCAAAAATATGAAAAGAAAGAAAAAACGTCACGGGACATGGGTTATATTGATGTTCTTGTACGTAGAGGTATAGGAACCTATATTTTACATGCAACGGTGTTGTTACTCAAAGGCCATGCGCATTAGGGGCTTAAAGCCAAAGTTCATACGGATTCCAAGAGAGAGAAACAATATAATATTGAAATTCTGGTGAACCCGAGCCTTGGAGTATCGCTGGTAAGGGGCGATTCATTACTATTTTGTGGGCTCCATGCCACGTGGCGGCCCACGGTTGGTACCTTTATTAATTTTTTTTATTTTTTTTTAAAAATCAAAATAAAATAATAGTATTTGTACCTAGGAAATCACGCTACCGGGTATTACTACTGCGCATGGCCTAATGTGTCAGCCTTCTCTGCAACCTGTGATGTTCGGGATCTAACTCATCATTAATTGTCACTCATCCCATGTTTGTCTTTTTCAGATAATTCTTTTTTTTTTTGCATTTTCCAGACACATATGTGTGATTTTTTTTATTTAATACAGAATATGTTTTCTTAAAATAAAAAATACATATTTTTCATTTGTGTTTAATATATTGCTAAGTATTTATATAATAAAAAGGTTGAAAAGTGAAAAGTAAAAAAAAGGAAGGGAAAACATTTCTTATCAAATATTATCATAGTAACTTAAATACTTTTAAACAGTTTTTTTTTTACTTTTAGACAGTTTTTAAATAATGACTCGTATAATCAATTATCTAATATTTAAGCTTTTGATGTTTTCGAATGTTTACAAACTGCAATGCACGGGACAATAGTTAATTGTAACAATTATTTTTACATATGCCTATTTATCTATATGTTTTTGTTACAATATTAAAATCTTACTACAATTGTTTTTGGTAAAATGTTAAGAAATTACTACAACTGTTTTGCAGTTGTTTATACTTTGAGTGAATGGGTGGAATATACCTATCTAAGGCCCAAATTTGCAAAATGAACGTGAGCTTTTATATAAGAAAAAGCAGTAACCTTTCCGACATGGTTTGACTAAAATGTTCCTGCTTTAGATCTCGTGAGTTTCGGAATAGAAGGACAAAAATACTCTTGTCTTATGACGAAATAGAATCAAAGCGTGTGTGTCAGACCGCATAGACACTGGGATTTTCTAGGAGACCATTATGAAGAATATACCTGAGATTAGGGAGAACTATAGACGAAGGTCCGTTGGGTAAAGAAAGGTTTCATATATTTCATAGTGTTTGTTTTCTTTTAGGGTAAAGGTAATTGTCTTTTTCATAATTGTGGTTTAAAAACTCTGAGATTTTTAAAGTTTAAATTTTAAGACGATCTTGATTATGTTGTTCATTGGGTTGTGTTATTCTGAGAAAATCATGGATTTATGGTGAACATGAAACTAAAAATTGTTCAAGTTCAAGTGATGGGTCGTCTTGTGAAACATGGAAGTTCAACATTGATCACACACATGTGAAGTATGATTCGGTGTTAAGGCAAATTGAAACTTACAAAGCTATGATGGGGCAGGTAAGGAGTAAGTATTGTGTGTTTCCTTCTGAGAATTATGAGATATTGCCTTCTGAGGATTGTGAGATATTGGATGAGTCATAAGTTAGATAAGTTCATTATTATCGGGTACTATATGTTGTTGCCGTTAACTATGGTGGTATGTAGTACTGATTATGTTTGCCGCTGCCTACAGAGAGTGAGTGAGGACATGACCAAGAAAGATCATCTCTATGCATTGGCTAATAAGTACATATACACATCTTCCGCATAGAAGAATAAATATATAGTAGTAAGCTTATCAAAAGTAAAAAACCTAATAAATAGTTTTTTTGTGTTTATGATGAGCAACACTAGATATGAAGTTACAAAATTTGTTGGCGAATTAAAAAATTATGTAACATGATACAAAGTTTTTTATCATAACATATTACTTTTTAGCATGTTACAAATTTTGTTATAGGGTTATATTTTGTTATATAATGTTAAACAAATCAGCAAAATAATAATCATATTTATAATTTAGCAATAGTTACTAATCTAACACAATATGTAACGGTTAACATATAGAGTTAACTAGCTAATTTTAAAGTTAACAATCTATATAAAGTATTAGCTTGTTATAAAACAAGTTAACATGTTAACAAAAATAGTATCGTATACAAATATAAAGTTAACTAGTTAATTTTAGCGGTTAATATATAAATTTAACTAGCTAATTTAAAGTTAAATATCTATATAAAAGAATTAGCATGTTATAAACCAAGTTAACATGTTAACAATAACAAATATCAATAAGAGTGAAGCTGTTTTATCAGTGCTAAAAATATACGTAAATAAGTTTTTATGAGGTTTTAATAGCGATGCCGTTGGATTAAGCATTGTCGAAGCTTTTTAACATATTTTTGCATTGAAAAAAAATCAGCCATTTCAAACCACTGCCGTTGGATCATACTCGTGGAAATGCAATCAACCACCAAATTCTTCTTTGTTTCGGGAGTCAATTGGGCTTTTGTCCATTGTGATTTGAAAAAAAAATCAAACCAAAAAAAGAAAGAGCAGAGGAAGAAACTTTGATAAACAAAACATGAGAGATGTATTTCGTAAGAAAGAGGAATGAATAGTGAAAAGTAGAAGAGAAAATAACAAAAAAAAAAGAAAAGCAGAGAAACAGCTAAGAGTGGGGTGAAACACTCTATTAACCACTGGGGTGAAAGATGTCTTCCGACAAAAAACCCACGCAACGCAGGTCTATTCTTTGTAGGTTGGCGCCTTATGAAGGGGAAAATGGTCCAGGAAAAAACAGTTGCAGTATTAAGGGTATGTGGAAAATTAAAGGAGTGTTGAGGTGCATTCCCACCAATTTCTGTTATTATTTTGTCATTCGGACCTTTAGTTGTACACATAATTTATATTAATAGCATATGGACTAGACTCTTTAGAGAAAGAGAATCTAAATAACAATGTTGTAGATTGTTTTTTGGTACATATGTTAAAAAATGCTTTAATTTTGCTGTGAATGTCGTATGTTTGGTCAATGAAGTTACTTATGATTAATATGATATTTCTAGTTGTCAATAATATGTATTGTTGTGAACCATTAGCTCAGAATATAAATTAGTTATATAATAGATGAGAGAAATAATCTCTGGACATAAGTGTAATATATTTGTGTTTGGTGCAACGAGAGAAGAGAGCTGAGAATTTAAATATTATTATCAATTCTTCTTGTGTCTATTACAAATGACAGGAGGGTCTATTAACAGGAACATGAAGTCAGTGAAAGATTTGGCAACAAGCCACGTGATGGAGTGGGAGACTTGGGGGAGAAGTAATTATATAATATGTTAATGGATAATTATCTAAATTTTTATCTCATAACACTCCCTCTTTGATTATCCACTTTGTATTATGTAATGCCTCGTAAAAAATCTAGTCACAGAAAAATCCATTGGAATAAAAACCATGACGAGAAGAAAAAGAGTACACTACAGTGATCTTCCCCTGAGAATTGTGAACATACTATTTCTTCACAAACGTCGCATTCCGATACCATATATGTGTTTTCCAAATGGGAAAAGCCTTGGTGGACAAGTCAGCTGGATTGTCGCATGATCGTACATACTCGATGTCCACTTCTTTATTTTTTCTCGAACTCTCGGATGTATGAGAAAAACCTTGGAGGGATATGTTTTGTTCTTTCGCCTTTGATAACCTTCTTTGAGTTGAGCGACACACGCAGAATTGTCTTCAAATATTTTTGTCGGCTCTTTCTTGTTTCCACTTGCTTCTTCTATGTGTTGACTCATTGACCTCAGTCATACACATTCTTGGCATGCTTGAAAAAGTCGAAACCATTATTTTTCGGAATGTTCAAAATCCCGGTTTCACCAATTGTAAAACCATAGCTGGTTTGCGTTCAACTTTATATATAGAATATATCTGCAAAACTATACGAAACTCGGGTTTTTAAGAATAAATCAACCCTAAGTTAAAACGTACCTTGGAGAGAACATATATATTATAAATTCTATTCTTATTTCTATGAGTAGGAAATGAGCTATATCTTGTAGAGACATTAGTGTCTAAAAGTATATTTAAATTATAACTCACAGGATATATAAACTCACATATGTTTTATTACCATTAGCATCTCCAAAGTATTTATTTACATAAGATCTTATCAGGATCTTTTAAATCACTATCTCTCTCAACTTCGAGAGATCTATTTACCATTGGAGTACTCAAAGGAATCACTTTGTCTATACGAAAGTGTTTCAATAGTCTTTTCGTATAGTTTGATTGATGCACACATATTTCTTCTCGTAGATGCTCTATTTAGAGCCCAAAGACAAAAAATTGTTTTTCCGAGATCTTTCATTTCGAACTCCTCTTACATATGAGTTCGTGCATCATCAATATCCTTTTGAGTTCCAATCATGTTCAGGTCATTTACATACACATCAATGATCACAAAGCTAGATGATGATTTCTTTACAAAAACCGCATGGACATATCACATCATTCACATATCTTTTATTCAAAAGATATTCTTTTAAGCAATTGTACCACATGCGTCCGGATTGATTAAATCCATAAAGTGATCACTGGAACATGACTGAACAAATCTCCCGTTATCCAACGATCCATATAAATAAGATGTCACAATGTCCAAGAGATGAATTTGAAGATTTTTTGATGCCGAAAGGCTCATAAAAAATCTAAACATAATTGCATCCATTACCGGGGAATGCATTTCTTCAAAATTAATTTCAGGTCTCTGAGAAAAACCTTAGGCAACTTTTAATCAGGTTTTATATTGTGCTACTTTTCTCACGAATACCCACTTATACCCAAAGAGATTTATATTCTCAGACGTTATGACTATATGTCAAAAGACATTCCATTTATTCAGCGAGAGTAATTCAATTTATATGGCCTTCCGCCACACTACTCCCAATCATGTATTTTTGACATTCTAAAATGGACCTTGGATCAGTGTCATCAATCTTATGATCGATCTCTTTGGACCCAGAAAAGGAGAACGTTCCATCAACATCTTTAATATTGTAACTTATCATCACATGCGTAGTTGATGGAAATCTCAAACTTTTATGGTTCCACTTCGTCATCTGGATCATCTTTATTTGGTTTTTCTTGAATCATTTCACTTATGTCTTCTTTGAGACATCTTTTACTATCAGGTTCTTCTGGAACCTTTCCATTCATGCCTTCTTTCAGACATCTTACAATATCAGGTTCATTCAGAAACTTTCGATTTTACTTTACCAATTTATTTTTCTTTCGGGGATTTTTATCTTTAGAACCCACTGATCTCCTCCTCTTTAACTGAACCCAAGGTTCATTCATTGTGTTACCATCACTTTGTTCTTTAGGAAAATCAACCCTTGATGAAACATTTTCAGCAGGTAAATACATTTAGTAATCGGTTTGCCAAATTATGTAAATGCACAATTTCTTGAACTTCCAGCTCTCTTTGATTCCTAAGGGGATAAAGGTGTAACAACGACTGTGTACACCTTCTGACCTCTTTAGGAATTTTTCTAATTCCTCTCCTCCTAACGCTGAAAATTCAACCTTATTAAAATGGCAATCGGCAAACCGTGCCGTAAACATATCACCAGTTACAAGTTCAAGATACCTTATATACAGCTTGTTCTAACTCTTTTAGAGTTCTATTGGTCCCGAGAACATCTTTAATTCTCTAGGGACTACCAAGTATCAAGATGCAACTCAAGTCTCCTTTGTCCTGCCAGACATATCAATATAATACATCTCTCTTAAAATTTCCCCAATGACATTGAAACAAACCGTTTTTCATACCTCAAAGTCATCTTTTATTTCACTTGGAGAAATTATACCTTGGACTTTTGGTCTAATAATTTCTCTTTTTTCTAACGAGTATCGAATTGACTTCCCCAATCACTCTTTGGCTAATCAATTCACTCTACTCTCATATAAGAGGTAGATTCATGATCATTAATTATATAGCGTTTTTTCATTTATTGTCGACAATCTATTTTCTCTTTGATTCCATCTTTTTATCTGTACTGATATGGTTAATCGAGATCTCTTTATCATCATCGATGATTTATCCAGGTACTTGACTACAAATTAACCATATCAACGGTCTCATCACGAGATTCATCCTCGATTTATTTATTTGCTCCTTTTTGAGGACTCTTTGGAACCAAACTGGTCTATCACGTCTCTAGCGTGTCATAGACTCATATATCGTCCTTTTAGGACAATTTCTCTTATTGGAGTCTTTTCAGCTAGAATATGAGATTTCATTATTTCATTAAAATGTCTGGCAGACATTTTATATATGAATTATCCTATTTAATACTCATGATAATTCATTTCTCATATCTCATTCCATCAGCTGCTTATATGCTTCCAGCAATCTTGCAAGCATATTTATGATTATTCCATATACTTTATCTCTTTTGGATTGTATATGGCTACATGCACAACTACATGTTTACACCCGATAATGAAGATCATCTTACTTGAATTTATTTTATCAAGTTCTCTTATTAAGTTCTCTTCCGAATGCGAACATAATCATCTCAATGTTCCACTCACTATGGATTCTTTAATTCTCTTCCTCAAGATGATGACATTTCATGTCTAAAATCTCGCACTGAATCCTACTCTAGAACCAATAACATATTCAGTTTTCCCATTTGGGATGAATTATGTATCAAATCCTTTAAAGTGAGATCCTGATTTTGGTTTGTTTAAAGAAATCACATCTAATGAACTTGTTCGATGATTTAATACCCATGATGGTTTCTTTATTTTCTTAAGACATGCTATATATGAAAAACTTCTAGTTTTTCAACTTTTCACAATAATGTCACTAACACTACTAAAGATGGCCATATATCAGTAAACTCCAAATTTACCACCATTTACATTTTCACTCATACAAGTTTCAAATTAATACAAGTTTTAAAAGCCGGGAAAATTTAACTCCTAAATTATAAACACATAAATAAAGAAACAAAAGCATAATTCACCAAACAAGATGGTTTCATCAACCTCTTTGACCTTGTCTAGGAGGATGTTGCATTTGTATCATCCACTGATTCTTCTTCAACATCCTCTTTTCAAACCCCGTGCACTATCTGCGCAGCTTCCTTCTCCATTATTTCCTTATGCAAGTCAAACATATTTTTTTCTTCATTGTACTAGTTGTACTAGTTATATATATTACAAATACTTATTCTATTTTCTTCTAGTTTTGTGCATTTTAGTATATATATGTTTGTAGTTGTACCAATTAGACTATTATTATCGCAATAAACACACAAATTTGTAGTATACTAATCTTCTAAATCTTTTTTTTATTACAACATTTTCTGCTTCACATCTACCTTTGGAGAGTCAGTAGCGAAAAGATGAACATGATATTTTTCAAAAAATTGCATAGAATAACTTGTACAATTGTAAACAAATCATTATCCAAATAAAATATTATTGAAAACTTTTCATGTATTTTGACACATGCTTACATGCTTTTCATATGTACCAAAAAACCAAAAGGTATTTAAATACGAAAGACCTTTTAGGAAAACAATTATCCAAATTTTGACACTAGATTCTTGGATTCTATAGGATTTGACAATTGTTTTTTTTGTAACATTTTGACAATTGTTTGCTTTAGGCGCAAATTTTACCAAATGATTCATTCATCATTTGCCTTGAAATTTCACAATACAAGAAGTAAAAACATAGAAATATAAAGGTACTAAAGTTAAAGGTGGACCGATTTAGAAAATTAAAAAAAAAAGGATAAAAAACACAGAACACCATAGAAAGATATCAAAATTTCAATCACATCTTCGTCTTTGTATCTTCCTTATTCTCTTCGGGGCTGATTTAGGTATTTGCAGACCCACCGTTAGTTGGTGCTCTCGAGACATCAGGACCGTTCGGTGGTGCTCCCGAGAAATCATGACCGTACTGTTTGACTACATTAGTGATCGGAAGCTCTTGAGCTACTACTATTTTCTCATCCAAGGGATTCACTACATCTTTGCTTTTTCCCCAGACCACACTATATAGTCCAATGACGATGAAAATTGCTCCAATTATACTGCATATTCACAATAGTACCCTCTAAAACGTTAATTAATTCATAATTATACTTATCTTAATTATTAACATACAAAGAAATCTTAATTACCTTCCGAGGTGGATTTTCTCAGCCAAAACAAGGGCACCGAGGAATGAAGTAATAACCATACACATAGGACTAAACGACGTCGTAAACACAGGACCACGTTGCTTTATCACAATGCTTTGTATGTAATACGCGATGCCTGAACAAACCACTCCCTGAAATATCCCACATAATAATAAGTTTTTTTATCAAATATATTAAGAAGGTTTATTATACAGGACTGATTAAAATTAAACAGTGACTAATAGATGATTAACTTACGGAGTAAACGGCTGCGAGCGTCCCGGAATCCATGCCGATTTTCCAGGCGCTCAAGTCACGGACAAATATCATCGAAACGGCAAAATTTAAGATCGATCCGATCCCACATATCAACGTCACGAGGGATAGCTCAGCCGGGTAAAGTTTTAAGGTGAACGACTGAAAACAGAAAATTATTTTGACAATTTATAAAACCGTATAATGCATGTTTGTTGATTTTTTTTTGGTTGATTTTTTATTTAAAAAATTAATCAATTAGTTATAGTTACCTGTAAAATGAAGAAAGCAGCCCAAGTGGAGATACTTCCCATGATGGCTAAGGTTCCGGTGACCCAGTGCTGGCCAGTGGCTGTGGTTGAGCCACCGTGGAAGGAAGAATGTGCAGCTTTCACGATTTCGATGGCCGGACCTTTGTACAAAGTCATTACCATAGCTCCTCCCAACGTTATTACCGTTCCTACAACTTTTGCAATACTGTGTATCTTTTTAAAGTTCACTGTCTCAAGCCTGATTTATATGGAAACTTAGCGTTAGAACAACTTTTTTTTTTTTTGTTAAAACGGTAGAACAATTATAAAATGGTTTAAACGCCAAAACAAAAACCATAATGAATTTGACCAATTAATCTTAATCAATTTACACAGATGTTTTATACAGTCTTTTAAAAGTTAAGTAGACATATCAATATTTCAAAATAATAAATTGCATATTTAATCTCTCTATGCAGAAGACAATTTACTGAAGTTTTAAGGTACCTGAAAATAAGGGCGAGGATGAACGTGACGGCTGGAAGTGCATTGGTAAAGGCAGAAGTGTACGATGCTGACGTGGATTTCAATCCTATGTAGTAGAAGTTCTGGTCCATAAGGGGTCTGGAACCATATAACCAGACATTTACTTTATTATTATGATAGCCTTTTCACATCATCTTTTGGTTTGTATAATTAAGTAGATTGCTTTTTCCAAAGATGAAAAAGGAAACGTTTACGTAGGATAGCACAGATCAGTTTTCACATTAAAGATGTTTGTTGTGGATGATGATCTCATTTCCAATATCCAACACAATAAATATTTCATCATTTTTATATGAACAAAACTTGGGTTCACCCCCTGTGGTGAACTCTTAAATTCACCTCAAATCTTAACACCAATCAAAGTGCCATGTAGGATTAGTAAAAAAAGGAAAATAAAAAAAATGGAAAGATGAAAAAAGACGACAACTAAATTTTTTTTTAAAATCATCCATGGCTTCTTCTTCATCATCCACACAAAATTGAAAACTTTGTTTATCAAATTGTTAAATCCAAAACACGGAATCTTAAATCTTAGGGTTTACCCAAGGGTTTATGATTTACCCAAGGGTTTAGGGTTTAGTGTTTTAGGTTTAGGGTTTATTGTTTTGGATTTAGATTTAGGTTATAAGGACAAAGGATAGTAAACACCAATTTGACAAATAAAACTTTTAATATTCTCTGTAGGTGATGAAAAAACTTTCAATGTTTTGAGAAGGTGATGAAGAAGAAGCCATTGATGGAGTAAAAAAAATAGTCGACGTCTTTTTCAACTTTCCTTTTTTTATTTTTTTTTATTAATCTCACATGGCACTTTGATTGGTCCTAAGACTTGAGGTGAATTTAAGAGTTCACCACAGGGGGTGAACCCAAGTCTTGTCCTTTTTATATCACTGTAGAAGCATGGATCCGAATAGTAAATTTTGAAACGCTTATATTTATTTCTACTAGATCTTTTTATTAAAAGTGATAAATTATTTTGTTAATCAGTTTTAAGAATGAAACTGTGCGAGTATTTCTTCTCTCTACCCTAACTAGCGGCCAGATATAAGAATTTAACGTACCAAACTCATGAATTTTGCATCACAACTATTAATCCATAAGTATCTTGCTCTAACCATATTTATAAGATTTATTGAAGGACTCGTATATAAATAAAACGAAAATAGTATTTTCTATAGTGAAAGCCTTACTAAGTAGTAAGTAGTAACCATGTATGTTCATCAGAATGTGTATATTATTTGATAAAATTTGAAACATGGTTCATTGAATGCGTTCATATATGTACATATATATCTGATCAATATATATTTCTATACACATATGTGTTATATCGCAATCACTAAAAAATTTAAAGTTATTGAACCAGACTTTCTAACTGTAAAGGAAAAGATGGCTTCTTAATGAAAGGGACTTACTCTAGTATTCCAAGAGCAAGAAGCCTATAGAAAATTGGAAGTGTCATCTTAGGCCTAATTTTCCTGCAAACACAATGATTAAGAGAATTATTCATCTATGGAGTTACATTTCGATACGTAGTTGCGTAGATATATTCTTGTACTGATTGATACGATACCTCTCGAAAACTAGAGCAAAAGGAGCCATGACTAGCGTGGCAACTATATGACGGTATGTGGCAAGGACCCAATGGTCCATGCCATGCTTGAAAGAGACCATGGTGATGATGTACATGCCTGCATACCCAAATTGCAATGATATTATCGCTAATATCGGCTTCAATTTCTCCATGCTACCACTTCCACCTTTCATCTTTGTTTTTGGATTAGTATATTAACACTCAATAAATCGATACTTTATCTCTAGTTATATAACATGTATAGAGGATCTCTGCTACTCCCTTTATATAGAGGAGAGATGTTTGGTGAGTGATGAGATAAGCTCAATTTGCTTGAGGCAGGCAAAACCTAATGGAGAATGACTCCTTTTTATTGTCGAGCAAAAGTTTGATTAAAAGATATACTCATTATTTTGTTCACTCAATAATACGTCTACGTATCTTTTGGAATATTTTAATGCACTACAGTTAGAGATATGAATAAGTAACAGAGAAATATGTATCTTACATATTTTACTTTTAAATATGCATGTCAGCATATGAGAATTCATTTTAGAATTTTTTTCTATCTCTCCTTTTTCTTTAAATGACTTTCGAATTAAGAAATTTAATGCACGCAGTTATTTATATTATTCCTTTCAATGCGTAACACGTGTTTTCATTATATTAAAGTTGATAAATATCACATAGTTTTCTCCATGTATATGATATCAAGTAGTAGGTGGTAGGCTGATTGTGTGTGCATAACAATAAAGTACACAAAAATATTTGTAATAATCTCCAGATTTCTATCTAGTAATTTTTTATTCTTCCAGAAACAAGTACTTTTCTTCTCATTCTATTAATTCGCTACGGGTAAATAAAAACAGCAATGTTATTCTTTCAGAAACAATTTAATTTCTCATTCTATCAACTCTTCACAGTGTTTTCCAAACTAGAGTGTAACTTAAATCATAACAGTGTTATAACTTTTCTAAAACAAAAGACAATGTTATAACCAAAAAATTGAAGAACTGTATGGTATTTTGTAGAGTTTAATAAATTAATGATCTCTGACGAAAAGTAAGCAGTGAATTTTTATAATTGCCGATACCTGTCGAAAGTTGCAATCGCTGATATCTCATATCTCTAATTTTAAGGATAACTAGAGATTGATGATTAGAGATGTCAATTATGGACCTGGACCGCGGGCCTGGTCCGTAAAAAACTGTCGTGGGACGGGATTGGGCTAAAATTTTACAGATCCGCAAATTAGCGGGTTTTGCGGGACGGGTCTTTGCGAGACTGGGCCATTTGCGAGACGGGATGACGCGGACCTGCGGGATTACAAAGACCCGCATTTTTTTCTTTTTCAATTCTTGTTTTACCTAAAAAAAGGAAAAAAAGTGAAAAGAAGATAATTAATGTGACTTTCCCTTGAGGAAAGAAAAGAGCTTCAGCAATGATGATTCGAGCATCTCCGACAATGATGATTTGAGGTCCATTGGTGTTTTAATTTGGCGTTTTTTAATTAATTTTGGGATTAGAAGCTTTGATTTGGTGTTTGATTATATTTAGTTTTTTATTCATTAAAATCAAAAAATTGGTTATGAACTTAGGAGTTATAAGCTAATGAAAAACATTTTTTGAAATTATCTTTAATTGGTATGTAAATATGTTTGAGTGTGTCAAAATTAACTATAACTATTTTATTTGGTTAAGATAACATGAACAAAACTAAGCTCTAATCAAAGCGGTAACGAGAATAAGCTATGGTTAGAGGCTTGATCGACTAAGCTATTTAATTCTATAACAATGATGTCGTTCAACTGAAAGAGTTAGTCTTGTTACTGATTAGAGCCTTCTTCGATATGTATTCTATTCTTCATGTTCTCTCGTTACTTATCATTGTTATCTCGTTACATCAATATAATAGAATATACATTAATATCTCATTTTTTACATGCACTTTTTGTTTGGTTATGACTCCACATATATACATATATAATCATCTCATGTTCTATATGCACTTTTAATAGAGAAAATATACATAATATATAACAAATTTTGAAGAATTTGCATTGTAGATATTTCATGTAATCAATTATGTGAATTTGGTTATGTAGGGGAGCAGCCTAAGGCATCTTAGAGCAGCATGCAGCATCAGGAAGTGTTCTGGAGCGGCCTGCAGTGTCAAGCATGATCGGATACATTAAATTAACGTATGTCCCGCGGGATAGCCCGTAAAGGAGTGTGCAATTTGCGGTACGAGTTTGGGATGATCTTTTGAAGACCGCAGTCCGCGCGGACTTGACTCGTTGTGACCCGCAAAGAGATGAGCCCGCTGCGGTACGGGATGGATCAACCTGTTTGACATCTCTATTGATGATACTGATTCTTTCATTTTTTTGTACATCAATATTTATTTTTTTATAATTAATGTTATATATTTTAGATGTAGTGTACTATAATTAATTTTATTTAAAAACATGGACTGAATATTGTAATATGATTTTGGTACAAATATCTAAATTCTATTTTAGATATGGTTATTTAGATATTTTTCAATTTTTATACGTCGTAACTGCACTCATCCAGATTCAGAATGACCAAATTCAAAACCTATAAATAAATTTATAATAACTAAATTGGAGCTAATTTCAAAAATAAAAACAATAAACAAAAAGAACAATCTATACTTATAATGTTCATGCTTAACTGGTTTTATAAACTAATAAAATACTATTTCTATGTGTTTGGGTAAACAAAGTGACTATCAAGAGTTTATTTATTTAGTATAATAATTATATGAAATGAAAAACTAAGTGACAATAAATGTAACACATTTTTTATTTTGATTTAAGTTATTATTTTATTCACCAAACATGTCTTTGAATTATGTTTTTGGCTACCTAATTTTTCACCGAATGAAACTAAAATAAAATATTTTAGTAAAACAAATTAAACCGAACTTTAACCATATACAAAACCTAGTTATTTTAAATTTTTCATTTTATAATTGGCACAAAGTTAATATTGATTAACTAACAAATAAAAATCTTATCTATTATTATTATGGTAATATAATTAATGCTGTAAATTATTATTAAGGTAATATAATTAATGAAAATTTTAAACTAAATAAAATATGGAAATACAATTAATATAATATTACTATTCATGTTTCCAAATAGTTTTCTTTTACTCTGCTATCTATGTTTCCAAACAGTACTAAAATATACTCCAGATTTAGTCATATAGATATGGAAATACAATTAATGTAATATTACTATACATATTTCCAAACAATTTTCTTTTACTCTACTATATATATTTTCAAACAGTACTAAAATGTACTCCAGTTTTAATAATATATATCTCTTAGGTCTGACATACCTCATATGATCATATCTCTAATTTTAATGATAGTATAAGACTATAAGTAAACTGTCTAACAAAAGTTAAGATGCATAAGTAACATTTTTTTTTTTAGATTTTTGAACATCAACACAAATTTAACAGGTGATAAATGGATTAACCCCAACATATTTACACGAAATTCTCAAGGGATTTTTGCAAATATGACTCAAAACTCAAAGTTAAACACATAACTAACTATGATTTTTTTTTGGAACTTTCATTTGCCATATTCACGCCACATGTTCGGATTATTCACGAAAAATGTCATTATTTTTTTCCAAAAATGAGATTTGTACTCTCTCATCCTCATATTCTTCAAATATTTATAATAATGCAATTACATCAATACACCAACCACAATGAACAACCAAATTGAAGTTCTTAATGCACCTAAAATCATTTTACACTCTTTCTATCTCATTAATTTTTTATAAACTAAAAACAACATCTCTTTCATTTTCTCTCTATATTCATCCAAAAAATCCCAAGATTTTTATTCTAATTTTTTTAATGGTTCATAGAGCCATTCAAACTCATCATTTGTTCATTAACAAGTGGATTGCTTGGTAGTCAAGTCTTCTCACTGATTGAAGCTATGAAATCAAACTTTTTTCAGATCTGTCCGTGTTCTAGTAGTAGAAGACTTACACATAAGTCTTCTGGTCAATGTAGAGATTAGTTTTGAAATTGAATTTTATATGTCTTCTGGTCTTCCACTTGTCTTTGTCAACAAAAAAAAACTCGAGAATACCTCTCGGTAAGTCGTATAGGATAAACATGTTAGTTTTTCATTTGACCGGATTGTGTCAGAATTTTGATTTTTCCTGGATGACATACTTATTAGACATTGACATCTCTACGTCGATGTCTAATAAAGTTTCATTTCTCTAACAAAATAAAGACTCTCTAACATTTTCTTGGTAATTCCTGTTTATTAGTAAGTATTTGAGCTCATGAGTGATATTCATAACTTAATAGGTTTTTATTATGAGTTTACCAACATTCATGTGTATTAATGTTTCTACCTAATTCGAGAAGACTTCCATTGAAGTCTTCTACGTTATTTTTTTTGTAAATTTGTTAATAACTTTAAATATTTTTTTTTTCAATTTTTAAAAGTGTTAAGTAACTTCAAGAATATTAAGTATTATTGTTTAATGTGTTTTTTTAGATCACAAGATATACTTTTTAACTTTCATGAAATCTGGAATTTCAATTTTCACTTAAAATTTTGAGTTTCCCGCTTTAATTTTAATTTTCCGCTTATATTTCAATTTTGCGCTTTAAATTTAAGTCTTCCGAGAAGACTTCTAGTGAAAGTGTTCTATCTTTGAATTTATATAATGTTTGATCTTTTTGTGAATTTGACTAAGTCTGCTTGAGAATTCTTCTCCCTTAGTTGTATGATTAATGTTTTGTGTGATTGTGTTTTGCTATTGATAAGTTGTATCAATAACTTCAAAAATGTTAAGTAATTTTGGCAAAAAATATTATGGACAAACATATTTACCAAATTATATCATTAATATATCTTCTGATTTACAAAAAAAATCACAACTAAAAAAAGTACAAATACAAATCACAAAACAGATCATAAACAAAACTATTATAGATCATTCATCCATAAAGATAAGCTTGGACTCCATTTGATATGAGAAAAAACTCGTCAGAAGACTTCTTGATATGTTAGAAAACTTCTGCGAAGACTTCCCATAAGTCTGACTCATATTTATAAAATTTGCAAATCCAAAAATTTTCAATGGGTTCAAAAAGATAAACTAAGTGGAAGATGAAATAAATCTACCTTAAAGAACTAAAAGAAATACGTATCCAAAAAATTAGATTCACCTTTAAATGAGTGGAAGCTGAAAACCAAGTGATAAAAACATGCTAAAACAAGATAAATTAGTAAGAAATACATGAAAAAAAATGAGAAATTAATATAAAGTTTGTTTTTTTTTATGTTCAAAGAGATAAGAGAGAGGTTGGAGAATTTTCGTTTGGAAAAAGATGTAGGACACTTTATGCAACAAGAGGTTATGAAAAAAAACTGACATGAAAACTTACCAAAACGCTCATATCTGTTATGAAAGATGAGACTTGGAAGAAGACTAACTAGAAGTCTTCCAGCGCATTATATTTTAGAAGACTTCTGAGAAATCTTCTAAAGTATGATCTAGATATGAAAAACATATATATTCAAACTCATATCTGAAAAGCACGCATACCCAAAAATGTTCAAATAACTTCAGAACTGAAAAAATTAACTAGAAGATTAGACAGATATATTTTTATATAACACAAAAATATATATCCAAGTGGAATATGAGAATCATTTGTTTAAAAACCTACAAACTAAACACTCCATTAAACTTAAATTCAACTTAAAAAGTGTTTAATACATATAGAACGAAACACATATATGTCAAAATTTAAATTTTCAAAAAATATGTTAAGCTTCGCAAAATATAAACCTAAAAAGCATACAATACTACAACATATAACATATGTTACCAAAACCTTAACCAAAAAATCTTATGACTCACCACATTTACTCATATATACTAAAAACAAGTCATTTTTCTATATATTAATTTATATCCTATACAAATGTTTATAATTACATGATTTCAATTTTTCCCCTAGAAAAATATTTTTCATAAAATCTATAGATTATATTTTTAGATATACTATACGATAAGACTTACAGAACATCAGAAGACTTTACGGTGTTATATTCGTAAAAATGATTTATGGTTTTCAGTTGGTCATAAGGGACTAATTGTAATTTCGCTAACATTTTGGATTAATTTTAAATTTAATTCAAGTTTGAGTATATTTTGGAGGTCAAAATCAAATTTTGAGTCATATTTGGCAAATTCCTCAATTTTCAATGTGAAAATTGTTAGAAATAAATTGGTTTATCCCTCTCCAAACACACTTTGAAGATCCGGCCAGCAATCCAAAAACCTATTAAGAAAACAACAAACTACTGAATAAAATTATATTAAACATTTATTAAACACTGGTAATTGGTTAAAATATATACAATCAATCATATATGATTTTTTTTTGAACAATTGTTTAAAAATATTTCTGTACGGATGTGCGAATCAGAATCTAGTGTATATTATAGATGTAATATAAAACATAAGTGATGTACAAAATAAACCAATAGTGTATGAGAATGATGATATTCAAACTATAATTCTGAATCATTCATAATGATGATAAAGTAGTAGCAATATGCTATAGAAGCAGTATGATGCAGAAGTTGTATGCTTTTGTCAAACCAATAGTGTGAATGTGAACTACTATTTAAAATTATTATAGAAATTAATATATAATATATAATAATTTATTTATAATGAATATATTTCTAATATGTATATATGTATTACTAATTTATTTGATTTAAAAATTGAAAAATTATATTTATATCAAAAATGTTATTTTAAAAGTAAGTTTTCAAATTAAATGTGAAATAATATATATTTTTAAATTATTTATATTGTAAATTTATTTTAAAAATCAAAATTTTATTTTCTGGATATAAAAATAATTTTATGATATTATTAAATAAAATAAATGAAATAATTATATATGTTTCTTAAATATATATATTATAAATGTAAATATTTTTTTTAAAAGATTCATATGAGAGAATTTGCCAGAGAGCATTTGAAGAGCAGTAGCACTTAGTAATTGATTTTCAAAATATTTTTTTATCAAATATTGATTAGATAATATAGAGCATAATATTGATACTAATACTCTACCAGTCAACGCCTAAGAATATATTTGTAAGTTTAGAATTCCTCGAAGATTCTTACAAAAAAAGATCTTGAAGGTTAAGAATTCTTTTAAAAAAAAATGGAATAAGTTGTATTATGTAGGGTAAATGTCATGTGTAATATAATGAATAAAAATAAAATCTTAACTGATAGAGAAAGCTCATTTAAGTTTTACCATAATTATACTAGATTTTAAGGTAAGTTTTTATTGTTATTAATATTAATGTTGTAATTTGTATTAATATTATATATTTTTTTCTAAAAGGTTCATTTAGAGATATGCAGGATCCAACTTTATGCTTTTATTTTAATAGTATTGACTAGATTTTGATCTGCGCTTTCAAAGCGCGGTTTTATGTTTGGTGCAAACCTTATATAATTACATTTATATAATCTGTCTTGTATATACATTCATATAACCCGTCTCATATATGTATTTTCAATCCGAGTTTATGTTCGGTTAAAACTATATTATACATGTATTTTTAGGTTTTTAATTTCGAATTAGATATTTTAAATATATATCAATATAACAATTTTTTTTAGTTTTGATCTGTGTTTTGAAACCCGACTCGGACCTGCGGTTGAACGGGTTACTGGTTGGTAACCTGGTATTTTTAATATTGTGATTTTTTAATGATAAGATAAATTCAGTGATCATAAGTTGAAAATTTGTTTAAAATATAATTCTCATTTTCAAAATCGTTTTAAATGATAATGATTGTTGTCATAATTAATAATTTTAAAATTAAGTAAAATCTTAAAGAATAATCGGTATGATATTATTAAATTTAAATAGCTTACCAGTCTAACCAAACTCATAATAGAACGAAATGACTTCACCAAAAGCTATGGTTCTATTCGAGAATATTCAATTGTATTATCATTTCAAATCAGGAAATACACAATAGTAGATGGAATTATATTTAGGAAAAAGCGGTTTGAAACCAAACCACTAAATAATTTAAAAAACAACGCAGTTTCAAACATGGCCGGTTGGAAAACTACTAAAATGATGCAGTATAAAACAGAAAAATAATCATAGATTGAAAATGAATTAGAAAACCGGTGGTTAATAACAAACTGAAAAAACAATAAAAAAATCGGCGCAGAATGTCCAGAATATCTTTAATGAATACAAAAAAAATATTATTTAGTAGGAATAAAAAGAGTAAAAATCCAAAACATACTTGTAATTTAATAGTATAGATTTCTACCTGGATTCGATAATCCATCAATTTCTTTTCTACAACACCTTTCTTTGAAATAGTAGTAGTTCTATCAGTCATTTATCTCTGCATAAGGCATCATGTTTCTTCTGTGGTAATTATAATCTTTAGTTATCTCTACAATTTTTTCTTCTTTCTAAAACATCAATTAGTATCACGACCGAACCACTTTTCAAATAAGATTAATGGATTTTAGCGTTAAAATCATATTTAATATATATATATATATATATATATATATATAAACTCAGAATCAATTGATGATATAGACTAGCCCAATGATCTTATACATAATTTATTTACCATTGAAACTTTCATAAAGATTTTTTTCTAACAAAGTTTAATAGCAACCAGCATGGCCAACGCCAGTATATCCAAGTAAGTTTCTTGATAGATTGAATATCAAATATCTTGACGCAAACTGCGTATTCATGTCTGTCTACCAGCAGGTCCAATTCGTATATTTAATAATTAAGTTTCCAGAATAAAATAGACAAAAGAAGAGATTCCCTTGTCCATTAAACACGAAATACCAACACTAATACATTTATTTTAGTTACAACTATATATATCGTGACTCGCGAATTCGAACTAGGAACCTCAATTTATTCTAGAACTAGGGATTGGTCCGCCCTTCGGGCGGATAAGTTTACGCTCAAATTTTTTTATATTGAAATATATTTTAATTTTATAAAATATTTAGAGTTTTACTTTGTATTGAAATAATAATATAATATATTTTTTATTCTAAGATCACACTGCAAGTTAATTTATTAAATTTTACTGTTTTGGATGGAAAATATCACTAACATTTTTTTCTTACATTTATAAGGGTGTATCCGCGCTTCGAGCTGAATATTGTGTTTCATTGGTTTTAAGTATGATCTATATGATGTAGTTATTTGATCGTTTTTATTTGTTAAAAGTATTATTTGATATTTTTATTGTGTTATGTAGTAATAGGTAATACGTTAATATATTTTGTGTTTATTTTTTTCAATATTGTGTAGTAATTATTAGTGATGGAGTGAACATATGGTGTAAATCATAATAAATTTCAATAACATTGTATTTAGGCATGTGTTGATTATAAAATTAAAGATTTTAGCGTCAAATTGTATTCTATTTTTTAATATTTTTCAAAATTATTCTTTTAAGATATTTATTTTCCTCTCCCCATATTTTGACATTAAGTCGTCACCATCTATGTATCTTGTTTACTTTTTTGTGTGTAGTGTTTTCACCATTACCGTCACCTTTGTGCTCTTGTTCTTCCTCGCATTCTTCTCCTCAATGATATTTGTTGTAAATCGAACATATGATTTCCAAGTTGTGAGGTTGTTTCTCACAACATTATAGGCCGTTCGAGTCAATATTGGCTCTTCCTCTTCTTCTTAAGATTTCAGCTGATGTTTCTTGGGTTGAGTCAGAGTTAAGTCGTCTTCATGTTGTCTTCTTCGTCTTTGGCTTGCTATTGATAGTCCATGTTCGTCTTGGTTTTCAAGATCTGATTTTTCTTATCTTATTTCTATGCTCTCTTTCATAACTCGAGGATGGTTCCACAGTTTGATGATGTCTTTTTTGTCTCTCTTTCTCTCTTTAATTTTTAATCTCGTTGTAGCTATCATCGTTGCTTGCATCTCTGGTGGTTTTTCGTTTCGCCAGGTTTACCATGTCAGGTTTAGATAGTATTTTCCTCTGTATATGCTTTGTGGGCTTTGAAAATTATTTATGGTCTGAACTCTAGTTTCTTTGTGGCTTCCATTTTTCCTTCCTCTGATTGTTTTCTTCTTTCTCCGCGTCCCTCGGTATACTTGTGCAAAATTAGTCTCTTGGGACTTTGGTCCCTTCTATCTAGAGCTTTATGGTTCTTCGTTGGCATGGGTGTTTTGTGCTTGTTTAGTTTGTGAAGTACTTCTTACCTCTTAGCTAATATTTGTGCTTCTGGTGCTTAAGGCATTGCCTTCATATTTCGTGGTGACTTTGACTTTTCGGTGATTATTCTTCCTTTGACCTGCTGATATTAGTTCTTTGATTCAATTTTTGATTGCACTATTTTGTGTTCAGAGGATTAATTGATTAATTGATCTCAACTTTACATTTTTACTTTTTTCTGACCTATGCTTATTCTGGTCAAAACACTATGAGGTAATGTGAGTTGTGTAGTCTTTGTTCCTGATCACCTTTCACGTTCAGGCTTTTATTGAATTAGTGTTATTATAATATTCTTTTCTCTATAATTGTGGAGGTTTTAGGTTTAGATTTGTGTTGTGCTTTAGATTCTTCTTTTCAATTTGATTATTTTATAATTTTAATAGTAAAATAAATATAGAATTTGTAAATGAAATAATAATTAAAATAATAAAATAGTGAAAGTTTATGCTATTTTTAGTTTGTAATAAATTAAATTTTAAAATATATTTATATTATTTTATTTATTTTTATCATTTTGAATTTTAGTGAGTAATATAATAGATTATTCATATTATGATGGTTAATGTGACAAAGATTAAATATGATGAGTTGCATATAGAAGTCATTTGTGTGCATTAGAGATTAAAATCACGATTAGAAATTTTGGGGTCAATTCGTGAAGAAAAATGAACAATTAGAAACTTTTGACCAAATTGTAAAAATCTTAAAAGAAAAAGATTTAACATGTAAAAAAAATATGAAGACACGTGTCGCAAAAGCCTCCTGCCACATGGAAGAAGAAGAGAGAAAACTTAACTTTATATATATAGATTACAGTTACAATTAATTGATATAATAACAACTTGCTTATACGAATATATACTGTATATAAATAATTAATAAGTTAGAGACTAATGAGTAAACTTCTGGGTATTTTATCTGGACCCTAAAAGTTAATAAAAAGTTTAACTATAAATGTTAAATATAGAGTTTAGAAAATTGACCAGTAGAAACCAAGTCATATATAGAAAGAGTATAATAAAAAAGAACTGATCCAAATAGATCTGATCTGAAAAGAACCAATTAATCAAATTAAAATTTTTAATATAAAAATATATGATTTTATCTGTTCAATTTTATAATAGTTTATAATTTAGTTGAAATATTTTTCATAGCAATTTTCATTTTTGTGACACTTTCAAGTCATATGAAACTATAAATGTTAAATATAGAGTTGAAAATATTTAATTTATGATTAATAGTTTATTATTCATTATTTTAAAAATTTAAAATAAATATGATAGATTTTGAAATTTTTTAATGAAATTTGAGTATTTTGGATTTTTCAGATCTCAAATACTTGAATCCGAAAAACCCGAAATACTCAAATACTTTCCCAAAATTTATAAGTATTTACAGATACTTTTAGTTATAAACCTACCGACCCAGATCAGAAAGTAAATTGATCTGAATCCAAACAGAAATTTTTTAATACATAACTGGATCCAAATATACAAGACTGATCTGGATCCGACCAAACCTTAATATAAGTCTTCGGATTCTGCGGTTTTGCCTTAGTTTCATCAATGATTATTTTGGCTAAGGAAGAAAATATTATAATTATACTCTCTAATTTAGAATTAGTCACACTTTTATTCTATAATATGCTTAAAATGAAGGAATATAATCTTTTTTTTTTCTGTTTAATATAGTCAAAAATATTAACAAGAGGGCGAAAGGAAACAGAGAGGGGAAGTGTAAGTTCGAGTGGATTTCTGGCTAAACAATCATGCAAATACCCTCAATATTTTATTGTAATTTATTATGAGAGTGTGTGTTTGTTGTTATTTCCTCTTTTTAATTTGTTTAAAAGAAGTTGGCTTTTGACACATTGACCACCGAATGCTTTATAGTGCTCCTCCGTGACGCAATTAATTTCCTTTTCATTCTCATAATAACTTTCGTTTATTATTCCAAATTTTGTTTTCCTGTAATCCCTTTCAAACCATATAAAGAAAGGATACGATTTCACAAATAAACAATAATCTTAATTTATTTTTTTATATTTCAGTGAAAACGTGAAGAGAACTGTGTCTAGAATAAAAGCAGAAGCCTAACTGCAAAATAATTCTACATTAAAAAATATTGAGAGATATTTTGATTCGGCAACTATATTATTTCAGGTTAGGCGAACGAGTAATAGAAGACATCGTTTGGTGGTGCGAGGAGTGGATTCCATACTGTCTATGCTAAAGGGGTTTAATCATTGTCCTGCTGGACGAATTTTAAATTGATTTATATTATTTTGCTTTTGACAGTTTTAGTCGCTTATTATTGATATATATTACTCGGATATGAATACGACAATCAAAATTCGCTAGATTTGTAGATAGGAAAAATAATTGCTGCCTATGCGAAATATTAGCAATCATACGAGTAACCTTGCAAACTAAAATAACTAATGTCGTATAGATACATATGTTATACAAGCAAACATCCTTCAAATTTACGATGTTTCGTAGTTAATATTACGATTTTAATTTCATTCATCCAAAATAATGAATATATCAAAAACCGTTTAAATATCTTGTTCATCAATTAAAATATGGTGTATCAAATTTATAAAATCAATATGTTTAATAAAATTTTGATAAGTGCTCCTTCCGTTTCAATTTAATTGTTATTCTAGAAGAAAATTTTCGTTTAAAAATAACTATCATTTTATGATTTAATGCAAAATTTATTGACTTTTTATTTCTATTAATTTTTTATTGGTTAAAATGTGGTTAAGTGTATTGACAATGATGTTTTTATCTAGTAAATATACAAAATAAATGTTTTATTAATCTGTGTACCGAACTCTAAAACAACAAGTAATATGAAACGGAGGGAGTAATGTTTTAATATTTTTAATTTAGTGTATTTAAATACTACATAATTATATAATTTTATTTATATTAAATATAAAATTTATATTTAACATATTATTTAATTTAGTTTTTAATTATTGTTGATCTGTTTTATTATAAAATTTATTTGATGCCAATTTATTGACGTTAATTTTTTTAATATTAATTTAATTAAATCATTGAATATGATATATATATATATATATATATATATATATATATATATATATATATATATATATATATATATTTTTTTTTTTTCATAAAAAAATTGTATTCATTTAAACTTAGTAAAACTTCATATTAGATTAATTATTATTCCTTGACTATTTTATTCCTAAAATTATATATAATTATATACACAAGATTGGTTTAAATTGACATCACATAGCTTTAAAATAAACTAAAATTTCAGAGTCAATAAAATGACATCAAAATAAGGTTTATATTAAAAAAACTTATCAAAGACGTATATATCACACAATTAATCAAACGAATTATAAATATTTTCTTAAAAGTTCATAGAAAAACAAATTAAAATAATTAAAAACAAAATTACATAATATCTTATATAATATAATATCTTATATAACTTTTATATTTAATATAAACAATTATATAGTTTTAAAATACACTACAATATAAATGTTTAAACACTACATATAAAAATATTTAACATATTGATTTCATATACTGTTAAAAAGTATTCTTACGCTTTTAAGAAACGGGTCAAAATCTTATTTTAGTTAAACTACTGTCAAGTCGATTATAGTTTAAATAAAATTGATGAAAAGAGATATTTAAACGGTCTCTGACATCCATATTTTGGATGAATGAAATTAAACTCGTGATGTCAACTACATAACATCAAAAGGTTAATGGATGTTGTCATGCACAATATATAATTTGTGTGGCTAAATATACATTAGTTTAATTTGCATGGTTAACTATGTGATGGTCAATACTTCATATAGTCTGTAATCATTTTTCCTTCTAGATATGCTCTACTGGAGATGGATTTTGTTCTCTCCTCCAAGTTTATCAAATGACACAATTAGACTGATAAATTCTCTAACATCCGCTTCCCCAAAACCACCGATCGGGGTTCAGAGCGCAGATATAGAGACACATGTCTACGCTGAAGGATAAGCTATCGTGTCTCACCAGTGGTCTAAAGATTTCCAAACATGTTATTTCTATTTAAATCCACCAACCAACGTATATTTGGTGGTTCTATTCACAGTCCTGTAAAAATAAGAAAAAAATATAAACGGAAAGGAGGACATAAGCAAATCGATTATTCATTGAGACAACTTCCCCGCATGAACAAACCATTATGGCTCAATAAAGAACGACTGACTATTCTCAGAGAATACAATTCAATTATTCAAATACAATGGTCAATACACCACGCAATCAACACCAACATGCAATCATCACATTCGCAACTCAACTCATTCCAAACTTATGGTACAACCACGCCCCCACTCCGCAGCCCTTAACGCATCCGTCGCCGCCACACTCTAACAACACCTGCATCTGGCGGACCTAAGTGGATATAACCACGCCTCCACTTGGCAGCCCCTAGTGGATACAACCACGTCTCCACGAGGCGCACCATTATCTAAGCGCACAGATCAACACAGTTCCATCGTAGCATCCTTTCATTTAACCAGTTCAATACATGCATCATTTAACCTAAGCATTCAACTCTTTGTACCAACCTAGCTCACAAAAAAATCATAAACAAGCATCAAACAATAGCGCAAATAGTCTCTCACATCAACAAAATCAGTCCATTAAATCTTTTAACAAGACAAACGTTCGTATGTGGATTGAAGATCAAGCTAACCAGACCTTATACAGTATTTAACGAGAGAGAGAGAGAGAGAGAGAGAGAGAGAGAGAGAGAGAGAGACTTTGAAAACTAGGGGTTCTTAACTCTCTGCATGCGAAAACCCTAAGTTTAACCCTAACGAACCTACTATGTGGGCTGCGGCCCAAAATTTGGATATAAAAAGGACGGTACAAACACAAGTACAACAACCTGTAACTATTCCACGAAGATGGTGTTATACAAATGGTTCATGGAAGCATAAAGACTTGTTCTCGGAACATGGTTGGTTTAGTATTCTAGAGGGTTTTGAGGGACTAATGGGGGCACAAAATGTTCGGACCAGCATATCCCCCCTTCATTCGGAGGTGGAGGAGCTAATTTGGGCAATTGAGTATATGAAAAACTTGCGACAGTTTCAGGTTACGTTTGCAACGGATTGTTCTCAATTGGTGAAGATGGTTGCAGAACTAGAGGAGTGGCCAGCGTTTGCAAGTTATGTGGAGGATATCAAGAGTTTACAAGGAAGCTTTCTGAGCTCACAGCTCATTCATGTAATACGGACGGAGAATTCAAAGGCGGATCGTTTAGCACGCAGTGCCAGACAACAGACGTTTTTCATCGTTCACATGGATGCAGAGTTCACAGATTGGTTTACAGAGAGTCTATATGAATCTATTTGTTTGATGACAAAAAAGCCTATTGAACCTTGGACCTAACATGCTTCCCTTTAAATCAAAAAAAAATTGGGCTTTAGACTCGGGGTGTTTAATTACTGCCCAATAACAAAAAAAAAAATCAGTTTAATGAGTAAACAAACATCATAAAAATGAAAAATAGCTGACTTGTTTTCACATAAATAAATTAAGATAGATAGATCATAAATTTAAAAGATATTTCTAATATACCAAAAACAGAAATAAAATTTTACAATTTTACCAGTTACATCTTTGTAATCTTTTTTCTCGACCTCTTTGATCGATTTTAAAAGGAGTACATTTTGAGTCTGATCAAATTGTGGTATTTGAACATAAGTTTAATTTAGGTTCGAGATACAATTTTCTTATTTCAATGATATTTTTAATAATGTTAAAAATTGATAAAAAATAAATAAAATGATAGATTCAGTATCACTAAAGATGAAAGATAGTTGTATATAACCATTCTTATACAATAGTATAATGTGTATAAATCCAGAAATTCAAACTTTCACCTGCACTGCATAAATTATATTTTGTTATAGTCTATTGTGTTTATATACGCAGATTTGTAAAAATATACATATATATAATACTAAGAGATTTTGGGTCAAAACCCAAGTACTCCATCTGGGTGAATCGGACAGGTCCTGGTGGCTTGTCTGAAATATATTATCTCTCTGTTCAGAGGACAAGTGGGAGGATATGGGGAACCGCATAGTCATTCATCGTAGGTTAGAGCTTTGTCCCGATGGTTGAGTGTGTATTAGGTGACGAAAGATCTATGGAGTTAGAAGGGATGAGGTGGTTTCTCGGACTTTTGAAAATACAATAGTTCTGTAGCAAACAACGATGATTAAGGTTTGGTGTTGAGTCTTTATCACGAAGTCGGCGTCTTTGGCCGAAGGAACGACTCTGAAGGCAGATGGTGACATATCAGAATCGAACACCCTAACCTATGTGCACCAGAAAGCGACTCGAGATTTGGAGGCTTGCCTCCTTAGTCTTTCTTTGCTAGGACCAAATATTTTTCTTTTTCTTTATGTTTGTAGATCTAGTTTCTGATTCTGTAACCTTGAAAAGCTTGGGCGTTTGTGTGGTTCCACTCGTCTTCATTGTCCAGATTCGAACACTCGTAAAGTTCGGGTCTGCATCGTAAACAGCAGCGTCTGACCCCTTTCCATCTCCATCGTTCATCCTATGACTTCTCCAAATAAGCTGTTTGCTAATGGGCCGAGAATTATTTATGTGTGGACTTGGCACAATATCACTATTAGAACTGACATGCTTTTTTTCAGTCAACTAATATCTAGATATGTGCATTGCACCAAGAGTCATCTAGTTACACGATCAGACCCGGCCCAGTTGTATATTGGGTCCCTGGACAAATTTATTTTATAGGTAATTTACTAATTACAAATAATATTTTGGGCCCTTGGTGCAAGCAAAAAAAAATTAGGCCCTATTATACACTAAATTTATTTGTTTTTGAAGTAGGTCATGGATGTGTGCCCCACTTGCCTTCCTCTAGAGCCGACACTGTACATGATTGATGTTTTTCACTAAATGAAATATTTCCGAGGAGTTCCTTGTGATCTATTTTATGCACGTGTTATCATATTTCTCTTTTTGGAATTGTTCGGTGGGTCTATCGAAATAGTTACCCATTTCATCCTTCTCCTCTATCTAGGAGAGTATCTCACTACCATGCTTTCTTTCTATGAATGGAGAGGTTCCCTGGGTTTAGTATCGAGTGTTGGCTTCAGTTTGTTCACTGGTTTTATTACCTTACGTAGCAGTCTATACTGGGCAAAAGGTAAGATCGGTATTATTTGTTCTTATTGTTGGCTTGGGTTGGCTCTCAATGTCACAACATAAGGTGACTAAATCTCAACCGTCCGAATTTGTCGCAAACGCTTCTTCGACGCATTCAAGCATAGTATTGTTTTTGATGTCAACATCTTATAAGAGTTATCTTGTTTGATCTTTCTTGATATTGTAGCATATGTTTTAAGAAGATCCTTAATTTCCTCTAGCGTTTGTATTTCTTCAAGTTGATTGAATGAAAGTAAGTTGTGTTAAAAAACAAGAATAAACATTCCTTAAGATATGGTTATAATTTCTCTGTCATCAACAGTCTTTGCTTGAAGTGATGTCTCATATTCATAGTGAGGTAAAGACACGCAACTTCTAGGATTCTTTTTGAAAAGGTCAGTGGAAATGTCGTCACTACTAGTTACATCGGCCGCTGGAGCAGTTGCAACAAAACAGATTAGTTAAAATCAGTGAAGCTGATTGTATTTTCACTAAAATTTATGTGTAAATTATGGTTGTTTTCGCTTCTGGATTAGTTAAACGTTTGGCAAATGATTGAAAGATCCAGTAAAAACAAAGCCAATAAAAAAACTCAAAATACAAAGGATCAACGATAGTTTTAAAGATATTTACATTTTATAAATGGGGGATTTATATACACTAAGGGAATATGATCTCTAGACAAAGATATGCAGCTTTGATATGTCTATCTTCCGATACATGTGAACGGAGGATACAGTACGATGACTCCTATATGTAAGATGTGATATCTCACATATTTTTTTTTTTGTCAATAATTGTTCTTATTCTAATTTTCTGCTTTGTGTAAGATGTGATTGATTATGTTGTTGTCTTACATTCCCTTTAATGTCAACTTAAATTGGGTCTTAATAAAGAGACAACGCACGTAAAGATACTCATTTACAAGGGTATTAGAGTGGAAATCTATATTTTCTCCTTAATTCCACATTATAAGATACAAAACCAAATACAATACATTTACCTTTAGCCTTTTAGGTGTGAATGTTGGATTAGACAACTTATATACAAATGACATTTATGATATCTCATATTTAAATCACGTACAAAAATAAAATTCGAAATAAATATGGTCCACTATATACATTTTCCGTTGTAGATATAAGTTTTAAGATACGAATATCAAAATATTTAGGTAGCAAAACACGTACAATAGAACCTCTATAAATTAATAAATTTATTCGATTCTGAGTTGGATCAGTTAAGAATATGACACAAATCGATAAAATAATAAGATAATAAGTTTCTTAAAAAATTCTATGTAAATATATGGTCCCATTAAAATTATAAACTAATAATATATCTATATTATGCTTCTACGTCTAGGTTTCAATTTCCAGCGAAGACGGAATTATGCAAATTAATGAAGAACGGCGTACAAGAGATTTGTAGCATGGCACAAAGAGAACCGTCAAGGGTGGATCCGATAAGGCAGCTCAGGTGATGCAGTCAAACGTGAATCTTCATAGAACATGTATAATTGTCGGCTGTAGAATCGTTTGTAATAGCATAATATATCCAGCGTTTAAAAATAATATATCTATATTTCATAGAAGTACAATTAAACATTACATTTTTGGTTTTATTCACTATAAAAATACTTCTATTTTTTTCTTAACATTTCAATATATTATGATAATATTTAGTAAAATTATATTGAAAAACCAAATGTGAGTTATATAACACATAAAAAATATATACCAAGTAATATAATAAAACAATATGAAAGTCCAATTTCTAAAATTTATTAATGTATATACAGTAAAATCAAATATATTTTTGTTTTATAAATAAAATTACTCAAGAATAGGAAAAATCTAAAAAGGAAATTTTTGTTAGTTAATATCTCTATAAATTATAAAATTTCAAAATTCCATCATTATTAATTTATAAAGGTTATACAGTATAATGGTCATAGTTATTTCCTTTCATATATATATATATATATATATATATTTCTTTTGGAGAAAGGGCTCCCTTTCATAATTTTGGGAAGGATATATAAAATGGAGAAAAAGAGAAGGGCATGGGAGAACTGACTTGTTGGTAGAGGAGGTGGTGCTCTCGAACTAGAATTACAACAGAGCTAAGTGGGATAGCCAAATCTGGGAACCATCTTGTTAGCTTCTTTATTTTATACTTTCCACAGAAACCTATATATTCTCCATTTCTTTTTCTGTTAAAATAAAAATTACGTAAGTGAAACTCTATTTTTCCTTTATTAAAAAAAAACTCTATTTTTCCTCAGTTGATTTTTATCAATCGCACGATGTCGGCGTATCAATATGTCTGAGTTGTGATGATTCTTAGTGACTTGTATCACATTCTTAAAGCATGGGAACCCTTTTCCTATGAACTTCAGAGCGGCTCACTGTTAATAAGGGCCCTTGGGACAAACTTTTGTAGAATATTTAATAGTTTAAAATACAATTTTAGTATGATTTTTAAAAGTATTTATTTAAAATTTCATAAAATTTAGATATAAAACCATATATATATTTTTTTAGAAATACATGTATATTTATTTTTGTTCTGAATAAAATTTGATTTTAATTAAAAACTCATTTAAAAAAGATTGTATCCCAGTATATCATGGATCTTGGGCAATCGCAGTACTTGCCCCTTTAGCTCTTAATTGATAGAACATTAGCATTAACACTGTACTTTACATTATCCAATCATCATTTGCTAGAAAAACATTTATTAAATGATATTACTCTCCAAATGCTCTCTCGCAATTGTTTTCATATGAAGCTTTTGGAAGAGCATTAGCATTTAAAATTTATAAATTTGAGAAAAATATATAATTAGTTCATTTAATTAATTTAATAATATCATAAAATTATTTTTATATCCAGAATGAAATTTTCATTTCTAAAATAAATTTACAACATAAATATTTTTGTTAAAATTAATTATGTAAATTACTTATATAAATTATATTTTAGAATTAATTATGTAAATTAAATTATATCAATTAAATAAATTATATTATATATAAATTATATTTTAAATTAAGTATATAAATCAAATTATATTCAAAATTTAATTTCATTAAATTAATTATATAAATTAAATTATATTTTAAATGCAAAATATTATTTAAACAATAGATATTTTAATTGTAAAATTTAGTTTTGAAAATAACATTTCGAGATAAACATAAGTTTGAAATTTGAAAATAAAAAAAATTAATCATATATTTCTATATATATATATATTAATAATATATATATTCTTTATAAATAAATATATTAAATATTAGGGTCTTCTGCAAAAAACCCTTCAATGTGGTTTTTTTTTGCAAATTAATCTGCGAACTCAAAAATTTACGGGTCAACCCTTTAAGCGCCAGTCAAACCGCAATATAACCCTCAGTCATATAAATGTGTATTTGACTGTGTATAATTTTAACATTTTCTTAGTATTACGTTGTTTTGGTGCTAATTTTTTTATTGAAAAAAATGTAGAGACCAAGGTTCAAACCTTGATCCTCAAACACAGTTTGAATGCTACATAACCATTTTGGCCAACATATATAATTGTCCACTTATCAATCAATCTATTAAACATTTTCTGATTCTGTACTAATTATATACCCTAAATATTATATATTGTACTAATTTTAATAATAATTTTAAATAGCATGTTAAACTTCTCTACCAATCAATCTATTAAACGGTTTCACAAAAGCATACAACTTCTATATCATACTGCTTTTATAGCATATTGCTACTGTTTTCTCATCTGCTTTTCCAATCACTCTCAGAGCCTTAGTTGAGCTGGCACAGCTGAACTTTAGCTTACACTTGCAGAGTAATGTCATATCTCTATTACAACTAACAAAAAGGGTGAAATCAGTAAGAGAAATCATTTATAATATTTATCTAATGTTGGACCCGGATCCCCAATCTATTTGGAACAGCGCATGAAGGAGTGGGATGATAAGAGATCAGATTGATCTCGAACTAAACAAACTTAGAAGCCGATGGTCATCAAGGTCGTAGTAAGATAATAAGACTTGATCAAAAGAATTATGCTTTGGGGGTTTCTGAATTGGATAGAAATGAAGTCATTGAGGAGGATATATCGGAACAAACACGAGTATAAAGGAGAAGGAAGGCAAAAACAAAAGGGACTTTTCCACACATACACATTCGGCTTGAACACACATAAACTGTTGGATAAGCTTGAATAACTTAAGAAATAAGTTATATATTTCCTACCGAGATATGGATTAGGAAATAGGAAAATAAGATAATCCTTAGGTGTTTAGGAGTTATCTAAACATCATGTGTTTGATGAGATTAGGATTAAGAATTATGTATATATAGAGATGTCAAAGTGTGGCATCCTATAAGATTTGGTGTGCTTTAGTTTTGAGAAATTTTTTTAAAGCTTGAGAGATTAATAAGAGAGCAAGTTCTTATTAAGTTTATTGAGTTACACACATTCGAGTTCTACACATGGTATCAGAGCTACCAGGGTTCTATAGAGAGAAGATACAAGATGGGAGACTTGTCGATAGTTACAATCAAACCGAAGGATGGCAGACCTTATTTTTTCAGTTGTGCTATGCTGAATTCAACAAACTACACTGTGTGGGCAATAAGGATCAAGGTCTTGCTAAAACTACATAAAGTTTGGAGTGTTGTTGAGACAGAGTCCGATGATGCAGAGAAGAACAACACAGCAATTGCAGTGATTTTTCAGTGCATACCCGAGACACTCATATTGCAGATAATAGAATTAACTACTGCTAATAAAATCTGGGAAGCAGTAAAATCAATACACATGGGAGCAGAGAGAGTTCGAGAAGCTCGACTACAAACTCTCATGTCTGAATTTGAGAGATTGAAGATGAAGGAGGATGAAAAGATTGATGATTTTGTGCGAAAAATTGCAGAGATCTCGTCAAAGTCAGCTGCTCTTGGAGAAATTATTGAAGAAACTAGATTAGTTTAAAAGTTTCTTTGCAGCCTTCCCCGAAGAAAATATATACATATTGTGGCTTCATTGGAGCAACTTCTTGATCTAAAGAACACGAGTTTTGAAGAGATTATTGGACGTATTAAAACGTTTGAGGAACGAGTTGCTATTGATGAAGAAGAAGCAAAAGATGGTCAGAAACTTATGTATGCGAACTCTGACTCTAATTATGTATCTTCAAACCACGACCCTAATGGATACTATAGAGGTAGGGGACGTGGAGGACGGAATTACAACAGAGGCAGAGGAAGAGGACGATACAATGGATATGGTGGAAGACATAATGGTGGCTACAATGATCGACAATATGGAGATATCGACTTGTCCAAAATCACATGCTTTCGGTGTGATAATAATGGACATTATGCATCTACTTGTCCTGATCGATTGTTAAAACTGCAAGAAGCAACAGAGAATAAAGAAAAGGAGATTGATACAACCGAAGCAGAGGAGTTGATGATGCACGAGGTTGTGTATTTAAACGAGAAGAATATCAAACCAAAGGAACTTGAGACGAATTATGATAATGTATGGTACTTGGATAACGGCGCAAGCAACCACATGACATGAAATAGGAGTTACTTCAGGACGATCAATGAGTCAATTACGGGAAAGGTGTGGTTTGGCGACGACTCTCATATCGACATAAAGAGGAAAGGATCGATCTTGTTATGTAGTAAAGATGGAGCAAACAAGATCTTGGCTGACATGTATTACATACAAGATTTGTGGAGCAACATAATTAGTCTTGGACAAGACACTGAAGCTGGTTGTGATGTAAGGATGAAGGATGATTATCTTACACTGAGTGACAAGAATGGGGAGCTCATAACAAAAGCTAAGAGGTCAAAGAATCGCTTATATAAAATACTCATCAACATCGTCGACCCATTATGTCTACAAGCTTCTACGTTAAACGACTCATAAAAATGGCACGCTCGTCTGGGCACATAGGAAGAGAGTCAATGAAAAAGATGATCAAGAAGGAGCTAGTGATTGGCATACCGAACATCGAAGTAGAGAAAGACACATGCTCCTCGTGTATGCTTGGGAAGCAAGCAAGAAATTTGTTTCCTGCTGCAACTTTGTATCGAGCAGAGAGAATACTCGAACTAGTTCACGGTGATTTATGCAGCCCTATTACACCACAAACACCAGCTTGCAGGAGATATATCTTTGTACTTATAGACGATTACTCTCTCTACATGTGGTCGATCTTGCTCAGAGAGAAATCAGAAGCATTTGAGAAGTTTAAAGTTTTTAAAGCAGTGGTAGAAAAGGAGACAGGGGTTGCTATCAAGATCTTTAGAACAGACCGTGGTGGAGAGTTCATCTCAACTGAGTTTCAAACGTTTTGTGAAACCTCAGGTATTACTAGACATCTAACAAATCCTTACTCCCCGCAAAACAGAGTCGTAGAGAGACGTAATCGGACATTGATGGGAATGACAAGAAGCATATTGAAAGCCATGGAATATCCTAATTACCTTTGGGGAGAAGCTGTGAGACACTCTACATACCTTATTAATAGGGTAGCAAAAAGGGTTCTTGAGTCTAAGACTCCGTATGAAGCTTTGAAGGGAAAGAAGCCATCAGTTGATCACATACGAGTGTTTGGTTGCATTGGTTACGCTAAGACAGTCTCTCCGCATCTCAGGAAGCTTGATGACCGGTCTCGTATTTTGGTTCATCTTGGCACAGAACCAGGATCGAAGGCGTAAGGTTATATGACCCTACAACCAGAAAGATAACTGTAAGCAGAGACGTCGTCTTTGATGAGAACAAGATGTGGAACTTGAAGAAGAGTTCAGTCGACAGTGGGGGAACTTTCAGTGTTTCGTATGGAGTATTTGGAAACAGAGGAATCGTTGATGATGAAGTTGACGGTTCAGAGACAGATAATGCAATCAATACGACAGATCAACAACAACCACATGAACCTCAAAATCTCCAAGAAGATGAAGAATATGACATATAGGATAATGAAGAGGTTGTGCTGAGAAGATCCATGATGGATAGAAGAAAACCAGCTTACCTAGATGATTACATCCTCTTGGCAGAACTCAATGGAGAACGTCTTCTTCTAAGCATGAATGATGAGCCATGGGATTATGAAGAAGCTAAAGAGAAGAAAGTCTGGTGTGACGCTTGTGATGATGATATTGCGTCGATCATAAAGAATAAAACTTGGGAACTTGTTGATCTTCCAATTGGTGCAAAAGCTATTGGTCTAAAGTGGGTGTTTAAGGTTAAAAGGAACAGCGATGGAAGCATTAACAAATTCAAAGCTAGGTTGGTAGCAAAGGGTTATATACAAAGGCATGGCATTGATTTTGACGAAGTGTTAGCACCGGTGGCTCATATTGAAACAGTAAGATTTCTTATTGCTATGGCTGCTTCAAGAGGTTGGGAGATTCACCATCTAGATGTCATGACAGCTTTCTTGCATGGTGACTTAAAGGAAGAAGTGTTTGTTTGTCAACCCCAAGGGTATGTGATTAAAGGACAAGAAAATAAAGTTTACAAGTTGAGGAAGGCACTCTACGGTTTGCGTCAGGCTCCACGAGCTTGGAATGAGAAACTTAACAAAGTCCTTGGAAGTTTATGATTTGTCAACTACTCTAAATAGCCTGCACTTTACCGAAGAACAGATGGAGAACACACCCTTTTGGTAGCAGTATACGTAGACGACTTGCTAGTCACTGGAACCAGCCTTGACGACATACTAAAATTCAAGAAGGGGATGGCTGAGAACTTTGAGATGAGTGATCTTGGAATGCTTACCTATTATCTTGGTATTGAAGTAATTCAGCATCAGGAAGGAATTACACTTAGACATGAACAGTATGCTATGAGAATGCTTGGCGAAACAGGTATGAAGACTGCAACTCTGTTGCAACTCTGTTCATGTTCCAATGGAACCAGGTCTGATCTTGTCAAAAGCATACGAGGAGAAGAATGTGGATGAAAAGGAATACCGGAGGAACATAGGTTGTCTCAGATATTTCCTGCACACGAGACCCGATCATTCTTTTGCAGTTGGTGTTCTTAGTAGATATATGCAAACACCAAAATCATCTCACGATGTGGCATTAAAGGTCGTCTTGCGTTATTTACAAGAAACACTAGCGTATGGTCTCAATTACAGGCGATCAAGCAATATAGGAGTTGAAGGATACAGTGATGCCTCACACAATGTGGATGAAGACGATGGAAGAAGTACGACCGGTCATGTGTTCTATTATGCTAACTATCCAATTACATTGAGCTCTCATAAACAAGAGACGGTAGCACTGTCCTCCTGCGAAGCTGAATTCATGGCGGCGACAGATGCGGCTAAGCAAGAGATTTGGCTTCAGGAGCTCTTGGAAGAGATAACAGGAACATGGTACAAGAAGGTGCCACTCATGATTGACAACAAATCAGCTATAGCTTTGACAAAGAATCCAGTGTTCCACGGCCACAGAAAACATATTCATCGTCGCTATCACTTTATCAAAGAATGTGTTGATGCTGGATTGATTGAAGTACGTCACATAGCCGGAGTCAAGCAGAGAGCGAACATGTTCACCAAAGCATTGGGAAAGCTGAAATTCAAGGGAATGAGAGATATCATGGGAGTGGAAGATATGTCAAAACCAACTTCAACCTTAAGGGGGAGATTGTTGGATAAGCTTGAATAACTTAAGAAATAAGTTATATATTTCCTACCGAGACATGGATTAGGAAATTGGAAAATAAGATAATCCTTAGTTGTTTAGGAGTTATCTAAACATCATGTGCTTGAATAACTTAAGAAATAAGTTATATATTTCCTACCGAGATATGGATTAGGAAATATGAAAATAAGATAATCCTTAGGTGTTTAGGAGTTATCTAAACATCATGTGTTTGATGAGATTAGGATTAAGAATTATGTATATATAGAGATATTAAAGTGTGGCATCCTATAAGATTTGGTGTGCTTTAGTTTTGAGATATTTTTCTAAAGCTTGAGAGATTAATAAGAGAGCAAGTTCTTATTGAGTTTATTGAGTTACACACATTCGAGTTCTACATAAACATCGACCCCGAGCTCTTATTCCTGAACACTTCGACCTCGTTTTATACTTTGTTTTTCACTAGTTTAGTCTTATTTGTGTTCATGCAAACATTTTTGGTTTTAGTAAAAGTATCAATTAAAAACTTCTCATTTTATATGCTTTCACAGATGCCATGTAATATGTTTTTCTTTTTTTATAACTTTATGTGATACATAATTCATGTTCCCCTTATATGCGTTTGTATATAAACAAAATTATTTATGTATGATGCTGTCATGTGAAAAGATAACTGCAATATTAAGGGAGGAAATTTTAAAGTGGACAGTCTATAGTAGAAGTGATCAAAATGATGAATCGAAGTGATGAAACGAGAGAGATGAAGTGTGAAAAATGTATTATTCAGCTCAAGAGTGTAACACTTTACAATCATATATATATATATATATATATATATATATATATATATATACACCTGGTTTAAGCTAAAGGAAACTAAACCAGAAATAACCATAATTCAATAACCGGTTAACTCTAATAGCCCCCTCTCAAGATGGAACGAACAAATGGTGAAGCCTCATCTTGAGTGTGAGTTGCTGAAACAGAGCAGGCTGCACAGCCTTCGTAAAAATATCGGCAAGTTGATGAGCTGACTTCACATGTAATGTCTTCAAGAATCCACTCTAGAGCTTCTGTTGAACCACATGACAGTCTATCTCGATATGCTTCGTCCGTTCATGATATACGGGATTAGAAGCAATGTGTAGAGCTGACTGGTTATCACAGAACAATGTAGCAAGACCAGTGAGAGGACAATGAAGATCAGTTAACAGTGAAGCCAACCAAATGAGCTCACAAGTTGTGTCAGCCATTGATCGATATTCCGCTTCAGAACTACTTCGGAAGACTGTTTGATGTTTCTTAGCACACCAAGAGATGAGAGAATCACCCAAGAAAACACAGTAACCCGTAGTAGAACGACGTGAATCCAGACAATACGCCCAATCAGCATCACAAAATGCTGTCAAACTCACAGAAGATGAAGCTGAGTAGACGAGACCTTGAGCAGGATCATTCTTCAAATATCTGAGAACACGATGAGCAGCATTGAGATGATCAAGACGAGGAGCTGACATGAATTGACTAAGCTTGTGGACTGCATAAGTGATGTCAGGACGTGTATGAGTCAGATAGGGAAGCTTTCCAACAATCTTCCTGTATATCAATGGATCAGAAAGAAGTTCACCCGATGAATCAGAAAGCTTCGAGTTCGGTTCCATTGGCACCGAAACAGGTTTGCATCCATGATAACCAAACTCCTGTAGTAACTCCAGAGCATACTTGCACTGATTGATCGAAATACCCGTATCATTCCGTGATATCTCAAACCCAAGGAAGTATTTCGCAGCGCCAAGATCTCTTAGCTTAAAAGCTTGCTTCAAAGCATCTTTGAAAGCATCAATTGAACCTTTATCATTTCCCACTGTAAGAATGTCATCTATGTAGACCAGAGCAGCAACAAAGATCGATCCCGTGCACTTGGTAAAAGGAGAATGATCAGAGCTAGCTTGAACATAACTCTCGGAAGCAATGACTGCAGAAAGCTTGTGATTCCACTATCGTGAGACTTGCTTAAGACCCTACATAGACTTATGCAGACGACACACCGAGTTAGGAGGATAAGTCTTTCCAGTCAACTATATACAGCCTTGATGAATTGTCATGTATATCTCTTCATCCAAGTCACCATTGAGAAATGCATTACTCACGTCAAGCTGTTGAATAGACCAATTCTTAGCTGCTGCAAGACTCAATAGCATCCGAAAAGTACCAAGCTTTGCTACCGGAGAAAAGGTGTCGAGATAATCCAGTCCCTCCAACTAAGTATATCCCTTAGCTATTAGACGGGATTTAGGACGCTCCACCGTACCATCAGGATTAAACTTGTAAGTATTAACCCATTTACAACCAATTGGATGCTTCCCGGGAGGCAGTTGACAAATAGACCATGTTCAGTGTGGGAACCGAAATTCGCACTGTCGATTTTTATTAAGTAAATCATAGTAAAACTAAGTAAAGTCAATTTTCCCTGAAGGCTCGGATTCTCTGCGACAACCAAACGAAATCGATAAAGTAAAAATATGACAGTAATGTAGCGGAAAAATGCTCTAAGGCATTTTTATTAAATCAACGATAAGTTGGATACAATATTCTTCCGAAAACGGAGAGATAAGATATGCTGAAAAGGAAACGACAGAACTACAGGCGGAAAAAACGTTCTAAGTCTTGCTCCGCTAGTCTAACCACCTAAGCCCTAAGTTCCCTAAGCTAACAGGAACTTAGGGCCTCTCAGAAGCCTTCTTAGAAAGTATAATGAATTTTATAATAGAAGACTTCATGGGAAGTCTTTTGGAATTCTCTAAGTCTCTGGATTTCGGATCTGCTCTCTCTCTCTCTCAGATTTTTTCTTCTTCCCTTTGCTTCTCTCCTCAAGCTTCTTTATATACTCCTCCTTATGACGGTCTATTCTCCTTTTGGGCCGCGAATCGAGCTTTTTCCATTTTCGTCGGCCTTCGTGTTTATCGGGAAACTTGACATTTATCTTTCTCGGAATTTTAACATTTATCTTGTTATGTAAAGATAATCATACCGTCGTATCTATCTTTAGGAAATCGTAAATGGGCCGTCCGATCATGTTTGGTCCCTCCCGGGCCGTTTTTCAGATTTCAGTTGTTTTCTACGATTTCCTCGAAAGGATACTCCTGTTGCGATATCGAGTTTTTCGGAAGATCTCCGATCCTTCGTAGAGTCGAGATGAATGGTGTCTTAAGATAACTATCATTGTTTTATACAACGAATTTAAGATCTCCCTGCCTGTTGATATCTTACGAGTTTTTTGAAGTCTTTCCGACGATCTTGGTTTGGAATAAGAACGGGAGTTTTGTTCGCGGAATCTCAATGATTCGTTCCGCGAGAACTTGGGAAGGACGCAAAGTACTGACTTCTCGCGGCCGGAGCCTAGAACTTACGCACGAACACTAGCCACCCGCCGACCCGAACCAGCACGGGGCTAGCCGCCCGGCGACCAGGACCAGCGCGGGCGCTAGCCGCCCGGCGGCCATGGCCAGCACGGGCGCTAGCCGCCCGGCGGCCTGGACCGGGGCTAGCCGCCCGGCGGCCACGGCCAGCACGGGAGCTAGCCGCCCGGCGGCCTGAGCCGAGGCTAGCCGCCCGGCGGCCACGACCAGCACGGGGCTAGTCGCCCGGCGGCCACGGCCAGCGCGGGGGCTAGGCGCCCGGCGGCCATGGCCAGCACGGGGGTCGGCTGCTCGGTGTCTTCGGTTTTCGGGTGTTTGTGTTTGTTTTTTTGGAGGGTTTTTCGTGCGACAAATAGACTTAGCCATTGATTTCGAGATAACCGTTTTTGACCCCAACATTCAGTCTCCTCTAAAGAAGTCATATCAGATTTCATAGCACCCCGAAAATCTTCTAAAAGAATGGCTTCGTGAAAGGTTTTGGGAGCGGTTACAGTGGTTATAGAGATGAGAAAGTTACGATGAGAATCTTCAAATTTATCATAAGAAAGGAAAGCAAAGATATGATAAGAGGTTGTATGGGTAGGGTGAGCTGGGTATGAATGGGTTTTGTTTAAGAGATAACAATGATACTGGTCAAGATAAGCAGGAGCCTTTGTTTGCCATCTAATGCGTGTGTTCTGAACATTATACTATCATGCAAAGAAGAATCAGTAGGTTGAACAAATACAGGAAATGGATCAACTGAATCAGTAGGAACAAAAGAAGAGTTATTACCAAGATCAAAGATAGCATGAAAAGGCGAATAAGGAACAGGTAATGGTAATACATGTTGACCAAAAATATCATCATTATGCGAAGAAAGACTTTCAGAAAATGAAAAACTATTTTCATTAAATACAACATTACGAGAAATAGTAATTTTATTTGTATGAAGATCAAGAACTTTGTATCCTTTATATCCTTGAGGATATCCAAGAAAAACACAAGGAGTTGCATGCGGAGAAAACTTATGTCTATCTTTAAGTAGAGTTGTGTGAAAAAAAGACAACCAAACACGCGAAGATGAGTATAAGAAGGTTGTTTCTACATGAGAAGCTCATAAGGCGATTTGTTTTTCAAAAGAGGACTTGGAGTTCGATTTATCAAGTAAATGACAGTTTGAATGCAGTCACCCCAATATTCAATAGGAACATTTGATTGGAAAAGAAGAGATCTCGCAACATTTAAAATGTGTTGATGTTTTCTCTCCACAACAGAGTTCTGTTGAGGAGTATATGCACATGAAAAATAATGTTGAATGCCTTTGGATTTTAAAAGAGATGTAAATGAAAGTTCATGTGCATTATCTGTCCTAATTGATTTGACAATGGTTTTGAATTGGTTTTCAATGAACATTAAAAACTCAGGAAAAACCGTAGTAACAGAACTTTTGTCTTTCAAACGGTAAATCCAAGTAACTCTAGTACAATCATCAACTATTGTCAGGAAATATTTGAAACCATCAACAGTCGGTACATGAAAAAGACCCTGTATATCCAAGTGTAACAAAACAAAAGGCAATTCAGACATATTATTAGCAGAAAAATATGACAATTGTTTCTGCTTAGCTAAAGGACACACTTTACACAAAGGATCATGACTCAAATTTTCTTTAGAAAAATCTAAACACTTTGAAAGAAGTTGAATTTTACGCGGGGAGGGATGTCTCAAACGTTGATGCTAAACTTCAGATGATACTTGAGAAAGATGATGTATGCGTGCAACAGATGAAGCAACAGGAACAGATGATGCAACAGGACCAGGAGCACAAGTATCCAGCACATACAGATTGCGGTGAACGTTACCCTTCCCAATCATGGAGTCCGGAGTATGCTCCTGGAGAAATGCAATAGGATTATATGAAAGTATGTGACAAGAATTCGAAGAAAATAGCACACACATATTAGTATTCCAAGTCAAAGCACTAATGCTCAACAAATTGAATTTGAAATTCGGAACATACAAGACAAAATGCAATATCAAATGCTCAGATAATATGATAGTGCCAGAAATAGTAACAGCAATCCGAGTACCATCAGGTAATGTAACAGAAGTATTTGAAATCAATGGTGTGTCAGAGAAAAAACCTAGTTCAGAACACACATGGCAACTGGCTCCTGTATCTATGATCCAAGTATCATTTGAAAAAGTAAGGAGGTCTGTGATTCCAGTAGAGGAAATAATATGTGTACCTGAATTAGATGGATGAGAAGAAGTAAAAGGAATGAGGTGAGGTTGGGGTTTTATAGTGGAGATCGAGCCATCAGCGAGTTGCAGGGTGCTGCCTGAAATCTGAGAAATGTTGTTCTCTTTGTTTTGTGAAGAATCATTGAGAACGTTGAGAAGTTTCTGGATCTGTTCTGATGTAACTGTCCCTAGAGAAGTACCCCGTTGATCATGCATAGTAATACTTCCAACATCCTGAGTGATCAGATTGGCTACGTTGGTTCCCTTGGTAGCAGCTTGCGGCTGTGATGACTGATGACCACGCGAGCCAGTGTTGTTAGTCATCTTATAACCTTGAGGATACCCATTGTAGCACCGGTTAACAATATGACCTGCCAGACCACAGTGAGAGCAGATAGGACGAGACTTCTGCTTATTGTACCCTCCACCATAAGCAGCAACGACATAATCAGATGGTGGAGCAGTAGTCTGAGACGTCTGAAAGGTGAGATTGCTTGTTGATTTCATAGATCTCTGCCTTTCTTCCTGAGAAATCATGTTAAACACCTTGGATAACAATGGTTTCGGCTCCATCATCAAGATCTGTCCTCTGGTGGCAGTAAATGTATCACTTAATCCCATAAGGAACTTAAGTACACAATCTTGCTCATCTCTCTGCTCAAGTTGCTTGTGACTCGCACAATTCATCTGGCCACAGCAACACTTATAAGGTTCTTCATGATTCTTAAGTTCCTCCCAAAGTTGCTTCAGTCTTGTATAGTACTCGCTGACCATCTGAGAACCTTGAACCTCTGCATATATCTGTTGTTTGATCTCAGCCGTGCGAGGACCATCACTTTGTTTAAACTGATCATGTAGATCTTGCCACATATGACGAGCAGTAGGGAGATACATGATGCTCTTTGCAATGGACTTCAACGCATTCACTAGCTAAGTGCTCACAATATTGTTGCATCTTGACCAAGATCCGTTGTCAGGATGATTTTCTTCCAAGATCGGATAAACTCCATTAACAAAGACATCCTTGTTTCGAGCTCCTAAAGCTAACAACATCGTTCTACGCCAGCTATTGAAATTTCCAATTCCAGTCAATTTATCTGAGACGAGAGTGATACCAGCATGATCGGCGTTGTGAACGAATAGCGGATTCGAGTTCGGATCAGAGAGAGACGGCATCGATTGAGCCGGAAAAGATGACGGAGGATCTTTCGTGGACATCGCAAAATCACGATACGAGACACCAGATCGAAACGCAAGCTACAGAACACCAATTATTGAAGAAGAACGAGTAAAACGAGGAAGATGTAGTTCAAAATGGCAGTAACGGTGAAGGAGATGAGCTCAAGAAACGCAGAGATCGACGAATCGATAAATTCACTCATGGATGTAAACGGAGCTGAAAGAAGATCGATTCTAAGCGGAAACAAAGATTAGAAAGTCTCTGATACCATATTAGAAGTGATCAAGATGATGAATCGAAGTGATGAAACGAGAGAGATGAAGTGTGAAAAGTGTATTATTTAGCTCAAGAATGTAACTGACACTTTACAATCATATATATATATATATATATGTACATCTGGTTTAAGCTAAAGGAAACTAAACCAGAAATAACCATAATTCAGTAACCGGTTAAGTCTAATAGTCTGAAATATCTGAAGAAGTTAAACTACTCTGCTCAACGATATTATCAAGAATGAAAGATTTTCAACAAATCCTCTGAAAAATAGTCTTAAGCTCAGAACTGAGTCTGTAACCGATGTCACAATCACGACCACCGATGTGGTTACAAAATAGAAGAAAGCGTGGAACAAGCATAACTTATGTATAACTAGGGATGTTATATAGGGTTACCCAGTCCAACCCAGCCTTATAAAATATAAACCCAACTCTATTCTAACTCCAACCCTATTTAACCCTAATAGTTTATGTATAAAGGGTTGGGTTAAGGTTGATCATGGGTTAATCCATTTTATAAAATCTATTAAAAACAAATAATATTAACATGAGATGTACATAATAAATATAGTAATTTAACTAAAAGATATATAATACAATCAATCATTATTTTGTTATTTTGAGGATTTTGACGGAAAACATGATTTCGTGGAAAATTCAATTTTTTGTAACTATATTGAAAAATAAGTTCTTTTCAATTTCAACAAAAAACGAAATTTTATATTTTTGGTGAAAACCCTCGGTTTTTCTGATTTTGGTGTGAAAACTAGATTTCCCAGTTTTCACGGAAATTTTTGATTTTTCGGTTTTGCCGAGAAATCTCGATATCCTGATTTTGGCGGGAAAACTCGATTTACATGATTTTGGCGGGAACTTCAATTTTCTGATTTTGGCGGGAAAATTTGATTTTCGGTCTTGCCGGAAAGACTCCGGTTTTGGCGGAAAAAATCGAGGAAAGACTCCGGGTTTGGCGGAAAAACTCGATTTTTCGGTTTTGACAGAAAAAAACGATTTTCTGATTTTGGCGGGAAAACAAGATTTCTCGGTTTTAACGGCAAAACAAGATTTTTTGGTTTTGGTGGAAAATTTTGATTTCTCGATTTAGCATGATAACTTGTCTTAGGGGTTTGGTGAAAAAAACTTGAGTTCCCAATGTTTTGCGAAAAACTCGATTTTTCAATTTTGGCGGAAAAACAAAGTTTTTCCGTTTTCACGAAAAAAAAATCGAATTGGATAGACATTCATTTTTATGATTTTGATGGAAAATTTTCATTTTTTAATTTGGACAGAATCTTTTTCTGCAATTTTAAAAAAAAAATTTTTTTTTGAAGTTTTAGACCTACACCAAACCATTGTTGTTTAACAAAAAATGTAAGCAATATATAATAGGGTTAACCCTTTACTTTTTTAACCCAACGCTAAAATGACCCTAAAAACTTGAAGAACAATGCATTTGGATTATGGTTCTTTGATTATTTGATGGATTGGCAACCCTAAATCTCACAACCATATATAGCATCCCTATGTATAACCCAACAAGTTAGTGCCAAGTAAGGTACACCTCCGGTGTAACAAACAAGTCTCGGAGAATTACAAGACAAGAAAGCAAACATAATCTCCTTTGGTCCGATGCCAAATTGTACCAAAGACACTAATGTCAAATAATTAATTTATGAATTTTATATAATACTTGGGAAAATTTATATCCGCACCTTGTGCGGACCAACCATCTATTATTTATTGGTTATGTTGGGAAATATATTAATTGTGTATTCAATGCGGCTCATCGTTCCATTTCTCAATTTTTGTTTTTGAAAATAAAGTTTGTGCTAACATCCTCTCAACTACCATTTTGTTTTACAATCTTAAAAGCATCTCTAATGTAAAACTTACATTCTACTCCAAAATTCATGTTTTATATTTTTCTGATTTTTTGCATTGTAAATATATTGATATGAATTTTTATTTATAAGAAAGACAGTGAAAATTCAAAAGTGACAAAAATTGGTTTTGTACTAAAGGGACAACAAGATTTTGACCAGTGCGTCCGCACGGGTATTTTTCTTTCTTTTGTAATAAATAAAATTTATGATTCACTTGTTAATTTTATAAAATTCTGAATATTTATTGATTTTTCATATTGTGGTTAACTAAAAAAATGGTTTTTTATTTGAACTGGTACGATAATCGTCAAACAATACTAATTTTAATAAAATTTCAAACCAAATTAAACAAACTAACCAAATCAATACCAAAATAGCCAATTTTTTAAATTTTATTAGATTTAAACCAAAAGTTTAACCAACTAACCGCAAAACCAAAAAGTATGGTAAAAAAAAAGTTTAAACTGAACAAACAGAAAACCAAACTGGATTTTTTTTGGTAAACTTTGTTGAGATTCTACTGACCCAAACTAACTGAATTCCAAACTAACCGAAGAAACCGAACCCGCATACCTATGTCTAATAGCTTAATATAATGTGAAATTGCTAACTTTAATTTTTTTATTCTTATACTGTAGTTCCAATATAGTTGGGTTTTATATGTTTTTATATTTATTTTTTTAAACTCCACTATTATTCTTTTTAAAATATCATAACATGAAATGAATATATATAAGTTATTTACAAATAGTTGTTGCAAGGATAGCAATATTTTTATGTATGTGGTTTTACATGCTTGGTTTACTAATATACGTAAACCGTATAATTCACAAATGAATTGGGAAATGTGGTAGCAACAAAAGATCAAATGTGAAGGCCTATAAGATTGATTGAGTATTAATGTTGTCTAATTAGGCCTTAAAAGAAGTATGGCTATGGGCTGTCGTTAAATGACCAGAAGACCTTTTAATGATGTACTTAAAGAGTAGTTTTAAGGCCAGTGGCATGAATAGTAAATATTAGGAAAAGATTAGGGTTAATTCTAAATTGTACTTCTGTTTTAACAGTTTAGATAGTTTAGTTTGCTTATTTATTTTTCCTAAAATTCCGTTATTTTAATAACAGTCATATAGTGCTTTCTAGGATCATCCACTGGCGTGTTTATGTACCTCTCCTTTCCTTTTGTAAAGTAGTATGTGTTGGCTAATTAAAACAAGCTTTAAATTTGCCTTAATAAGAAAAAAAAAAACAGTAGGTATCTATTATCATTATACTGTAATACTAGGTGTTTTCTTGCACTATGTGCAGAAAGAAAGTATTTAAATTTAATTTATATTGAAAAATAAATATTTTTATTAAATTAGATTTTATTATTTTTACCAATATATAATATACATATGATTTAGTTAAATACTAAATTAAGATAAAATAATTTTATTTATTTAAAATTATATTGAAAAATATATATGTGTATATTTAAATTATAATCTTAGATAGATTTTTCAATTTATTTTCATTATTTAAATATATCAAATTAATTTGTATAAAACTAATAAAAATGATATAAAATTATATATTATCAGAAATTTAAACTAAACAATACTTATTAAATTGTTATATATATATATATATTTATATAACAAACTAATGATCTTACGATTAGAAATTATTTTTTAAATTGTAGCAATTTTTTGAAAGTTTAGTAATACAAATTGTATAATTACAAAAAGAAAAAGAAAATAAAACAATATTTTGAAATTTAAAATGTTATATGTGAATATATTTATTTTATATATGATGTACGAGTTATTACTATATTCTAAAAAAATTCCAAAAATATAAATTGATACTAACTATAATATATGAGTTATTGCTATATTTTGAAAATTTTACCAAAAAAATTATATTAATTGTAATTGTTCATATCATATTTTTCGGAAAACATGTCATCATTTTTTTGGCAAGAGTAATTGAAACGACGACGTGTGGTAAAATCACTTCGCAAATAATGTATAGGGGATGTAATGTTTAGTATATTAGTTTAATATATAATATTTTTTTCCTATTTAGCAATTAATATCCTATAGCTAAAAAATACTACAAACAATAAGCTTATCTATTTTATTTTAATTTGGTAATTATTACCCTAAAAATTAACAGTGGAGTTTTCTAGATCAAATGTTCATTTATATTTAACACTTTCAATGTTAGTTTCTTGAAAATAAAAAACTTTGATGACAAACTTGATGATGCATTTTAAGAAAAGACAAATAAAATAGTGTAAAATTCTATAAATTATTAATATTGGGACTATATTATTCAATTAAGTAACACCAAAACATTGAAATGAAAATACAAATTAGAAATAAAATTCATTTTGAAGATTAATAAATAATAAAATGCTATATTTATGTATATATATAATTTATATATAAATCATAATTATTAATTTATGATTTCAATAGGACCATATATTTAGTTAGGAGTTTTTTAAATATTATTAATTTATTATTCTATCGAATTATTTCATCTTTTACATCATCCCAACTTAAGATCAGAAAATTATTAATTCATTTCATGTTTATTGATTTATTGAGTATTAATTTATAGAATTTATATTGTATTTATTTAATCAATTACTTTCTAATTGGTATAGTTATTGGAGTTCTTTCAAATATAACCTAAAATTTCAAGTCAAACACAAAAATAACCCATATTTTTTGCAATTTTCTTTTTCCTATTCAGCCTAAAAGTTCAAGTTATTCACGAAAATGTCTTTACTTGTTTTTTTTTGTTGAAATTGAATTTTGTACCTTATCATTCTCATCTTCCCCAAGAATTTACAACATTGTCATTTTCATCAATACACCAACCATCATGAACAACCAATTTGAAGCTCTAAATGCACCAAAGTTTCTCATTATATCTCAATACTTATGTACACAAATCACATCTCTTTCACTTTCTCTTTAAATTCATTCAAAAAACTAAGATTTTGATTACAAACTTTGTAAGGTTCATAAACACATTGACACTCATGATTCTTGGTCATTAGTGACTTGATAGCTTTTGTGGTGAAGTTTTGGTGATTGGAGAAGCCACACAAGTCATCTCACAGGTTCAAGATATGAAATCACGAACCACATTTTAATTTTTATATCTGTTAGACGAAGAAGACTTCTAAGAAGTCTTCTTTATCCAAGAAGACTTCTTTCGAAGTCTTATGGTCAATGCATATGTTAGTTTTGCAATTGACCGTTACTGTATTTTTAATAGAAGATTTCCTTAGAAGTCATCTAACTCTTTCTTTGTAAACAAAAAGATTTCGAAATTCTAAGAGAAAACATCCTTAGAAGTCCTTCTTGAATAAACATGTTAATTTTAAATTTGACCAAAGTTGGTCAGAAATTTGATTTTTTGTCGAACTTCTAGGGAAGTATTCTCGGTGAATATTTCAGAAGAAGTCTTCTACAAGTCGTCTGGAAGTCTTCTAAATTTTGCAAGAAGTCTGCTGGATTACTTTTTCAGTTGAAAAATAAAAGTAAATATTTTAACAAAAAGCAGAAGACTTCTAACAAAATCTTCTCGTAGAAGACTTCTATAAAAGTCTTCTCTAGTTTAATTCTGGGTTTTGGTCAAACCTTTGCCCGCGAGAGAAGACTTCTATAGAAGTCATCCAACCGAAGACTTCTAAAGAAGTCTTCTCTAGAAAAGTCAAAAATAGTCAATTGCAAAAGTAACACATCAAAATTCTTGCGACATTTAGAAGACTTCCAGACAACTTATAGAAGATTTCTTTTGAAGTATTCACCGAGAAGACTTCTCTTTACAAAAAGTCAAATTTCTGACCAACTTCGGTCAAATTCAAAACTAACATGTTTATCCGAGAAGACTTTCAAAGAAGTCTTCTCTGGGAACTTCGAAAAAAAATCAATTTCAAAAGTAAGCCAATAAAGGAAGACTTCCAATGATGTCTTCTGTAGAGTAGACTTCTTAAGAGGTCTTCCTTTATAAATTTGCAATTGCAAAAATAACCTAAACAGAAGACTTCGTACTAAGTCATCTGTGGACGACTTCGTTTGAAGTCATTTGAGGACAACTTCAAAAGAAGTCTTCTACGTAAATCTTAATTAAAATTTAAATTTCTCCAGAATTAAAATGATTTTTAATATATTCGAGCTAATTCATGTTTATTATTCAATATTGAGACTACATAGTCGAATTCATAACTTAATTGATGATAATTATGAAGCTACAAATATTGATGTTTAATAATGTTTCTAGCTAAACGATGATTTTTTTTAATAAGTTGATGATCTGATGTGTTCTAATCTGATTATTTTTGTAGATGATTTAGCCTTTAACTGTAGTTTATGGAGAATGAGATATAATTTTAACTTTCAAGAGATTTAAATTTAAACTTCACTTAAATTTCAATTTTGTTTTTTTTTGTGAATTTGACTAAAGTTTATTGAGAAGTCTACTGTCTTATTTTTAGCTAATTTTACTAAGTTCTTGTGATGTTGTGTTTTGTTATGTGTGCGTACAATGATTAAAATATTTTGTAGTATGTTGCATCAATAACTTTAGTGAAGTCAAGTACATTTGGTAAAACATGAACATATTTATCATTCTTTTGATTAACATCTCTTAAAGCTTATCAAATACTTCACAACTAAAATTTACTCATACAAATCATAAAAAGACCATAAACAAAATTATTACACAGCAAGATATTATTCATCAACATATATAAGCTTGGACTCCATTTCACATCATCCCTTTGTACCACTTTGGGCAGAAGACCTTGGCAGACATTCTGAAGACTTCGTGGAAAGTCTTCTAGCATAAAAAACATTTGAAGATTTCCCAAGAAGTCTTCCGAAAGTCTTCAAGAGTCTTCCGAAAGTCTTCTGAGAGTCTTCCGAGAGTCTCTCGAGAGTCTTCCGAGAGTCTCTTGAGAGTCTTCTAAGAATTATCTCAGAAGTCTTCCAAAATCTGTCTCATATCTCAAAAATATACATATTCAAAAGCATTCAAATGACTTAAAAATAGAGAAGACTCCAAAAATAAAATTTTAGACAATAAACAAAACAGTCACATTATGTTGGATCTATAACTTATTAGAAGCTAATATAAACACACACAAATTACATATCCAAAATTTATAACGCTTTAGGCTGAAGACTTCAGAAATGTTTTTGTAAACTTCATGGGAAGTCTTCTGAGAGTCTTCTGAGAAGTCTTACAAAGTCTCTCAGATCTGGAAAAACCTGAAAATTCAAAAACATTCAAATGACTTCAAAACAGAGATAAATTCAAAACAAAAATTTTATGCTTACAAAATTAAAAAAACAGTCACACTATGTTGAATCTATAGCTTTTTAGAATATAACATATCAACAAACACATAAATTCATATAAAAAATTTAGAGATTTAGCTTTGGAAGAGTGAAAGATGAGAATCGTCTAATCAAAAACCTGTAAAAATAAGATATTAATAAGAAGTCATAAGAAAAAGTGAGAAATAGATATAAAACTTGGTGTTTCATTGTTCAAAGAGATTAGAGAGAGGTTAAAGAGTTAAGGAGTTTTAAAGTGAGAAACATTACATTTTTGTTGCAGTCATTTGAGAGGAAGAAAGAAAATATGTAAATTTTCTTTATATATGGAGACTCATGGAAGAATTTTGGAAGATTTTAATTTATGCGGGAAACCTAAATTATTCCAAAATTTGGCGGGAACCCTAAAATTTAGACGGGATGTGCCGAAAGACTTCTTTAAAGTCTTATGTGAGTCTTCGAGACCCTAAAATCAAATAACCATGCAATGAAAACCTTTTTAAACTAAAAAAAACTTAGAGAGTGTTTAATCAAATAATTAGATAGCTATTATATGATTTCAATTTTTTATCCATGAATATATATTTTTATAAAATTTATTAATCATTTTTAAGTTATAATCCATAAGAAATTTTTCTTTGTAAGTCTTACAGACGACTCCAGGATGACTTATGGAAGACTCTTGGATAACTTACGGAAGATTCCTAGATAACTTATGGATGACTTTTATTTAGGCGGGAACCCTAAAATTTTCCAAAATTTTGGCGGAAACCCTAAATTCTACTAAAATTGAGGCGAAATGTGTCGGAAGACTTCTTTTTAAGTCATCTGTGAGTTTTTCAGACCCCAAAATTGATTAACTATGCAAAAAAAAAATCACTTTAAATCAAGTTATTAAATAGTTGCTAAACATATATGAGTCAATTTGAAAAAAAAATGTAAGATTTCATAATCTAACCCTAAAAAAAAAACATACAATACTATAACATATGTTAGCAATCCTAAACCAATGACTCATGAGCCAATATACATTCACTCATCTACGTCGAAAATAATTCGATTTCAGATAAATTAAATTTACATCATTTGGAAATTTTTATTATAAGATGATTTTAATTTTTACCCATCAAAATATTTTTATAAAATTATAAAATTATTTAAATATCTACTGAATAAGAAGACTTCGGAAGAAGTCTTTCTCAGAAGACTTCAAAAGAAGTCTTCTCTAATATAAGGTTATTATGGTAAAACTAGACACATATTTTTTGTTTGTTCATAGGAGACTGTTGTAATTTCACTAAGCTTTTAGGTTACTTTTACATTTGATTAAATTTGGGGTATATTTTTGTATTTCAAATCAATTTTTGAATCATTTGGCAAAACCCCCATAGTTATTTGTTTTTTTTTTTTGTCGGCAGCATTAGAAATTCATGAGGACTCTGTAAACCATACTTGGTGTTCTATATCCATATGGACAGTAAACGACGTCTGTTGCCTCCCATGTTTGAGAATGCGCTAGGCGTGAGTCGGGCGGTCGGTCTACGCCTAGCGAGTTGTCAACTAATCGGAGAGTATTCGGGGAGTAATTTTTTGTACTTTTAAGTATAAAAATACGTATATATACTACTAACGTATGTGAAAACGTATCAAAAATACATCATAGTTCAGTGGATCTAGATTCGTTGGATATGTTAAGAGGTATTTGGTTCGAATGTTCGCAGAGGGGTCTTTTTAATCCTTTTTGTTAGTCTGATTTAAGAACAGTTTTTTTATAAAACTACTTAAATTTGTCCCACATTGACAAACTAAGAGAAGGAGAGGTGTTGAGGTCCCCTATATATACAAGGGCAAGCTTCTCAGCATTTTCAAGTCGAAATGGGCTTCCTCTCTAGCATAGTTTTCGCATTAATTACAGTTTTACGATTTTAAGATTGTAAAAATCGGATTTTAAACAGATTAATTGGGTTTTAAACTGATTAAATGGCAACCCGATTTATTGCGCTGATTTGGTTCAAATCGCGGTGGATGACCCCTGCCGAGCGCCTATTCGGACGCGTAATTGTTCGGACGCATAATTGTCTAGCTGCCCGAGTTTTAGAACCTGGGTTGCTTCACACCGCGTGCTAAGCTATCCGCCTTTTTGTTTTGCGTCCTTGATATATGAATATCTCCGAGCTGTGAAAATTTCGCTTAAGATTCTTGATGTCTTCTAAATAATTTGCGAAAGCCGGCCATACTTCTGGTTCCGAAACCATATTCACTAATCGAGATCAATTCGTTTCAAATGTAATATTAGGGATAATTGGCAAGTGCTCTAGATGCTGTAGAAATCCATTTTTCTTTCTAAAGACATTTTTATAAAGCAATCATGCTTTAGATTTTAAAAATAAAGCTACAGCAAAAAACTTAAAAAATAAATATGTTAGCTTTAGAAATCAATTTTCTACAGCTTTTCTTTAGTGCTTTCGATTGCCTTTGAAAAAAAAATTAACAGCAAAAAAATAAAGCCACAACCAAAAAACTTACAGCCTAATTTCTAAAGCAAAAAACATAAAACCACAGCCTTTTCCAATCAATCCCATTATATTGCCATAAATCATGCATTTCATTGCCCATATCAGAGCTTTTATCTCTGTATGTAACAATACCCCATAGTTATTTGGTTAGAAAGATAACCTAACAATACCTTCATAAAATTAATACATAGTGTTCACAATAGGATGTTTTAAATATATTATTTTATTGTTCTTACCAAAAGAGAATTAGAACGGCTAGATATATCAAAATTATTAGTATTATTGGTACTTTTTTGTCAATATTATTGGTACTTATAAATCAAAAAGCATAATTTAGATGGACATAAATTAATGGTCACACAATGTTAATTCTTATATGATTTAAATAAAAAATATTTCATGGAAAAGATATATAATCTCAAATTTCTATAAGAAATTGCAAATTTACATCAAGGCATTCTTACTTCCACAACTATTTTGATTATATATGTAGCGCTATATGCAAAATGTTCTCTTAAATTTTGATTGCTATTAGTCTCTCTTTCAACATTTTTTTACCCAACTGTTTTTTTATAAAGGGACATGCCCAATGGCAGAGTCCAACAACAATTACAAAAGTTAAAACAAACACAAACAGACTCAACCAGGCCCAAACAGACAGCCAGCTAAAAACATAAACGGGCCTCAAGCCCATCAAACCAAAACCCTAACACCAAAGTAGGGTGTCACCCACACCGCTGCCAAGCAACCTCCTTGTCTTCACCGGATCCCACCGGACCATGAACCGCCACACCATCTCTTCATCTTCACCGCCGGATCCCACCGAGCCGTGAACCATAACGTAACCTCTTCAAATCATCCTACCTCAGAGAACCTCCATCGATCATGTCGAGAGCTCATCCATCAAATCCATACCAATAAACATCTCCTCCCAAAGAACCAAGCTCCTATATATTCAAAGGACATAACTGAACTGTAACCACAAGTCGGCGACACATACCATAGAAAGCCTCCACCCCCCCGAGGACAGAAGCCGGCGACGCCAGAGCTGTAAAAGCCTCTCCTTCCCTAAACAAAAAATGGACTAAACAAACCGAGTTTGAAAGGAAACAAACTTCTCTTACTCTCGTAAAGCATGCACACAAGAAAAAGAAAGAACAAAGCACAAGTGACCGACGGCGGCTATGGAAGCCCGCACCGTCGGCCGGAAACCTAGATCTAGACGAAGGAGAAGCCTTTTTCTCTTTCTCTCTCTCTCTCTCTCTCTCTCTCTTTTCTCTCACCACGATAATAATCAGCCGGTCTCTCTTTCAACATCACAAAGACTAAAATGTAAGCCTGAGTTAAAATAAAGATATTCCAAGAAAAAAAATTCAACTAAATTTTCTTAAGTATTTTAACGCCTAAAATTATTTTGTTACTCTGATTAATAATTTAAATAATTAGGTTTTTCATTTTAATACATTAAATTTAAAATTTATGTTCACTTTATAAACTATCCTCATTTTAATGAAAATATTTTTAAACGTCTCAAATAAACTAAAAAACTCCCCAAAATTCAAAATCAAATCTTCAAAATTTGTAACTTATGATAATTTTTAGGAGTAGAATAAACCAAACTGTTAATAACATAAACTTTTTTATTTTAGTTTTATTTTTAGATATCAGTTTTTTTTTCTGAAACTTAGACTATATTTTTTTTATTTTCTATTCAAATAAAGTTTTTCTAAATTTCTTAATTTCATCCAAATTTAGATAATCTTATTTCTAAAGTTTAAAATCAATTAAAAGTTCGTAAAAAAATGTTTTAAATTTAGGAGATTTTATATATTTTATTTGAAACTTATTAACATTTTGGATTAAAATAAACATAGTTTGGATATTAAAATGAGCACAATTTTAAAAGTTAGCAGATTAAAATGAAAAAAACAATTACTGAAATACTACACTGTGTATCAAACAGTTCATGTATTAAAGAGATTAAGAAAATTTATATAGAATACTATTATAGATTTTTTTTATCAAAATAACCTTCATGTAATTTTCTTACCACAAAACAGGTGTTTATATTTATGTTTCTGAGAACAAAACATAACTCAAAACCTAAAGATACAAATAAATAAAGGTCACTAAGAAAGTAAATTATTACTTTTTATTACTTTATACATAATTTCTTATCCCCTATATATTAATTTGGAGCATTACAATATATTTTTGTAGACACGTATCATCACCAGGATAATTCTTAGAAACTTTAGAAAAATAATTTGGTTCATATAAATATATATTATAGTTTTAGTTAAACTAACTATTAAATTAAAAACTACGAAATTGTTTTAAATAAATTATTTCCTTAAATAAAAGTTACAAAATTATCTAATATAATTAACATATATATGATAATTAATGATTATGAATCATATATATATATATATATATATATATATATATATATATATTATAAATATTTTTTTTATCATTTTTCTGTTTAGTTTTATATTATTAAATTAAATTTAAAATCATTTTAAGGGTATAAAAAAATAGATTTTTTCTTTTATGTTGTATTTTGAATTTTTGTAAAGGGGAATTGCCACTAATACCACTTTCATGATACAACTTTTCAAATTTACATTAACCAACTTTATCTTTAAAATTTTAATAGATAAAATACAATTATACCCCTCATTTCCTTAATTTAACTTACATATATTTCTCCTCGGAATCTCTGTTACGAGATCAAACTGAGAAGAAATCAGATCCGACGAACTCCGACGAACTCAGGCGACCTCGACGACCTCCGGCAGATTCAGTGATATCGGTGAACTTGGCGATCCCCGGCGAATATATCTTCAACGAACTCGACATTCTCCATAGTTTTTTGGCTTTGTCTCTGCATCTCTTTTGCAATCTGTTTCATCTTCGTGGATGACTTGGTTGGTTTAGCAAACGTGTTCATCTGAGAAGCCAACTCTGATGATCCGAGGGGATCAATCAGGATTGATTGGATTGCAGGGGAATATGAAAAAGATCGGGATTGATAGGGGCTGGGAGATATTACGATCTACACAGATACATGTGATCTTGGGGCTTCAAGTGATGATGTCTTGGATAATAAAGGTATGATTTTTCGTCAATTTAATAGGAGATATGTTTGGATTTACTTATCGACAAAGGAATCAACGATTTGTTAGAAGTGGTGTCTGGAAAGTTTGGATTGGGATATTAATGTTGCTCAGGATCATAGATACTCGAAGATAACCAGATTGGAGAGAGAGAGAGAGAGAGAGAGAGAGAGAGAGAGAGAGAGAGAGAGAGAGAGAGAGAGAGAGAGAGAGAGAGAGAGAGAGAGAGAGAGAGAGAGAGAGAGAGAGAGAGAGAGAGAGAGAGAGAGAGAGAGAGAGAGAGAGAGAGAGAGAGAGAGAGAGAGAGAGAGAGAGAGAGAGAGAGAGAGAGAGAGAGAGAGAGAGAGAGAGAGAGAGAGAGAGAGAGAGAGAGAGAGAGAGAGAGAGAGAGAGAGAGAGAGAGAGAGAGAGAGAGAGAGAGAGAGAGAGAGAGAGAGAGAGAGAGAGAGAGAGAGAGAGAGAGAGAGAGAGAGAGAGAGAGAGAGAGAGAGAGAGAGAGAGAGAGAGAGAGAGATATCCCGAGTGAGTATATGGAGTACACGATCCATCACTCAAAGAGGAAGTCTTCATGGAACGTGCTTTGCTTGGTGAGGGAGAATAGAACAGTCTTCTCAAGTGGATGGAGTAGATTGGCAAGAGAGTTTCCTTTGAAGGTTGGTACTGTGGTTATCCTCATCATCAAGAAGACCAGAAAAGAGAGTACTGTGGTTGACTGATGGAAGGAATGATGTTTAGTGTCTTGCTTTCGCTTATATTTATGGAGACAATAAGATATCACTTTAGCTAATAGGTAGTGTTTCTCTGTGTTCGCTGTTGTTTATGATATTAGTCATGAGACTTATTCTTGGTTATATGCAAATCAATGGTTAGTTATTTAACGTCTTACTTATCATGGTCTTTAGCAGTAGAGATTATCTCACAATGGTTTGTTTATACCGAGACCAGCAAACCATATTCAAAATCAACACAATTTTTACCCGGATCTCATAGTGGATTATCTCATTAATGAAAACTCTAGGATGTAGAATTTACAGGCACTTCAGAGTCTGGTGGACCCAGAAGATGTCAAAATTATAGAAAGTATACCATTAAGTAGGTTTTACATGGCTGACCGTGACGGATGACATTTTACTAAGAATGGTAGATATTCGGTTAAGTCTGCCTATCAGGTTGAAAGAGTTTACCCGGATAGGGAAAGACCCTCACCAGAGTATTGTCCATCGACCACTCCATTGAAGGCTTTCTGTTGGAAGGTATGTTGTCCTCCGAAGATGAAACATTTTCTATGGCAGCTGGTCACAGGATGTATAGCGCTAAAGAAAATTTAAAAATAAGAGGAATGCATGGAGATATAACTTGCGCTCGTTGTGGACATCCGGAAGAATCCATTAATCATGTATTCTTTGAATGTCCACCAGCGGTTCAGGTTTGAGCGCTTTCACGGATCCCTTCAAATCCAGACACTTTCTCATCCAGTTCATTATTCACAAATATGGATCATCTATTTTGGAGGATTCAACCGGTATTAGAAGATCATCATTATGCATGGATTCTATGGTATATTTGGAAGGCGCGGAATTTTAAGGTCTTTAGTAATATTGAAATTGATCCCAGAGAGACTTTGAAGCTGGCAGAGACCGAAACATCACTTTGGAATGAGGCCCAGGTTTCACATCAACAGGAGACAAATACGATTAGATCATCAACTGCTTCAGATGCATTACCGACCATCCCGGGCAGATGGTGCTTCACAGATGGTTCTTGGAAGGAGAAGGAAAATTTTTCGGGACAAGATTGGTACAGTACTCTAGAAGGTTTTGACGGATTAATGGGTGCGAGGAACACAAGAGCGAGCCAATCGCCCTTACACTCGGAATTTGAAACCCTTATATGGGCAATGGAATGCATGCAGAATCTAAGGCAATATATTGTTACCTTTGCAACGGACTGCGCTCAGTTGGTGAAGATTGTTTCGGAACCAGATGAATGGCCGGCTTTTGCAAATTACCTCGGGGATCTGAAGATTTTAAAGGAGAGTTTCATTCACTCAGAGATCATCTACATATCCAGGACACATAACACAAGAGCGGACAGCCTCCCACGCAGTGCAAAGAAGCAACCGTCGTCGTTCATTGTCCACATGGATACGGAATTTCCGTTTTGGTTTACATAGTCTATATGAGTCTGTGTTTGCTGACAAAAAAAAAAAAAGCAGTAGAGATTATAGATCATTTATAAATTCTTACAAAAATTATAAGATGGCGAGAAAAGAATTGAGAATATATAAATGATCAATCAAGTATTCTAACTGATTTATAAATTGATTTATAAACTCTTATAATTTGTGTTATGAAGATAAATTCTTATAATCTTTGGAATAAATCCTTATAAATAGATTTATAAACTTTTATAAATCTATATATAATCTTTTCAATTAATTTATCAACACTTTAAAATAAATGTATAAACTCTTATAAATAACTTATTATAAGTTCTTGTAAATAGTTTTATAAACCCTTTTAAATCTTTTATAAACCTTTATAAAATGTTTATAAATTAGTTATAATGGTTTATAAAATGTTTATAAATTAGTTATAATGTTTTTTTAAAATGTTATATGTTAGTTATAATGGTTTATAAATTATTTGTAAGTAATTATATATAATTTATAAAGGTTTATGAATAATTTCTAAAGACTCTGGTCTGGATGATCTTGCTGCAGCCTGCAAGGCATTGGAAAACAGTAAGTTCTGACATTACACACGAAACAATTTACTTTAATGAGAAGTATAACCCATGAACATGTTTGATATAATCATCTTGATGACCTGTTGGTTTATTTTTATTTACGAACACGAGAGTAGTCAGCAGCAAAGGAAAGGAGATGGCGTCTAAAGACTGAAGCTGACCCTCTAGTATTTGATGATTTTCTACTTTTTTATCTGATATAAATTATTTATAAAGCCTTACAAAGTTATTTATAAGCACTTATATAGTTAATAAATTATTATGAATACATTTTACAAACCCTTACAAAAATGATGATATATGAACTCTTGTAAGTTATTTATGAATATTCATAAAACCTTGTAAAATTATTTATGGAGACTTGTAATCTATTTATTTTTTTTTATAAACCCTTATAAATGACTTATAAATTTATAAATAGTTTATATAATTTTATAAATGATATGTAGACTCATATAAAGATATATAAATCTCTTGTAATGATTATTTATAAACAATTATAAATGATATATTTGTTATACCAATTACGAACTTTTATAAACAAATTTATAAAGCGATTTATAAAATATATTTTTATAGTTTCTATAAAGTATTATTTATTTTAAACCAACTTATGAAGACTTATAATTAATTATAAACTCTTATTAATGATTAAATGTTTATAGAACCTTTGAAAAACTTAATGCACCCTTTAAAATAACATTTGTAATGTATAAAGCCTTATAAAATACTAAGAATCATTTATAGTGACTTTATAAATATTTATAAATTATCTGTACACCATTATAAATAATTTATAAACAATTATAAATAATTTATAAACCACCTATAAATGATTTTATAAATATTTATAACACCTTAAGATGACTCTATAAATTCTCACAAATGATTTTACACTTATAAATGATTTATAAACCTTATAAATATTTTATAAGTATTTATAAACATTTATAAATCTTCATAAATGATTTAGATACATCCTTCTGTCAACAATATGGAGAATATTTAATGAATTGAATGAACGGAAAAAAATCATAACTTACACAAACAACAAGTTTTTTTTGTCTTTACTAATTGGAACTGTTTTTATTGACGAACCATATAAATTGCACCTATCAAAGTAACTATTAAACATTTATAAATTATTTATAATCCTTATAAAAGCCTTGTAGACTGTTTTTTTATAAACTCTTATAAATTGTTTTTATAAACTCTTATAAATTATTGACCTTTATATTATGAAATTGTTTTTGCATCCTGTTTTCATGTAACTTTATCCTCTTCATTCATAATCGTGACTATCATAAAGCATTACTCTACTTTTCTTCTTGTTATTTTGACTATGTCAATGCCTTTATAAATTGTTATATAATCTTTTATAATGGTGTATAAACTTTATAAATTATTTTATAAACCCTTATAAAATATTTTATAAACCCTTATAAATTATTTACATACCCTTATAAACTCTTACAAATTATTATATAAACTATTATAAATTATTTTATAAGGTTTTCTAAATGATTATAGACTCTTTTAGTTGATTTATAAACCTACACAATTCTAATAATACCCCTTATAAATTGAATATAAGCTTTCATAACGTTTTTATAAACTCTTATTAATAGTATACATACCTCTTATAAATTATTTATTGTGTGGGAACCGAAATTCGCACTGCCGATTTTAGTTAAGTAAATCGGAGGAAAGCTAAGTTAACCTAACTTTCCCTGAAGGTCCGGATTCTCTGCGACAGCCAACGACAAGTGACCGAACAAGTGCAGAAAATATAGAAAGATAACAAAAGACGAAAATCGTACAAAAAGGGTTTTGTTAAGAGTTGGGACTGGACCTTGAAAAAGGCTGCCTACGTACCCCTTTCGAGGATAAAGTCGGACGTAGTTCAGTTAGAAAGATTTGAACAAGATATCGAACTGCCTGGCGGAGTTCGTCTAGTACGAGCGTTTGTCATAGAAACGGGCGTGTCGAGAATAACGCCTAGGGTTTCTATGTGCGGAACTCTGAGTAAAAGGATTGTTAGTTTCTTCCGAAGGAACAGAAGTCTGCGGACAAGATGAAGGTAGAACGAGAGGCGGCCAGACGTCCTAGGTCATGCCTTACTAGTCTAACCACCTAAGTTCTAAGTTCTCTCAGTCTAAAATCTCGGATCTGCTCTCTAAGTCTCTCAATGATTTTTGATCTGCCTTTCCTTCTCTCCCAAAGCTCATTTATATACTCCTTCTTATGACGGTCTATTCTCCTTTTGGGCCGCGAAGCGGGCTTTTTCTATTTTCGTCGCCCTTCATGTTTATCAGAAAACTTGACATTTATCTTCGGGAAACTTGACATTTATCCTTCTGAAAATTTAGCATTTATCTTGTTATGTAAAGATAAACGTAAATCGTCGTATCTACCGTAAGCGGACTGTCCGATCGCGTTTGGTCCCTTTCGGGCTGTCTGTAGGACTTCCGTTGTTTTCTACGATTTCTTCGGAAGATCTTCAATCCTTCGTAGAGTTGAGATGAGTGGTGTCTTAAGATAACCATCACTGTTTCGCATGAAAAATTTAAGATCTTCCTTCCCGTTGATATCTTATGAGTTTCCGAAGTGTTTTCGACGATCTTAGTTTGGAGTAAGAACGGGAGTTTTGTACGCGAAATCTCAACGATTCGTTCCGCAAAAACTTGGAAAAGACGCAAAGTACAAACTACTGACGGCCAGGGCCTAGAACTTATGCACGGAAGCTTGTCGCCCGACGATCCGAGCCAGCATGGGGCTAGCTGCCTGGCGGCCATTGCCAGCACGGGCGCTAGCCACCGGCGGCTACGGCCAGCACGAGGGCTAGCCGCCCGGCGGCCACGGCCAGCACGGGCGCTAGCCGCCGGCGGCCACGGCCAGCACGGGGGCTAGCCGCCCGGCGGCCACGGCCAACACGGGCGCTAGGCGCCGCCGGCCACAGCCAGCACGGGGGCTAGCCGCCCGGCGGCCATAGCCAGCACGGGGGCTAGCCGCCCGGCGGCCACGGCCAGCACGGGCGCTAGCCGCCGGCAGCTACGGCCAGCACGGGGGCTAGCCGCCCGGCGGCTACGGCCAGGAACGTGCGTCTCGTCGAGGACTTCGATTTGATATCTTGCTCGTTTTCTGGGTCCTCACGTTTTGAGAGAACGGATTCTTTGAAGTTTCCCGGTAGCCAGGACCCGCACGGGGGCTAGCCGCCCGGCGGACAGGACCAGCACGGGCGCTAGCCGCCGGCGTCCAGGACCAACACATGCGTCTCGGCGAGGGCTTCGATTTGATATCTTACTCGTTTTCTAGGTCCTCACGGTTTGAGAGAACGAGCTCTTTGAAATTTCAAGGCGGATTCCTTGTCGTTCGGCCTGTCCAAACTTAGATTATTTCTCGTATCTTCCGTATACTTTCGTATGGTCGTGTCATATCAGCTACGGACCTAATGTCTCTCGGTTTTTCTTGATTGTATCATCGAAGTTTTACGACTAAAACTGAGTTGGTTTTCTCGTAAAGTTTATCGTGTAAAACAAGAACGATCGACTTTCACATAGGTTTCTTAAGCTATACGACTTGTTTTCCTTTCGACGCTCGTTTTATGGAAAGTCCGCACACGTTAAATATTTTTAGCCGTTGATTTCGAGATAACCGTTTTTGACCCCAACAGTTAGCCCTCCAGCCTGTAAGACGCGGAGACGATCTTGCGGGCGGAATATTATGAGTTGAAAATCGGAATTTTTGGCTAAGACTATTTCATTGCGGAAATCCACATCACCTTTGATTGGCGATCTTGAACGTGACCTCGGGAAGACCGTGAGTTCGTTGCTCAATGTGAAGAAAGAGAAGAACATATGTCCTCGAAAGTCCGTCGTCTTCAACAGAAGATTCAGAGTCTCGAGGAGACAAGGACTCGCAACTTCGACTCGATTCTCGCTGGTCTGAAATCCGTATGCACCCTTGTCCTGGATTCGGAGGGTTCAGAGGACCAGGACCACGCAGTCAAGGATTGGGAAGCCGGCGCATATGAGACATGTAGCGGTGGTGCGACCAATGGAGGCGACGGTGAGACCGTTCCTACTTTGGGTGAGTTTTGAGGATCAAGGTGATGCTCCGGGGAGCGTCTAGGTTTATCAATCCCTTCATAGATTTTTATTTTGATTGTGTTTTGGCCGTTAAGAGGCCATGATGTACATTTGTGGGACTGGCCGTTGGTGGCTTCGAATCCCGGCCTTTTTCAAGGCATCTGTTGAACTCTGCGGCTCAATCTTTATAAAATATTAATGTTGCGTTTTTAGAACTTCTGTCTATCGAAGTTAGAGGGACAGGGTGTGAGTTTTCGTCTCATTCCTGCCTCCCTGATGATCACCGTATCCGTCGTTTGTACAAAGCGAGATTTTCCTGCGGTTTACGATTTACGCGAAAATTCGTGGAAACGTACAGACTTGAGTGAAGAGACAAGTTTTGGGATCTCGCGTCGTTGACGCTTTGCCTATGAGATGTTAAGATACCAGCAAGGCTGGGTTTAGGGCAAGACCTAGGTTTACTCTCAGACTGAGGCTGTGCGATGACAAATCGGCTTTCATTTTGCCTGTTTGTGATTTTAACCTGATTCGTACCGTTTTAAAATCCGCGAAGTGGTATCGGCTTATATGATTTGTCTGGGCACGAATCGAGCTACTTCCTTTACGAAGTGCTGAACTAAATTTGGATTTTTTGTATAGCGCGCTATGGGATCCTTGTCGGACGTAAAAAAGCCTACCCTTAGGTGGCTTGTATGTTTAGGACGTTAGAGTTCGTTTGTTGTGATCAGCAGCAACGATATGATGCCGTTTAGAAGGCGTATAAAGGTTTTAATCGAAAAACGAATGTTCAGGCACGAAGCGACGTCTCGCAGTGCTCTGAAGTTTGTTTTTTTTATGCCATAAAGGACTATGGGCTTTTAGAAATCGCAGAATGTTTTCGGGCGATAGTTTATGATTTATTTGGTGGATACTGGATCCATTGTTCAGGCCGTTTAGCGATTGGCGAGTTTGCTTGCGAAGAGTTTTGAAAATTCGGTTTCTGTGTTTGTAAAAAGTTTTGAAAATCCGGTTTCTTCAAAAAATGTGGGATTATACAAGCATACACATTTCAAATGTGTACGAGTTAATTTTCTCTTGTGCCGCATTTCAAATGTTTGCGGGCTTGGAGATGTTTTGCGAATGTCTGTAGTCAGAAACTGTTGTCTCAGTTTGGACGTGCAAGTTATAAAATTTTGATCGAGAAATTAGGACCAGGGGTCGCGTATATTTGACCCAGGGAGAAGCGTCTACCTTCGCTTTGCTTCGCGAAGTGTTGGCCTTCCGGGATTTTTAGGATGACTCGTATAACTCTTGGAGCTTTGTCACGAGTGTTTCTTTTTATGCTTTGTTTACGGGGCGTATATAACTTAATCAGTCGATGTTAGGTTCAAATTTTTCCGTTAACCGTAAGGCTGTTAGGACTGATTTTATTACGAGATTTATCGCATGATTTCCGCTTTTGGGCTATGCGAAAGAGTTGCTCGCGTAATGGTCACTTGGCGTTTTATGACAAATCGTGGATTATCGTTCGGCCCTTAAGTGATTGGAGCGGCGATCGTTCAGCTGTTTTATTTTGGCGTGAAGGTTGTGTTCAGCCGTTTAACCAAGGAGTTGGTAAACGATCAGACCGCGATCCTTTCGCATTAAGGTCATATTGGTTGACGATTGTCCTTAATGGTGATGCCGAATTCGTGTCCGGACTTTATGGAAAGACGTAGTTGGCCGAGGGCCAAATAGAGTTCGTCGAGATAGGCATGCCAATCATAGCGGAGTTTTCCAAGTTATGGGTGATGGCTTTTTGAAACGATTTTCCACTTTAGGTTTCAGTTATACGATAGATGCTTCGTATAAAGTTTCCTTTGGTCGCATGAAAACTGTTTCATTTTATCCGAGGAAATAAAGTTTAAGGAATCGACGAAGAACACGTTCGGATTCAGTTTTGGGTTATTTCCCGCTTGGACGTAATTTTCCGTATTGCGATGTCGTTTTGCATGAGACCGATCTTGGTTTTCCTTATGCTGTTTTTGTGTAACATGTTATTGTTATACGAAAGTAATGGATGACCGGTTTCATGAAGATAGAAAATCGCAGATAGTCAAAGTAGTCTTGTTTCCGTGGTTTACACGGGAAATGTTTCCGCTTTGATTTCGTTTTTTGGCGAAAGTTGCTTCGGGTTACTCATGAAGTCTTACCGAAGGTTATTTCATTAATTTTGTAGCTCACCGTAGTGCCATTAGTCTCACGGAAGCGGAAAGAGTATGCCAAGGATGCGCGGCGATCGTTTCTCGGTTTTTCGAAAGATTAGATCGGTTTGCGTGTTCTGCCTAGACAATCAAGGAACAATAGAACGAAACTGGAAGAAAATGCCTAAGACTTAGCTTGCTAGACTATCCACCTAGGTTCTAAGTTCCCTAAATTTTGCGGCAGTTTACAAGACGTTCCCATTCCTTTCCTACGAAAAAATTAAAAACTTGATAAAATTTTCTAAGTCGGACGTACCTTAGTCTCATTGATTACTCGAGATTGCTTCATGTCCGTTCCTCTTTTGCTTCTTACGTTTCATTGTCAAAGGTCTTCGAAAAGTCTGACACTGAATCGAGAATCGATTTTTGATGAAACCCGAAGGAAAAGTGCTGAATCGTTGCAGAATCGTTGAAGCAAAGGGAGGAGAAGTAGGCGAAACTCGAAGAAGGCTAAGGTGGGTAGAAAAGTGAAAACGAATGGCAAGATGTCACTTGAGTGGGGCTTCTTGTTTCGTCAAGCTATGAGCGAACTGGTCAGGTCAAGAAGCTTACGATCTTGTTATACTTCACGAATGATGTTTCGTAAAATATTGCCGAGCTTTTATTTAACGAGATTTATTCAACAAAATGTTGTCGAGTTAATTTTACGTAAATTGTTTTGTAAAATTAGTTTGGATAATATTTGGGTCAATCTTTACGAGGATTGGCCGTGCTTGACGAATGTTTTGTTAAAAGGCGATCAACGCAGCACGGGCGCGTTAGCCGCCCGGCGACTAGAGGCAGCACTGGCGTGCTAGCCGTCTGGCGCCTAGGGACAGCACGGGCGTGCTAGCCGCCCGGCGCCTAGGGACAGCTCGGGCGTGCTAGCCGCCCGGGACTGTGCTTCCTCGCGAGACCTGCCTGTTTTTCTCGGTTTTTTTAAAGGTTTCTCGATCGACACTTAGTCTCTCGAGGTTTCTTTAATTGTTTTTCCGAGACTTTGGGACATCGATTTCATCATGATCCCAGCAAGGAATTGTTTCTTAGAACGTTGTTGACCTTTTATTTTACGAGAGTTATTTCACAAAATGTTGTCGAGTTAATTTTACGGAAATTGTTTTGTAAAACGTTGTCGAGTTTAATCATGCAAAAGCTGTCTCGTGAAATATTTCGAGAATTTATTTTACGAAAGGTGTTCCGTAAAATGTTATCAAATTTTAGCATTAGAAACGCTGATTGGTAATCCGATCAGTCGTGCTTTCTGTTTCATGAGTAATCTGGGGTTTCTCCGCGATTTCCAGGAGAACAAGTCTTTATTTTTCCGAGAAATTCTAAAAACCATTTCCAGTCGAAACTCTACTCGGTAATCAGACCGTCATATCAGCCTTGGGCTCGATCCTACTCTAAAATCGTATGTGGGTCGTTTAGCTGTGATTCGGGCCCCTTTTGGGCCGTCTTGGGACTTCGACGTTTTTACGACTTTTCTTTAGAAAAAGCCGTTGATGTGACACTGGTTTTTCTGAAAGGATTTCAATTCCCCGTATAGTTAAGGCAACTGGTGTTCAAGCTAACCATAGCCGTTTTATACGGTAGGCAGGAATCCGTCTCCACTACCAAGTATTTTTATGAATTTTCCCGAAGTCTTTCTTCAATAATCCCAAACGAGGGGGGTTGTGTCCATGGACCCGAGGACCGTGTTGCAGGAACTTGGACGGGGGTGCATGGTTGATAGGACCCGAACTTGGTTGGGATGGTCCGTTCTCGGGACGTTTGTCCGTAAGATGATAATTTTAGATAACTGTTTGCATAAGCGTTGGTCGTAGGAGCAGTCACTGCTGAAATTGTTTTACCAGCGTCGATGTGAGCTGCGAGTTTATCTTTCATATTTCCAGACATTGCTTTGATCAAGCGTTTTGCAGCCGTAAGAGTAAGAGTAATCCGTCCCCCCCCCTCCTTCTAGCGCCAAACTGTGGGAACCGAAATTCGCACTGTCGATTTTAGTTAAGTAAATCGGAGGAAAGCTAAGTTAACATAACTTTCCCTGAAGGTCCGGATTCTCTGCGACAGCCAACGACAAGTGACCGAACAAGTGCGGAAAATATAGAAAGATAACAAAAGACGAAAATCGTACAAAAAGGGTTTTGTTAAGAGTTGGGACTGGACCTTGAAAAAGGCTGCCTACGTACCCCTTTCGAGTATCAAGTCGGACGTAGTTCAGTTAGAAAGATTTGAACAAGAGATCGAACTGCCTGGCGAAGTTCGTCTAGTACGAGCGTTTGTCATAGAAACGGGCGTGTCGAGAATAACGCCTAGGGTTTCTATGTGCGGAACTCTGAGTAAAAGGATTGTTAGTTTCTTCCGAAGGAACAGAAGTCTGCGGACAAGATGAAGGTAGAACGAGAGGCGGCCATACGTCCTAGGTCATGCCTTACTAGTCTAACCACCTAAGTTCTAAGTTCTCTCAGTCTAAAATCTCGCATCTGCTCTCTAAGTCTCTCAATGATTTTTGCTCTGCCTTTTCTTCTCTCCCAAAGCTCATTTATATACTCCTTCTTATGACGGTCTATTCTCCTTTTGGGCCGCGAAGCAGGCTTTTTCCATTTTCGTCGCCCTTCATGTTTATCGGAAAACTTGACATTTATCTTCGGGAAACTTGACATTTATCCTTCTGGAAATTTAGCATTTATCTTGTTATGTAAAGATAAATGTAAATCGTCGTATCTACCGTAAGCGGACTGTCCGATCGCGTTTGGTCCCTTTCAGGCTCTCTGTAGGACTTCCGTTGTTTTCTACGATTTCTTCGGAAGATCTTCAATCCTTCGTAGAGTTGAGATGAGTGGTGTCTTAAGATAATCATCACTGTTTCGCATGAAGAATTTAAGATCTTCCTTCCCGATGATATCTTACGAGTTTCCGAAGTGTTTCCGACGATCTTAGTTTGGAGTAAGAACGAGAGTTTTGTACGCGGAATCTCAACGATTCGTTCCGCGAAAACTTGGGAAAGACGCAAAGTACAGACTTCAGACGGCCGGGGCCTAGAACTTATGCACGGATGCTTGTCGCCCGACGACCCGAGCCAGCACGGGGCTAGCTGCCCGGCAGCCATGGCCAGCACGGGCGCTAGCCGCCGGCGGCTACGGCCAGCACGGGGGCTAGCCGCCCGGTGGCCACGGCCAGCACGGGCGCTAGCCGCCGCCGGCCACGGCCAGCACGGGGGCTAGCCGCCCGGTGGCCACGGCCAGTACGGGCGCTAGCCGCCGGCGGCCACGGCCAGCACGGGGGTTAGCCGCCCGACGGCCACGGCCAGCATAGGCGCTAGCCGCCGGCGGCCACGGCCAGCACGGTGGCTAGCCGCCTGGCGGCCACGGCCAGCACAGGCGCTAGCCGCCGGCGGCTACAGCCAGCACGGGGGCTAGCCGCCCGGCGGCTACGGTCAGGCACGTGCGTCTCGGCGAGTACTTCGATTTGATATCTTGCTCGTTTTCTGGATCCTCACTGTTTAAGAGAACGGGCTCTTTGAAGTTTCCCGGCGGCCAGGACCGGCACGGGGGCTAGCCGCCCGGCGGCCAGGACCATCACGGGCGCTAGCCGCCGGCGGCCAGGACTAACACATGCGTCTCGGCGAGGGCTTCGATTTGATATCTTGCTCGTTTTCTAGGTCCTCACGGTTTGAGAGAACGGGCTCTTTGAAGTTTCAAGGCGGATTCCTTGTCGTTCGGCCTGTCCAAACTTAGATTACTTCTCGTTTCTTCCGTATACTTTCGTATGGTCGTGTCATATAAGCTACGGATCTAATGTCTCTCGGTTCTTCTTGATTGTATCATCGAAGTTTTACGACTAAATCTGAGTTGGTTTTCTCGTAAAGTTTATCGTGTAAAACAAGAACGATCGACTTTAACATAGGTTTCTTAAGCTATACGACTTGTTTTCCTTTCGACGCTCGTTTTATGGAAAGTCCGTACACGTTAAATATTTTTAGCCGTTGATTTCGAGATAACCGTTTTTGACCCCCAACATTTATAAGCTTTCATAATTTTCTTATAAACATTTATAAATGGTTTTATAAACCTTTATATTTTTTATAAACCCTGTATAAAATTCTTCAAACCCCATTAAAATCTTTTATAAACTCTTTAAAATCTTATATAATTTTTTATAAACTTTATAAACCCTTATAAATTCTATATAAAATTTTTATAAACACTTGTAAGTGATTTTGTAAATCATATAACTATTTATAAAGGTTTATGAAACCATTTATGAACCATGCATAAGCTTAATGGAGAGGTTGAACACTAATATGCGTGAAGCTTGCCTGAAGATTAACAAAGAATGCAGGTTCACTACTCTTACTAGTATTGGATGATGTTGGTATATAACTACAAACCAGAATTTTTTGATTGCAATGGCAGGGTTCTGACCGTTCATGGATCAGATGATGAAGTAATAACATGGAAGATGCCAAGGAGTTTGCCATGAACCACAAGCTGGAGATTTTGGAGGGAGCTGATCATTGTTATACCAAACATCAAAGCCAGCTGGTTGCAGCAGTAACTGAGTTCATAAAGACGGTGTTTGTGAAGAACAACAAGTCCTTTTTACATACTCTATATTCTACACTCGGTTGGCTGATACGGGTTCAAGAAATAATAGTAATCAAAATACATTGATATGGTAAAACAATAAAAGTCATCTATAATATTTCTATAAATCCTTATAAATGTTTCATAAAACCCTATAAACATTTTTATATTTTCTTATAATTGAGTTATAAACCTAATAAATAGTTTATATATATAAATATATAGATATGTATATATATCCTTAAAAATAATTTATAAGCCCTTATAAATATTTATAAGTATTTATAAACACTTATAAACCCTTATAAACCCTTATAAACCTTATAAATAGTTTGTATAATTTTATAAATGATATATAAACCTATTATAATTATTATTCATAAACTATTAAAATGATATATATATATATATATATATATATATATATATATATATATATATATATTTTTATACCTATTATGATGATGATCACTTATAAATAGCTTTCTTGTAAATATATTTATAAACCTTGTAAATTAATTCATAAACACTTATAAATAAATGTATAAACTCTTATAAATAGCTTTCTTGTAAATAGTTTTACAAACCCTTTTAAATAGTTTTATAAACCTTTATAAATAGTTATTTAAATATTTACATGCGTTTTATAAACTTTATAGAAGGTTGATACAAGAATTTATAATCTCTTATAAACTTTACAAATGGTTCATAAATGGTTTTATAGGCCTTATTAAATGGTTATATAAATATTTATATTATCTTAGAAACCTTTATAATTTTTTATAAACCATATATAAACTCTTTCAAAACCCATTAAAACTGTTTAAGTGATTTTGTAAACCCTTTATAAATTCTTATAAACATTTTGGGATGACTTTAAGCAAAACTTACAGGAGCTACAAAGCAGTTTCAAGATGTTCTTTCTGCGAGATCAGAGGTTAGATTTGTAGTTTCTGACTTTCAGACATTAAAGAGTATCTAACTGAGATATGCTTTGTCTTCCTGCAGAACATGAAGCCTCATGAATTTCATCGGAGCTTCTGTCTCCGGAGAGTCTTGGTTTAAAGCTTAAGCCAATAAAGACTTGGGTTCCCACGACCAAATGTTAAATGAACATTTCTGGGATATCCTAATAATGGCGAGAAGGCAAGCAGGTTCAACATGGCATGTAGGAGATGTTTTTATAAATTGACTTATAAGAGTTTATAAACTGATTTAGGGTTTATAAGGTAATTTTGGCGGTTTTATGTTGAATTATTATTATTTATAAACTGATTTTAGTTTCAAAAGTGCTATGAACTGATTTATAAACTATTTATAAACCCTTATAAATTATTTATAAATGGTGTATAAATTTTATAAACCCTTATAAACCGATGCAGCGATGATGGACACACACGGATAAGAATTCAGAATCCCCAAATATCTCTCAATGCTAAATCATCTCAGTACTCAATTATACTTTTTATAAGGCCTTATAAAAGAAATTTTAAAAGAATGATATTTTTTAATAAACAAAATAATGGTGGAGAGTTGGTTAATTTGGTGTTTTATAAACTCTTATAAATAGATTTATAAACCTTCTAAATTAATTTATAAACACTTATAAATATTTTTATAAATCGCTTATAAGTTCTGGTAAATTTTTTATACTTGGACAACAAGTTCTTCCGCATGCTGTAGCCACAGATATCGGTACCAAGCATGATGCTGCAAGTAAAAAAGAAAATGGTTTGTTAATCCCCTAGACTATATTTGCCAAGTGATTTTTTTTTTTTTAAATGTGACATGGCATCTCTAAAGGCCACATGTCATGCAATTAGCCTTCACAATAACTTCTAACCATATATTCTTAAATTATTTCATAAATAAAATGTACGTAAGTTTCTTTCCTTAAATAAAAATTATGAAATTACCTAATATGATTAACATATATATGATAATTAATGATTATAAATTATAGATATTTGATAAAAAAAACTTATCTTCTACATTTTTTGTTTAATTTTATATTATTAAAAATTTAAAAATCACATTAAGCATATGTTAAAAATACATTTTTTCATATATGTTATATTTTGAATTTTTTAAAACGTCTATAAATTACAAAAAATGGTAAAAGTCCCATACTATATAATTTGTGACCAATGGTTTATTTGTTTTCTGTTCATACAAGGGACAATTGATCACAAATTGTATGAATATGAAATTTTATTATATATATCATTTAAATTAAATTCTTTAATATATACAAATATATATATATATATATATATATATATATATATATATATATATATATATATATATATATATATATATATATATATATTTAATTTCAAAATTTTCATTGAAAAATTATTGAGATCTTAATATTATACGTATATTGTTACAATCAAAGATATAGGCGTGGACAAAAATTACTAGAAAAAGAAACCAAACCAAATATAATCTAAAAAATAGTACAAAATTTTAATATAAATTGGTTAGATATCTGAATGGCTTCAAAACTTTGGTATCTAAAGAACTAATACGGAATCCGATCAAAATGAACTTGTAGATCCGAACCGGATCGAACTCACAAAAAATCGAAACGTAACTTAACCTAACTGTACCAAATGGTATCTGAGTGTCTACCTCAAATCAAATGTAAAAAAAGTTTAAGATAACAAAATATGTATTAATTGTAATATTTAAATACAACATATTCTTACTGCACATGGTGCAAGAAAACACCTAGTAGTAAAAAAAAGATGTAAGTTGATGACGTTGAGAGATAACGAGACGAGATAGGTAATGTACCTGTATGGAGTGTCACCACTAAATTTCTTCTGGTCAACATCACCACTGAGAAGCTTCATGTAGACTCTTCAGTCAAGCTTTTGCTTGTGCTTGACTGAGAACCGGAAGACTATGGTTATGTCCTTGTTACTGATTTCAGGGAACTCAGCTGAAATGGCGTAGAATCTGTAGTCCTCACTGGTCTGGATCCCTGCAATACAGTGATAGTTGCAACAAAGCATTATCCAAAAACAAATTACAATTGTAAACAATGGTCTGGTTCAAGGAGCTAAAGTAGAGCTCAGAAGCCCAACTTTTATAAACAACTACTCTTTCGATCAGCTTCTTGCAAATGTAAAGCTCTCTTTTAATGTCGTCTACTTTATCTTTTTTCACAATTCTAACAAAGACCTGTTCCGTTTTTGGCATCGTCTTTTTGGCATAGTGACCTATAATGGACGGTTCTACAGGAACATCCCTCCATCCAGGCACCTCCAGGCCCTCTTTCTCGAAAATACTCGTCACCACTGAAGACAAATCTCAAACATAATGTAGCAAAAAAAAAAGATTTTACATAAATCAATACGCCTAAAGAACACTCCTAGGTTCACCTTTCTTAGCTTCTTTCCTAATGTTTTCGTCCCTAGGTAAGAACACCATCCCAACGCCAGTATGCAGCTTATCAAAAGGATCAATCCCTTGCTTCTCATCCTATTCGTTAAACAGATCCCAAGGAATCGAAGTCATCAAACCAGAACCATCACCAGAGGCATTGTCAGCAACACAGCCTCTCTGTGCTCCATACAACCAAGTGCGATCAGAGCATCATTCACAATCTTATGCGTAGTCTCGTTCTCCAAATGCGCAATGAAGCCAACTCCACATTCTCCCCTCTCTGAAACTATATCTTCAAAGTACGCCACCTAACAACGATGCAACGTGAAACAAAGTAAAAAGCCAAAACCTAGATCGATCAAAAAGGATTCACATAGAGTCCACTCGATTACCACAGGTTTTAGATCGAAGAACGAAGCCGATGCGTCACCGGCGGCCTTCGCCGAGAACAGAGACCTAAGCGAGGACTTGAGCAGTGGACTACTACTGTATCGTTCGCCAATCGCCACGGCGTTTGATTCCCTTGGATATACGGTAGGATGATCCGAGGAAGTCAACGGAGGAGAAGAGAGACTTGGTAGAAGTTAGTTTCAACTTTCGCGGAGGAGAGAAGGCGAGAGACAGAGAAGCCGATATTAAGTAAAAAAAAAAGATAAAAGACAATATTGTAATTTACTTATTAATAAAAAGTGTATTTATAAAAATGTCTCCATGTTAATGGTATAGTTGAATTGTGGTATGAGAGAAAGTGTAAACATGAAATTTTCCTTTTTTAAAACGACCATAAATTACTAAAAAGTAAAAATCTCATTGTAACGTTTGAGAGATCCATGCATCTTTAGATACGGTTTCAACCGATCTCGAAACCCTTTGATTGGGTATTTCATCGTCGATGAATTCGACTTCAGTGTGTTGTCGACCGCAGGCTCTAGAATTACAAAGGGATATTTAATTCTTATATATGTATCTGGAATGTAATTAATTTTTACAGATGTCTATCTTTGTAAATTAAAATTTATATAATTCATCGAAATTCATAGAATAAGTTAAAAAAAACTCATATCAGTATTGGTCAACATTTGTATTCGTTATTTTATAATCAGTAAAAATTACAGTGTTGTAAAATGTTAAAATCATTTAATAAATAAACATTGTATAAAAATTCACTCCGCGCATGCGCGCGATTATCATACTAGTATATGTACCTCTTATATATCACAAATATGTATTAAAATATTATTATCTTAAATTTCATTAAACGAATCCTTACGTAGCATGGTTAGAAACCTAGTTATGTAATAAACTCTAGATTAAAGTGGAAAATGTTGACAAAAATGGCAAATTTGAAGTTCTCTAATCGATCGGTTCAAAAGGTTCAAAATTTAGACTTACAAATAAGGACAGAAGAACCAAGCTTATCTCTCTTTCTCTTAAGAGAGAAAAATTCTCTCAAGCTCCTGTTCACCGACTCATATATTTCACAGGGGCTGAGATCAAAGTCTTTGTTTTTTTTTCTTGTGTTCGATCTTGTGATTGATTCTAGTCTTTCCGGTTATCAAAACCGTCCTTTGTGACGGCGATCTTTGGTGTGATGATTTCAATCGATTTTGAGTAAACTGAAAGCTTATCTTCTCAGATAATCGATTGAAAAATAATTCGGATCTTGATTCCGATTTTGTATTCTACTCTTTCGAGATCTAACTCAAATTTGTTTTTTTTGAATTTTTGATTTCTTTTCTGCAGAAATCAGACTTCATCTGGCTAGAAGCTTGCCAAGATCGGCTTATGGATGAAGCTTTCTTTAAGGAAAGGATGAAGAGAAGATGGATTAATTATGATAGATACAATGGAGATTCAGTAGAGATTGGCGTTCATTGAGCGGTACAATAAATGGTCTACCTTTGGATTTGATCGATCGATCCTTGTGTTAATATCTTGAGATGTCTGATACTAAATCAGATGTTTACGACGAAGAAGAAAGGGAATGTCCCTGGCCTTGCTTGAGATCAAAACCCTCCATCTCTAAAAGAAAGATAAAAAGGGTTCAGATGAGAACAAGTTTGAGAATATATATTCTCTAAAAGAAAGATAAAAAGTCAAAACCTCTCTGACACAATCTTCGATGCACAGTGTGTGGAATGTCTCTGGCCTTGCTTCTGGCCGGAATCCTCCGTCTGTTGCAGCCGCTGGTGAACCCCCTGACCCTCCGCCCGCCCCTCCTGACCCTCCAAACCTGTCCTCACCCCTTTCCCCAGTCCATTACCCAACTTTAGCTGAAGCAAAAACTGTTCTTAGATCTGGAAAAAACTCTCTCAGATCAAAACCCTCCATCTCAACTACTGATGGCCTCAAAACCTCAGATGTTACTGCAAAGAGCGACTCTGCCTCCTTGGTAGATGAAACTCCTTTACCTCCTACAACTGCTCCTTTTGGTTCTGTAAAAACTACTGTTCACAAATCGGAAACAGAGCTTTCCCTAAGTAGAAACTACCAAACTCTCCCGCCAAGAACCTCCTCCCCTATCCACACAAACACGGCTTCCTCCCGTCTCAACCCTACTCCTCCCAAACCAGAAGCTACTATCCAAAACACTTCTCAAACCCCCCAATCTGAAACTGCTGACCTCCCATTTCAACTACAATCAAACCCTGTTCCGAACACCTCTACTGAAACCAACCCAACTCATGTCCTTCCGACCCTTGTCGAGAGAATCAGGAGAACTGAAAACAAAACCCTGAAAAGACTAGCCCCAGTCAGTATTGGTGCTACTGGCCGTCCGCGTGTCTTGATCCCTGATTCTGTGTTTCAAAAGGGAGCAGAGTTACATAAGGATTTTATAATCTGCTATTTTAATGGGAAGGCTCCTCCATTTAACCAGATTCAAAGTGTATTCAATCATATGTGGGGTAAGGGTAGGCGATTGGAAATCCATAACAATCCCCTAAACCACTCTGCAATTGTGAGAATACATAGTGAGTACCTTAGAGAGAAGATCCTTGAAAAGAACATCTGGTACGTGGGTGATTCAATGTTCCATACGGCTCAATGGTCTTCAGCTCATTCAAAAAATACTCCACCGATCAAGGCTATCAAGATCTGGGCTCATCTTACTGGTATCCCCCTTGATCTGCGCCATGATAAAGGTTTGAGCTTAGTGGCGGGATTAGTGGGTGAACCAAAAGAGACAGACGATTTTACGAAAAACCTAGTAAGCTTAACTCTATCTCATGTCAAGGTAGAGGTTGATCTCACTCAGCCATTACCTGATGTTGTTGAGTTTGAAAGTGAGAATGGTGAGGTGGTAGAAGTATCAGTTAGCTATCCGTGGGTACCTCCAACTTGCTCTCATTGCCATGAACTTGGTCACATAGTCCGAAACTGCCTCACTTACTCTCCACCCCCGAAAGACCCTGAAGCTGCAAAGAAAAAGGCACCAGTTACTAAGACAGCTACTCATCAAAGACAAATTTATCGGCCAGTTGCAAAAAACTCTGAGGCTAGCACCTCTCAATTAGTTCCACCTGACCCTAACCCCCCTGCTCCTCAGATCCCTGTGACTGGTGATACTAGACCCCCTACAACTCTCACTAAAAACTCCTTCCCTACCTGTCCACAGCCACCCTAAAAAACGTCTCTTTCTAACCCTTTCCTAACCCCCGAACCTATCACTAGACCTTCCCTTAAAAGATCTCGTTCCTCTCCAATCATTTCTCCTCCCTTATCTTCTCACCCAAACCCTTTCTCCACACCTAACCATCTCTCATCCCCCTTTCCTTTTCGTCCACCAAACACTTCTCTCCTTAATCCTCTTACGCCCTCTGTAAACCCTTTTTCACCCCTTTTGCTTGACTCTTTTGTTTCTGACCCTGATGGCTCCTCCACTCCTTCGGAGGACCCTGTAACCCAAGCTTAATGAGTGTTAAACTCTTTTTTTAAAATGTTCGTGGCCTAAATGACCCGAACAAGCATAGACCCTTTTTTCTTGGCTTTATACTAACAAGCCTCTTTTTGGAGCAATTTTAGAATCTCATATCAAGCAACCTTCCTTGAGCCCTATCTTATCTAGTTATGTCCGAATTGGAGCTACACTTCCAATCACTTGTCTGATCCTGATGGTAGAATAATCCTAATATGGAGGGATTCTCTGAAAGTTCAAGTCCTATCTCAAAGTAGACAATGCATTACTTGTCTGGTGTCTTTTCCCAATCAACGCCCAGTCTACTACTCAGCTATCTACGCTTCAAATCTTAGTTCCGAAAGGGTTAATCTATGGACTGAACTCCTTCAACTTCACTCAACCTATGATCTAGACAACACTAGTTGGATATTGGGAGGAGACTTAAATCAGATTATCCACCCCATGGAGCACTCTGACCCTACTGTTTGTGTACCTGATTATCTCATGTACCAGTTGAGAGATTGTATGACACAGCTGGGAATCTTTGACCTGCGTTATGTAGGAGCTTCTCATACTTGGACAAACTCATCGCCATCAGGATCAATCTCAAAGAAGCTTGACAGGTTGATGGTAAATAGCTCCTTCGTTTCCACGTTTCCCCATGGTTTAGCCACTTTCCTCCCTCCCCTCTTCTCAGACCACGCCCCTTGTATCCTCGATCTTGCCTTTAGCCTACCTACAGCCGGTTCAAAACCTTATAAGTTCCTTAATTACCTTACCAAACACTCGGGGTTCACTAAGCTAATACAAGATGCATGGATTCAAGCTGGAACTGAGTGTCAAACATTGATGCAACTGTGCTGGAAGCTTAAACTGATCAAATCAGATTTGAAAACTCTAAACAAAGATAACTTTTCAAACATTCAAGAGAGAGTGAGAGAGACTAATTGCAACTTGCGCAGGTACAGGCCTTACAAGATCCAAATCCAATTACTTTCCAGACTGAGCGTGACTTGCATCAACGGTGGAATTTCCTACGAGAAATTGAGGAGATTTATTTCAGGCAGAAATCAAGGATAAATTGGTTAAAAGAAGAGGACTTCAACACTGCTTATTTGTACCGTATCTGTCAAACCAGAGCATGCTACAATGCAATAAGAGCTTTCCTAGTTGGAAGTGATACCTGGATCACAGATCCTCAGGAAATGAGTGATCATGCTGTCAGCCATTTTCAGTCTGTCCTTAGCCCACTGAACTATCAACCACCGAGCATATACTCTCCTCCAGACTGGTTTGCTCACCTCACTGGCTTTTCCCTCCCTAGTCACTTGCTTCAGCTGATGCTATCCATCCCCACGGTAGAGGAGGTAAAAACTGTCTTCTTCAGATTAAATCCAAACAAGGCTCCTGGCCCGGATGGACTAACATCAGCATTCTTCAAAGCAACTTGGGATTTCACAGGATCTGAAGTAGCGACTTCTGTTAGGAATTTTTTTGCATCAAATTTCTTGCCGGCAACAGCAAATTCCACAATCCTCACGCTAGTGCCTAAATTCCCTGGAGCAACAAAGATTAGTGATTTCAGACCAATATCTTGCCTTAACACTGTCTATAAAATCATCTCAAGACTTCTGGTAAAGAGGCTAAAACCAGTCTTGTCGAGCTTAATTCTTCCTAGTCAGACAACGTTCATCAAAGATAGATTACTTGTGGAAAACACTACTTTGGCAGGAGAACTAATCAATGGCTATCACAAGAATAAGGGAGCAAAGAGAATTACCATCAAAGTTGATATTGAGAAGGCTTTTGATACACTGTCTTGGGAGTTTCTATTCTCATGTCTTGAGGGTTTACGGTTTCCTACAAGGTTCGTAAGACAGTTAAAAGCTTGTATTTGCACAACAAGTTTTATGGTGGGATACAATGGATCAGTTCATGGCTATTTCAAAGGAAAGCGAGGATTACGACAAGGAGACCCCCTCTCACCCTATCTATTTGTGATTGCAATGAATTGCTTATCATTTATGCTAAACAGAACTGCAGCACAAAATAGATTCCGGTATCACTCAACTTGCACTTCTACTAAGCTTACTCACCTCTCTTTCGCTGATGACCTCTTGATATTTATTGATGGTTCCATTGAGTCTGTCCAGCAAGTGCTACAAGTACTGAAAGAGTTTGAAACAAAATCAGAGCTGGTTGAAAGCATGCAAAAGACCAGTTTCTTTGCTTCGGGGTTATCAGCAGGGGAAACTGACCTCATACAAGCCTCAACGGGAATGTCTCTTGGCTCACTCCCCTTCAGGTACTTAGGTGTCCCTATGAACTCCAGAAAAATATCCCTCACCAACTGCGAACCGTTGATCCACCAAATAAAGACAAAGTTCTCCTCCTGGTCAGTGAAGTCCCTTTCTTTTTCTGGAAGGCTGCTCCTCATAAAAACGGTGATCGCAATAAAAACGGTGATCGCAAGAATCACAACTTTCTGGTGCTCGGCGTTCATCCTCCCTAAAGCGTGCATCGCAAGAATAAACTCTCTTTGTAGCCAATTCCTGTGGAAAGGTAGTTTGGAAGGTCATAAGTCAGCTCATGTATCTTGGGAAACAGTTGTATTAACTAAGAGACAAGGAGGACTTGGAGTAAAAGACTTGCGTACCTGGAACAAGGCTTGCATTTTTCGACTAATCTGGATGTTGTTTTTCAGACCTGATTCTGTGTGTGTGCAGTGGTTTAGAGAAGTGATTCTCCAAGGCTCTGCGCACAACTACTGGACAACAACCCCTAAGCAGTCACACTCCTGGCTTGTAAACAAATTACTCAAACTGAGAAGTGAAGTGTTTCCTCTCATTAAGCTCAGGCTGCAAAATGGTGAGACTGCAAGCTTCTGGTCTGACAATTGGACACCTTTTGGAGCCCTTTACAACCATCTCTCAGGACGCAACTCCAGACTTGGGATACCTCTTCATGCTATTGTATCCTCTTTATGTCGTGATGGATCCTGGATGCTTCCTCCAGCTCGTACTGAGGCGCAAGTGCAACTCTACACATACCTTACAACAATTCAATTGACTGCTGATGAAGACTACTATGAGTGGGAGATTAATGGCACAATTTACAACTGTTTCAAAACAAGTATTTTTATGATTACCTTATGGAACCATGCCTTGATGTCTGCTGGTTTGCTGCTGTCTGGATCTCAAGACCTATCTCTCGCCATAGCTTCCATATGTGGCTAGTGATTCAGAACAGGATACCAACTAGAGATAGACTCCTCCAATGGGGACTGCAGGTTGATGAATCGTGTCTGCTCTGCAATAGAAATCGTGAATCAAGGGACCACCTTTTCTTCTCCGGTAACTTCAGCTATACACTATGGGAACTGGTAACGCGAAGACTAGGAATAACTCCTTCACAAGATTGGGGAACCACACTGGCACAGATGATCTCACTCGCCCTCCCCCTTTTGGGCCCAAATATAGCCCATTAGCTAACGACGGAGCCTGAACGAGTTCTGGGCTAAAGCCCATTGCGAATCAGCAACTCTAACTGGAGCTCAGCATGAAGCCAAAGATAGGAAGCTGATCATAGTTTCTAGAGGCTACTTCGAAGCGGAGGCTAACACCACAAGTAGAAAGAGCACAGGACCCGGTCAAACAGGAAGCTGTTGCGAGTTCCTTAACAGAAGGAGAAGATCTCGGAGATTAGTTACACGTGATCGGAGGAAGGTTCAAAGCTATAAAAGAGGACCTCGAAGATCACAAGAGGAATCCTTCCAGATTTGAGACATCGAATAGATTATTCATTCATTCACCATAAACACGAGTTTCTCATATATTTTTCTTTGTAATCATCAAAAATATCTCTTGTAACATTTTCTTATCAAAGTCATCAATAAAAAGCACTTATTCATCTTTAAAGCTCTTTACGGGATTCAGCCCACGCATTTCCTTGTACCTCCTTTTTGACCTAACCTAGAATCTTAGGGTGAAACCTTGTCTCTCACAATTGGCGCCGTCTGTGGGGACAATTAATCGAATCCCTTTCTCCAAAGCCTAAAGATGAATCCACTCGATGGAACCAATCCATCTAACCTCGATCAATCGAACCTGAGCAATAGCTCACCGAATCGCACTGCTTCGGGGGCAAATAACCCGAGAGCCCTCGGAGGGACCAACTCTGGGTCATCAGCCCTCAATAACACGTCGCATCAATCCGCTCTGAACCAAACGGAAGCTCAGCTTTCTGAGATCCGGCAGATGATGCTCCAGTTAGTGGACAAAGCTCAACAAACCGAGCGAACAGTGCAACAGCTGGCCGAACGGCAGCAACAATTCGAAGAGATAACCAGATCTCAATCCGCAACAACCCAACCGTCTGTCCACCAGGGAAGAGGGATCACGTTCCATGAACGAATAGCTGACCCCTCCTTCCCCCGAGAGCGTCTGAATTTCTCCCTTGATAATTCTGGGGGCAGACGGTCAGGAACCTGCTTTCCAAACGCCTCGCGCTAGGACAGCTCCTGCGTTTGTCCCACCAGTCATCAGCACCATGGGGAGCAACGTAGCGACAACGAGCTCCGCGCCCGATCGAAACACCGCTGGGGGCACACGATTGCCTCCACCGCCACCTCCTTCGGGATCTGGAGCAGGAACCAACATTCCGTCCGGGGGCAGAACATCAGCTCCGGTGTTTCAAACTAGGGTTTCAACCCCAAATACCGACGGACTTCAAAGAACGGATGCTGATCCTGCAACTATCTGCACTAATCTCGCTCGGAACCTAAGGGCAAATGAACGATCCGTTTCACCAACTAGCTGGGAAAACGATCGAGCTAGATTCCGCCAGGAACCTATGCGCCGAGTACCCGAGAATGATCCGAGTGTCCTTCCCTTCGAAGGACCTGACGCGATTCGCAGATACATGGAGCGAACCCACGCAGCTCTCCAAAAATTGGGAGCTCAAGTTCACAAAGCAACGAGTTCAGCTCCCGAAATCGAGAGCCTAATCAAGGAAACTCGTGGAACTCCATTCACTGATAGAATTGCTAACTCTTACATAAGAGACACTCGAAAAATTAAGATTCCCGAGTACGATGGGAACGCGGACCCAAAGGCTTACTTAAGAGCCTTCCAGCTAGCTATCGTCAAAGCTCACTTCACGATGGAAGAATGCGATGCCGGATATTGCAGAACATTTGCTGAAAATTTGACCGGAACAGCTCTGGAATGGTTTTCCGGCCTCGAACCAAACTCTATATATAGCTTTGATCAGCTAGCTAACGCCTTTATGAAGCAATATTCAACCCACATCCTGAAACAAGCCTCTGAGGCTGATCTCTGGAAGATCAAACAAGGACTGGGAGACTCACTACGAGTCTACATCGAGAAATTTAGGGCAGTAAGAACTAAGCTCTCGAACCCTAACGATCAAGTAGCTATTGAAGCCCTTAGGAGAGGCCTCTGGTATCAGTCGGGCTTCTTCGAGGAGTTGACCTTAAATCCTCCTCCAACTATCGACGACGCCCTCCATAAGGCCTCTAGATACATTACTCTGGAAGAAGAAAGAGCGGCGTTAGATAAGCTCCACAGAAAATCCCAGAATCATCCGAAAGGCGAAGCCTCCGAGGGGAAGGGACCTCACAAAAGAGGAAGCTCCCGAAATAATCAGACTCAGGGGGAGCACTCTTATGTAATCGAGGACGATAAGGATGAAAAACCTGTCGCCGCAACAGCCAAAGCCCCCTGGTCCAAAGGCTACGATGAAAGCAAACATTGCTCTTACCACGATCGAAAGGGACACTCGACCGAAGAATGTTGGGACCTCCAACGACAGCTGGCTGCCAAATTCGCAGCCGGAGAAATCAAAGACGTGGACCTTAAAAAACCACCACCGTATCAAAAGAAAAATCCCCGGGACAACTCTCCAAAACGTGAGAGGTCACCTGAAAAGGAAACAGATTCACCACCTCCAGCTCCCAAAAAGAGAGTCGAGATGATCCTTGGGAAATTCCCCCAGGGGAAAAGCCTTCAAATCGAAGCCCTCCTGAGTAAAACACCTCCCCAATCGAGCCCTGGCTCAAGGGTCGATTACATCCTCGGAGGGTCCGATGTGTGTCGAGACTCCGTTAACTCCATTAAAAGTCACGTACGGAAGGCTGTGTCAAACACACAGCCCAAACCGACCAAACCCGAGTCCAACACCAAAATCTCCTTTTGGGAAAGCGAGACGTCAAGTCTCGACAGACCTCACGACGATGCCCTCGTCGTAACATTAAACATAGCAGGGTACGAGGTACCCAAGCTCATGATCGATACCGGAAGCTCCGTCGATCTCATTTTCTATAACGCATTAAAAGGAATGGAAATTGACGACTACGAAATCGTCGACCAGAAATCCAACCTCGTAGGTTTCTCCGGAGAAACAGCTACCTCATTGGGAACAATTAAACTTCCAATCATAGCTGGCGGAGTCATGAAAATGACCAACTTCATAGTTGTCGACAAACCATCCCCTTTCCATGCAATCCTCGGAAGACCCTGGATTCATAAGATGAAAGCAGTAGCTTCAACATATCACCAATGCGTGAAATTTCCAACAACCGACAGAATAGCCACCATTCACGGTAGCCAAAAAATTTCAAGGATCTGTTACTTGGGAGGATTTGAAATCATAAAAGAATCCCCCCAATAGCAATTACAGATCCAGGAGAGTCGCGAAATGCAACAAAATATCTGAGGTCCCCCTAAGAACCTCACCGAAAAAGTTAGCATCGACGACTCAAACCCTGAAAAACAGGTGAGTATCGGGTCAGAGCTACCTCCCGAAACCAAAAAAGAGCTCATCGAATTCTTAAAACAGAATGTCAAAACCTTCGCATGGTCTACTAGCGACATGAAGGGCATAGATCCAAACGTCACCGCCCACAAGCTCAACGTAGACACCACGTTCAAACCGATCAAACAAAAGCGCCGTAAGCTAGGTCTCGAGAAAGCCCAAGCCGTCAACGACGAGGTCGACCGACTAACGAAAGCTGGGTCAATCCGAGAGGTCCAATACCCTGATTGGTTAGCAAACCCAGTCGTAGTAAAAAAGAAGAATGGGAAATGGAGGATCTGTGTAGATTTCACTGATTTAAACAAGGCCTGTCCTAAGGACAGCTTCCCATTACCTCACATCGACCGCTTGGTCGAAGCAACGGCTGGACACCAGCTCCTGTCATTTATGGACGCCTTCTCAGGATACAACCAGATTATGATGGATCCTGAAGATCAAGAAAAAACCGCATTCATAACCGAGCGCGGAACCTACTGTTACAAGGTTATGCCATTTGGTCTGAAAAACGCAGGAGCTACCTATCAAAGGTTAGTGAACAAGATGTTCTCTGGACAACTCGGAAAAACTATGGAAGTCTATATCGACGACATGTTGGTCAAGTCTTCGATCGCAGAGGACCACATCTCCCACCTTAGGGAATGCTTCGACATCCTCAACAAATACGACATGAAGCTAAATCCTGCTAAATGCACCTTCGGAGTACCCTCCGGCGAATTCCTAGGTTATCTAGTAACCGAAAGAGGCATCGAAGCCAACCCGAAACAAATAGCGACATTCCTAGAAATGCCATCGCCTAAAACAACTAGAGAGGTACAAAGATTGATCGGACGAATCGCAGCATTAAATCGATTCATATCCAGGTCCACCGACAAGTGCCTCCCATTCTACAAACTTCTGAAGAATAATAAGAAGTTCCTATGGGACGAGAGGTGTGAAGAAGCCTTCAAACAGCTAAAAACCTATCTCTCGGAACCTCCGATACTATCTAAACCCGTAGTCGGAGAATCGCTATACCTGTACCTCACCGTATCGACAGCCGCAGTCAGCGGAGTGCTGGTACGAGAAGAGCAAAACGAACAAAGACCTGTCTACTACACTAGTAAAAGCCTACTAGACGCTGAGACAAGGTACCCGACCATGGAAAAACTAGCCTTGGCAGTTGTCACAGCTGCTAGGAAACTACGACCTTATTTCCAATCACACTCAATTGTCGTAATGACATCACAACCATTACGAACAATCCTGCACAGCCCCAGCCAATCCGGACGATTAGCTAAATGGGCTATAGAACTCAGCGAGTACGATATCGAGTACAGACCTCGAGCAGCAGCGAAAGCTCAAGTCCTCGCCGATTTTATCATCGAGCTGGCATCCGAACGTCTAGACCAAGAAATAGAAGTCCCAAAATGGAGCCTGTACGTGGACGGAGCCTCGTCAAGGCAAGGCTCCGGCGTCGGTTTAAGACTAACTTCCTCTGCTGGAGAAACCATCGAACAATCCTATAGACTCGGGTTCAACGCTTCTAATAACGAGGCTGAGTACGAAGCACTAATCGCCGGCCTAAAGCTCGCCCTGAGCCTCGGAATCCGAGAATTGAATGCCTATACCGATTCTCAACTGGTAGCCAGCCAATTTCACGGGGAATACGAAACAAGAGACGAGAGAATGGGGGCATACCTCGAAGTTGTCTCAAACCTCACAAAGCAATTCGATAAGTTCGAGTTAACGAGGATCCCGCGAGGGGAAAACTCATCGGCAGACGCCCTCGCCGCGTTAGCTTCCACATCAGACCCCTCGTGAAACGAATCATACCCGTGGAAGGAATCGAGAAACCAAGCATCGATATAGCTACCAAAGCCGAGTTAGGTAGCAAACCAAAGGAAGTCGAGGACAACATCCTTCCGCCGATAGCTACCCAAGTCTTCACGACATTCTGGTTCCCTAGAACCAAAACACGCAGCTATAGGAAAAACACCTTTGGGAAGGCAACGCAGAACCCAGAAAATAACGACCAAAGTGAAGGTATTAGCCAAAGCCCAGACTCATCGGAGCCTAACTTAGCGAATACCTCCGGGGGCACCATCCAAACCTCGGAATCACTTGTCCTTAAAATACAGACAAGAAGCCGCACAGCTCGTAAAAACGCAGAAAGAAACGCTACACGAACCACAGGGGACAACGAGGGAATTGGAGATATTCTTCAGAACCCAGACCCCTTGGAGCCTATTCCAACGAATATCCCCGGGGGCACCACGACACCAGGTCCCGCACAGGAACCTCCCTCCTCGCTTCACAGTAAAGTCGTAGGGAGAGAAGACTGGAGAATACCAATCATGGATTACATCCTGGAAGGAAAAATTCCACCCAATAAGTGGGAGGCTCGAAAACTCAAAGCTCTAGCAGCAAGATACTGTATAATCGAGTCAGCCCTCCACAAACGAAGTGTCTCCGGACCTTACCTAAAGTGCGTTCACGGCATAGTAGCTATGAAACTTATGAAAGAAATGCATGACGGTTCCTGTGGAAACCATTCCGGAGGCAGAGCTCTAGCCATCCGAATTAAAAGACAAGGCTACTTCTGGCCTACCATCATCGCAGATTGCGAGGTCTACTCCTCATCCTGCGACAAATGCCAAAGGCACGCACCGATCATACATCAGCCTGCGGAAAAGCTGTCTAACATATCAGCCCCCTATCCATTCATGAGGTGGTCCATGGATATCGTAGGTCCACTAGTACCATCAGGCAAAGGGAAAAAATTACTAAACCTCCTGGTCCTAACCGATTACTTCACGAAATGGATCGAAGCCGAAGCCTTTCAACAAATTAACAGATTTAACGTTGAGGGATTTGTATGGAAAAATATCGTATGCAGACATGGCGTCCCATACGAAATAGTAACCGACAATGGAGGACAGTTCATATCCCACGACTTCAAAAGTTTCTGTGACAAATGGAACATCCGCCTCACCTTTTCAACACCTCGGCGACCTCAAGGTAATGGCCAGGCGGAGGCTGCTAATAAGTCGATTTTAGCAAACCTCAAGAAACGCCTAGGAGCCCAAAAGGAGCTCTGGTCAGAAAAGTTACCCGAAGTACTATGGGCCTGCCGAACTACCCCACGTAAAGCTACAGACGAAACTCCTTTCTCTTTAGCTTACGGGATGGAAGCAGTCGTTCCAGCGGAAACTACCGCAGGTAGCCTACGTCGGGAGCTCTGCACCTCGAACCCCGCAGCTAACAACCAGCTCCTAATGGATAGCCTCGACTTGATCGAAGAAAGACGAGACCAAGCCTTGCTTCGCATTCAGAATTATCAGCAAGCAATGACACGACACTATAATTCCAAAGTAAGACCCCGACAATTCGCCGTAGGGGACCTAGTGCTTAGGAAAGTGTTCGAAGGAACAAAGGAACCAGGAGCTGGAAAGCTAGGAACCAACTGGGAAGGACCCTACCGAATTATCCATATAGTGCGACCCGGAGTCTACAAACTCCAGAAGGTACGAACCGGGGTACCTGAGATTCGATCGTGGAACGCCACTAATCTCAAGAGATACTATCATTAGGTACCCAAATCCTTGAACTACGTTCGGCTTGATCCCTTGACTGGGTACGTAGGCAACTCCGTTACGAGTGCAGCCCCAACCTTTCTCCTCAATCGAACTTCTCATCCAAGCAAAGAGGGCACGTGTTACCAAAAACACATAGTCCAAAAGCAGTTGGTGATGGAATAATTCAAATCATGTATCAGTCGCTATATGATTATCAATGAAACGATTTATTCCGTACCTATACTCCAAAGATTATAGAACTTTCTAAGAAAACTCAGGTCTCACCGAGTCGAGACCTAACTATGAACATATCCAGGAACCTAAAATCCTGGACCTAAGGTCTTAAAATCCCTAACAATCATCGAGGTCCTAAAACCCTCCGGAGAAACGCAGGCTCCCTAAAATCGGAACCTAATCTCATAAACGATTTCGGGTCACGTTCAGGTCCCTGAAAATCCTGAACTAAGGTCCTAAAACCCTTAACTAATTCCAAAGGTCTTGAAATCCTTGTCAAATCATAAGGTCCTAAAACCCTTAACTCATTTCAAAGGTCTTGAAATCCTTGTCAAACTCGTAAGGTCTTAAAACCCTCAACAAAATCATAAAGGTCTTAAAATACGTATCAAGCTGCTAAGGTCTGGAAGCCCTTAACGAAATCCTAAGGTTTTTAAAAAAAAAAACCACGAGATCTTGAATCCCTTCAAAGGAACTTGATCCCCCAAAACGAAACAGACTCAGGTTCCGCGGAACCTGAAGCTAAATTAAGCTCGACTATAAGTCGATATCGTAACCAAAGGATGAAATCCGAAACAGCCAAGATTAAAATTAAAGCAAAGGTTTAAAAGCCTCCCCAGGCTATAAATCCTAAAACACATAAAGGTTCAGAAGCCCCCTCGGGCAACAAATCCTAAGAGCAAGTAAAGGTTTAAAGGCCTCCTCAGGCTAATAAGTTTGGGAAAACAAGCAAAAGCCCCTTGGGCAAAATAGTCTTGAAAATAAAAGAGCATCGGCTCTTAAACTCCTTCGGTTCCGGGACCAGCGTCGACTCCGGAACCAGCATTAACTTCCTTATCTTCCTCGACGGGACCTCCACCCTCGGTAGGAACCTCCGCATCGACTTCTTGATTAACACCTCCAGGGTTCGCCTCGACTGGAGCTAGTTCAGGAAACACCGAATCCAAGTTAGAACCGTACTCGCCGGAAAATGTCGGATTAAACATATTAATCTCAAGAGTACCTGAGCTCTCAGAGAGTTGAGGGATGGGAAGCTTGCTGACCGAGAAGTCGGAAACCTGAGCCCTATCGCAAGCAGCAGCTGCGTCCGGGATCATGGCCATAAGACGGTTGTACTCTTCTTCGGCATCCTCCACCTCCTTAGTCAGCAAAGCCTTCAAAAGCTCAGTGTTCGCCTGAAGCTCCTGGGCATAGATCAGGGCATCGGTTTCATCTTTCTTTTTGACAAATTTCTCTTTCACCGAAGTCAGGATCTTGTTGTAAGCATCAGCTACCTCCCTCTTGCCTCTCCTAACGGCAAATTTGATCTCGGCTTCCTTATTCCTTTGACTGTTTTGAGACGAAGCAATCATCTCTTGAACCTGATGCTCGGCTATCTTACGAGCGGCCTCTAAGTCGTTGATCTTCCCGCCCTTCACCTGGATGTCAATGGCTTGGCTCTCGATCTTCCCCTGTTGAGTATCCGCCTTCAGTCCGAGCCTCTTGACCTCGGCTTGAAGCTCGGAAACCTGAGCACGAGCCTGGTCGAGCTCCGTCTTAGTAGCCTTGAACATATCAGTAGCCTGGGTCAACTCCGCAGCAGTAGGAGCACCACGCACGGTCTCCTCGAACTTTAGTTGAGCTCTGTTGATGGCCCCGGCTAGCTACAAAGATGTGTAAAAAAGAAAATCTTTTAGGTCACGAAAAACCTAAACCTGAAAAAAAAAAGAAAATCAAGAAATTCTTAGTTATATACCTGACCCAAGTGATGAGCTATATCCACGTATTCGTCCTTGTTAGTCAAACTATTGAGAGAGGGCATAGAGCACCCCACCATCTTCAGATGCCTCAGGATGGTCGCTAAACCCCAAGAGTCGTCCAAGATTGATCCTGGCCTAGAGTGGGTGAAGCTCCAACCAACGGTTCCACCTCGCGAGGATGAGGAAGTAGACCTGGCGGGCCTATCTCCCGCCTCAGTCCGGGACCTCTTAGGTCTCGGAGGCTCAAGTTCAAGGGAACCTCCGGCAGCATGAGGATTATCTAAGGCTGGCGAGATCTCAGGGTGAGGAACTACATCTCGAGCTCCAGTCTCAACGGGACCAACATCCGCGACAGGAGCTGAGGTTCCATCATCAAGGACATCCTTCAGCGTGTTAATAAAAACACCTCCTTGAGATCTGTCGCTGCCCCGCGAAGCGCCGGCAGCCGCGGTAGATCTGTTTCGATTACGGAAGGAAGGCCTCATCTTAAGAGCTGGAGTCTTCTCGGTCTCAGAAGTGCTAGCTCCGGTTGAAATCTCGACTACGTTGTGACCTTCGGAAACTGAACAAAACAACAAGAATCCTTTTAGTTATCTCTTTAAGTAAAGATGAACATAGCAAAGACATGAGATTACCTTCTAAGTCTTCGACAGGGATCGGGTCAGGAAGCTGGGCGTTGTATCGTTCCGGGAACCTGGCTGATCCAATGCGAGAAGATGTGAATAGTGACCAAGCGTTGGAACTTTGATGTAACCTCCTAAAGAGAGCCCTGGACTGCTTGTCAGAGAGCTTGGGAGGATCGTCGATACCTACATATAAAACCAAGAAATCAGCAAGTAGCAGTAATCAGAAATGAGCAAAACAGGATCCTAAAAATCCTAACCAGATATATCAGACCAAACGACCGAGAGAGCACGACCCATCGGGACAGTTGAGGGATCAATCTTAACAAAGAAGTACTTTTTTCTCCAATCATCATCACTACCCGAGGATTTAAAAAGACTAAATCCAGGGCGACAAGGAAGATAGTAAGTACTGCTACCACCCTCCTTAGTAGAGCTCTCTTTGATCGTGTAGAGGCTCATTAACTCGGTTAAACCGACAACGATTCCTTCCTCTATGGCCCTAGTAATAAATCAGTTTATTACCCGAATGACCGAGGGACAGAGCTGAGAGAGAGCTAACTGGTAATGATCTAGAAGATCCAGCAAGAGGTCCGGGAGCGAGAATCTGAGGTGGCACTTCGAGATATACTTCTCGTGGATGCAAAACCAGCCCTCGGGGGCAGATTCCGGAGTATCATCGGAGGAACAGGCCTTGGCCAACTCCTTTCGGCCATGAGCCTGAACCATGAAGTTAACGACCTCTTGAATCGTCAACAGGGAAGGCGAGTGAGACCCCAAAGAGGAACTCCCGCCGGAACCATCCTTCTTCTTCATGCGTTTGGAAGCTCTTGTCGCGACTAAATCCTTCGCCTTCTTCGTCTCTCTTTTGGCTTTCTCGCCTATCTCTTGCTTGACCTTCATTAAGCGTTTGCTGGCAGGGGGAATCCCGGTTTCACCGGAGCCTTCTTTCGGAGGGTCCATTAAACAGAGGGGTAAGGTTGAGAGGATTGAAAGGAGAAAAGAGGAGGATCGAAATAGTTCTAAAAGCTTCAAGGAATTCTAAGAGATTCGAAGAAGATCAATGGCGAAACAGAGAGATGAAAATAAAAAAAAAAGCTAACGCAGTAAAAATAAAGGAGTGGAGGAGAAGTTACCTTGGGAAACGAGTGGAGGCGTGGAGAATATGGAACGAGGCAGTTAATGCCCATCACTTTATATCACATCCCGTCTCGAGTCTCGGAGTAAATCAGTCAAAAGCTTCTTTCATCCGAACCGTCGATTTCAAACAAGAAAGATCTAGACCGTCGAATTAAACGAATAATATCTTTAATCAGATATCCTGTAATCATGATCTCAACAGTAAAAATCTAGGTCGGCGACTTAGGTTAAGCTTCCGAGTAAGAGAGATCTTATCTCAAAAGCTTGGGGGCAACTGTTGGGCCCAAATATAGCCCATTAGCTAACGACGGAGCCTGAACGAGTTCTGGGCTAAAGCCCATTGCGAATCAGCAACTCTAACTGGAGCTCAGCATGAAGCCAAAGATAGGAAGCTGATCATAGTTTCTAGAGGCTACTTCGAAGCGGAGGCTAACACCACAAGTAGAAAGAGCACAGGACCCGGTCAAACAGGAAGCTGTTGCGAGTTCCTTAACAGAAGGAGAAGATCTCGGAGATTAGTTACACGTGATCGGAGGAAGGTTCAAAGCTATAAAAGAGGACCTCGAAGATCACAAGAGGAATCCTTCCAGATTTGAGACATCGAATAGATTATTCATTCATTCACCATAAACACGAGTTTCTCATATATTTTTCTTTGTAATCATCAAAAATATCTCTTGTAACATTTTCTTATCAAAGTCATCAATAAAAAGCACTTATTCATCTTTAAAGCTCTTTACGGGATTCAGCCCACGCATTTCCTTGTACCTCCTTTTTGACCTAACCTAGAATCTTAGGGTGAAACCTTGTCTCTCACACCCCCTACCGAAAAAACTTCTGATCTTACTGGCATGGCAGGCGGTGGTGTACTGGCTGTGGACTGAGAGGAATGCAAGACTTCATGCTAACTCCTTTAGATCAGCCGATCAGATCTTCTTATTGATTGATCGACAATTGAGGAACAAAATCCAAAATTTTAGAGAAGCTAATCCGACTCGCTGCTCCTTGATGATGCAGAATTGGCTTCGCTTTACTTGATCAACATCGCAATCTCCGTTCTCATCAGGAAGAAAAAGTGACAACGGTTCTTACTGGGCTCTACCATCTATTCTCCACTTTCATGGACTTAAAACTATCCAGGGCTTGACTATGAGATTTATGTAATAGGCTTGTTAGAAAACTAAAGTCTTATGGGCTTTTGTAAACATTTTCTGTTTTTTATTTAAATTAAGTAAGCAATTTACAAAAAAAAAAAAGAAAAGAAAGGGACATGAGGAAAAGATTCACGGCGGTCGGATAAATAGGTCGGAACCAAACCATCTTTATCCTGCGTGAAACATCAACCACCGCCTCGAGATTGGGCTTCAATATTTAATTTCTTTTGTATCATCTCTGTAGGGCGTTGTTAATAAGCCCTTTAACTTGTAATGTTGGCCCTTTGGGCTTTATTCGATTAAATGGACAAAGTTCACAGAAAAAAATAAATAACAAGGACAAAATCTAGAAAACCTACTTCCTCGTTACAACAATTTATCTTCAGCTCCCTTGCTCTGTCCGAAACTCTTTTTGATTTGTAATTCGAATACGATCCAATGGGTTTCTCCAAAGATAACTTGCTTGCTCGACTTCAGGTTCCTGATCCTAAACCTCAGTCTCTTAATTTTGATTTCATAGATACGAACAGACGAAAGTTCTTCTTTTTAGGCTTGATTAGGTTTATCTTTGCTTCACTCGATTGAAAATTTCTGGGCGTTAACGGTTTGAGACTGCTTTTTAGATTATATTGCATTCTGTAAGCAAAGTAATTGAGAATTGAGGATTTAGGGTTTTTAATTATCTTTTTGGATCTTTCAGGAGCTTCAGATTGATTATTCCAAGTATGAACATCCTCCTGTTCTAACAGTCGAAGAACAGGTGAGGTTACCAGAGAAATAAATTGTAGATTTTATTAACATGTAATGCAATATTATAGGATTCTAATCTATGGGTTTTTAATGACTTTTTTTTTCTCTCTCTCTCTCTTTCCTTAAATCTTTCAGGCTAAGTATGTAAGCAGTAGCGAGGGGGCACTAAGTAAGAATCTCTTCTTGAAGGTAATCTTTCAGTATGCATTACCTTACCTCTATAACTTTTACTATGCACCAATTCTAAATGTTTTAGATGTTTTTTTTTTGTTCTTTTAGGACAAGAAAAATCGTTATTACATTGTCTCAGCCATGGTAGATACAAAAGTTGACATGAAAGGTAACACTTCTTACATTCAAAAGAAGTCCACTGTTCTTGGGAAGGAGTAATTTTTGTGCTAATAAGTATTCCCTTTGACTTCTTTTCCAAACAGTTTTATCTCAGAGACTCGGTTTGGGAAAAGGAGGAATAAGAATGGCTCCTGAAGAAGCACTTGCTGAGCTACTACAGGTATTGTTCATTGTCTCCTCCACTACTAGCTAGTAGCCATTTTGTTCTTGTAATATATCAGTGATTGCTTTCTTGACAAATGACTTGAGTTAGTTTGTTTTACTTTAGCGTAGTTTACAACAAATCCTATGAAGTTATGTATCTTAGGCTTCTTAGCTGTCTACAATCTTTGACACTCGTTCTACTATCCTTTTTCTTAAAGGTGTCCCTTGGGTGTGTTACTCCGTTTGCAGTCGTGAATGAATCAGCAAGGTATCGTCTTCCGTTACATTGGCTAATTGATTTACCTCTCTTAATCCATTGTCTGACATTCTTTTTTGAAACTTTCTTTGTTAAAGAGATGTGTCGCTCTTGTTAGACCAAAAATTCAAGAACCAAACACGCTGCATCTTCCACCCGTTGTCCAACGACGTCTCAATTTGTAAGTTTGTTTTATGGTTTTGTTTTTAGTTACCAACAGATTTTGACTTCACTTGTTCGCTTTTTTCGTATCATTTCCCAGCTCTTAACACGTCGGGTCTAGACAAGTTTCTTCAGTCAATTGGGAGAGATTCCGTATACGTTGATCTTGAGGCAAATGTTCTAAACCTTTAACTTGAGATCTCATGTTCCTTCCTTTAGGTTTTGACCTTTTAAACTATTGTTTTGACTGTTACAGGCTAACCCAGTGGTTGGTAAAGACCAGCCTCCAGATCTAGCTGTTTATGTTCCGTCCAATTCAGTTGTTCTTCCCGAGCTTTCTAACAAAACAGCTTCTATCCAAACTCCTTCAAAGAATGTGTCAGCAGAGAAAACTAAGCCTGTTGCTGCTTCAGGTATGACTGATGTTATGAGATTGTAAGCATTTGCTTCAAATGGCATTTGCCTTTATAACTCAGTTTTTCTCCATCGGTGCAGCCAAACCGAGCAAGCCAGCCGGTAATGTGAAGAGTGCCGTGGAAAACTCAGCTCTATTAGTATTCAAGACCCCTGGGAATTTTGTGGAGGAGATTTTGAATAAAACATCGGCTCTGCTGCTGTCTGAGGTAAAAACCAAATCTCAAATTAAAAGCCGTTTTGGGTAATAGTTTGAGGTAAATTCTTAAACCGGCTACATAACAGGTGAAGGGAGAGAATGTGGAAGCTCTAACAGAAACATTGAGGAAACGTCTTGCCTCAGAGTTTACCCACCTCGCTGTGAGTAACATTAGAAATACATGGTTAACATTTGTTTAGAGTCAAACAGCTTACAGTGAAGGTTTTGTTTGGATGAATTGCAGGTTATGTACAAGAACACAGCTTACAGTGAAGGTTTTTACGCCGGTAAACATTCTCAACCGAAGCCACAGTAAGAGGCGGATCGGTTTGTATACTGAACCGGAGATAATTTGAGGAAAAACTTTACCGGTTTACTTATTTTTCTACTTTTTTATTTTTGTTGCACAACCATTTTATTTTAGGTAAGACTGAAAATGATTTTATTTTATGAGCTCCAATCATATTATTGTTTCGTAATACAATTTCTTTTTCCTTTACCTTTTTCATCTTTAGTGTATCAAATAAATACGTATGAGTATGAGTATATAAAACTAGAATTAAAACTAGATAAAATCGTGAATTTTGGACAGGTAAATTACGTCGATAGGAAAACAGAAAAAAAGGAAACAGATTAACCCTCATCCGATTTCAAAAATTGTGCCAAAACTAGATCCCGGTTTTGATAAATAAATCACACGCCAAATGGACGAAGATTGGTCAAAAAAAAAAACATTTGAGCAACCTATAATTGGTTTAACTGATTGTGATCCGTCCTTTTTTTGTTTTTAAATATAAATATCGATATTTTTTTATATAAACCATGACATGATCAAGTTTCAATTATGCGAGTTTGTTATGGTGTGTACAGTATGACAAAATTTAAAATGCGTTACACAGCCGTTTTATGTTTCTAAATAAGTTAAACAATAGTTGTATCCAAAATTCGTACTTGGACATTATATAATTTTTAAAAAATTATAAATTATATAAAATATTGCTAAAGATATAAAGTGGTCAATAATATTTTTGCTTAAGTTTTATCTTCGTGTAGTTACAAAATTCCAATTTTAATATCAATCTTTTAAAATTATTGTAGACTTTAATTTATGTTACTAATATTAAAAAAAAATTGTGTAACATGAAATTGATTAGATAAAAACATAAAACATTTAATTAGTTAACAGATTTGGGTCATATCTAATTTATTTAGAAATGTGAGCTAGAATAAGAAATAGACTCATAAAACCAAAATACAACAATACCACTAATAAATTTTTTTAGTTAGTAATATCATTAAAGATATTTTTGGAAAATTTGAACATTTCATTAAGGATATAATTTGAAAATTATCTCATTTTAATAGTATTGATTTGTATCAATAAAGGCCAGATTGTTAAAAATTCACAGGCCCCATCACACAGAAATACATTTGGACCAGATCGATAGAAGCGGAGTGATGTGTTATCCACAGGTCCAATTTACACAGAATTACAAAAAGGCCCATTGGCGCGAATATCGACGATACAATCTGATAACCGAGTGTTATTATGCGTTAAAATTACCGGTGCCGTAGAGAGAGAGTAAAAAATGGCGGGAGAAGATTCAGACAATCAGTCGTCGTCGCCAGCTTCACATCTTCCGCTGGATTCAACACCGATCAGTTACCTTTCAGTACGAGCCCGAACTCGGAGAATTTCTCCGATGAAGAAGCCGAGGTAGATCCGCAAGTCATAACAGACGAGCCTGATGAGCCAGAGGACGAGGAAGATGGAGAAGATCTCTTCAACGATAACTTCCTCCAGTAAGTACGCCTTTTTCACTTCGAAAATCTTTTCGTGTTAGATTATTATTTGTTTCCTTTTTTTGTAATATTTCTTGTCGAAATTGGCAATGATTATGGGGAAAGGGATAAGCAGGATCAATATGAGTCTGCTGGATTGGATGATTCTGTCAACCACGATAGAGATTCAGGTCAGATCGCGCTTGACCGTCGCGCCGCCGAGGCTGCCCTCGATGCTCGTGAATGGTATAACTACACCCCAAATTAGAAACCCTAATTTTAAGTTGACGAAACCGGAAAGCTAATTGAAATGTAGTTTTGTAGATTCGGATGATTGCAACTATAGACCTTCGAAGAGGGCTCGACCTGCTGTTCCACCGAGAGACAATGGCCGCTATGATTCTTATGGGAACCCTAGTTCGCCAGGAACATCACAGCCTGATGTCTCAATGACTGATCAAACAGATGATTATCAAGACGAGGTATCGATCTTACCATCCAAGAGAGTCCAGGAACAGTGCCTGCTGGACGACTTCCAAGACACAAGGAAGTTATCTTGCAGAATGACCTTATTGACTGTGCTCGTCCTGGAGAAGAAATTGTATAACGTTCTATCTCATACGTTACTCTATTAGAATACGTGGACACCAATCTTTATATATATAAAAGACCTTAAATCCCTATGCCACATGGGATGCCAGCATGGAAATAGGACTCATGTGGTGATGCCACATATTAACCGCACCGTTTCATTTACAAAAGGAATTATACCGTCGAGCTGGGCCTGGAATTGGGCTTCGCCCTTCGTTATGATTTGCAGCTGATGCGACGAGGCCCGTCTGCAATTCTCCCTTCTGAAACATAATCATCGCCCTCTCTAGGTTTCTCCGTCTCCTTCCCGTACGGCGCAGCGACCGTCGAGCATCGTAACGGGGATTACGTATTATATCGTCGTCTTTAATTCTCATCCCCACTACGAATCAATCGGCGCAACCTCTGATAAATCGTGTATAAATATGTATCATACTCATCGATGCATTGTTGTGATATGTGGTATTATCTCTGGTGTATCAGACTTTTTTTTAAGGTCTGGACCCTCATCCATGGCGGTGCGCGATTTCATGATCTTCGTTCCTCTTCGATCGGCGGATGGGACGATCCTGATTCATGTAACGCTCGTTTATTCATCATAAATCCTCTTAATTCAATACTCACTACTTCATCTTCAATCTCGCACATGGAGTATATATAGAGGATTTGAGCGTATTCACAGTCATCTATTTGGTCGCCTTTAATAGCATAACCCCAAAGCTCTCTAACCAGTATCCGATAATGGCTACTCAACAGCCCCAATTCTCAGAGCTCAAGACAGTCCGTTATATAAATTTCGTTGTGACGAGGCTCTTTCGGTTTGGGGAAGCTCGCAATGTCAAGAAAGGAGGAGAGTTGATAGGTATATTGATCTGGTCCTGCTTGATGGATAGGTATTGAGCTCAAGACAGTCCATTTTATATATTTTGAAGTAATTTTTTGTTGCCTCACTTGCCGATGGTATCATCATTTGTTTACGTATCTTGATCTGTGTTCTTTGTATATCGGTCTGTTTGTTTTATATTGTTTTCTATTGTTTGATTTTGTAGATATTCATCACTTGACCTCGCCTTCACAACCTCTCACTTTCAAAACAGTAGCTTCCCATCATGGTGAATTCTCAAACCAACTCGAGAATTGGGATGATACGCATTGATTTCTTCTTCCAAAGTTGAGATTTTTGCAAATTTGTGATTATATATGTGCACCTTTTACTTCCTTCTGTGTAGGCTGATTAAGAACTAGAAGCTACCAGGCAGAGGAGAATGCAAGAGTGATGGCTCAACATGTATAACTTCTAATTTCTAATAACCTTAATGTATGCCAGTTCTGTTTTCGTTTTCAATTGCACTTTGTGACTCATTGTGAACCAACATGATGTGCAGGGGAAGCATACAGTCATCCGAATCCATATCAAGAGAGAGCACAAGAAGATGCTAAAAGGTGTGTGTGTCGTTTGTTGTCTATTAGTTGAAAAATAAACTCTATGTTTAGCTAAACTATTCTCTGATTGGAACATACGTTTAGAGAAGCTGATGAACGTAGAGCAAAAAGAAAAAAAAACGCTACTCTGAGAGTTTAATGATATCATTGAGTGTTAATTTTTCTCGAATGTGTTTACAGATCCAGAAGCGTCGTGCAGTGGATGACGATTAGGAAGAAGAAGATTATGATTTGCATTGTATATCTACGGAGATCTCACTGTTGAGTGGTGACTTCACTGTCACATATGTTTATTCTGAATAAATCTTAATGGTCTTCCAAATGGTGGGGATGAGATAAGAGTAAACTCTGTTTTTTTTTTTTGGCTTTTACTATGTAAACCATCTCTATCTTCATCTTTCTCATGATTTTCTCTCAAGTCTTTTGCTTAATAATATCTGACTTTTGTAATTCTCTCGGCAATAAACGATTGATGCTATGCCGTCATCTTCTCGACAAAAGAATCAAAGATCAAACGAAATGCTAAAGCAATCATTTGACAAATAGGTGACGTCATCTTTCAAATTTTAAGCCAACATATACATACACACGTTTCCTAAGGATTGATTTTCAACCTTTCCAAAACTATTTGATAACCAAAAATACAATGGTCTTAGCTAGCATTTGACACCCAAATTTTTTTTTCGGTAAAAATGTAAAAATTGACACTCAAAATTGTGTTAGTTGTTATAATGGTAGAGCAAGGGGACAGTAATATATTTTTTTGGTCAGCAGCAAAGGGACATTCTACCCAACATAAGTGGTGAATATGTCCACAAATGTTAGTGTACTCTCTCTAACAGTTTTATTTATATATATATAATTCTAATTCCAACTAATTTAGGTGTACATAAAATTAGTTTAAAGGACTATAAAAAGTATTTATCATTTTGTATAGTGAACAAAAATGAACTTATCTAATAAAATAATCTGATGAATTAATTTGGGTGTAAGAATAAATTATTTTTCCATATTTTCAAGGTTAGTTTTCTGCAAGAAAAATAAATTTTGTGAATAAATGTCGTTCAATCTAAAATTATAGTAAAAAATTGTTCTAATAATAAATAAAACAAAATTTTTATTTTTTAAATACAAAAATACTTCACCAATATATAATAACTCAGTTGTATATAAAAATCACTGCTAAGAACTAATCAATAACATTTATTTTGCAACTTCTAATCTGTTATTTGGACAATACTTTATTTACACTTCAAATATAATAACCTATAAAATATTCAGTTGTATATTTTTATAAATAGTAACAAAAAGTATTCTGTTTTCATTATGCCTACCAAAATTTAATTTATACTCTACAATGAACCAATTATTCATTTTTCCATTTTTTAAAAAGGTAAAAACATAATAAAAATATCAATGAATTAATTACTAAGAAACTCTATTACAGTAAGAGTAAAATATACATTTAAGAAACTGTTAAAAAGTTATAATTATGAAAATTGTTTTACATCTTACACATACTTATGATTTGATTTCTAATAAACATATTAAATAAATAACTAAAAATAAGGTTAGTTTTAATTTAGATGCATAAAAAGTTGATGAAATATGTTTTAACAAAATTAAAAACACAATATAAAGATGATAATATTTAAAATAATAAAAAGCCATAAAATATATTTGATAGTCAATCAAAATAAAAAGCATGCCAGAAGTATAAAGACACATTAAACGTAAAAAATAAACATAACAAATTCGGTAAGGAGATGGATCACATAAGTAATATATGTTAGTTTTTAACTTCAGTTTTGAATAAATTAATATATTTTACTGATTATAGTTTTGAAAATAAAGAATAAAAATTGATGAAAATGTTAAAGAATGACATTTACATCATAATATTTTAAAAATAAAACAAGTTATTATTTTCAACAAGAAAAACAAATATTCAATATAATATTCTTTTATTTTATATTTAATCGTTTTTCATTTGTTCGGGCGGGTTTTACCTAGTAAATTATACCAACAACTTTGACCTGTCTTTGAACACAAAGAATGGGTTTCCCGTCTTTGCCACTGTCGTGGAAGCAAATTATGTTACAAAGAAGCAAGACTTCTTCTCTGCATACAAGCTAACACAGGAAGACAAGACTCAAATCGAAGAGCTATCCAAGGATCCATCATCCACGTATAGTTGAAGATATCAAGACAGCTATTGCTCCATCAATATATGGCCACGAAGATATCAAGACAGCTATTGCTCTTGCGATGTTTGGAGGCCAAGAGAAAAACAGTAAAGGGAAACACAGATTGCGTGGAGACATTAATGTACTTCTGCTAGGAGATCCAGGAACAGAAAAATCACAATTTCTGAAGTAAGTAAATTGTTTTTTTTTTTACTTTCTGTAACGAGCATTCCACTAATAGCAAACAAATATTTTCTTCTAGATACGTTGAGAAAACTGGTCAGGGAGCTGTCTACACGACTGGGAAAGGAGCTTCTGCTGTTGGTCTGACTGCAGCAGTACTCAAGGATCCAATTTCAAGGGAGTGGACTCTTGAAGGAGGGGCTCTTGTACTTGCTGACCGAGGAATCTGTCTTATCGATGAGTTTGATAAGATGAATGATCAGGACAGGTAACAAAATGCAACTAATTTTAATTTACCTTTGCTGGAGAAAAATGATGCTTATGGTCTATGTTTTTTATTACCAGGGTGAGTATCCATGAAGCCATGGAACAGCAGAGTATCAAGTATTTCCAAGGCAGGAACTGTTACTTCTCTGCAAGCTCGTCGCTCTGTTATTGCTGCAGCTAATCCAGTTGGTGGAAGGTACAAAATATCAAAGGCTCCCAATCCATTGTTAGTGTTGTTATATATGTTTATGCTATTACAATTTCAGGTACGATTCATCCAAATCATTTGCACAAAATGTGGAGTTGACAGATCCGATCCTCTCTCGTTTTGTTATCCTTTGTGTTGTCAAGGTCTTTTCTCTAAACATATACTTCTCATTCTTGTGATCACTGATTACTTTTAACTTCTTTTTTTTTGGTTATTGACATGAGTTGCACCCATTATATGACTGCAGGATGTGGTTGACCCAGTGACAGATGAAATGCTTGCTGAATTTGTTGTTAATAGTCACTTCAAGTGGCAACCTAAAGGTGGTAAATGGATGATAGCAAGCCCCAAGATGGCGTTCAAGATTTTAGCGGTTCTTCTGATCCCGAGGTTTGTCATTTTCAAACGTAGCTGCTTCGTTGATGTTCCCATGTCTTGACAGCAGTGTTATTTTCTTGTATTCTCTACAGGTTCTTCCCCAGAACTTGCTGAGGAAATACTTAACATACTCGAAGCTTTATGTATTCCCTAAAGTGAGTGAAATAGATGCCAAGAAGTTGGAAACTGTTTATGCTAATCTACGAAGAGAATCAATGGTAAGTGTTCATGATTTTAATTGGTACTGATGGGTTACCGTCTTTCTCAAACATCATCCCGCCATAATCTTTTGGCCTGCTTAATCTTTTGTTCAGAACGGACAAGGAGTCTCTAGTGCAACAAGGCACCTCGAGTCCATGATCCGAATGTCTGAAGCGCATGCAAGGATGCACCTTAGGCAGTATGTCACAGAAGAAGATGTTAACATGGCCATTCGTGTCCTGCTTGACTCTTTCATATCAACTCAGAAATTTGGTGTCCAGAGAACCCTGAGAGAGGATTGCACAAAATTTTCAGTGAGCTTCTTCGGATTCTGATATCTGCATTGATGAAAACTCGGTTATTCCTGTGCAGAGTTTTAAACGGTACATTACATACAAAAAGGACTACAACTCACTGCTGCTCGTTCTTCTCAAAGAGCTAGTGAAGAATGATTTGAAGTTTGAAGAAATCATTACCGGATGAAACTCGGGACTACCTTTTGTCGAAGTTAAGATAGAGGAGCTGCAGATGAAGGTAATTTTTATGCTATTCTTAAAGCCATATGAGGTTATACAGTTAGAAGTATGGTTCTTATAACTGTTTACGTCTACAATTGCAGGCCAACGAATACGACATTGCAGATTTACGGCCTTTCTTTTCGAGCACAGATTTTACCAAAGCTCATTTCGAGTTGGATCATGGTGTAGGAGTGATCAAATGTCCTAGAAGGCTAGTCACTTGGTAAACAACAAGGCAAAAGCTTCTGGCCAACTTACTTGAGTTTTCACTTGACATTCGAATATTGTTGGATTTTTAGAAGATGGTTTCGTTTCAAGTTAAGTTATAAGTTACTCTGAGATTTTAACTCGGTTTGTCTACCTTGAGATCTAAACTCCGAGCCTTGGCACCTCTTGACGCATTAGAACCGGCTTTTGAGTTGGTCACCAGAATTCTCAATGTTCGCCACTTATATTTTCAATACCAAATTTCAAGAGTCCCAAAATAAATAAAAACTATAAATTAATCATTTGTCATGGATCACAGTTTATATTTTAAAATAATATAATTTAAAATAAAATTATTTTTAGTGAGAATAAATTTAAATAATTTGATTTAGGGCAATTCTAATTTATGATTTTAGTAATTTTTATTGTAAAAGCAAATATTCTTAACTAAAGTAAAAATATATGGTTTATGAATTCAGTAAATTTTTACCTTGTATTTTGTTCAAAAAAAAAAACCTTGGATTTTGTTTTGACAAAAAGGGTTAATATGTGTAGCAGCCAATTTTGAAGGTAATTGATTTCGACATAATTAGTTGTAAGAGTATTCGTCCATTTTTCTGGTTATAACATCTCCTTGTAAAATTACCGGTAAATAACTTATAACGAGTCGTATTAACAATGGTTGCGGTAGATGCATAAGAAGCGGTGATTTTTTTTCTAGCAGAAGTTATTGTTGTTTATATTTTTAGGTTTATCTATATTATTAAAATAGAAATAGACTTAGGAATTATATCTTAGTTTTTAACTTATTTACATGAATCTATACAAATTAATAAATACATGTCCTAAAAATCTATTTTAAACTAACAGAAACTAAAAAATTGTTATAATATTAAATGTTTATATATACAAATTACCTTAAATAACTATAGTTATAATAAAAAGTCGATTCTTAGTGAACATGAATCATATATTTTTTGCACTTTTTTCTACACATGTCTAAAAATATCAAACATGAATTATATCATATTGTCTGATTATTTTTCATATGTCATAATTTCAAATTTCACAATTTTACAATATCAAAATATGATAAAGTAATATATTTAGATAAACCTAAATATACTAATAATTATAAACAAATATCTCACATTTGTCAATCAATATTTACAAAAGAAAAAACATGATATTTTCAACCATAATTTTAAAATCTTATTTTCAAAAACATCCTCCTACATTTATGGCATTTTAATTTTATATTATATTCCTTATAATTTTAAAATGGGTGCATTTGTATAAGGACATTGTTTATTTTAGAATTCGACTGAATTTATTTCTTTGTTTTTTCCGCTTGATAATATTATTGATTATCAATAGAAATAAACTTATTAACTATCCAATAAATAACATTACATGAACATATTTTTCTATTCACACTACATGATTTTAAAACACTAAAATAAATTTAACACATCTTACTTTTATTATTTTTCTTTCCATAAATGTTTACATGAATCGTAGTTTGATGTTTTTCATTAATATTTAATATTGTTTAATTATCTGATAGATTTAGTTATAGTTGATATTTTATGTTATAGTTTTAACGGGTTTATTTTATCAAACACATAAAACGTTATCAATTGCTATAGAGTTTTACCAGGTGAACCGGTGTCGGTGAGGTTGATGCGGTTCTTTTGAATTTTTACAGATTTGATCATGTTTTCAATGAATGTACTTTTTGTTAAATCCGAACCGGATTACTTACGGATACCAGATTTATTAGCCATAGTTTTGGGCCGAGAATTAAAACACTAAAATATTTAAACAGCCAAAAATTTGTTATTGTCATCTATTAAACTAAGTTGACATTGTTTCATCTATTTATTCCAGAGCTAGTGAACAACTTAACGAAAAAAGGAAACTTAATATCGTATGGTCGCACGAGTCATGGTCTAGTAGTTTTTTATAGCAGAAGTAAAACTGGTGGTGCTAGAGAATTTTTATCTTTTAGTTAAATTCTTAATTACGGTTTATTTTGTCGTCTGCAATTTCCCAAAAAAAAAAACTTAGACTTTGGCGTTTATAATAAACAAAGAAACATGTGGCTTTATAATCAACAAATAACCCAGTTTCAGTATATCATAAACTATTTCAATTATATTTGAAGTTTTTGAATTTTTAACTTTGTTTTTCATCTGCTACAACTTTGTTTTTCATCTGCTACACTTTAATTAAAAATATATAAACGTTGTATATTTTAAAAAAAATTTATAAAAGAAGAAAGAAAACAATTGTGTGAGTCACTTTTGCGTCTCTCTGCCTAGGTAGCCTTTCTGTTTGACTTTGGCTTCTTAAATAATTTATATCTCATCATCCCAAAGATTTTATAGAACCAAAATATACTCACGAGTTGTAATCCGGATCCCATTGCCTGTAAGAAAATTAGAAAAACTTTAATCAGTATCATATCCTAGCTAAAAATTTTAACTAAGATCGATATAACTAACATCATCTATTTTTTCTGTTATTTATTAAAGCTAGTTGTCTTTCACATGTTCATTTTTGCTTTTTAACAATCAAATATTTTCCTTTAATTGTCTTTCAAATGTTAATCCAAATAAAGAATCAATTTTTGAAATCAAAATGTGTAAGACCAAAACGAAATATATCTCATGTATATTATTTACGAAGTGATTTGTACACATGTCATATCCAAAATCAGTTTCACAAAAAAAAATGGCATGTCTATTAAAATTGGTGACATGGCTTCCGAAAAAATATGACATGAATAATTTCATTTAATGTTGATTTATATTTTTGGTAAGTTTTTTTAGAATATGGTAATTAATAACTCATACATTATTTTTAATATTGATATTTCTTTTTAGTAATTTTTTAAAAATATGGTAATATCTCAATATCATCTATAAAATAAATATATTCATATCTAACGTTACAATTTCGAAATAATATTTTTTTTATAATTATACAATTTAGATTACTAAAGTTTTCAAAAATTGCCACATTTTTATAAAATTTAGATTTATAATCATAAAATCATTATTTTTTTTATATCTACAAATTTTATAAATATTGGTTAATTTAATTTTTTGATAATCATACGATTTTATATCATTTTGTTAGTTTTATATAAATTTATCTAATAAATTTAACAATATTAATAGATAAAAAAATATTATCTAAGATTATAATTTAAATATTTTATCTTAATTTAATATTTAATTAAACCAAATCTATATTTAAAGATTGGTAAAAAATAATAAAATCTATAATATTTAATAAACTTTATTTTAAAATATAGATTAAATTTTGAATTGAATTTTTTTACTGCACATGGTGCAGGAAAACACCTAGTAATATACAAATAAATATCAAGCATTTTCAAATATAAGTTATTTCATATTTTCACACATCAAAAATGTATATTTTAATTTAATTATAAATACATTCTCGGGTCGTAATATTGTCGACAAAAAAAAATTATAAATACATCATTTTAATCATTGATTTTATAATAATTTTAAACCAAAAGTTTTTGTTTGTTTTGAATTTTACTATATATAATACTATGTAACAAAATTTTATAAAATTAAAATGTTATTTTAAGACAAATTCTTAAGAATATTTAAATATATTGCTGAGAATGCAAAGGAATAAAATTCTGGGTTGTTGGCAAGACAATAGAGATTATTACCTTGATGAAGATGGGATTATCAGCCGTTAGACTTACGTAAACGAGAAAGGGTCCACACACAATTCTCGCCAATGTGAAGATAGTGGCAAAACACACCTATCATCAATTAATGTAAATAATAACTTCTTTTTTGTCAAGAATTGTTTTTAGAAGTACACAAAAGAAGATTTGAAAGGACTGAAATGCTGTCAGAACAAAGAAGTAGATTTGGGTTTTACAGGAAGACCGACCTTACCTAACTAAGAAATCTTCAACAACTAACCATATTTATTAATAATTGTAATTGAATGTTGCCTTCCAATTTTAAGTGATAAGAATACTACATGCTTCAAGAATTTATATCGGTTTCAATTCATCATCTATCCTAGTTTGAAAAAAAACTAACGCCAAAAAGAATATTTTCACACTTTTGCTTACTGTATCTCATAATTGTATAAGAGTTGTACACCTAACCGATTCTAACATGCATTCGGTTTTCTGAAAGAAATAGGATCGATTTGCTTGTAGAGTTAGCCTTGAACGGGTGGCGGTAGATAAGTTACATTAACCTGCTTTAGTTCCTGATTTGTAGTCCCTTCTCTAACGATTTTCCTTAAAAGTATCAATACTTCATTATGCTTTTGTGGCTCTTTTAGATTTTGTCTTATAATAATTGATCGTTTAGAAATTGTAAGAACACTTAATTAAAAGTGTATCAAATATATGTATACTCACATCGGCTGCTAGGTTGACGCTGGTGTCTCTGTATCCAATCTCTTTAAGAATCTCCCTTAAATGGTAAAAAGGACTCGATATCTCTGCTATCCATAGTGTAGCTATGATCTCAGATCCAGACTTCCAAATTAATTTAATACTAAAATCAGAAATCCAAACCTCATATAGTATCTGGTAGAAAACAATAAAAAGAAGATAAAAAGGAACAATGATATATACCTTTTGGTAGGCAAGTCCCGCAACAAAACCAAGAATGCTGACAAAATGATGAACCGCATTGTCAATGCTGATCACTTGATCGAACTGACAACATATGAGATCGTATATCATGTACGACAATGAAAACGCCATTGTATCCATCTGCTTGTGTTTCATCTCTCAGTTTGTGTTACACGTGCAAAACGAGTTACTATAATAATTTTAAAATAATTAAGAACATTTAATGTAGTTAAGAAACCTGTTGGGGAGATGGCTTAGAAGCACGGGGACAAACAGGGCAAGACCAATCTTGAACCGAGAGAGTTGCTAAAGTGACAGCGATTGTCGCGTGAACAGTTGAGAGAAGACGGTTGCTGAAGTCGAAGGAGTAGCTTGAGAAAATTCTTCTGGTGAGAATAAAGCTCACACCCCATAAGATTACTCCAATAACTATTATCTTGACGACTCTTATTTGTTCTTCCTCCATGTTATCTTCTTTCTTCCAATCCAAAAACTATACTGCACTGATTAATTTGTAATGACGAAAGATAGATAGAGAGGATGAAGACAGGTGTGGGTGTTGTTAATAGGCTGACATGATTGGTTGTATGTTAGTTGGGAACTTAAGGATTCAATGTAGTGGATCCCAGGGACATTAATTTTTTTGGTGAAACTGAAGTCATAATTCACCTAAAATAATTCGATCCAATCTTTTTGGAAGTGTTTCCTCTACCTCGCAATCAGCCAATCAAAGACGCCTAAACACCCATATTACTGATGATGTCCAAATACTCTCAAACTAAATTAGAGAACAAATATAAATTTTGTAAAATATAAGAATAGAAACAGCAAGAGACAAACCATTCATATACATTATAAACTATATAAATTAATACTTGATAAATTAATACACACTGTAAAATTAATAAGTCCTTCCGGTTCCGAGTTGAAATGGTTCAAAACATGACACAAATCAATAAAATAATAAAATAAAATATTTTAAAATAAATATATATATAATAGCAAACCAATTTTGTTCTTCTATGACATCATGTTTTTTATAGGAAGAACTATTGATCCAATGGTCAAAATTCTCTTTATTTTATGATCTAATGAATATAAAATATTCTTGCTAATGTATGATGACGTCATCAAAGTTTTTGGCAACTCTTCTTTCACAGTCATCTATTTTAAACAACACATCTTTTTTAAAACAAAATCATACATTTTCATCATTTTTTGACGTTGAAAGGCTGTTTTATTACTCAAACTTGAGGAGGTCTGGATAACCAGACAGGAATAGAACAACCAATAAAACATAAGGCTCAATGAAAAGATCTAGCAGTCTTAGCTAAAAATACAGAAATTTGATTCTGTGGCCGAGGAACATAGGAGATTATGAAGTCCGGAAAGCAAATCTGCAGTGTCTCTATCCTTTATCATAGCAATCAGTTCCTTGAAATCTGTCCCAAAGTTCTAGCATGTCGAATGTTGAAGCATACTCTCCATCGCCCATCGCAGTACTTCTACTTCTGAGTGTAAGGCTGAATCGCATCGAGTATAGTTCTGTGTTCCCATAAGTTGTATCTTCCCAAAGCTATCCTTCCAGACCCAACCGCTCCCACTGAATTGCGACGACGAGGTCCATGAACCATCTAGCATGCATATGTTGCCCAAGCTTATGGCTTGGGGTTCCACATTACTGTGGTTTGTTACCGTTGCAGTCACAATCTCATTTGTATTGAACCAAGCTTGACATTCACTCTCTGCCTAACGGACTAGCTCTAGTGGGTCTAGGTCTATCCCTCTAAAAAAGTTTATCATTTCGTGTCTTTCAATATACCAGATAATCCAGGGATAAGGATCACTGTCTAGTTCTGGTGCAACAATATTGTTTTTTCTCCAAAATAGATAATCCATATTGGCGTAGCCACTTGATACCAGAAATATATCTAGGCTCTCCACATCTTGGGCAGTAATCATCGCATCTCATGTTTCTGCGAACTAGGTTCCTTGTTACAGCCACCTGCCCTGTTATAAGTTGCCATATAAGATGGCATATTTTTGTAGGCGCTTTTATCTTTCGAGCAAAAGCTTGAAGCTTAGTGATACTCGGGTCAAGCACCTCCTTTTCTTCCTCAGCACCTATAAAAAGGAATCATCTTCTCAAGCTATTTCATGTGATAGAGTATTTTCTTCATCAATTTACCTATGTGATTTGTTATGTTTTTCTTTAATTTTACATTTTTGTAATACTTATGTTTTTTTAAAAAAAAAATACATATACTTATCATCACATTAATAAACTTAAGCCGTCAAAAAAAAATCTTCGATCAATTCTATATATTTTTATAGATGTATAGATATATGTTTCTCTGTTATATCATTAAAACACCTCAGAAAAGTTGATTTTTCTTCTTTTGAGTACTTAACATTTTCAATATTTCATCTTTATTTTCATAAACTTCTTAGTTGGTCAGTATTTAATATAAAATATAAGGTGAACTTAAACTATATTCAAATTATTTTTGAATTTGTATAGTATATTACATAAACTTGCATATGATAAAAATATAAAGTTAATAAATATGGAGATAAATGAAACAAAAATAAATATTTTTTAAAAAATATAGTTACAAAGTAAATATGTTTTATTAAATTAAATAGTTTAAACTCTTATTTAAGAATTTAACATCCCGCGCGAATGCACGAGTTTTTTTCCTAGTATGTAATAGTGATAATTATATATATTTGAGAATTAATGTGAGTGCGACACGTTAAAAAAAACTGATTTTTCAAATAATATTATAGAGGTAGAGATGGCACTATCTCTATCTTTCTTCTTAACAAATCAATATATTTGAATAATAATCAGTAAAATATATCCAAAACTACATTTGAATTCTAGAAAGAAAAAATTTTCATATACACCAAACAATATCAAAATAATATGAAAGTTAAATTTTCAAAACTTAATTAATGTATGTATGGTAAATTAAATATTTTATTTTATATAAAATATATACTTTAAAATAGAAATATTCAAAAATAAACTTTTTTAAATTAGTAACTATATAAATTAATAAAATGTTTCAGTCCTAACGTTATTAATTTATAGAGCCTTTACTGTACTTATTACATTTGTTTATAAGAAACTGACATATCAATACCGACATTTTTCAAAAACCCCTACAAAAGAGAAACTAATCACTAAGATTTTTTTTAGTAAAATACATAAATTTTATAAATCAATCCAAAACCGGAAATAAAGATTTGATTACAAACCGACTCGAACAAAAGAACCCAATTTTCGGGTCCTAAACTTGCTTCGGTCGAATCATCACCCCCAGCGTGTTCCGCTAGCTTGTAACCAAAATTTTCGGGAATCAAACATCGTTCTCAACCTTTTGCGTAGCCTCATAAAGGTTAGATTCACCTTGATTCCTTGGGTGGGAGGGCTTTCAAAACGCTTACGAAGTAGTTAACCCCAATGAAAGCTTGTAATTATCACCGTCAATTAAGCTCTTGAAAAATGAAGATGATAGAGATCCGAGATTATCATGACATAAGCGATACGCCGAGAGCTTGCCTATATGTGATAGGACAAGTCACATATCTAGTTATAGTTATCCAAATTGTGAGCTTTCCTTATTATGCTTGGTGTTGAAATATGCCTTGAATCTACGAGCTGAGTTATATCGGGCGATCCAAGCGTCACGGATCGGGCGATATATGACCGGGAGTATCGATCGATAGACATGTTGTCGTATCGGTCGATACTACCCAAATCCGAGAAATATAGAAAGTTTCATCAAAGACTTTCTTATATATACATCTAGGGTTTTACCCTATTCTGTAGCACGAAGTGTATTCTGAAAAACTCGCCTCCATCAATAAAATACTCTCTTTGCCTGTGGACGTAGCCGTTAGTGGTGAACCACATTCTCTGTGTCTTTTTTATTGTTCATTCATCTGTTAATCTATATCTTCTCACATCCGTCACAATAAACTGGTATCAGAGCCTCGGGTTGAATCTGGTGAGAAGATTTCTGTGATGAACTTGAAGATCGACAAGTTTACTGGAAGAAACAGTTTCAGTCTCTGGCAAATTAAGATGAAGGCGTTGCTGAAGCAACAAGGTCTTTGGGCACCGTTGTCAGAGAAGAAGATTGAACATGTTACAGCTGAGATGGAGGTTTTTGAAGAAAAGGCGTATTCAACGATTCTGTTGTGTCTGGCAGATGAGATCATCATCGAAGTTTCCGGTGTTGATAGTGCAGCTGGTTTGTGGTTGAAGTTAGAGAGTCTATACATGACGAAATCTCTAACTAAGAAACTACTTCTGAAACAACGTCTCTTCGCTCTGAGGATGCAAGAAGGTACACAACTTCAAGATCACCTTGATAGTCTAAATTCCATTATGTTGGATCTGAGGAATATAGACGTTAAGGTGGAGGATGAAGATGCGGCGCTGATTTTGTTGGTTTCACTACCTAACTCCTATGACAACTTTGTTCAGTCATTCATAGGGAGTAAGGATACAGTGAGCTTGGAGGAAGTTAGGTCGGCACTTCACAGCAGGGAGTTGCGACACAAGGCATCAGGTTCTGGTACAGATGACCAAGCTTCTGGGTTGTTTGTAGGTGGTGGAAAGAACTTTGGAAAAGGCAAAAGGAAGAAAGACAAGAAGCCGTTTTCAAGGGGTCCTAAACCAACTGATATTTGCAACTACTGCAAAGAGAGAGGGCATTGGAAATCTGATTGTCCTAAGAAGAAGAAGCAAACTGGTTCCGCTGCAGTAGCCGAGGATGAAGCTAAGTCTGATAATGATATTGCACTGGTTGCTCATGGAAAAGCACATCCTAGAGATGTATGGATTCTTGACACAGGCGCGTCATATCATATGTGTCCAAGGAGAGAATGGTTCTCAGAGTATGAGGCAGTGACTGAAGGCAAGATCAAGATGGCGAATGACTTCGCTTGCGATATTGCAGGAATCGGTTCTAATAAGCTCAGGACACATGATGGTAGAGTCTGCACATTGACTGGAGTTAGACATGTACCATCTATGTCCAAGAACTTGATCTCAGTTAGTCTTTTGGATAGCAGAGGTTTCAAGTATTCAGGTGGAGATGGAGTTCTGAATGTCTACAGGGGTTCATATGTGATTCTTAAAGGTTTAATTCATGGTACTTTGTATTTGTTGGAAGGTTCTACGGTTTCAGATTCAGCAAATATGGCATCTCCAGAGGTTCAGAAAGAAGATATGGACAAGTTGTGGCATATGAGGCTTGGACATATGAGTGAGCGTGGGATGCAGATTCTGTCGAAGAAAGATCTTCTTTGTGGTCATAAGACCAAGAGTCTTGAGTTTCGTGAGCATTGTGTGTTTGGGAAACTACATAGAAAGAAGTTTCCTAAGGCTGTTCACATGACAAAAGGCACGCTGGTTTACATCCATGCAGATTGTTGGGGTCCCTCCAAGGTGGAGTCGCTGAAGGGTCACAGATATTTTGTGTCTATGATTGATGATTATTCAAGGAAGACTTGGATAACATTTATGAAGCACAAAAGTGAAGCATTCAACAGCTTTAAGGAGTGGAAGATACTGGTGGTGAATCAAACTGAGAAGAAGATTAAGAGGCTTCGTACTGATAATGGTCTGGAATTTTGTTCATCAGAGTTCAATCAGTTTTGTAAGGATGCAGGGATTGCTAGGCATCATACAATCAGGTATACACCACAGCAGAATGGTGTAGCAGAGAGAATGAACCAAACATTGCTGGAGAGAGCGAGGTGCATGCTTTCTAATGCTGGTTTAGATTAGAGATTTTGGGCTGAAGCAGTGAATACAGCTTGTTATTTAATCAATCTGGGACCACATATAGGGATCGAGTGTTGAATACCTAATGAGGTGTGGTCAGGCAGGTCTGCTGATTACTCTATTCTAAGAGTTTTTGGTTGCCCAGTTTACTATCATGTTAGTGAAGGAAATCTGGAACCAAGAGCAAGGAAAGGAGTGTTTATGGGATATGGAGATGGTGTCAAGGGATACAGAATTTGGTCTCCTTCTGAGAAGCGAGTGGTCATGAGCAGGAACGTTGTGTTTGATGAGAGTTCTATGCTCAAGAGTTTAGCTGATTCCCGTTCAGAAGCAGAGCAGGAAGATTTTGACAATCAGGTGGAGCTGCAGGAAGTACAGTCGGATGAGCTGCATCGATCGATGTCCGATGGTCAGAATCAATCGATATCAGATGGTCAGAATCGATCGATGTCGAATGGCCAGCATCGATCGATATCGGAATATGAGATCGAGCGATCGCTGACAGACGAGCAGCCGGATTCTTCTAATTCTGAAAGTCAACCTATTGGGTCTGAAAAACACAGTATTGCTAAGGACAGACCAAGGAGAGTTGATGTCAGGCCACCAGCGAGATATCGTTTTGAAGATATGGTGGGTTATGCACTACAAGTTGCAGAGGAAGTGGATACTTACGAGCCATCCACTTACAGAGAAGCTATTTCGAGTTATGCGTCTGAGAAGTGGTTTGCTGCGATGGGAGATGAGATGGAATCTCATGAAAAGAATCACACATGGGATATGGTCGCACTACCACATGGGAGAAAGATTGTGACTTGCAAGTGGATTTACAAGATAAAAGATGGTCAATCACCAGAAGAAGGACCCAAGTACAAATGTCGAGTTGTTGCTAGAGATTTCAGTCAAAGAGAAGGCGTGGACTACAATGAGATTTTCTCACCTGTGGTCAGACACACCTCTATCAGAGTGCTATTGGCAATAGTAGCACGTCATGATCTGGAGTTGGAGCAACTTGATGTGAAGAATGCTTTTCTTCATGGGGAACTTAAGGAGGAGATCTATATGACTCAGCCTGAGGGTTTCTTGGTTCCTGGTAAGGAAGATCATGTGTGCAAGTTAAAGAAGTCGCTGTATGGACTTAAGCAGTCTCCTAGACAGTGGTACAAGAGGTTTGACAGCTATATGGTCAAGTTGGGCTACGATAGAAGTCCTTATGACTGTTGTGTCTACATGAGCAAAGTGGAGGATGGATCGTATATCTACTTGGTGATGTATGTAGACGACATGCTGATAGCTGCCAAGAAGCAGTGTGATATTCAAAGCTGAAAGAGCTACTGAGTTCTGAGTTCGAGATGAAAGATTTGGGTGCTGCGAGAAAGATTCTAGGAATGGAGATCTTCAGGGATAGGACGAAGAAGAAGTTGTTCTTGTCACAAAAGGCCTACATTGAGAAGGTATTGATAATATTTGACATGCTTAATGCTAAGCCTATCAATACTCCATGTGCTGCAAATTTTCATCATACCATGAGTGATGAGATGTCTGAAGGGGAAATCGATTATATGTCACGAGTTCCTTATGCTAGCGCTGTAGGAAGTCTGATGTATGCTATGGTCTGTACAAGACCAGATCTTGCACATGCAGTCAGTGTTGTGAGTAGATTCATGGTTCAGCCACGAAAGAAGCACTGGATAGCTGTGAAGAGGATTTTCCGGTACCTTAAGGGTACATCTGATGTTGGTCTTGTCTATGGAGACAAGGATCCAAGACTGGTTACTGGGTATTCTGATTCAGATTATGCAGGAGATGTGGACAGCAGGAGATCTATGACTGGTTATGTATTTACTCTGGGTGGTTCTGTGGTGAGTTGGAAGGTGACTTTGCAGTCGACGGTTACTTTGTCTACTACTGAGGCAGAGTATATGACACTGACAAAAGCTGCTAAGGAGGCGATATGGTTGAGAGGATTGGTTAGTGATCTTGGTCTTCATCATGATCAGGCTACTGTGTACTGTGATAGCTTGAGTGCTATCTGTTTAGCCAAGGATCAGGTTCGTCATGAAAGAACCAAGCATATTGATGTAAGATACCATTTTCTGAGAGAAGAGAAGAGGATTGAAGTGAAGAAGGTAGGAACAGCTGATAATCCTGCAGATATGTTCACTAAGGCGGTTCCTCACAGCAAGTTCAAGCATTGTCTTGATTTGCTGAATATCTGTTGAATCTGGCTCTAAGGGGCATCTAGCCCTAAGGGGCATCTGGCCCTAAGGGGCATCTGGCCCTAAAGGGCATCTGGCCCTAAAGGGCATCTGGCCCTAAGGGGCATCTGGCCCTAAGGGGCATCTGGCTCTGAGGAGCATCTGAGTCCGACGGAACATCTGACATCTGAGTTCGACAGAACATCTAAGGCAAAGAGAGAGTCTGGTACATCTTTTTTTTAGCACAGAAAAGTGCATTCTGGTACATCTGATTATGGAGGATTCAAGTCAAGGTGGAGATTTGTTGAAATATGCCTTGAATCTGCGAGCTGAGTTATATCGGGCGATCCAAGCGTCACGGATCAGGCAATATCTGACCGGGAGTATCGATCGATAGACATGTTGTCGTATCGATCGATACTACCCAAATCCGAGAAATATGGAAAGTCTCATTAAAGACTTTCTTATATATACATCTAGGGTTTTACCCTATTCTGTAGCACGAAGTGTATTCTGAAAAACTCGCATCCATCAATAAAATACTCTCTTTGCCCGTGGACGTAGCCGTTAGTGGTGAACCACGTTAAATCTCTGTGTCTTTCTTTATTGTTCATTCATCTGTTAATCTATATCTTCTCACATCCGTCACAACACTTGGCATTATCTCTTTTCCTAGTTAGTTTAATATTCTCTTTGATTTTACTATATATTGTAGCCTTACAGAAATTTTTACTCTCAATCAATCAATAAACATTTTCTAGTCTATTACCTTTTTCTCAAGCAACTGAAGTTCATACAAGAACTTTGAATTCAAACTCAGTCTTTCGGGTTGATCCTTCTACTTTGTGATCATCTCATAAGTCTTTGTTTATCCTATCTTCGACTCCATAGTACGATTTCTAGTTTGAATCTGTCCTATCAAGTTTCCGTGTCAGTATACAACCATCTCCACAGCCAATCGAAAAGCAAAAAGCGGGTCATTTCACCGCCATCACCAAACCAGAAAGTCTCCAAACTAAGTCAAACAACAGTTCAAAGTTCTCAAATGCAATAATAATAGCTGAAGATACATGCTAGTCAAATAAAATATTGTTTTTGTCACAGCTACACATGAAAGATAATTTTAAAAAATTCACTTTTCAATAATGTATAGGAATGATCATATTGTTTGACTAAACGCGCTATGGGAATGGGCAATGAATATGGTTGACTAAAGAGCCCCTTCAAACCTTGCCGATCGGATCTTTCTCTGTGGAGGCAGCTTGTCAGCTTGAAATATTGACGCGATGGCGAGACTAGTCTGAGAATCGCAGTTATCCGGCAGAGTAAGTTATATGTTGGGTGGAAATGGCGGCTTCATCTGCGACGTTATACTTTGGGTTTTTAATTTCTTCCATCACTTTGTGGATGATCTTCAGGTGAGTCCATTTTGGTACTTGTTTTTAAATGAAACTTATGTTCTAGCTTGAACTATGGGGTTAATCCTAAACTCTATTATGAAACAACTCCAAATCAGTTCAATACGTTAAATTTAATGGATTTCCAAAATATAATCAATAGGTGATAAATGAATTGACTTATCCATCTTATACATTGAAACTTTGTCTCTTTCCTCAATCTCAAAATGGATCAAGCTCTCATATATGTTAATTTAGATTGGCTTCAAATCTGAAATCAATTAGTGATAAGTGGATTGACATGTATAGTACTTAAGATTCTTTCTAACTTGTCAATGTGGCAGACTTTGTCTCTAATATAAACAACTTGATTCAAAAGTTTTTCTTCTTGTTGCTTCTAGTCGAAATTGATGATTACGTGTGTTTGGTTACATATTATACACAGCACTTTTCTTTTTCTTCTTAATGTAAAATATACTTGATCTGTACAGTACGATGGTAGCTTATATTTTAAATTTTGTTCCAGCCTTTGTTTTTTTTTTTTTTTTGTTCCAGCCTTTGTTCCAGGTTGTTTGCATGGATTCTCAGTCGAGTGCTTGGAATGTCTGTTAGTTTCCGTGTTAGCAGTAGGAAATGCATGTGGGGTGTCGTGGTGATGTCTGAAACGGTGAGCACATTCTGCAAACTTCTTACTGGTTTAGTCGTCAATGGAGAAAAGATTGTAAAAAGCTTTTAGTGGCAAGTCGTTTGTCCTTTTTGCACACTATCTACAGTAAAATGCTAGTTAATTATTAAACAATCTTGTTACATCGTTTTTTAATAATTGTTTCCTTTTCGACTGAGACAATAGTTCTTTGCTATTCTAATATTATTTTTTGGTGAAAATTTATATTATCAGAACTTGATTTACTGCTGGTTTGAGCGTTTTACAGGGTGCCTTTGAGTCAGCGTCCGCTGATGAAATTAAATTTGGTGTTGGTTTTCTTTCTGGAGAGCTATGTATTAAAGTCAAGATATATGATCTTAATGCTGTGATGAGATCATCTGGTGCTTTATCTTGTGACAAACTCACTCTCTGTTTCCAACTTGGATATGACAGGTACTGTCACTTGCATTTAATTCTAACAAGAAATAAATCCTTCTTAATGGATAATTTTCGTATTATTATGTTTGGAAACTTGCACTGTCAATAAAATGGAAAAAAGCCTTGCACTGTCTAGAATCCTCTGTGACCTATATCATGGATGTACCCATATGTTACAAATTAAAGACAAATCTTGTATTCAGTTAGTTGATTGCTCACAGGCGGCATTTTTTGTTGTTGCTTCTCCTCGATATAGGGCAGTAGGTGTTGTGGTTATACGAACCATGGAAACTGTATCTGGAGATGTGACTATGAAACTGGAAAATGATTTCTCATCCCAAAGCAATCGATCAACAGCTACTGCCCCATCTACGAAAAACCCTCATAAAGAGTATCAGCTGGCAGCACTTAGAAAATATTCTATGTATTTTCCTGAAAAGGTCAGACTGCTAAGTAAAAAGTGGAATAGTTAGCTGATTATATACTAGAGACTGAGGGTAGTATTCTTGGGTCTTTATCAACTTTTAGTCAACGCTTCTTTTTCAGTTGTTTGCTGGAGATAAATACAATTTATTATTACCGTTTGTTCTCTTTCACTGGGTGTTAATGTGTTATATTGACAGTTAGTCATATTAGCAGGTTACCATCAGAGTCACCAAACTAGATGTCAGATGTGTGAATCGAGAACATGATCTTTTTGCCGAGAATAACGTCACAGGAATTATACTGAGCATCGAATCAAAGTCTGTCGAAGATGCTGGGCAGATTACACGTCTTAACGTTCAGATGGAATTCAATGAAATCCATGTATGATGATGTTACGGAAGGTTTTTTAGATATTCGATACACAAATTATTTACTATTGTTTCACATTTTCACTAATAATATGCTTCCTTGTTCATTTGCAGCTTTTTAGAGAAGCTGAATCCTCTATATTAGAGATTATTAAAGTTGATCACTACAAGAAAACATTGATATTCTGAGGGAAATTCCGAGGGAAAATGATTTTCTCGGAAATTTCTGACGGAATTCCGAGGAACCTCAAAAAATGGGGGGTTCCTCGGAATTTCCTCGGAATTTTCCGAGGAAATGTTGTTTCCTCTCGGAAAATTCCGAGGAATTTCCGAGGAACATTTGTCCGTCGGAATAAACCGACGGATTTTTCCAAATTTCTGAGAAAATTTTGTAGCCGTTAGATAGCCGTTGGGGTAGCCGTTAGATAGCCGTTGGGGTAGCCGTTGGGTGATTTCAAAAATTCCGAGGAAATACCGAGGAAGGGGTGTTTTTCCTCGGTATTTCCTCGGAATTTCCTCAGTATGTCGGCAGGATTACATCTATAAATACAGCCACCCCTCTCCCTCTTCCTCTTCATTCACTCCATTTCTTCTTCTTTCCTCCCAAACACGAATTTGCTTTCAAAAAAACATGTCTTCTTCAAATTATTATCGTTCTTGGATGGATCAACCTCATTTGGATCCGAACACGAGATTGCTTACGAAAGAATACGAACAAGGTCTAAAGGAATTCATGGGGTTTGTTCAACGACAACCGGAAGCCGAAACAGGTAAGTTAAGATGTCCTTGCTCTAACTGTAAAAATAGAAAAGTTATTAAAGAGTTGGATGTTTGGACACATATTTATTTAAATGGGTTTACACGAAGTTACAAAATTTGGTATCATCACGGGGAAACTGATTATGAACCTGGTAGTACTAGCGAACCTCAGCCGGTGGTTAGATTAGAAGAACCAATTAAAACGGATGTAGATTATGGTGTAGGTACTGAGCAGATGGTAAATGATCATTTTAGAAAGGAAGATTTACCCAATGCAGAAGCTAGGAGATTTTATGATATGTTGGATGCTGGAAAGCAACCTTTGTATGAAGGTTGCAGAGATGGTCATTCAGCTTTATCATCTGCTACAAGACTGATGGGCATTAAAATAGATTATAACTTGGCTGAAGATTGTGTGGATGCGATATCTGATTTTGTAAAAGGTGTTCTACCTGAGGATAATGTAGCTCCAGGTTCATACTACGAGGTTCAGAAACTCGCTGGTGTTAGTTTACCGTATGAGGTAATAGATGTATGCAGCGATAACTGCATGATTTATTGGAGGGCGGATGAGCAGCGAATTAGTGGGAAGCCTCGTTACAAAGATACGAGTGGAAGAGTTCCAGTGCCACATAAGAGGATGTGGTATTTGCCTTTGAAGGAAAGGTTGCAGAGGTTGTATCTTTCGGAACGCACAGCGCAACGAATGAGATTGCATGCGGAGCACTCAACAGATGGTGAGATTAGACATCCATCAGATGCAAAAGCGTGGAAGCATTTCCAATCTTTGTATCCCGACTTTGCATATGAAAGAAGAAATGTCTACCTTGGATTATGTACTGATGGTTTCAGCCCGTATGGGAAGAGTGGAAGACAATATTCTCTATGGCCAGTCATTGTTACACCATATAACTTACCCCCAAACTTGTGCTTGCGACGAGAGTTTTTGTTTCTCTCCATACTCGTTCTCGGACCAGAGCATCCTAAGAGGTCACTTGATGTGTTTCTTCAGCCACTAATATATGAGTTGCAACAGCTATGGGCTCAAGGTGCTGAAACATACGATATTTCGTGTAAAGAAAACTTTCAAATGCGGGCAGTACTAATGTGGACAATAAGTGATTTTCCAGCATATGGTATGTTATCTGGATGGACAACGCATGGGAGGCTATCATGTCCATATTGTCAAGATGACACAGATGCTTTCCAACTAAAGAACGGAAGAAAAACGTGTTGGTTTGACTGTCACAGACGATTCCTACCACATGATCATCCATACCGTCGGAGTAAGAATTTGTTTAGGAAGAACAAACAGGTGTTTTATGGTCCACCTGAGGAAGTTAGTGGGGAAGGTTTGAAGACACAACTAATAGATTATGGTGCAGAAAGGACGCCAGACGTTGGTGGACATGAGCATTTTCCGGTACATGCTGTTGGAGATCTACATAACTGGCACAAAAAAAATATTTTCTTTGATTTGCCATACTGGGAGCATCATCTGCTAAGGCATAATTTAGATGTCATGCATATTGAGAAGAACTTTTTTGACAATCTCATGAACACGATCCTTAACGTTAAAGGTAAAACAAAGGATAATTTGAAGTCAAGACTGGATTTAGTCGATATATGTGCTCGTCCAGAACTTCATGTTGATGAGAATGGTAGGGCTCCTTTTCCCATATACCGACTTGATGCAGAGGGGAAAAATGCATTCTTTGATTGGATTTCAAACGATGTGGAGTTTCCAGATGGTTACGCATCTAATTTGCGTAATTGTATCGACAGAAAGGAAGGAAAGTTTATTGGCTTGAAAAGTCACGATTGCCATGTGATGATGCAGCGCCTCCTTCTGTTTGCCTTCAAAGAACTATTACCACGAAAAGTTCATGAAGCAGTTGCAGGGATAAGTGATTTCTTCCGCGATTTATGCAGCAGATCAGTGACTCTTGAAGGTATTACAAATTTGAAGACTAACATAGCCGTGATTCAGTGCAACCTTGAGAAGATATTTCCTCCCTCATTTTTTGATGTTATGGAGCATCTTGCTATTCACCTGGCAAGAGAATTGGAACTTGGTGGTCCTGTGCAGTATAGATGGATGTATCTGTATGAACGGTATATGTTCCATTTGAAGAAGATGGTGAAAAATTTTAGTAGGGTGGAAGGTTCTATAGTAGCACAGATGATCAACCATGAAATTTCGAACTTTGCGGAGCACTACTTTCCAGCAGAAGTTCAGACCAAAAACAGAAGATCTGCTCGGCATGATGATAGAGGCGAACGGGCAACATATCATGTTCAGGTTCCAGACATTTTCACCGATGTTGGACGACTTAGTGGAAAACCAAAAGACCGTCGACTTACTGAGTAGGAGCGAAGTCATTTGCAGACATATTTGCTCACCAACTGCGAAAATGTTCTTCCATATGAGAGGTAAGTTTATTATCTTAAAAAAAATTATTTTAACAATTTGACATTTAAATCTTAATTAATTATATTACTGTCATCATATGTACAGGATTTTCATGGAACAAAAGCGGTTCGAAGAAAGATACGCCACAGAGGCGGAACTAGAAGAAATGAACCAGAGAGAATTTGCTGGATGGATGTTTACTTATGTGAGTGCCTTAAACAAATTAAAATAACATTTATCATATATTTATACTTATTCATATTTATTGATATAACTTACTTATGTGCTATTATAGGTGTCTGATGGTTTGGCCAGAGGTGAAATATTTGACGATTGGATACGCAAGATGGTGGTTGGCCCAAACTGTGTTGTGAAGTCATATCCGAGATTTTGTACTCGAGGATATGCATTTGCAACTGAAAAGAGGAGACGTTCGCGAACCACCTATGATGCTGGCGTTTGTTCTGCATCAGGAGATGATGTATACTACGGACACATACATGAGATTTTGGAAATCAAGTATTTGGGCTTGCTTGGATTGCGCTGTACTGTTTTCTATTGTGATTGGCACGACAACACTCCAGATCGAGGTGTGAGAACAGATGCATTTGGTGTTACATCAGTACATTCGAGGCGAAAGCTGCAATATTATGATCATTTCATTCTTGCTTCTCAGGCCGATCAGGTAACTTATTGTTGTTAGAATTCAGAATGATTGATCATAATTTAAACTTGTACTAATATTTTTTTAAATGTAACAGGTTTGTTATATCAAGTACCCACGGAGGCGGAACAGAGATGATCCATGGGTTACTGTTACAAGAGTCAACCCGAGAGGTCGAGTTCAGGGAACTTCAGAGCTGGAAGACCCACTGCAACCAATCACAACCGCCAACTTAAGTGCAGCAGAAGATGTAGCGGAAGGTGGCCTTGTAATCGATTTGACCGACTTCGCAGAGGAAGTCGTCGTTCACGCAGAAGATGAACCAGTTATTGGAGAGTTTCACCAAGATCCAGATTCCGACTCATCTGGTGATGATGACTCGGAACCAGAGTAGTTTTTTTTTTTTTTTTTTGTATTCCGAGGAAATTCCGAGGGAAATTAGGGTATTCTCGGAAAAATTCAGGGATTTGATTAAATAGTGGTTTTCCTCGGAATGTCCTCGGAATATTCGAAAAACACCATTTCCTCGGAATGTCCTCGGAATATTCCGAGGACATTCCGAGGAAAACCACTGATTTTCACCATTTCCTCGGAATATCCTCGTAATATTCCGAGGACATTCCAAGGAAATGGTGTTTTTTGACCGAAAACAACGTTTTCCGGATTGAATAACAAGTATATAATCTTCATTATGTGTCTTCACCATATTATGAAGTCAAACTTTGATGTTTTACAGAATAAAAAACACTTTTACGATTGCTTGAACGAAAATCACACAACATAAGATAAACACTTATACACTTTAACAAACGTAAAAGGAAATACTTACAAATGTTTTTGAAATTTTTTTATTGCATGGTTTATGATCATCTATACAAAGTATCCTCAATGGTATGCATTATATTTGTATTAGAAATGAAATACGAAAAAAAACGGAATTTGAAACCCCAAATTGGTATGGTCCTCGGAATTTCCTCAGAATATTCTGAGGAAATTCCGAGGGTAACTGTATCCCTCGGAATATTCTTACCCGGGAAAAACCAAACCGCTTGAAATATTTCGAGACACGCGGTTAGGTTTTACATTTAATGATTCCGACGGAATACCGAGGACCCTTTCCGTCGGAATTATTAAATATAAAACCTAATCTCCTTCTTCTTCTTCTCCGCCGCTAACAGTCTTCTCTCTCTCAAATCTCGCTGCAAGCTCTCTCCTCTCTCTCAATTCTCTCCGTCCTCTCTCAAATCTCTCCGGCCTCTCTCCTACCCAAGCCCACTTCTATCCTCCACTTCAAGAATCATGTAAGTTCTACCTAATTCTCTTATTTTTTCTTTTTTTTAGGGTTTGTGAGATTAGAATTTTGGATTTTAGGTTGTTAGATGAATAGTTTCGGATTTTAGGTTGTTAGATGGATAGTTTAGGATTGAATTTAGGATTTTAGGTTCTTGTTTTGGTTTTTTTTGGAATTAGTTTTTGTTTTGCTTATAATTCAACTCGTTTTGCTTTTTTTAAAACGTTTTGTGATTTTTAAAAACGTTTTTTGATTTTTAAAAACGTTTTTCCATTTTTAAAAACGTTTTTCAAGTTTCCAGTAATAATAAAAAAAATTTTAATATTTTTAAAAAAATTTATAAACCTTTTTTCTTTATTTATAAATGATTTTAATAATTTTTCTATACTTAAACTAAATTTCTAATTATTAAACTATTTTTTGTAATTATTAAACTATTTTAGAAATTTTTATACTATTTTTGAAATTATTATACTATTTTTGTAATTTTATAAATATTTTTATAATTATTAGTTCTATTTTGTAATTATTAAAACTATATCTGTGATTTTTGAACTATTTTTGTTAAAACTATTTTTGTAATTATTAAACTAATTTTGTAATTAATTAAACTATTTTTGTAATTATTATACTATTTTTGTAATTATTAAACTAATTTTGTAATTATTAAACTAATTTTGTAATTATTAAACTAGTTTTATAATTATTAAACTATTTTTTGTAATTATTAAACTAATTTTGTAATTATTAAACTATTTTTTCAGATATTAAAACTTTTTTACCTATTAAAGCTATTTTTATATCTTTAATTTCAGGTCTTATGATGATGATCAGAGCCGACCTCCTCGACAGCGTCGTGCTCGTGGCTCGGGGAGCAACTCCGTTCAGGATTCCCCATCGCCCCGCAGCTCCTACCATACATCTCCCTCTCCGTTTCTCGACGCTCCTTCTGGTTCCGGTGCTGCACCCACTATTCCGCCGAATTATCAGGGTCCTCAGGAATTGGTGAGGGTTGCGGAGTATGTTCGACAACCGGGTTGTGACCGTCTTCCGTTTCTTGTTCCGTATCCATCTGGACCGGTTCAAACCTGGTTCGACCGTTCCTCGAACGGGATCAGCGGATTTATCAACCGTATGATGTATCTGGCTTTGGACGTGGGACATCCGACTTTCACCGACTTCCCTAAGCAAAAAAAAATCCTGTGGTTTCAGCAATTTGCGGTAAATATTCTAATTTTTTTTAATTTTATTTTTAATATAATTTTTCTACTAATTAATTATGTATTTTTTCAGCAAGAATTCAACTGGAATCCCGATAACACCGCGTTTATCTATTACCACTTCGTGCATAAAGCTATGGTCAACTACTCGTATCAAATCCACGAGTGGAAGAAGAAGTGGCTAATAGATCAGGTTTTTTCTTAAATTTTAAACAATTTTTCAATTTATTAAATTATTTTTTTATTCATCTAACAATTTTTTTTAAAGGTCCCAAAGTCGGTAAACACCACGGTCTGGAATGACTTGATTGTGCATTGGACTAAGGATGCGACGAAATCGACTTCTTCAACCAACTCCACCAACCGCAAGAGCGACCGTAAAGGGAAGGGCGTCTTCAAGCACAACTTAGGTGCTCAGTCCCAAGCCACTCTGAGGGATCGCATGGTAATTTTCTCGCTTTTTATTCTATTTTTAAAGTTATGCAATTTTTTTTTTCATCGTTTCTTCTAATTACTAATTTTTATATTGATATCAAGGTGGAAGAAAATCATGGTGAGTCGGTTGATGATTTCGCCCTAATGAAGAGGGCGTATACCAACAAGAAGACCGGCGAGATTGATGATGGGCTTGTGAAGCAAGTCGTCGACCTCATCCACACTCAGGTGGAAGAAGAAGCGTCTCAGCTGCAAACCGACGACGAAGAATCGACGGGTACCCAATTGCCTCACGCTCGGATCAACGAAATCGTTGCATCGGTAAGTTCTTTTATAAAATTTCAGTTCATCTTAATAACTATTATTTACATTTGCCTATATTCTATTTCAGTCGGTTCCAAAGAGGAAGGGCCGATTGATCGGTTTGGCTCGTCGATCCCGGTCGGTTTCGTCTTCTGCTGCACCACCGCCTTTTGTTGATCCCGAAGTACTTATGGGTCAAATGCAGGACAAAGATAACCGCATATCTGCGTTGGAGACCCAGATGGCGACTCAACAGGCGCGCTTCGAGCAACAGTATGCGAGCTTCGAGGCACAGCAGGCGGGCTACGAGGAACAGAGGAGGCTGAACCAGCAGATGATGGACATGATGAGGACGTTGCACCCGAACGTCCAGTTCCCGACCCTGCAAAACCCGAACCCCCAGAACCCGAACCCGAACCCGAACCCGAACCCGTAGATTTTTTTTTTCAAAAATTTGTAATGTTTCAAAACTTTGTAATGTTTTTTTTTTAATTTGTAAGATTCTGAATTTTAATTTTATATTTTCGAAATTAATTTTCTAAATTTAAATTTTTTTATTTTCGAATTTATATTTCTAATATTTTTTTTAAAAAAAAAAATTTTTTGCAAAATTCCGAGGAACGTTCCCTCGGAATTTTCCGAGGCTTATTTTCCTCGGAAAATTCCGAGGGAACGTTCCTCGGTTTTTTCCAAGGATTATTCCGAGGGATAGTTCCTCGGAAAATTCCGAGGACGGCTCCCTCGGAATATTCCGACGAACAGCTCCCTCGGAATATTCCTCCGCTTCCGAGAAAGTTTGTTCGTCGGAATGGTCGTCGGAAAATACCGATGGCGTGTTCCTCGGTATATTCCGACGATCATTCCGACGACCGCCTATCCTCTGAATCTCCTCGGTATAACTGTCCCTCAGAATTCCGTCGGAAATTTCCGAGGAAATGACGAATTCCGAGGAGATTTTTCCGAGGGACAAATCCCTCGGAAAACCCATGTTTTCTTGTAGTGGATGTGATATCTTCTATCGAGATCCCAATTCAGGTTTGACACCTTTAACAGTATAATTTTAAACATAATGTGAGTTGATTTCAAGTTAGATAAGTAATCTTAGATTTTCTCTTTGTAGTTTTACTCTTCTATTTGCCTTTGAGATCATTGGCTCATTTAGTTCTTTCAGGAACATTCCTTATTTTTATCTCGATCTCCAAAATATTGGTTCCAATTATATACCTGAAAATCTCTTCCTATCTACATAAAAAAGGGTACCCTTATTCTTGTGTCATCTAAATTTATGTAGAAGAGTCACTTTGTTAAGTAAAGTTAGCATGTATTAGTTTGAGATATACACCTTTTTTTACAAGAGATATACACTTTTAATACCAAGTATGTTTATGTGTTGTTACATATTATCTTGATGGCTGCCTTCTCTTTTCAGCCGGTTATGCCAATTAAAGCTAACATCAAAATAGAGCTAGGAGGTACCCAATGCAATCTATTCATTGCAAGGCTAGAGCCATGGTTGAACTTTCTTTTCCCAGAGAAGAGAACCCTCGTGCTTAAAGAGGAAATTTGCACTCTAGAGAAATTGAAAGCTGCTGATATGAAAACAATTATGTGGACGTGGACATGCACATTTTCAGCCCCCGAGATGACGGTTATGTTATGTGGTATCGATGATATGCCTTTGTATCATGTAAGCAACTCCAACTTACCTCTAATTTGTATACGCCCTCCGTTTCGAATTAAATGTCGTTCTGGAGCAAAATTTTCGTTTCAAAATAAGTATCGTTTTATGATTTCAATGCAAAATTTATTGACTTTTTATTATAATCTATTTTTCAATTGGTTGAAATCTAGTTAGGTGTATTGGTATTGATGTTTTTTTCTAGTAAATATACCAAACTAAATATTTTATTAATCTGTGTGCCGAATTCTATAACGACAAGGAAAGTGAAACGAAAGAAGTACTATTTATTTATTTTTTTCTATTTTCTATTTATTTATATAGCTATATTATTATTATTTGAGAATTGAATTTACTTATATGTCATATTTTTGTGATTTAAGCTGAGTTAATAGTTTTAATAATTAATTTTAGTTGGACTTGCTATTACATAATTTTATAAAAAAAAATTCTCATATAAATAAATGGAAAGCTTATTTGAAAAAAAGGATAATTTCATGTATTTATTTTGTGTTTATCAACATATTTTTTATTTGTTAATTTAATAGAATAGATTAATATTTTGAAAAAGTTAAGAGTTTCTTAATGAAGAAATGTCTCTCATGTTTCTGTTCCTTCTCCTCTTTCTTCACTAAATTTCACTAATCATGCTCTAAGTTGTTTTACTAAATGCTAAGCAGTATTTGGTTCTTGCTGTTTTACAGTTTTATTCGCAGTCATCACATGTGTTTGCGAATAACATTTCAAGTATAGACACAGCCATTGATGTTGAACTTGGTGAACTGAATTTGCATTTGGCAGATGAGTACCCAGAACGTTACAGAGAAAATCTTATCGGAACAGAACAAAACTCTGGTTTGTTGATGCATATAGAAAAGATGAACTTTGATTGGGCAAGGAGAGATTGCAGAAATGACTTAGTGCTCTCAGTAAGCGTGACTACAATGAGCATCTATTTATCATACAAGCGTGTCGAATCTCTTAGAACAAATGCTGTCACCTTCCAAGCTCTCTTTAAGAAGTTATCTGTTTCAGGCGAAAAGACGAATAAGACTGGAGAAGTGGAACTATCCCATGCATCTGAGAAAGAAACAAGGCTTGTGAACATTACTCTTACACGTTTCATTGTAAATTTCTCTGATGCTACAGGATTGGATAATACAGTTACAGACTCGGTCTCACTTGCCTTAACGCGGTTTAGCTGTTCTCTCAACAAGGATAAACACTCAACCGAAATGGAAATTTTAGAAGCGAAGGCCATCTATCAGCTCCACAAACCTTGTTTGAAGGTTACATTGTTTGATATGCACAACGCCAAGCTTACACGTCGATCTGTTAGGCTTGACGTTCATTTTCGATTAAGTGCTACTGACATATCGCTGGGTTGGGAACCTGACGTTCATCTATATTTATATGGACTGTTTCTGCGTTTGAGATCACTGGTATATGCACAAACTCTTGAAGAACATGAATGCGTGTCCGGTTCGGTTGACGAGGAGACGGAAAGGAAAATTTTCTTTGCTATTGATGTGGAAAGTTTGACGATATCAACTACGGTGGGAGATGTTGTGGAGGTTAAATTTGATGCACGATCAATTGTTACTGAGAATGCTTTCATAGGAACGCTTGTTGAAGAGCTTATGCTTGCTTTGAACGGATCTCGAGTGCTGAAAACTACAAGAATGCAAATATCAAGAGTCCCTACCGTGTCTCCGGATTTGTCTGATGATATAGTCCCTGTAAGGACAAGTGGTCCTTGGGACTGGATAGTACAAGGACTCGACATCAATATTTGCATGCCATACAGACTACAGTTGCGCGCCATAGCTGATTCGATTGAAGAGAAGTTGCAAGGTTTGCAGCTTATAACTGTAGCTGAAGAAGAAAGCTTGGAGCCTAAGAAATCTAGTCCAGGTTTTGGCCGGTTAAGGTTTTGCGTAAGAAGCCTAAACGCATATATTGAGGAAGAACCTATTCAGGGTTGGCTTGATGAACACTATCAGCTGCTGAAGAGAGAGGCATGTGAGTTGGCTGTAAGATTTAAGTTTCTCGAAGATCTTATACAAAAAGCTGGTCATAGAGGAGTCGAAACAAGTAAACGAAAGTTGTTTTTGTATGGGGAGGAAATTGATGTACATGATCCTTCAGCTATTAGCAAAGTGAAGGAAGAGATTCAGAGACGGTCGTTTCGATCATATTATCAAGCATGCCAGGGTTTGGTTCCCTCGGAGGGTTCAGGTGCTTGTAGGGAGGGATTCCAGGCAGGTTTTAAGTCAAGTGCTGCCCGAAACTCTCTTCTTTCGGTTTGCGCCATGGATTTTGATTTGAACTTGGCGGCAGTTCCCGGCAAGGTTGAGTTGAAAACTGGAAGCTTGGTGGTTAAGTTAAGAAATTACACACTTCCTCTTTTCTCTGCTACTTCTTGCAAATGTGAAGGTTCCATTGTTCAACAGGTATCATTATTATCTTGTAATTGTTGGGTTTTTTTTTACTATCTCCCTTGACTTATTTTTTACTTCTTGTAATTATTTTCAGCCACAAATTTCCCAAGATGTCTTTGTAGGCAGTGGCACTACTCCACCGGTGAAGACGCACTCTAATCTGAGCATATACTTTGAACGAGGAGAAGTATCTTTTGGAGTTGGATATGAACCAGCTTTTGCAGATATTAGCTATGCCTTCACAGTGGCTCTGAGTCCAAATAATCCAAGTGACCCACAGGTTTCCAACGAGGAACAAAGCTTACCTTGGTGGGATAATATGAGAAACAACATTCATGGTAATATCACATTATCTTTATCCGAATCTTTGAAGTGGAATGTTCTTGCTACAACAGACCCATATGAGAGTCATGATAAACTCCAAGTAGTGACTGGTCCTATCGAACTTCATCAGTCAGATGGTCGCGTGGAAGTTAATGCTAAAGACTTTAAGATAAAGTTGAGCAGTCTTGAGAGTTTGATTAGTCAACACTCTCTAACTGATGTCAGAAACTCTGGAGTTTCATTTTTCGAAGCCCCAGTATTTAATCTCGAAGTTACAATGGACTGGGAATGCGAGCCTGGGAGTTCTTTGATTGTTCTTGTTCCTTTCAGATCAGCATCACTCTCGCTTCGATGTAATTTGTCCCTTAGACCCATTGACAAGAATGAGAGCATGTCTCTTACATCACCAACAATGATTCTTGGAGCAAAAGATCTGGCATCGATACTCAAGTTGTCGAGTATGTATAGTGATCCTCCGAACAAGTTACGTAATTTCTCCGGAAGGCCTAGGTTTGGAGTTCCAAGAGTTGTAGTAGAAGAGGAAAAAAATAAAGAAAGAGTTGTAGTAGCAGCGGAAGGCTTATCTCTAGATCAGGTGATGACGGAGTTTATGGTGCGTGTAGATTCCACTCCTTTTATAATTAAGTACATGCCTAATGACCTTGACGACCCTGCTAAAAGATTGAGTTTTGATATTAAAAAGCTAAAATACGAATTATGCTATAGCCGCGGAGAGCAAAATTATACATTAGAGTGCAAGCGGGATGCACTTGACCTTGTATACCAAGGTCTTGAAGTTCATGTGCCTAAGGCATTATTTAACAAAGATGAGCACAACGGGGATGAGAAGAATGGTGATGCAGGGTTTCTATTATCTTGTGATTATTTTACAATTAAAAGACAGGCTTCAAAAGCTAATATTGAAAGACTATCAGCTTGGCAGGAGGCTGGAAGAAATAATCTTGAGGTGACATATCTGCCGTCTGAGTTTGAGAATGGAAGCGAGAGTGATGAACATACACAATCAGATCCTAGTGATGATGATGGATACAATGTAGTCTTTTCTGACAATTGTCAGCGGGTCTTTGTTTATGGTCTCAAACTCTTGTGGACGATAGAGAATAGGGATGCTGTTTTCTCTTTTGTTAGTGGAATATCGAAGGCGTTCGAACCTTCTCAACTTTCTCCTTCTCGTCAGTATGCACAAAGGAAGATTCTTGTAGGAAACCAAAAAAATCAAGATGAAATTTCAACATCTTCTGCAAGCTCTGGAGAAAGCCAAACAGTTGGTATGTGTTCATCTTATTTTGCTCATTTTAATACACTTACTTTTAAAATGATCAAAATTTTAAGTTTTGTGTATTAAAATGAGCAAAATAATTATTTTGGCAATTAAATTGGATAACAAAATAAATTTTAGTATTAAAAACCAGACGGAATTTAATTGGTGAATTTTTGTGGAATTTTCTTTTTCCTAAATAAATATATTATTAACTTTGGACACTGATATCTATATCCAGGTAAAGTTGAGATAAGTGGATCTGATGCAGAAGGGACTAGTCACGTCATGGTGAATGTCATTGAGCCACAGCTTAATCTTCACTCAGAGGAGGCTGATGTAAGTAATCACATGCGTTGGAATGTGTATTCAACAGCATTACCTTTTTTAGAGCGTGGTAACATAGTTCACCAACAGAATTGGCGCTGTTATTGTTTTGGGTATAACGAGCTTGTTTACTTGTTGATAAACCTTACTTTGATGGATACCAGGGTCGCTTTTTGCTGGCTGCCGTTAGTGGTCGTGTTATAGCACGATCATTTCAGTCTATTATGCGTTTTGGCGCAGAAGTAATTGAGCAGGGTCTTGGTACAACAAGTTTACAGAGTCCAAAAAGTATTCCTGAAATGACATGGACACGATTGGAATCTTCTGTGATGCTAGAGCATGTGCAGGCCCATGTTGCTCTCACTGATGTTGACCCAAGTGCTGGGGTGCAGTGGCTCCCAAATATTCGCAGAAACTCACCAAAACCGAAGCGTCCTGGGGCTCTACTTGAAAGGGTTTTCATGCCTTGTGACATGTACTTGCGGTATACCAGAAACGAAGCTCTATCCCCGGATCTGAAGGTAACACCATCTATTTATAGTTTTTGCTATAACATGTACTTGAAAGGGTTTTCATGCCTTGAATTTCTACTCTGTTTCAACGAAGTTATCTAGTCCTAATTCAAAGCAACATACAGAAAGTAGGCAAGTAAAGATCTAAATGATATATAGCACTAATTGAAACGAATTGGTATATTTTTGTGTTCTTTAAGGTGGGGTTCTATGAACCACGAGTTTTGTATTGCCTGTTAATAAGAATAGTTCAGTTGAAGTACACATGAAACCAATGCATCGTGTAACTAAACAAAAAGGGTTTCCTTCGATTCTAATTGTCTTTCTACACAAGCAACCTGTATATTGTTTCCGTCGTAACTAAATTCTTATTTATTTATGAGCACAATCAATACATTTTTTTTGTCACTTTCACAATCAATACATATAACCAAAAAACAAAAATCGAATTATATGCCCTTACAGGTGAAACCACTAGAAGAGATCACTTTTAATTCGCCGAACATAGCAGCTACAATGACATCTCGACAGTTCCAAGTTATGATGGACGTTTTGACCATCCTTCTCTTTCCTCCATCGTAAGTAACGAAACCTGAATAAATTAAAGGCACGACCACTATCATTTTTTCTTCTTTGTAGTTACTAGCTTAAAATAAGCACCAGTAAATTTTAGAATCCATATCTATTCTAAAGGCACCATTTCAACTCAATGATTAGTATGGGTAAACTTCAAAAACGTGTTATCTTTTTTTTTTGCAAATATTTTCTAGCATTAAAAGGGAGTTCCTTTTATGAATCAGGCCTCGCAAAAGTAGCCTCCATTTTCCAACTAAAGATGATGATGTTGATGACAAGATTGATGAAGTAGTTCCATACGTAATTGATGAAGTAGAACTTGCAAAAATCAACCTTGAAGAGAAAGAGTGGGAGCAAAAGTTGCTTCTTGATGATATTCAAATATTGTCTAATTATTCCGATAATGTGGAAGACACGCATGTGGAGAAAGAAGGTGACTTGTGGATGATTAGTAGCAGAAAATCCGTACTGGTAAGTCTTTACGTACGGAATGATGTTTATTTAGATGCTCTATCATGATATAGTGTGAATAAAGTACACATTTTCTTCACCAGCCCTTAATATTTCATATAACAACCACCCAAACTAATGTCAAATTTTTTTGGATTTGTCATATATTTTTATTCATGATTCTTTGTTCCTGCTTCAACTTATTTCATTACTAAGTGTTGTGCATGCAACCATTATATTAGATACCAATATGTTTCTTTTATATGGGTTTTGCATATATTCTTGAGAGTAATTATGCCAAATTAAAATGTTGTGACAATATAAAGTTGATATTGCAATTCTTGTTGGTCTGATTTAGATGGAAGGACTAAAGAAAGAGCTCTTTTATGTACAAAAGTCTAGAAAGATGGCTTCTGCATCTTTAAGAATTGCGCTTCAGAAGGCTGCAAATCTGCAACTGATGGAGAAGAACAAAAGTTCACCATATGCTATGCGCATTTCCTTGGAAATTAATAGGGTTGTTTGGTGCATGCTTGTAGATGGTAGAGCCTTTGCTGAAGCAGTGATAGATAACATGGTAATTTTATGCATCATTTAAGTATTCACCATCGTACATGTCCTGATTACTCTTTATACAAATGGAATGTTTGAGAGAACATCAATTTGCTTAGAAACTTTCTCAATCTTCTCAGTTGATTTCTGACTTAGTCCATTGCGTTATGTAAGAAAAATAGTATATATTTAATTGGATTTATACATGCAGATTTATGACTTTGATCGAGATTACAGAGACATTGGTATTGCTCGATTCACCACCAAGTTCTTTGTTGTTAGGAACTGTCTGTGTAATGCAACGTCGGATACGGTTTTATCAGCATGGAATCCTCCACCCGAGTGGGGAAAGTACGTTTTCCTTGCATGCTTATCTACCATAAGGCCATAACTATGAACCTTATGAAGTGAAAGTTAATTTTGTTTGCAGGAAATTCATGCTACGTGTGGATGCAAAGCAAGGAACACCAAAAGATGGAAATCTTCTTGACCTTTTTCAAGTAAGTATATTCTTCTGTTGCTTTTTATCATTTGTTTCTGGATTTGCAAAAGGAGTGACATAAACATGCTAGTAGCTGCAACTCTTCTTTTCATTTTATGACTTTGTTGGATCTTTTAAATGAACTGTCCTTTCTTGTTTTGTAAGTTTTGATATCCGTTGGTTAATAGTATTAACTTAATACCTGTAAATATTGTAGGTGGAGATTTACCCCCTCAGAATCCATTTGTCAGAGACAATGTACAAAATGATTTGGGAGTACTTCTTCCCAGAGGAAGAGCAGGATTCACAAAGACGACAGGTCAGAACTAGCATCACAATTTAGCATGTAGATGACAATCTGATATAAAAAAATTGGTATAAAGAGACAGTTAACTTTGTGTCTTGCAGGAAGTTTGGAAAGTTTCGACAACAGCCGGTTCAAAACGTGTAAAGAGACAGTTAGCAAGTCATGAATCTTCTAGTTCTTCTGCTGCAGTACAGTCACAATTTAACTGTGTTCAAGTAGGCTTCCATCTTCGTTTATACATCAAAGTTTTGAATGAATTTTCACCTTTCGTTTTCAGAATATACTTGCATCTATTTGCAGAAATCCAATATGTTAGACGTTAGGTCTACGGCTTCTGGTTCAGCTGATCAGGAGTTGAAACGAACATCTTCTTTCAACAGGAGTTGGGAAGAAAGTGTGGCAGAATCTGTAGCTAATGAACTTGATCTACAATCATATAATTGCGCTGTGTCATCTTCCAATGACCAAAAAGGGGACTCCTCCAGACAGATGAATCTCAAAAACGCAAGAACTGACAAGCCTAGCAGTTCTTCTCGTAGAGAAAAGAAGGCTAGAAAAAAACAAGTGGAGATGATAAAGATTTACAACATTAAAATAAGTCAGGTGAGTTGACTGGTTTCTACAACTACATTGTAAATTTAAGGTCAGGATTTGTCTAACTTCAATCAGTTTTACCTCTCAGGTGGAACTTCTAGTTACCTATGAGGGCTCAAGACTGGTTGTGAACGAGCTCAGATTGTTGATGGATACATTTTCTCGTTATGAATTTGCTGGGACCTGGAGGGAACTTTTTGCTCGTGTTAAAAAACACATAACATGTGGAGTACTGAAGTCTGTTATTGGAATACAGGTAACATGTGGAGTACTGAAGCCGGCTAAGGAAGCTCAATTGACAGTATATATAAACTGTAATCATAAACGTTAAACCGGTGGATTTAACCACATTATAGATCACTTATCTCCAAAATGTTGTAAATCAGTAAAAAATACACCTGTCAGAGATATTTCCAAAACTATGAAAACTAAGGCCACCCACATCAGTGAACCCCTCTCATGGGGTTCACAAAATATTTTTTTATTATTTTTTTTTTCTGTTTGAATTTTGATTTTTTTTTTAAAAAAAAAAAATTAATCATCAAACCAATCGTGGGCCGCCACGTGTCGTGGGACCCGCAGAATAGTCATAAACCAGGTTCACTGGGAAGACCCATCAAGACACAGGTTCATCAAAAAAATTATTATTTTAATATATTGTTTTCTTGGGAATGCTGTGACCCTTTGCTATGAATCTCCAATGGAGATGCCCTAATGATGTCTAGCTATAGATCCGTTAATACAAGATAGCTAAAGTTATAGGTTTATTGTTGCCTAGGGGAGCAGCTAACTTGCACAAGTGTTATAGAGAGTTTTTCGTGATATTTGAAAAGTGAACAGTTACGTAACCAAACACCTAATTAATGCTATTTCCGTGTATAGCAGCTGCAATTACTCATTAAGAAAAGTAAATAAATATATTGTTATTTGCATTATAATTAGGAAAATATATAATTAAAAATAAATAGATAAAATTGTTATCAAAGAATTAAACACGTTGATGATACTTTTAATAAATAAAAGTAAATTAATATTTAAAATAAATTATACTAATATTTTATCTATCCGCCTGCCATTAGGGCGAGGTTATCCTAGTTCCTTAAATATCACACTTTGGTCAGTTTGGTTATGATTCAAGTTATTTTAGTACTGTTAGTTGTACATAATGATTAGATTATTTCCTCTTTGTCAAAAAATCATCTTGTATTTACAGTTATAACTAACTTTTTTCAACTCAAAGTTTATGTGGCACCCGTCACTTCTAAAAATATAATAATAAATAAAAGCAGAAAATAAAATAATAATACAACCTGAAATAATAATAATAATCTTCATATCATAATATATAAGTCAATACAATACCCGGAGGTCAATTCCGGAAATATCAATAACATTTGAAATATAGATAACAACAAATATTTCCATACACGGATATATCAATCAATATCAAAAACAAACATGAAAGACTCTCAAAAAGACTCGATTCACATAGACTATCATGTTTCGAAACTAAATTACGATAGGAAGAATTCTATACTGGTAGGAGATTTACGGAATAACCTCTCACCTTAGCAATGAAGAGTTGTGTTATCTATGAACTGCAACTGTTCAAATAGACTCCAAATCTGAAACCAAAGCGAAAAAATCGAGAAAGTGTACCCCTCGAACAGTCGAAAAGGGGTATGAAAAAAGTCAATGGAAAGGTCAATCTGCTGGTGAAAGGTCAACCTAGTCAATCCTTGACCAAACCGATTTACCCTAACCGGAAAAAAATTATTTAAACCGGCTAACCGACTGGTTGACTGAGTCAACTGAGCTGGCCGAGCCGCCGAAGAGTCACAGGCCGGCGATGGCAGAGGCTTACTGATGGCGACAGATGGCGTGGACATTGGTAGATGGCAGAGCTCCGGCGACGGTGTCGATCTCCAAAGGCGGCACGTGGAACACACCCGTGCGGAGGGTGAATCTTCAGGCGGTGCGTGCGGCTTTGTCTGAGCTCTGATTTAGGCTTTATCTTGACATGTCAAATATCAGCGTAACAAACTTCCAGAACCAAACTGTTTGGTCTACGAGAACTCCTCGTGAACCCATTTAACTCCAAATAAACTTTGACAAAAATAGTAGTCATTCTCTGAACTGTTTTCACTTAACGATTTATAATCTCCGCTGCCTGACATGATGCATACAATTTTCTTTGAAGTAACTAGCCACCTCTGCAAAATGAACTTTGGCTCTCTCATAATTTTCCTTAAAATAACCTCATGCAACAAGCCCCGAATGTCTTATAAATCTGCCGATAAATTCAATGTGGAAGCCACTGCTCCAATCCTCTCCAAAAATGATATATGGTTCCACATACCTCAGTTTAATATTCTTTTGCTTCAGAGTCTTGGATCATTTCTGAAATGTCCTTATTTTCAGGTATACCAGGTCGCGAACCTGGAACTCCAAATCTTTGCGCCGCTTATCTGCATAACTGTTTTGATGGTCATGAGCTTTCTTAAACCAAACCTTGAGCATCTCAACCTGCTATACCGTCTCTTGAACCAATGTTGGTTCTATCTCACGTCGCTCTCCCACTTCTGTCCAACAAAGTGGTGTGCGAGAAGGCCTTCCATATAGAGCCTCATATGGTGCCATCTTAATGCTCGAATGATAACTGTTGTGTAGGCAAATTCTGCTAGTGGTAGATATTTTACCCAACTTCATTCTCAATTTAAGTCGGTTGACACCAGTACGAGCTGCCTACAGACATAGAGCTTTCGACTAGAAAAGCATCTTCTTCCAGCTTTTCCTGCTCAAGTACTTCCCCAAATTTATTATCTAAGATGGAATCACCCTGGTGCTTTTTAATGGCAATGGCTTGATGAACAGCGTGTTTGGACACGGGATGAACAGTAACTTGGTGAACAGTGTCATAATAAACAGTACCATAATGAACAGTAACTGGGTAAACAGCGTCACGGTAAATAGTAACGGGGTGAACAGTGTCGATCGATTGTGGATGAACAGTGTCGATCGATGTTAGATGACCAGTGTTGATCGACATCGGATGAATAGTGTTAATCGATGTCGGATGAACATTACCGGGGTGAACAGTACTTTGATGAACAATACTTTTCTTCTAAAAAAAAGTTTCTTGTTTCTTCACAGCTTCTTCAATCTGAGAAGTTTGGGTGTATGGCAAATTGACACGGGTATCCAAGATTTTTAATCTTCCATTCACCTCTTTGGAAAGAATATCCAAATGCATATTCAAATCCTCAGTCATCTCCTGCTGATCTTTCAAGAGCTTCTCTAGCATAAATTCCATCTCTTCTAAATGGAACTGATCCTCATCCTCATATATAGTTTGCTCCACCCATGATACTTCATGTACATAACCAATCTCAGCCTCAACAATTTTGTCACTATCCATTGCAGATGATTTTATCTTGTGTTGATCCAAATTTTTCGAATTGGTGCTAGATATTAAGTTCTCAATCAGTCTCTTACATTCTTCTAGGGTTCTTGTCTCAAAATTTCTTTCGCTTGCACTATCCAGCATCACACGATATCGTATATCAATACCCTTGACAAACTTCTTCAACAGCTGAATCTTCATAAAACCATGATGTGGACAATCGTTTTGGTATTCTATAAACCTCTCCTTAAAGCTTTTGAAAGCTTCTGTAGGTCCCTGAGAGAATGTCTAAATTTTATCTCTTATCTCTTCAGCCCTTGCATCATTGAAGAATTCATTAATGAATGCATTCTTGACATCATTTCATGTAGTGAGAGATCCTGGTGGTAGAAGCTTCGACCAATGTTTAGCATTCCCAGAGACTGAAAATTTGAACAACTTGCAGATAATGTAGTCTTTGGTTGCTACATTATCCTGGATGCTAGACACAAAATCTTCTAGTGTCTCAATATGGTCCAGGGATCTTCATGATGAAGACCACAATAAGGGTGCTGCATCATATAATTGAAGTGTTTGGGGTTTACTTCAAATCCATGGATTTCTAGAGATATTCGAATAGCAAACTTGTTGGTATAGAACGGACTAGGCCTGATCAATTTTGCTAGCGTTTTCTCACGAGAAACTTTAGCATCCTCAGTGGTAGCAGATGGCTCAAGGATTGCAGTCCCTTGTCCATCTATCTTTTGACATGCTGCATTACACAGATGACCCTCCTGGTCTTGCAGGTCTTCGTTCTCATCTCATACAAGAATTATAGGCGCAACCATGTCTCGAGGATTAGTATTGATCGATATTCGAGTTGAAGAATTGATCAATGTTGGGTGGGAAATGCCATTCGACGAAAGGGTAGCTTCGGTAGATGGGGGTGGGCGAGTATCGGTCGATGAAGACGGTGTCTCGGTCAACTATGGTTGGCGAGTGTCGATCGACGAACTAGCGTTGTTGTCGATCGATGGGGAATGTCTTTCTTTGCGGATTTAACTCTCCAATCTTGTAGGATCTGAAATGAAAAGTAATTCCTCTTTGTTGTTTCTGGTACTGATAGACATGTACCTGAAAGACAAGAAATTTTTTTCAGTAATTAACTATAACAGTAAATAAAACTTAGACTAAACCTATCAATCAAGTCTAATGGCGAATCCTTGCTCTCCGGCAACGGCACCAAATTTGATATCATTAAAATTATCCTAAGAAGTGATGTTACTCTCTTAAATAAGAGGTTCAATTGTAACCTTGTAGATCAAATCTACGGAGACATGACCACAAAATAGAATATAAAAATCAAGATTAAACTAGGTAAACAGTTTATAATGCAGTAAATCATATGAAAAAGGCACTTGTTTGATTGATAAGTTTGTAAGCAATTATAAGCAATAACTAAACCTAGAGATTTATCAATCAAGAGATTCAAAATTACAATTCAAGGATGCAAATAGCTTATAGATTCAATATAGAACTCGATTATAATAAGTAAGTAATCATCTCTCTCAAGCAATTACTAATCAGATGTCTAAGTCTTTGTTCCATCTTTTGCGTGTGAATAAGGTGAGTGTCGATCGATGCTATGGCCTGAGCATCGATCGATACTTCTCCAAACAAGCATTAACGACTTAATTGATTATGTTCAACTAGATTCCTAGACTAAATTCTCATATGCGCCTAAGACCATCTCCATTGGGAGGTACTAAGCAGGTTCCTTAAGCAAATTTAAGGAAAAGTTAAAAAAAAAATGAAAAATAGAGAAAAAGATAAGTGCCGACACTTAATTAAGGAGTTTTGGTGCTGGTTAAGGAGCCCTACGTGGTAGCGTCTGAGTGGACCGAGATTAAATGTCTCTCTCTCTCTTTCGTCGGGGTTTCGTTTCACGAAACCATTATCTCTCTTCCTCCTCCAAGATCGAACAAGAAAATGCTCCTCATGCGATTTTGATCTCCATCTTCATCATCCAATCTGGGGCATTCGATCCAATTGAAAAAGAAAGGCCTCCTATATATATGTTCAGACGCAACCAAACGCACGACACACAGAAATCGAGTTTCTGATTCCCGATTCTATCCTTCCCGTTCGTTGCGTTTTGGCCGATGACCTTTGACCGGATACTGTCGCAGGTGATAAGATCGCTTTCATCCTGTTTTTGAATTTTTGTTTCTCTGAATCAATAATCTGTGGATCTTAATTGGCTCATCTCCGCTTTCGTGTCGATTGATTGATTCTCGGTTTCCGATGCTCAATTTTTTTGAGATTTAATTGTTTTTTCCACCACTCGTTACAATCATATTCATATCTATCTTGCCTTTGATTGATATGATTTTGCTAATTCAATCGAATCCACGACGATAACTATTGCCTTTTATTGAATCCTATTAGAATGTTAATTTTGCTTTGTTGTTTTTATTTCAATTTTCTATTAAGGGAGTGGATCGATCAAAGGTCTTTAATCAGTGTATAGACTTATATTTTTGTTTCATGCATCAGCGAGCTCATGGTTTTGTTTCTATGTTCTTGCTTCATCTTGTTCTGCTCAGTGAGATATTCTTTTTTTTGAATTATAGACTTTAAAAGCTTAAGATCTCTCAAATGATTCTATGTTTGAGTTAAGAAGTTGCTTTTTAGCTTTGCTCTGTTATTTAGAGACTAGAATGAGTGAAGCTTTTTAACTTTTGTTCAACGAGATACACGAATTGATTATTGATGTTTGATGTCAAGTAACTTCATTGATGGTTGATGTAGCATCTCGGTGTAGTGTAGCAAGTTCATTGATGGTTGATGTAACATTAGGTGGCCTTTCGGTTTAGTGTAGCAAGTTCATTAATATTAGGTGGTTGTGGATATTGATTATAGGAATTGATTTGCATTTGTTAGTTTCGTACATGTGATTTACATTTGGTGGTTGTGGTATTAAGAGTTTAGGTGAAGACATTGATTGCAACTTTCTCCTTAAGTAGCTTTTAAAATCTGTCTAAGTTTTGTAAAGTTATATCCAATGCCTTCTCCTTTAAGTTTCTTTTAATGGATTCATATTCTCAGTCTTCTAGCTTTATGGACCTCTTAACCAATCAACAACCAAACACTCACGCTAGTTTAGATCCCTATGCGTCTAATGACTGTTCTTTTGGTCCTTTGTCTGAAGATGCAGATTGTGAAGCGCCCACTGTTGCGGAGCGTAAAGAGAGAGGGAAGTGGTCACCAACAGAAGATCGTGTGCTCATCAGTGCATGGCTTAACACCTCCAAGGATTCTCTTGTTGGAAATGAGCAAAGACTGTGTGCCTTTTGGAAACGCATCGCAGCTTATTATGGAGAGAGTCCGACGCTAGCTGGGTTGCAAAAGAGAGCACCAACTCAGCTCAAATCAAGGTGGGGGAAGATCAATGAGGCCGGCTGCAGGTTTGTAGGCTCCCATGCTGAAGCAACGAAGCAGAAGTCAAGTGGTCAGAACGAAGACGATGTCATGAAGATGGCACACGAGATTTACTTCAATGATTACAAGTCCAAGTTCCCGCTAGAGCATGCATGGTTGGAGCTTAGACATGGTCAGAAATGGTGTGGTGCATCCACAACTAAAGATAAGGTTTCTTCAAAAAGAAGGAAGTCACATGAGCAGTCCAGAGAGTCACCTGTGGCAGGAGATGAAGAGCAACGGCCTATTGGGGTTAAAGCAGCAAAGGCAACAGCAAAGGGGAAAGGAAAAAAATCAGTGTGCAAGCGGACAACATTGGAAGAGGATGGCAAAGAGGTTCAGAACATGTGGGAGATTAGGAAGATGGACTTTACTTTGAAGGACACTCTTAACAAGCAAAGCATTCTTGACAAGCTAATGGGCAAGACTGAGCCATTAAGTGAACTCGAAATTGGCTTAAAAAATAAGCTAATGACGGAAATGTTGGGTGTCTCTTAACTCCATTTGGGGTTTTCTTAACTCCATTTGCTTCTGTCTCTGTCTTTCTTGCTTCAGTCTCTTTATTATGTGATCGGCCATGATTTTGACCCACTTTCAGTCATGGTTTATAGGTGCTTTTACATATATTTACTACGAAATAGAGTCTATTTAGAGTATTTACAGGTTCAGGTACGACTTAGAGTAAAATGGTGATTTTGGTGTCTTTTGGAGCCTTTTAAGTGCAGAACTGCGCAGACGCGTCAGATGTTTAGATATGGATGGAGACCTTACCACGGTGCGATTGAGCTGATCTTTGGACACAAGATAGATCTTTGAGTTAGCTTTCCAATGCCACCAGTTTGAGGTCAATCTGACGGTTAGATCAGAAGTTATTCCCGTTTTACTGAAGAGTGGTCAGTCTGCCTCGCGAGAGGAGGCTGTCGAGAAGAGGAATGTATATCGATCGATGGGAAATCACCCATATCGATCGATATGAATGTCAGGACGTGGGATTACTATGTTTCATGACTGCCAGAAGCCCTAAAGCAGCCCAAATTACCAGAATACCCTTGGACGACCAGAAACCCTATTTTATGTTATTCTAAGCCATTGTTGACGGCTACGCTTTCACAACTCTTTCATTACTTCAGAATTATTGTATTAGATTAGGAGAGAATATCAATCTCCTTCAGAGATTGATTGGAACTCCATTGGTTTTATTATTGCTTTCTATTATATTATTATTCAGATTATGATTTGTGTTCTTTCTATCATGTCTGAGTAGTTCATCTTGTTAGGTTTAGGGATTTCATGAGCTTAATGTCAAACTGATAATCAATTAGGATTGCTAGATTATTTGTAGATCTATACACCAGGGTGATTTGTAATACTAGGATCTGGAATAGTTTTACTCACACGAAAGTGTGACTGATTGTTTGAACCTAGAATCATAGGACAATTGAGATGCGCTAAAGTGCAGTCAATTAACGGAACCCGAATCCTGCTGGATTAGATACTTAGACACATATGAGAATTGGTTTAGGAATCTAGTTGAACAATATCGATTAGGTCGCTAATGCTTGTCTGAGGAAGTATCGACCGATGCTCAGGCCATGACATCGATCGATACTCACTTCTTGTTCGCATGCGAAAGCTGGAACAAGGACTTAGACATCTGATTTGTAATTTCTTGAGAGAGATAATTACTTGCTTATTAAAATCGAGTTCTAGAATGAATCTATATTATTAGCATATCTGAATTATAGTTTTGAATCTCTTGATTGATAAATCCCTAGGTCTAGCTATTTTTCTTTATTGTTTACAAACCTTCAATCAAACAACTGTTTTATTTACTGCTTTATAAACTATTTACCTAGCTTAACCTTGATTTCTATAGTTTATTGTGTGCTCCTGCTCTCTGTGGATTCGATCCCTAAGTACTACAATTGATCTCTTTTGATGAGAGTAATTCACTCCTTAGGGTAATTTGAGTGATATCAAATTTGGCGCCGTTGCCGGGGAGCAAAGATTCGCCATTAGACTTGATTAATAGGTTTAGTCTAGGTTTTATTTACTGTTATTGTTATTTACTGAAATTTTTTTCTTGTTTTTCAGGTACATACATGCCTATCAGTACCAGAAGCAACAAGGAAGAATTACTTTTCGTCTCAGATCCTACAAGATTGGAGCGTTCAATCCGCAAAGAAAGATGTTCCCTATCGATCGATAACAACACTTGTTCATCGATCGATATTCGCCAACCACAGTCGACCGAGACACCGTCTTCATCGACCGATACTCGCCCACCCACATCGACCGAAGCTACCCTTCTGTCGACCGACACTTCCCACCCAACATCGATCGATACTTCACCTCGAACATCAATCGATACTGACCCGCGAGATATGGTTGGACATACATTTCTTGTACGAGATGAGAATGGAGACATGCATGACCAGGAAGGTCATCTGTGTAATACAGCAGGTCAGAAGATAGATGGACAAGGGATTGCAATCCTTGATTCATCTGCTACCACTGAGGATGATAGAGTTTCTCGCAAGAGAACGATAGCAGAATTGATCAGGCCTAGTTAGTTCTATACCAACAGGTCTGCTATTCGAGTACCTCCAGAAGCCAATGGATTTAAACTACACCCTAAACACCTCATTCATGTGAGTCATCAGCAACCTTATTGCGGTCTTCCTCACGAAAATCCCATGGACCATATTGAGACATTAGAAGACTATGCGTCTGGGATCAATGAGAATGAAACAACCAAAGAGTACATCCTCTGCAAGCTGTTCAAATACACACTTTCTGGGGATGCTACAAGTTGGCTGAGGAGTCTACCACCAGGATCTCTCACTACATGGAATGATATCAGGAGTGCATTCATTAATTTTTTCTTCGATGATGCAAAGGCTGAAGAGATAAGAGATAAGATTTGGACATTCTCTCAAGGACCTACAGAAGCTTTCAGAAGCTCTTGGGAGAGGTTTATGGGATACCAAAAAGATTGTCCACATCATGGCTTTACAGAGATTCAGTTATTGAAGAAGTTCTACAGGGGTGTTGATGTAAGATATGGTATGATGATGGATACTGCAAGCAATGGAAACTTTGAGACAAGAACCATAGAGGAAGCTAAGAAACTTATTGAGAACATGGTGTCTAACAAAAGTTCCAAAAATCTTGATATACACAGGATAAAATCAGCTGCAAAAGATAGCGACAAGATTGTTGAGGCTGAGATTGGTTCTGTACATGAAGTCTCATCGGTGCAGCAAACTATTTCTGAGGATGAAGCTCAGTATGATGAGGATGAGAGGAAACTCTTGGAAGAACTACAAGAGGTGACCGAGCATTGGAATCTGAAATTGGATTTTATCTTCAAAGAGTTGAAAGGAAGACTTGAATCCTTAAATACCTATATCAAACTAGTAGATACTCAGGTTCATCAGACTGCAGAAGCTGTGGAAAATCAAGCTCTTCTTCAAAGGAATGATAAAGTTCACGCCGGTACTGTTCATCAAAGTACTGTTCACGATACTGTTCACCGAAGTACTGTTCACGACACTGTTCATCCGACATCGATCGATACTGTTCATCCAACATCGATCGATACTATTCATCCGACGTCGATCGACACTGTTCACCCAGTTACTGTTCATCGCAACACTGTTCATCGAGGTACTGTTCATGTTACTGTTCATACCGACACTATTCACCCAGACCCTGAAGAGCACCAGGTCGACTCCAGCTTGGATAATGACACTGCGGAAGTAATCAAACATGAGAATCTGGAAGAAGAAGCTTACCTAGTCGAAAGTTCCATGTCTATTGGGAACTCGTATTTGTGTCGATCGATACCACCAACCGAGCATCGATCGATACCTCTTTTAGGATCAGATAAGTCCGTTCGAATTCAGAGGCACTCTGACTTTGCTGCTCTACACCCACATCCACCCACCCTAGCTCGAGTTAAACCAGTTGACATCGATCGACAACAACATGTCAGCATCGATCGACAAGGAGAGAAGAACATCGATCGACATCTGTCCACGCCACACCAAGTATGTTTACCAGATCTTGATGCACAACACTTGCAGGTAACTCGAAACTCATCTCAGACTTCAGTTTGCTTAAAGACAACAGAGAAGATGAATCAGCAATCTGCAGAATCACCAAAGCAAGGGAAATCAACCCTAGCTGAAACCTCTTTCATTGAGAATATCGATCGACGACATATACCATGTATCGATCGACACCAATGTGATGGATACGAACCTACCATGGAAAGCCAGGTAACGAAAGATGTGATTCCAGTTGAGATGAGAGTGAAATCCAGGAAACCATATATTCCCAAGCACCTCTGGAGAGAAATTAACAAAGAGGACCTTGATGGATTTCACAAGAGGGTGAAGAGGGTTCCTAAGGATATGTCTTTCGAGGAGGCCTACTCTAAGTATAGACTTGGTAATTTCTTCAGGGAAAGCAGAGAGACAGATAAGGACATTGAGCTGCTATTCAACAATGTCTGTCGTAAGCCTAAGAGGACTCTCAAGAAGGAAGAAGATCCAGGGAAGTTCCTGATTCCATGCTCTATACATAACCATGATTTGCCAACCGCTCTCTGCGATACTGGATCTGCAGTCAGCATCATGGCTATAGACACCGCTGGAGTATTAGGATTAAAGGTGGAACCTTCTAAAGATAGTTTCACTTTCGCGGACAACTCCAAAGCTGATTCAGCAGGCATCATCAGGAATGTTAAAGTGGAGATAGGGGAATGCACTATTCCAGTGGACTTTCATGTCATGGAGATCAAACCAGGTAACAAAAATTCGCTTCTATTGGGAAGAGCCTTCATGGCTACAGTGGGAGCAGTTTGTGATCTTAAGAAGAACATGATGTGCCTGACTAATGTTGATGAAACTGTCTTCTATGATCCCTTGGAAAAGAAGATCGATGAGAAGTTTATTTCATGCATACAGATGTTTGAAGATCCAGCACGTAAAGGTGATTCAAACCGCGAGCCTGCATTACCAGAATCAACATCGATCGATAATAAGTCTCCAGCATCGGACGACTCCCAGTCCTCAGAATTGATCGACATTCTGCCTTCAACATCGAGCGACAAACAGCCATCGGAATCGCTCGATACGAAACTTCCAGCATCGATCGACATACTCTGTATTTCAGAACAGACCGAGACTGAAAAGTCTAAGTCTGGGGGAAGGACAAGGAATATGAAGAAGAAAAAGGAAAGGAACGCAGATGCATATTTCCTATCACTAGTCTCTTCACAATACCAGGAGGGAAGTATTGAGTATAAAGTGCGTTGTAGAAGAAGTTCTGAACCTTTTGCCAAGGTTAGAGTGTTATGTGATCCAGAGCTGAGAAATAAAGGAGAAGTTTATGCTAGAGCTTTTATTAACTACATCAACAAAATGAGGAAAAGAGACACTGAGACTTGTTTTGGAGCAAGTCCACATCTTCATCCAGACTAAAGCAGATCTCCAAAGTCAAGCTAAATGACTATAACAAAGCGCTGAGTGGGAGGCAACCCACTGTTAGGTATGTTTTCAATTTGATTTATTTTCATATGTTACTGATTTTAGTTTTTATTAAGTTGCAGGTAAAAAAAAAAAAAAAAAAAAAAAGATGAACAGTAACGACAGTACTGTAGCAACGCACTGTAGCAGAAAATCGGAAATCACTGTAGCGAGACACTGTTCATAGCTACTGTAGCAATATTACTGTTCATCGAAAAAAAATATTTAATTGGTTTTCTTAGTTATCTATTACTAACTTTTAGACTTTTAGTGTCTTATTTATATTAGGTGACATGAAAAGATAAGAGGAAGACGAGTTCTCCACCAGCATCGAAAGACAACCGGCCGGTGTCATTCGACAGATCATCACAAGTATTGATCGCCACTTAACTGTGTTTATGGATACTCACATCAATGGCTGAATAGGGATCCGAGTAGACGATTGCCAATCATATCGACCGACGAGAATAGTCGATATCGATCGACAGTACATCACCTGCAGCGACCGATGGTAACCTAAATTCATCGATCGACACTTAATCTGGTCAGGTATATCGTTCTAACTTGTTAAATTGAGTACTTATGATTTATTTACACCATAACTCCGACTGGATATACACTGGTCACAGTGTTATCCAAGTCTGAGGGAGGTTCTACTGATATTGTGTTTTAGTTTTGAAAAAAAAAAAAAAAAAAAAAACATATCCAAGGAAACGATTGCTCAGCACATCGATCGATGAGATCATCTCGATATCGATCGACAACACTTCATTAACATCGATCGATCATAACTTCATTATATCGATCGACACTGAGCAGGTTATCGTTCTTACTTGTTAAATTTTGTATTTCTGCTTTATGATTTTCACCTTACCACCGACTGTATTACACTGGGGACAGTGTAATTTAAGTCTGGGGGAATTACTAGTGTTATCTACCTTTATGAGTCTAATTTAAAATATTTTCAAAAAATTTTGTTTTTATTGAGTCAAGAAGGGGATGATGATCTTCGATTTATTACTTGTCATCTAACCACTCTTTAGACCGATCTTAGATTTACTGACTGCAGAAGTACTAGAGATACTAAAGTGGATCAACCTGTCAACTATGTTTGCACTTACTGAGAGTGTTTGAAGGAACCAAAGCTGACCTCCAACCTAATTTGACTTGATTTGCTTGTCTTGGGGCTTGGTATACAAGGGATCGGAATCCTCTTGCAAGTCTGGAAGGTAATAGTCTGTGTGCTTTTGATTCCCTTCCCTCTCTCTCTTCAGCATCCTAAGGAAAGAGAGAAATTATTTGTATAAAGATGTGATATGATATCTTGAGAAGTTGAGGGGTAGGAGTGATTCCTGCGACCCCACTATTCTACTTTAAAATATTGATCAAAGCGAGGGGTAGGATTGATTCCTGCGACCCCACTATTCGCTTATTCAAAGGTATGTGTTACTAAGTCAATGAGATAACGCAAAGATAGCCTTTGTGGCAATCAGTGTTCATCAAAATTTGAAACTATGAGGATCCAGAGAAGAGAGATAAAAGGGGGAAGAAAGGGATTAGAGAAGACTTGCATGTGTGTTCAGAAACTTGCTTGAGTTGAATCCGTGTGTTCTTTGATCGATACTCCCAAGGTAAAGCCTGCACTTTTATTTTATGCAAGAAATGAGGTTGGTAGAGGGGATTGTCAGACAGGATCTGTTGAGTTGTTGACTAGGTGAATTTGGTTGCTATACTAGGACATTGTATAATGTGCTTCTAATGTTAGAATGTCTATTATTTGGTTTGCACTACTAGAGAGATGGTGACTAAGTTTTAAAAACGATTTGAGTCTCTGCTGTTTTCAAACCTCTTTCAGAGAGACTGCCTGTTGGTTTTGCTTGAGGACAAGCAAAAGGGTAAGTCTCGGGGAGTTGATCGGCCATGATTTTGACCCACTTTCAGTCATGGTTTATAGGTGCTTTTACATATATTTACTACGAAATAGAGTCTATTTAGAGTATTTACAGGTTCAGGTACGACTTAGAGTAAAATGGTGATTTTGGTGTCTTTTGGAGCCTTTTAAGTGCAGAACTGCGCAGACGCGTCAGATGTTTAGATATGGATGGAGACCTTACCACGGTGCGATTGAGCTGATCTTTGGACACAAGATATATCTTTGAGTTAGCTTTCCAATGCCACCAGTTTGAGGTCAATCCGACGGTTAGATCAGAAGTTATTCCCGTTTTACTGAAGAGTGGTCAGTCTGCCTCGCGAGAGAAGGCTGTCGAGAAGAGGAATGTATATCGATCGATGGGAAATCACCCATATCGATCGATATGAATGTCAGGACGTGGGATTACTATGTTTCATGACTGCCAGAAGCCCTAAAGCAGCCCAAATTACCAGAATACCCTTGGACGACCAGAAACCCTATTTTATGTTATTCTAAGCCATTGTTGACGGCTACGCTTTCACAACTCTTTCATTACTTCAGAATTATTGTATTAGATTAGGAGAGAAGATCAATCTCCTTCAGAGATTGATTGGAACTCCATTGGTTTTATTATTGCTTTCTATTCTATTACTATTCAGATTATGATTTGTGTTCTTTCTATCATGTCTGAGTAGTTCATCTTGTTAGGTTTAGGGATTTCATGAGCTTAATGTCAAACTGATAATCAATTAGGATTGCTAGATTATTTGTAGATCTATACACCAGGGTGATTTGTAATACTAGGATCTGGAATAGTTTTACTCACACGAAAGTGTGACTGATTGTTTGAACCTAGAATCATAGGACAATTGAGATGCGCTAAAGTGCAGTCAATTAACGGAACCCGAATCCTGCTGGATTAGATACTTAGACACATATGAGAATTGGTTTAGGAATCTAGTTGAACAATATCGATTAGGTCGCTAATGCTTGTCTGAGGAAGTATCGACCGATGCTCAGACCATGACATCGATCGATACTCACTTCTTGTTCGCATGCGAAAGCTGGAACAAGGACTTAGACATCTGATTTGTAATTTCTTGAGAGAGATAATTACTTGCTTATTAAAATCGAGTTCTAGAATGAATCTATATTATTAGCATATCTGAATTATAGTTTTGAATCTCTTGATTGATAAATCCCTAGGTCTAGCTATTTTTCTTTATTGTTTACAAACCTTCAATCAAACAACTGTTTTATTTACTGTTTTATAAACTATTTACCTAGCTTAACCTTGATTTCTATAGTTTATTGTGTGCTCCTGCTCTCTGTGGATTCGATCCCTAAGTACTACAATTGATCTCTTTTGATGAGAGTAATTCACTCCTTAGGGTAATTTGAGTGATATCATTATGCTTCAAATGTTGTCTTAAGTTGGGTTCAAATGTTGTCTTAATTAATCACGATGTGTGTCTGGTTCTGTTAATGTATAATATTGCTTCTGGTTCTTGCTTCTCTTGTATAATTATGCTTCTGGTTCTTGCTTCTCTTGTGAAAAAAAACAATCTATGTATATAATTATGCTTATGTTTCATTGTAACGAGATGTTTCAAACAATGTGTCTGGTTCTGTGTGAAACAATGTAGCATAAACAATGTATGTCTTAATGTTTTGAATCAGGTTGTCACTAGAAATCACAAGCCACAACCAAAAGTAGTTGGACTTGCTGAAGCATGTGGAAACATATATGTCGACAAAAAAAAAGTAGTTGACACTTGTGTATCATGTGAAACCAAAAGTACACTAATCACGTAAAACCAAAAGTAGTTGGACTTGTGTATCATGTGAAACCAAAAGTAGTTGGACTTGTCTCTTCTTTATAAACTAGAGCATGTAACGAGATGTTTTGCATAATTTAACTTTCTCTCAAAGCAAAATTCTATTATTTCTCTCAATCTCCAAAACCATTTCCCTTAAATCAAATTTTACTTCTCAATCTCCAAAACCATTTCCCTTAAATCAAATTCTACTTCTCAATCTCCAAAACCATTTCCCTTAAATCAAATTCTACTTCTCAATCTTCAAAACCATTTCTCTTATGGCATCTTCTTCAAATAATATTGAAGAAATGTTGGATGATAGATTCGATCAAATTTTTGATCGACATTTCGAAAATCTCCTCACTAACTATGAAAACCGCCAAGAAGAAGAATCAAGACCAAAAAAGAAGCGATCCTACATTGAAAGACAGCGAGAACTAGGACACATCCAGTTATGTAACGATTATTTTAATGAAGATGCAACATATCCTTCTCACATATTTCGACGCCGTTTTAGAATGAACAAGCATGTGTTCATCCGTATTGTTGATCGACTCGCTGCTGAAATCCCATACTTTCAACAAAGAAAAGATGCTACTGGAAGGCTCAGTCACTCTCCACTACAAAAAGCAACTGCAGCAATTCGTATGATGGCATATGCTGGCGCAGCTTATTCCTTCGACGAATACCTTCGAATTGGTGAGAGCACCACACTTTTATGCTTGGAACATTTTGTGAAAGGAATCATAGATTTATTTGGGGATGAATATCTAAGAAGACCCACGCCAGAAGATCTTCAATGACTACTAAATGTTGGAGAGCAACGCGGATTTCCCGGGATGATAGGAAGCATTGATTGTATGCATTGGGAATGGAAGAAATGTTTGACCGCTTGGAAAGGGCAATATACACGTGGATCAGGAAAGCCATCCATTGTTTTAGAGGCTGTAGCTTCACACGATCTCTGGATATGGCATGCGTTTTTCGGAGCTCCAGGTACATTAAACGATATCAATATTCTTGATCGATCATCGGTTTTTGATGATATATTGCAAGGTCGAACTCCAAAGGTTAATTACTTTGTCAACGGACACCGGTACCGTTTGGCTTACTATCTCACATATGGTATTTTTCCAAATTGGGCTACTTTTATCCAATCTATTCGAGAACTGCAAGGTCCCAAAGCATCCTTATTTGCTAATAAGAAAGAAGCGGTTCGTAAAGATGTCGAGCGTGCTTTTGGGGTCTTGCAATCTCGCTTTGCTATAGTCAAAAATCCAGCTCTTTTGTGGGATAAAAAAAATTGGAAACATTATGAGAGCAAGTGTTATTAGGTACAATCAGGTTTTCCCACAAGTGGATTCAAATCCAAGTTCACAAGTCAATCCGGTCGATGAAGACTTAGTATTACGAAGGCCTTCAGCTCTCGGAAATATTGAGGGCATGCTGACAATTCGGAATGAAATCCGTGATAATCAAATACATCAACGAGTAAAAGCTGATTTGGTTGAGAATATATGGCAAAAATTTGGATGAAGATCAATCGGTTTTTTCTTGTTCGTGTTTTGTAATTTGTATTTTTAATATGTTTGTATGTAATTTTTATTAAAAAAAATTATGTATGTTTTATTTTAAATCATTCTACTTAAAAAAAAATTAAAAAAATATATATATTTGAGAACCCCTATGGGGTCCTCCCAATGGAGCAGCAAAAATAATTTCCACAAACTAAGCTCCTTAACTTTTCTAATCACATTATTTGCTTTAAATTTAATGCTAAGGAACCATTAGGGGTACTAACCAATGGAGATGCTCTAAGTATCTAATCCAGCAGGATTCAGGTTTCGTTCATTGACTGCACTTTAGTGCATCTCAATTGTCCTATGATTCTAGGTTCAAGCAATCAATCACACATTCTTGATATCCTTACTACTCCAGATCCTAGTATTAAAAATCACCCTGGTGTAGAGATCTATAGATATTCTAGCAATCCTAATTGATTATCAGTTTGACATTAAGCTCATGAAATCCATAAATCTAACAAGATGAATTACTCAGACATAATAGAAAAAACACAAATCATAGTCTGAATAAATAATAGAATAAAAATCAAAGATAAAATCAATGGAGTTCCAATCAATCTCTGAAGGATATTTATCTTCTCTCCAACCCTAATGTAAGAATAATAAAGTAAAGAGAAGCGTAAAGAAAGCATGGCTATCAACAATGACTTAGAATAACATAACATGATTTTTGGTCATCCAATGGCATTTTGGTAATTTGTAATTTGTTTTGGCTTCAGGCGATCATAATCATGCTCGTCCTGCATTCTTGCATCCATATCGATCGATGTGAATAGTGTTCCATCGACCGACATTCATTTGATTTCTCGACAGCTTTCTCATGGGAGACAGACTGGCAACTCCTCAGTAAAACAGACATAACTTCTGCTACAAGAAGCTTATTGACCTGAGACCGATGACGTTGGAAAGCTAACTCAAAGCTATATATATTGAGAAAAGATGGGATCAGTCGCACCGTGGTAAAGTCTCCTTTCATAGATAAACATTTGATGCGTCTGTGCAGTTCTGCACTCAAAAGACTCTAAAAGACACCAAAATCACCATATTTCTCCAGAACATACCTGAGCATGTAAATACTCTAAATAGACTTTATATCTACGTAAATATAAATAAAAACACGTATAAAACCATGGGTAAAACGAGTAAAAATCATGGTATATCAGTGATGCAAATTCAGAAGATTATATGCAGTTGTATCTTGGGACTCATTATGTTATCGAACTGTAGCACTATAGGACGTATTTTGAGTTAAGCAAAGATATAATATCTCGCTTCTTCAGTTGTATCATCTATTTCTTAATCTTTGGTATAATTTTATCAATTTTATTTTTTACAATATTAAATTCTCTGTAGTTTATAAAATGCAGTCCTATTAGAGCTGGCGGACTGCCCTCATCAAATGCAGAAAGTTAGATATTCAAGAGCTTCAATTCGAAGCTGATTCTTCATTTCTCATTAACAGTATCAAGACTGAAAACAGTATACCAAAAATCTTGGCGTAGTTGCAGATATCTTTGCTTAGCTTCTGAATTTTCTTCAGTTTCTCTTGTTAGTAGACAAGCTGATTCCTTTTCAAAGAAAAAAGAATAGACTGAGTTGCTTGCAAAACATATTCTGGATGTTAATGAGGTTTTTATGACCTCCACCAAGCTTAATTTGAATGAATTTGTATTAAAAATTGTATATATTATAAGACAAATCTAGAGAGAACTTTTAAAATATTTTTTCACCAAAAAAACACAAAAAAAAAACTGAAGACAATATTTTAAAGAAAAGTATTAACGAATAGAATTGCACATCTGTAGTTGAAGAAATAATTATTTAATATATAAAGAATTAGAACCAATTCACTAACTACCAAATGAATTTAAGTTAGAAGCCGTTAATAAATTTGAATCTAGCATGGTATCAGAGCAGTCAATCCTTGTGGATTAATGTTGAGCCACTCCATGGATGGTATTCCTACAATTATCTACACATAAAAGGGAGTGTTAATGAATAAAGATCTGATGTCGGACCACTCCGTAGATGTTGTTTCTATAGTTGCCCACGCATGTATGTGAGGAGGTGTGTAATTGAATAAAATCTCATATCATAAAATAATAATTTAATATATAAAAGATTAGAATCAATCAATTAATTGTCAAATGGTTTTAAGTTGGAAGCTTATAATGAACGAGAATCTAACAAGCGCTAGCGACTACAAAGTTTACTTTTCCGTCTACTTCATGTTTCTGTTCCTGGCCTCTCTCCGGCTATCGCGACGTTGTCACCAGTGATCTCTGAGGATGGCAGCCCTTCTGTTTTCCTTCCCCCAGACCAAAATCCATGAAACAAATCCCCTGCATCGCAAGATGAACATACCTATCTGTCTTGTGAAATTGTGAACGGCGTAGCGCAAGCTACTCTCCTGACGAAACTGCTCAGTGGCTCCCAACCTTTGAGGACCAACAATATTGTCGGATACTTTATTGGTGATCTTCATATATAGGAAAAGTCCACGTAACTGTCAATAGACGGTCTGCTATTGACAAGCCATCAAAAATAGAATACATTTTCTCAAAAAAAGTTTAATTTCGAGCCAGGACGATGGTTCCAACGGAGATCAAAGACCGCCTAGCCCGTTCGTTTGAACAAATGCGCATCACAACCATCTTGGATGAGACAACGCTAAAGAACTGCTGGAACGAGATCGCATGTGCTCTTCTTGACGCCGATTTTCCTGAATCGCTTGTGACTGAGTTTGAGGGGAAAATCCAGACGATCATCGATGCCAATGATCAGGCGTTGGAGAAGTGCAACCTAATATACAAGGTGAGTGCGATTAGATTAGATTGTATATCGGTTACTTAGGGTTTTGATCTGATTTTTTTTTTTTCATTTGAACCATTTTAGACTATCTTGGAAGAACTTTCTAAGACCCTAGACCCCCGAAAATCTGCATCCATTCAGGGAAAGCTTGAAAGCGTTGTAATATTTATCGGCCTACAAGGTCAGTCATTTGTTTCTTGTTGGAGAAAAAGTATATGCTAACCCGAGTGCAGGTTCTGAAAAGAGCTACACGTGCGCCAGATATGCTCGTCACCACATGAAAATGGGATTCAAGCCTGCTTTAGTGTGCGCTGATACTTGTACGACCGATGCTTCTGATACGCTAAAGAAAGCTTCCAAACATGTGGTCCCTGTGTACAGAAGGTTAACAGTAACTCAGCTTATGTAGTCTCATTTATTATGTGCTTCTTATCTGTATAGTTTTTCTAATCCAGCCGCAAGAGAGATCCTGCCAAAATTGCCAGCGATGGGATTGCAAAGTTCAGGAAAGATAACCGTGATTTCATAGTTGTGGACACCACTGGCCGGCACACAGAGTGTTCTGCGTTGCTTGTAGAAATGCGCCGATTAGCCAATGCGGTGGTGTGTTCTCGTGCTCTCTTTTTTATATTGGCGCCTATTATAGCCCCACTAAAACATAGTCTTTGTGTACAGAAACCAGATCTTGTAATATTTGTCATCGACGGCAGTGTCGGTAGGGATGCATTTGAACAAGCTTGTGCATTCAGGGAAAGCTTCCCTGCTGGGGTTGCTATTGTTACCAAAATAAAAACCTACCCAAAGTCCCTTGGTGCTCTCGCCGCGTAAGAACTAATACAAGCTATATAGATTACAAGTTCCTAGTTAAACATTTTGTGATATAACTGCTTGATCTATTACTTGAACTGCCATTCCTTTTCATGGACACAAGTGTTGCCGCAGCAGAGTGTCCGATGATATACTCTACAAAAGGTGTCACGGGTGAGGAGTTCAAAGTATTTGAAGCGGAGTCGTTTGTGAGGCAGCTCATGCGTAAGCTAATTATATCTTCGCTTAGCCTTCTATGCTTGGTATCTACCTCAATCTCATGATTTGGTGCCCTTTAGCAGCGAATCAAGATCATGGACATGAGGATAAGACTCCTGAATTTGCTTATACATTAAGGAAAATGTATGATTATTTCAAGAAAACATGCGGATATGAGCGAAAGGTAGAGCTTTCATCCTTAATCCTTAAGCCTCTTCTTTTCTTTGTATTGTTTTGTTACAGAGAATAGAAGACTCTGTGACCTTCTTCTTTCTAATTCTCTGTGCTAGATTTTTTGCGGTCCTAAGTCACTGGTAGACATCCCGACGATGAAGCTGTACATCCAAATAATGGACAACATGACAAGTGAAGGTAAACAATGTGCTATGAAGTGGTGATAGTCTGACTGACCACCGATCTGATATTCTCTTGTGATTGTCAGAGCTCGAAAAATCAGAAATAAGCAAGGAGCGTATGGTGCTTTTAGCTGAACAATCCAACGTAGATGTGATTCAAGTTGTGGGCATGATGACAGTGTACAAGAGGAAGGCCAAGGCGTGGCTGAAGATGAAGGAGAGAATGGTAAACTTGAATAGTATTAACAAATGGTAATACTTACAAAAATGAAGAAGTATCTAATATGATGAGGTACGTAAACCGTTTCTCGTTTGGGCAGCTTCATGGCTCAGTTGTAAGACAGAATCTGATTAAAAAATATCAGAAAAAAAAAGCAAAAACAAGTGAGAGAACATAGAACGAAATTTTTGTTTAAGAACTTCTGTGAACTTTTTAGATTGGTTGGGTTGTAAGAGGTGACTTTATCTTTAATTTTTGTCTAAAATCATAAATATCACTAATAACCAAGAGCTCTTGGCCTAGTGGTAATGGAACTCCAGCTGGAGTGCCCGCTGCTGGGTTCGAGTCGCCTTGGCCACCTTCCCCGCTATAAACGTCGGTGCCCGGATGGAAGGCCTCTTGGGGATTAGTCCGGCTTACCGCTGGGAAACCCCAAGGTTAAATCAAAAAAAAATAAATATCACTAATCATGTTTTATGTTAATTTTTAAAGGTACAACCAAAAAGATAAAGCTACAGCCAAAACTTGAAAATAAATTGCTTTAAAAGCTTTGTTTTCTACAGGGCCATTTTTTAGCTGTAGAAAAATTTAAATCTACATCTCCTAAAGTTAAATCAAAATATCCTACAAACTGAAATCTAAAGTAAATTTCTTACGGTTACAACTCAACCAATCACCCTCCTATCTTTTACAGATTTCATTTACAATTGCTTCACTTTTAAATAAACTAGAGCTTGATATGGCATTCGCGTGAATGTTTGTTTTTATTTTTTATAAATAAATATTTATTTTGCCTAAGTGGTAATATATATATTTTTAAAAATTATATGTATTAAATAATTAGTTAATATGACATTTATAAACTTAAGAATTTTATAGTTATGTTGACTAATTTTATTTTATCTTGTAAATCGTCAGTTGTATCATCCACATTTTTAAAATATGCTCCATACATCTGCATACACGTATATTTTGTTGGAAAACCCCTTCAACTTTTTCATGAATTGAACAGTCCTCGTTATTTCTCGGTCAACCGTCGGCAGATTTTCTGAGAACTCAATTTTCGGTAACTTTTATCGGAGTTCATAACGTTTTTGTTGTTGTATAACACCTAACCTCCAAACCACTCGACCACCACCGACCGGTCCTGGCCGGGCCGTCCCAACTACCTCACTACCAAACCCGATCACCTCAGCTAGTCAAGCTGGCCTATATTACATGGAGCTAACCTCAGCTACATAAACTATTCCTAAGCCGATTACACTATCTATAGCTAAATGGGATCTTGTTTTTGGTCGAGGAAACCATAGGCGGATCTAGAAAATCAAGTAGTATGGGGTACAATAAAAATATTATATTATTCTCGAAAATTTTAAATGTAATCTAAAAACTAAATTATATAATAATTTTTAAAATAATGATATTCATCACTAATTTTTACATCATATTTAATAAAATATTTAAATTAAATAAAAAGATAAGGATTTGTAAAATTATTAATTATCTATTTGGAATAATATTAAAATAAATATATATATATAAGTACACATACAGTTTCATTATAAACAATTATTTAATATAGTTATCATTTTGATCTAAGTATTATAAGTAACTAATATTAAACTAATACAAGTAAATAACAAAATAAAGTACAATATTTTTAGTTAAGAAAAACTATATACTAAAGAAAAGAAAATCAACAAAGAAATTTAGCAACACAATAAAAAAATGTATATTTATGAAAAGTGATTGAAATAAAACAAAATGTATAGAAAAAAATTATTGTGCTAACATCAGCTTTGTATCTTTCGGCCTTGAGATTTGAGTTAAACTAAAACATCCTACCATTATTTATCAATTATCTATCGTCAGCCTAATTACAAAAAAAAAAGGAAAACTGAAAAAGATAGGCAAAGCTTCGAACTCGTGAACGTGGGGCACTGCTGTGGATTTTATAACCAAACGAGCTGATAAGAGAAATATGCAAGATTGGTAATCAAAAAAATATATAATTTAGCATGTGGCATGTGCCACACCCTACTCTGCTGTGGGTCCGCCCCTGGAGGAAACTACCCAAGTTTCAGACTCGACCTCTTAACCGCGCTGAAGAATCTGAGTCGATGGTTCGACTGAACTCGACTATGCTTGTCCACAGGAGGTCTGTCTGATCCTATGGAAAACCGAAGGCGTTATACTCTTAATCTTCTATGTAAATTTATCTTTTCAATTTTATTTTGGTTATAATATGTTTAAAACTGTTTAAATATAAATAAACATAATTTATAATAAATTATATTATGCTCTTTGAATTCTCAGAATTAATATAGCAGCTTTATAAACTAAAAGTAATTTCTTAACCTGGTTTCACTAAGTTATAATTTTTCTTTATTTATAGATAAAAATAACTTTATAGAATTTAAGTATTTGGTAAAGTGTGTAAAATAGTATAAAAGAATTGAAATGTTAATATTTCAAAAATAATGGATGGTTGTCAAACACATGCTTTCCGTAGAATACTAACAATTCAATTTTTTTTGGAACATTTAACTATGTTTCGTGAACTATTAAATTGAATATCTATAATATCTCAATAGAGAATGAGTGGAATAAAACGCTTAATTTATAAGTTTGATTGACATTGATATAAAAGGAAAAAAGAAAGAAGAAATTTTATTGATATTTATATTTTTCATTTTAATATATTATAAAATGAAATAAGAATAATAATTGTAAGGGGAAATATTTTATGACTATTATTATTCTTATTTCATTTTATAACATATTAAAATGAAAAATATCAATATCAATAAAGAGTTCTTCTTTCTTTTTTCCTTTTATAAAACTGCCTATCAAACTTGAAAAATTACTGACCAGCACTTGAGACAGTGATAGTTTTGGGTCTAGATTACAGAATACAAATATGATTTTGGACATTTAAGGTTTATGTGATTAGTAATCCGTTTTTTTTTCTTATAACCTGATATGACTGATTTGTATGATGTAATTAGTTGATTATTTTTTTATGTTGCATGCTTATAATGGTTGCAATAGTCTCCTTCATATATTGGAGATGCTACTAATAATTTATATATTTTTACTAGAGAAAAAATACGGATATGATATTGATCACATCTTAGAATTAAGATTTTAGTACATGACATATAATCTACTATTTTATTAAATAAAACTAATATGACTATATTTATTTTCTATTTTTCTTTAAGGAAGTAAATACTTTTTAGTTCAAAAAACAAGGCTTCATGCAAACGCATTTGCGGATAAATCCTTTGCAGCGACCATCAGGAAAACCTTCACTCAGACATACTTGTTTGCAATTCCTCCACTTCAAACACATTCCTCTAAAATATATGCTATTGGCTTCACAAATTTGTTGTGCTTGAACCATCATCATACCTCTAATATATTATTCATTAAGAATTCAAATTAATGACCATTAATGTAACTATGAACTACAAAAACCATCAATCGCTGCAAAAATATATATATTCAATTGCCTCTAGTGCTTAATATTTTATATAAAACTTAATCATTTGTATAACTAAATTCAAATGTTCTTATATATTGTGATTTTCATGTAACATATGGGCTTTCGATATTATATCCAATACCTTTTGTACTCTGTAAAACAACTATTAAAAACTAATCCAGTTAAAAATTGTAAAACTTAGCCTATCATGCAAAAATAATTTATTATATTAAACAAAATAATCAAATTTCAGTATATAACATACAAACATACATTAGCAGATTTAGTTGCATACATATAGCTTAATATAATTGGAAAATTACCTGGCCCAGCAAGAAGTATGACTAAAAAGAAAAACTTAGAAATTAACTGCATAAAATTCTTCATATTTACCAGCTAGTTTATAGAAAGAAATTTAATCTAGAGAGAACAAAAAGAAATAATGATATTAGAATTAACTTGTAAATTTTGTATGAGCGACTAGTGTTTTTATAGTAAACATAAGTATAAATTTAATTGGTAGAATTTCAACATATATATATTATTTATAAATGTGAAACAACGAACAATTAAAATATGTGGAACAAAATCCCTTTTTATGGAACATATATGTGATAATTCATAGTTGTGAGATTATATTCTATCTATATCTTGTGCTTGATTTTACTCTAGGCTTTATATAATCATGAAAAGACATAGATAAACAATTTAGAAATACAGCTAGTGAAAACAGATAACATAGTTTTGGTAAACTTTTGACACTTATTGATTTTTATTTTCAATACATATATACTTATTCAATACATATATAGTTATAAAGAATGAAACATATATACACATAAACAATAAAAATTAAAAACAATCAAACAAAAAAAATATTTCTGCACCCGCCCTTCTAAAATCGCAGACAATAAGATAATATTAAACATTTTTTAAAAAATATTTTAATTATATATTAATTATATTTAAATTAGTATTATATATTTGTAACTAAAATTATATAAATATTTATAATATTTTATATATTTTAACGAAAATAGTTTTAAAAACTAAAATTTGCCTAAAACTAAAATTTGCCTATTTGGGGTATCTGTGATTCAGATTCGGCTGACCTACATCCATCCCACTAAAATAATCTCAACCTCCATCCGCAATTAATTTTTTTTGATTATGGTGTTGACTGGTTTTCCCGCTAGCACCCGCAAACGCAGCTTTTGCGGTTGGTAACGGTTGTTAGCGTTTTGCAACAATCACTCAAGCCGCTTTAAACCGTCTCAAACCTCATAAATTCAAAAGCTGGTTTCAGCTAGCATTTGCGGTTGTGGGCTGTTGCGGGAGGGTAAGCTTTTTTTCAAATACAATATAAATACAAAAATAAAAAATATTCAATAAAATTTTAAATTAAAATTATTAAAATACTAAAATATATCTATTATATTTCAATTAATACTATAAAATTTTAAAATAAAAGTTTTTTCTATAATTTTAAAAATTTTAAAACTATAAATTTCTAAATATAACTTTAATATTTATTACAATTTTATGATTTTTGGTATTCTTATAATTATAGAAAATATAAATACTATTAATTTATTATTCAACCGCTGGTTAACCAGTCATAAGTATCCTGCAAACGCACAAATTTCTAACCGCAGTACCAGTCGTACAAATCACTTAAAACCTCTAAAAACCGCAACCATCCGCATCCGCAAACTCCTGCAACCGCTACGGTTAAACCAATCAGACCCTATGTCAACCTCCTCTTACCATGTGATATTGCAATGAATCTTATCATGTACTCACATATTGTACTGACGAATAGGCTTGATGAGTTTTATGTGAAATTTGTCTCAAATATTGTTGTATGACTGCATTCTTAATGTCTTCTACTATATACATTTTATTTATATACATAGATTTCACTAATTCACTCTTATAAAAATATGATTAATAAGAAAACCAATAAAAAAAGGAGACACTGGATTTTGCAAGACTTTTTATTCTTATGATCTATATCTTATTATATAAAGTAGGCTTAATCGAGGTAGCCTGTGTATAGGTAGTAGATACAAAAACGTTCTTATAACATTATTCTAAGAAGGTCTACATGCGTTGTACACTTCTCCCCGCAGTACATCGATTGGTCTATGTTCCAAAGTGTAACGCTCAGGCCCCATGTACACCCCTGTCTTCTCCAATAGCCCCATTGCTTCCTCTCTTCCGTATTTTGACTCGTACAGCTTCAAGTACTCATAATCCTGTTCAATTACATCAAATTTAAACACAATTCTTTCTTTCTTTCTTTCTGGTTGTTAACTAAAAGTTTAAAGCAGGCATACCTGTAAGCCACTAAGAAGACGCTCTAGCCTAAGTGAAGCAACTGGCTCTGAGGAAGATGAGAAAACTTCACCAGGGTAGTAAAGAACACCATCACCAGGAGGAAGACCGCGCCTAAACCTTACCTATAAATACGTTTGGTTGTTTCATATAACATCATGAAGCAAACAATCAAGAAACATTTACAAAACGAACCATAGGTCAGACGAACCTCAGCGCTTGGAACGGTTGCCTTCTCATAGCAGTTTGCACCCCAATATAAGAACCCGGTTCCACCTTCTTTCCACACACGCCACATCACTGCACGGTGCTGTGTCCCACGCATCCCTAAGTGCCAATTTGGGTGAGGATCTGTAGGTCCAAGGCATATGTATGTCCACCATTCCTGCACCCATCATGAGAATTTCTCTTTATTGCTAATACATACATATATATAACCACACAAGATTAGCATTAAGATGGCTTAGTTGACTATGATAATCTCGCTTTTACTAAAGCTAGACGTATACATGTGTGGACGTTTTGATAACTAATTAACTGTATAGCGTACAGTTAAATCGACCACTATCCAGTTACGCTATTGATTAGACTATTCAAATTGAGACTAGGGTAGACAAGGATGAGAGAGAGCTTACCTCACGATTCTCTAATTGCAATCCCTCCACAATATCCTTCACCAAATCTTCCCGGTTACCAAGCACCCACTCACTGAATATTAAACCATATTTAAGACTTGAGTTGCAGGATTAAGGCAACGATAGACTAGTTGTAAACAGATTTCTCTAAATATTCCTGAAAACGCATCCTACAATCCTAACTCAGATTCATATAATAAGTCACATGCATGTCTATCTAAATAGGCGACTGCAGTGATACGGTTAGCAATTTTAACTTTTTGATTAATTGATAGATTGGTGAGGTTAAGATCTTGACAACCGTTTAACCCACAAACCCATGTAAGAGAAGGCAATTTGTCTGAATGATCCTATCACCGCGACCTAAGAGAATGTGCATGAGCAATTACCTTGTGCAGTATATCTGCGTATGGGGTCGAAGCAGATTTGGAACTTTGACAAAAGATTCAAAGGGTGTTGGTGCAAGAGGCGCATCACCCGGACCTACAAATAGAGTAATACTACTAAATTAAATTTCTAAGTAGCTAGTAAGTGCTGTAATGAAACATATCAGACAACCACAGGACCAACATAACAAGTGCATAAATAATATTAACTCTACACAATGAACTAACATTATGGGTTGAACAATTACAAAATGTGGGAAAAAGTAAGTATAATCGAGAAACAGAGAAATAATTAGCAGATTTGAATTCCAAAAGAGGATCATACCACAGTAGTAAGTAGTCAAAACACGAGCATCCGGGGCATAGGCGTAAATTTCACTAGCCATCTTGCGAACGTTATGAAAGTGATCCATATTCAGTGGCTGCCAAAATTTCGAATGGTAAAAAGAAAGCTGTTTATAAGTAAATTCCAAACTAAAAGAAAGAACACATCAAATTACACCAATAGTGGAACATGAGATACAGAAATGCTAAGAGACACCACCATCAACCTATTGATAATCTGTGGGGGGGAAAAACTGATTGAAGAACTAAGATACCTCATCCCACAAGTAAAAGTAAGCTTTATTCCAGTGCGGTTTACTCCTCAATATCTCAACTTCTTTCCGCAGGTAAATTTCCCTCGAATCATCCCTGATTGCACATCAACAAAGTTATTGTGGGTACCTACGACACTTATAAGAAGTGTGACTGGGACAACACATGCATACCCTGCTATAACTTGTCTGTAAGGTACTGCATAAGCCGCAAGCCTTGCATCAGAGAAATATTCATCAGACTTCGGATGATCGGCTGCCAAACCAAAAAGTGGAATGCAAATGGTGAGCTTAGAATCTAAAGCAAAAATGACAAAACTTATATAGATGGTGCATAATAATTCAAAAGAGGATTTGCAATACCAGGCCATGGTGAGGTGTATGTCAAGACACGCATATTTTCACCCCATTTGCAGAAGTATGGACTGATCCGATACTGAAGAAGCCACTTGAAATGAAGATCCAGTTTCTCGTACCACTTTTCACTTCCATGTTCAACACCAAAACGGTCTTCAATTACAGTATCAGAGACGCCAATGACAGCAGGGAGTGATGGAGTCACTGGAATAATAAATTCCCAAACTGTCAAACTTAGCTTTATACGTACTGCAAGGTTTGACACAACATCTTCTTCCATCATATCAGAGGATCCATTTGTAGAAATGAACTCCGCAAATGATGGAGAGAAGAGAATTCTTCTTAATGATGAACTTGCACATTTTATTCTTTCTACCTAAAAGACAAGCTGCAGATTACTGACAAGTAAAATATTGGTATCAAGGGGAGAGCTCAACAAAAAAGAAGCAAAACTGAGAATTACCACTTCGTCCATTGGTTTTCCTTCTATTGGTTCCATAATATCGAGACAGTTCTTGAGTTCCACACATAGCTGATCCTTCTCTTGCTTTCCCAAGTTATCAGAACCGCTGTAAACCAACCAAAAATTTGGGTATCAGCGTGTAAAATCCATGAGAAAAAATGACAGCAAGCAGAGATATATAGAGGGAGACTCACCCTCCATCCGTTTTCATTGCAGAAACAATGATCTCTCCTTCATATTGACCAGGAGGCTGCCCATTAGGAACGTCTATTGAGACCCAAATCACACTTGTTTCTCTACAATAACGAGACTATGTCAGTCTTAACGAATTAAGACAGCAGTGCTCCACATACACAGAATAGAAAATAAGATTTAGCGAGTGATAGTACCCTGGAAGTAAGCTAAGTTGAGTAACAGGCAAATCAAGAGGCACCAGAGCGTCAGGAACACCTAGGACAGGCACCACTCGCCGCAACTTTAGAGACTGGCCAACAACCAATCTGTCATGGCAGGGAAGAGAAATAAGAATATGCAGGTAAAGAAGATGGAAAAGCCGTAAAGTAAAGAACCCATCTCAAATAATGAAAGAAGCTCACTACTTCTCTCAGATATCCATAGAAATGTTCCTTTCCTTCCCAAATGAAAGGAAGGTAAACAAAGGCTCACCTATCTCCAGCTGAAGAGCATAAGTCACTGCACTGAATCTGAACACTCCCTGAAGGGGTAGAACCAGCCCAAGAAACTTTGGGACGCATGGCAATCTGAAAACTCTCTCTCTCGTTTCTAGCTGCCAAAAGATTTATCTGTAGAAAGAAAACACAAACAACATGTGAAAATGAAACAAGAAAGGTTAACTAGAATTTATTCAATAGGTGATTCAACTTCCTTACTAACAATGCAACATAACACTTTTTTAATTTATTTTTTTTTAGATCTTAAGTGTAAGCTAACAGAACATAAGTATAAGGAGGCTTACAGTCTCAAGAGGACGAGGGGTCTCTTGGGAACCAACGTTAACGGTATTGGGCATACACCAGACGTGAACCAAATCAGAAGTAGGAACCTCAGTGGGATCAGTAGATTGTTGAAGAGGTTCTGAGTTAAGACCACCGTCGTTAAAACCATAAGCTGTGCCTCCACCAGCAACCCCTTCTACAGGCACACTCATCTCTTGAGACCCCCCTGCACAATTATCTTCTTTTTCTTATTTTATGAATCTAAAACTCAGGTAAGATACGGAAACCTAATTTCAACAATTTGATTCCACAATTTCTCAAAATTGCAACGAAGGAACGCGAGAGAGAGAAAATGAAGAGAGAGATTGGGAGAATCGAATCGTACCATTGTTGCTGTCCATTTGAATCGCTTCTTCTTAGAGGATCGCGTTGTTAGAGAATTTCTGAAGCTTTAACACGTAGAGTAACGTCTCGCTTTTGTTTTACTCGTGCCCGAAAAGTACCTTTAACTCCCTCCTCTCTCCTAAAGTCATTTCCTGCAAATTCCCTAGACTATATTTGAGAATTGATTTTTCAAAAAAATGTGACATGGAAGTCCACATGTCGATCAATCACACTACTTACCATATAATTAACTTTTTTTATAAGTTCTTACCATATAATCTTACCAATGTTACCATAATTTAATTATTACAATCCTACGTGTCTAACCATCTCCTAATAACCAATTCGGTAAACCATTCCCTAATAACCATTCCCTAATAACCAATTCGGTTAACTTTTTCTAATAACCAATTCGTTAAACCATCAAATACGGTAAACCCTAAACCCTAATTATTCTGACCAAATAGGTCTAATAAAATTGTTTATAAGGTTGCATCTATTTCTAATCATTATCATTATTTCTTATCATTCTAAACTTCTTCCCTCAGTTCTTCTTCCACTCTATTCCATGAGGTCTTCCAAATATACATGACCAAGAAATGAAGATGTATAATGATTCCTTTAGAGATGACATGTCTAGGGGATTATAATTCGGTCATGCGTTTAGTGAGATTGATCGTTTTAAAATCTATTATGTTGTGCAGGATTTAGGCAAATGGAATAATAGGTGGTCAGAATTGTTCTCTCTTGATGTAAGTCGTATGAATATCATATTATTCACATGATATTCACAATCTTATTATTTCACCATCTTATTATGGGCTCAAATTTTTTTAGGGATCGAAGTGCTATGAATATCATAGTATTGACACCAGGAACGAAAATTATGTCAATATCCTAGATCGTCAAGAAAAATCGAAGATGTTGGAATGGATAGAGAATAACAAGTCAAAGGGGACACTATGTGCAAGCAGCTTTGTTTGGGATCCACAATCTGAGAAGTGGAAAGCTAAACTTTAAATCAATCGACATATATTCTTCTTAGTTATGAAATGTTTTATTTGTTTTGTTATCAATTCTTCATTGTAATGGATAGATTTTATGTTAAGTTTTAAAAAAAATTTGGTTTTGATTGTTTTTATATTAAGTTTAAAATATAGATCCAGATTGGTTTTGTTTGTTTTTATTTTGGAATTATTTTCTTCTCAATATATGATTTTTGTAAATGTGGTTCATTTACAAAAAACGAAATGGTTAGACAATTAACCGAAATGGTTAGACAATTCATGATCATTGACTTGAGTGAAGAAAATCTAAATTTTGTATAATGAATACGTAATTATATATATATATTATAAATTTTGTATATTCATTATACATAATTATATTCATTTTGTTAAAATAATATAATACGTAATTATATTCATTTTGTTAAATTTTGTATAATGAATACATAATTATATATATATATATATTATAAACGTGATGGCCAAGTAGATATTTTTTCATAAATGTACACATAATAATAGAAAATTTAATTAAAAGATCGAGTATCATATATGAGAAACTTGATGGTCAAGGAGATAATAACCTGTAATGGATTTTTAATGGCATAAATTGATTGAACAAATCGAATTAACTATGGATTCATAAATGTTAAATATAATAATAGGAAATAGTTTTAAAAGTTAGATTATGATTAAGGAGATTGACAACTTAATAGTAAGATATGAATCACATTAAAAGTTAGATTATGATTAAGGAGATTGACAACTTAATAGTAAGATACTCATCACATTTACCTTGATTAAGAAGTCTAAATGAATACGTAAAGTTTAAATTAAGAAAGTAAAATATATTTTGCTTGGTCAACAATTTGTTAAATTTTGTTTACAAAAAAAATTGTTAAATTTATGGAATCTCGAATTAATTACATGTCAAATGCTTCATTCAACTAAATTTTAGTTTAGTAAGATCTATATTAATAACTGTAAGATATACAATAAGTGATATGCACATTACGTTTATTAAATGTGCATATCCCTTATTATTAAATTTTAGTTTAGTAAGATCTATATTAATAACTGTAAGATATACAATAAGTGATATGCACATTACGTTTATTAAATGTGCATATCCCTTATTATTAAATTTTAGTTTAGTAAGATCTATATTAATAACTGTAAGATATACAATAAGGGATATCCATATTAATAACTGTAAGATATACTATAAGGGATATGCACATTTAATATGATGAATATATACACATTAAAAGATGTAATAATAATAATAATAATAATAATAATAATAAGGAAAGAATAATTTATATATGAGAACCAATCCTTAACTATGCATAAGATATTTGATTCTCATATATACATATTTTTTTGGTGCACTCCGATAAACTATTATAATGTATCAATAAATCATATATCACTAACTAAATAATATATATATCTCAAAAACAAAAAAATAAATATTATATTTAAAACTATTATTTCTGCGCATGGCGGAGGAAAACACCTAGTATTGTAGGATTTTGCAATTATGATCACACAAAAACAAATTATATATTTCAATCTAATCCACCAACAAACGGTTTTTGTTGGTGAGTTAGCATTTTTAAATATTATTTTTATTGTCCAAATAGTAGAACAAAAAGAAAGGAATCTGAGCATTTTTAATATTATTATTTTGGTACGGTAGAGTTGTGTCTTTTTTTTCCTATTTTAGGGCAGGATTATCGGTGTCCCAAACCGAGTCCTTACCAATTTTAACCGAAAAAATAAATGAAAACAAAATTAAAAAGTAGAAAATGTATGTTAGTTAAGAAGTTTTAACATCTCGTCCTTAACTGCAGGTGTCATCTCCTCCTCCTCTTCTTCCCTCTGTGTCTTCTAATAGAGAGGCAGAAGATATTGATCAAGAAGTTGATCGCCGGTTTAATCGTCGGGACTTAAGACTTCTCACATCTCTCGTCATCATCTCCGGCGTGCTCATCTCTTGCCGTCATCATCAGGTGACGAGTCACTTCAGGCGACAAGTCGCCTCCCGCGACGAACCACCTCCGGCGACGAGCGGAACCAATCTCCGGTGACGAACAAACGACGAAGATTGGAGTTTACAAAAAGGTTAAATTTTACTTTTAATAGAAATTTGGGGTTTTCAGTTTGTTGTTCTTGAGATGATACATCATACATGTGTGAGCTTGTTTTGTTGTTTGAATCAAACAGAGAGAGCACAATCCGAGTACATAAAATGATTTCATGAAATTTCAGTTACATAATTTGGCTTATGGAAGAAACGTAATTGCTCCAATTTTCTGATTTACTTGTGTAATCGTTATTTGGGCTCTACACATCTCCTCTTGATGTTGTAGTGAATTGATCAGAGTCCCGCTTGGTTTCTGTCTCACAGGTTGTAGTGAATTGGTCAGAATCCCGTTGAAACTTTATGTGTAAAGGTTGAATCATTATTTGTTGTTATAGTTACTCCGCAGAAACTGAGGGAAGAGGAACAGAAGGTTGTAATGAATTTTTTATGGCTTCTGTTTCACAGGTTGTAGTGAATTTGTTGTTGTTGTTGTTACTCTGCAGAAACAAAAGGTTGAATCTTTATTTGTTCAGTACACTCGCTTTCTCTCACTTGATGAGGTTTGCTGGAAAGTTACATGTATCTTTGGTAATGAGGTTGAGTGATCTCAGTTACAGATTTATTTTGTTTGTGTGTCACTTGCTGAAGTTCTCCAGAATGTCGAAGTATAACATCACAAGTTACATGTATCTTCGGTAATGAGTTTGAGGTATCATTTTTTTCTGTTAGAACCAAGCCTTAGAGTTGATGAAATGCAGTATGCTTTGCTTGATAACAGTAGCTCACAGCTTCTATGCAATGATTCACGTGATGATGTAGAAGAATACTACGCAGCAAGTCCTCATGTTCAACAAGGTGGTGACAAGAGAGAGCATGTCCATCTTAGGTAGAGGTGGCATAAGATCAATCAGCAGAGGTGGTAGAACTCGTTGTTGATGTTCGTGCTTTTCTAATAAAATGGATGGTTTAAGTAATATGTCTCATGTTTAGTATTTTATTTATGTTTTATATTATTTATGTTTTTATGTAATTTGTTTTCACAATTTCAATTAAATGTTTGTTTTATATAATGTAATTTCTTTTTTTTTAATGTAATAAAATTTAAATAAAATAATAATTTCATAAATTAAATATATTAATAAAATAATCTAAGGACCAAATTTAGTCCTACCAATAATTCACATTTTTATGATTGTCCTTAACTAAAATTCTTAACACCCTAAAACTAAATAAATAAAATTAAAGACCAAATTTGGTCCCAACCAATAATGTTGCCCTTAGGGCAACATTATCGGTATATCTAACGATATATCTTAGTATTAATCTGAATTAATTTTAATCAGAAAGTGTAAGAAATATGAGGAAAGCGTCTAAACTAAGAAGCATATTATTTTATCCTAAGGCTAAACGTGTCAAGCTCTGAGTGGAGGATGAAAAAATCGTCTTCGGGGTTCAACGAAGTGAAATGGATCTAGGGCTTCTTCGTCTCTCTCGTTCTCTCCCGAGCTCTGTCGGCGATTGAAAAGGCGAATCATTGTGTGTCTCGTTCTCTCCGATTAAACGTCTCTCTCGTTGTCTCCGATTCATCTCCTCAACGGCTCTCATCTCGTCGGGACTCATCGTTCTCTCCGATTCATCTCGTCGACGCCTCTTAATCTCCTCCGGAGTCATCTCTCTCGAGGGCTCTCTGTCTAGACGGCTCTCATCTCCTCCGCCGTCATCTCCCTCGACGGCTCTCTCTCTCAGGACGGCTCTCTCTCTCTCTGCGGCTCTCTCTCTCGACGGATCTCCCTGTCTCGACGGCTCTCTCTCTCTCTGCGGCTCTCTCTCTCGACGGATCTCACTGTCTCGACGGCTCTCTCTCTCTCCGCGGCTCTCTCTCTCGACGGATCTCACTGTCTCGACGGCTCTCTCTCTCTCTCGACGGCTCTCTCCCTCTCGACGGCGGCTCTCTCTCTCGGCAGCTCTCTCTCTCGACGGCTATCTCCCTCTCGATGGCGGCTCTCTCTCTGTCTTGATGGCTCTCTCCCTCTCGACGGCGGCTCCCGATTCATCAATAGAATAAGGTATGATTTGCATGTATTTGGTTGGAGGTTTTATGTAATTTATTCGTTTGTTCTGATTAATCTGATATCAATTTTGTGCTTCATCTGTTTTCTGTGTTATGTTTTTGAACGAATTGCTCTGGTATATATGTGTTCTGTTTTTGATCAATCGGTTGATTTCTGTGTCTCGTGGGTCCTTTTTTTGAACTCTTGTGTGTTCTGTTATTGAACTTTCGTCATTTCTGTATAATCTGATATAAATTTGGTTGTTCTTTTCATGGTGATGTTAATAGGTGAGATTGGTCTACTGGAAGCTACGGTTTGGCGTAACAACTGCAATCCTCTTCTCCTTGTCGCCTCTGTCTACAACAACCACACTATCTTGAAGGTAATTTACTTTCTTTGCGCCTTTCTCTGCAATGTAGTTGACATAGTTACTTTTGTAGTTGACATAGTAACTCTTGTGTGTAATGAATACGAGTTGAACTCTTGTGTGTAATGAAATTAATGCCAACTTGTTAGTATACTGGTGATGTGATAGTTTAGTTAGTTTGACGAGTTTGATTCCATCGTATACACAATTTATTGAGTTTGAGTTTGATGGTTTTGAGTTTGTAGTTTCGCCATTGTATACTGATTAGATAGTTTAGTTAATGCAGTTGGTAGGTTAGTGTAATAAGTGTGTAATAAGTGTGAAGTGTGTAATAGGTGTCATTGTGGTTGAGCATTAAGATTGTGTTAATTTAGCTCTTCCCTATTTAACTAGCCTCTGCTTATGGTGAAGATGGTGTTGAATGTAGTGACCATCTCCACTATAAGCAGAGGTGGCACAAAATACTTGACCGAACTAACAGGTTTTGTGGTACTTATGCTGCTGCAGAGCGACAAATAAGTAGTGGTCAGCATGAGAATGATGTTCTCAAGATAGCCCACGACATCTTCTATGCTGATCAAGGCTCCAAATTTACCCTTGAGCATGTGTGGTGTGTGTTGAGGTATGAGCAGAAATGGCTTAACCTCAACAACACTAATAATGCTGGAATTTCAAATAGGAAACCCATTGAACTAGATAACGAGAATGTTGTTGAAGAAGAGGTACGTCCTGAAGGTGTCAAGGCGGCCAAAGCCAAACGGACTAAGGGAAAGGGGAAGTCTGTTGATGATATCACCACGGCTTGGGAGATGAGGAATAAGGATCTAGACAGGAAAGAAAAACTGTCTAAGCTAGCAATCTTAGACACTCTTCTAGCTAAACCCGAACTTACTGAGGCTGAAGAGGAGGCCAAAAATAAGCTACTCGCTGAGTGTATCTAGAACTATGTAGAACTACAACCTTTTAGGCCAAAAATTAAGATTCAAAAAATGCTCTGTTTGTTTGTAATGGGATGTTCTAGTTGTTTCTATATCTGAGGCTGTTCACTCTTGTTTTCATTGTTGCTATATGTAATGCAGTTCACGGTTGTTATTTCTATGTTGCTATATATAACAAGTTCACTTGTGTTATTTCTATGTTGCTTTTTTTGTCTAAATAATAACCTTCTATTGTAATACTTGTGTTGGTTTCTTTGTTGCTATTTGTCTAAATAATAACCTTCTACTGTAATATTTTCAGGTTAAATACTAGCCATGGGTCGCTTCAGCGGAACACAACCATCCTCTGTGGGGTTTTGTGGGGACTACTCTTCGGACAGTAGTGACAATGAGATTCAGGCGCTGATTGAGCAAGACCAAACTCAGTTAGGTCACGTGAACACAGACCAGTATCGAGAAGAACAAGCTCCGTTAGCTCACATTGTGTACCCTCCGCAGCCTGAGACTGAATTCGGATTTCCACGTAGATGCTATTGTGGAACCGAACCTCACATTGCTACGTGTTACAGTCGAACTGATCCAGGGCGTAGATTCTTCACATGTCGTAATGTTGAGGACGGTGATTGTCATGTGTGGAAATGGTGGGACGATGCTGTAATGGAGGAGATGCGGAATGCGGACACACACATTGGTCAGTTAGCCGACAAGGTAGATGCTCTTACCTTCTTCAGTGACAATGAGACTGACCAGAGGATAGTTAGGCTAGAGAACATGATGCTTGAGAGTGAGCAGAAGTTTGGTAGGCTAGAGAACACTCTACTTGAGAGTGAGCAGAAGTTTGGTAGGCTAGAGAACATGATGGTGGCCAAGAATAAGTCATCGTCTAGGTTTGATGTGTTTGTTGCGGTTATGGTTATGGTCCTAATCGTCATTGGAATGGTGCTCATTGTCGTGTAATGTGTGATGTGTAATGTGAACTTATAATAATGTAATGTGTAATTGATTTTGTGAACTTCTAATGTATTTATGTGAACCTCTAATGTAATGTGTACACTCTTTATTTATGTGTAATGCATTTATTTATGTAATGTGTAATGTAACCGGTTTATTTATGTAACTAGGTATGGATCCGTGCGTTGCACGGATTTTGACTGATGTTTTAATTTAATGAAATACATAAAAGTAAAAAAAAATTCGAGTTATTCTAGAATTTTGCATATATTAATTGAAACTTATTTAAGGAATATAAATTTGGTTTTTCACGTAAGTTGGTTGGTATTTAGGTTATAGTTATCATAATGCATAAGAACAACTATTATGAAAGTATTCAGAAGAGTTTTTATCAGTTAATAAAAAGAAAAAAACATAATTAAATAGGAAAGATAGTATAAAAAATTCTCAACTCTTTACTCTTAAGGATCTGTTGTAAATCTACAAAGACAATTGTTATACTACTAACAATATTAATTTTTTAGACAATTAAATTTAACAAAAAAATATTATATTTTTGTCTTTAGAATCTATAACATTTTCCAACTGATAATCATGTTTTAAGTAATTACTATCAGTTTTTTATTTAGGGCTAGAGAAAAAAAACAGATCTGAAAATTCAAACCAAACTCAATCACGAAAAAATATGGGTTACAGTGAAATACAATAAATTGAAAATTGAAAATTGAAAATATGGATTACAGTGAAATACAATGAATTGAAAATTGAATCAAGCTGATTTAATTGATGACAATGTCATACACATTCTTATGCTCTTAACTTAACATTTGTATTAACTTTCAAAGTTAATATCATTTATATACTTTTTGCATTGGTGTATTCACATTTAAAGTATCTCTAATCTAACTCTATATATATTCTCTTAAAATATTAAAACTCTGTTTAAGCTATGAGTTTCACATGACTCATTTATAAAAGTACCTACTTTAAGAAAAAATGTAGTGAAAGTTATTGAAGTTTCTATATTTAGAGACAAAAGTAGCACATCTCTGTATTTTCTTACAAAAATAGAGAAATTATATTACAAATCTTAAATTGAATTAAATCCACCAATATAATATTAATTTCTCTTATTTTATGTAAAATATAAAAATGTTAATTCAGATTAATTGTAAATAATCTTTGTTCTTTAACCAATAGAAAACATTGGATCAACATTTTTATCATGTAATCTAGAGGTAATAAAATTATTGATACCTGATGAGGTTTGTTACTTCTTTGATTCTTGTAGCCACAAATATATGTGCATGATGAAAATCATATTTTTGAATCTCGATTGTGCGAATAATATTTATGAAAATAACTTGTTAATTACATTTTTATGGTGATAAATATTAGAATAAACAATAAATTGTATTATTTTATGATGTAATAAAGCTGGAGAAGAGAATTAAAATATTTTTGTAATTTCATTTCAAATATACAATATTCTCTATCAAATCCATCATTTGGATTCTCGATTTCTCTAGACAATCTTCATTAAATATAACATAACTATGAGAATCATTTCCTTCATCTACTATTTCTTCTATTTTGAAACTGAAAAATAATTTAGTTTTAAAATCTAATAATAGATCAATATTATTAATATATTTATTTATGTGTAACCATTTATCGATAAAATATTAATAAATAGAAATATAAATCAATATATATTATAGTATTAAACAACTTTTTGTTAATTTTTGTTAATTATTTATTAGTAACTATGAGAAACATTACATAAAAAAATGTATACCCAACACTTTTACCTACTTTATTAAGGATTAACTTCTAGTTAAACTATCATGTGTTAATATATAAAATCCATGTTAGACGGTATTCTTTCCATAAAATCTCTTATAAGGTTTCTCTCTAATAAATTGATAATTCACTTACTCTAAAATTCGAAACATAGACATTATAGTCATTATAGTGTTGGAAAACATTAACCCTTCGTTAAATTACTTGACCAAGAAGACTTACACAGAAAATTAGTTATTTCTAAGAAGATTACTTTAACAATTCTCTATTGTTTAGGATTTTTTAAAAAATAATTTTTATAATTGGTTTCTTTACAGTCTTTTTTGAAAAATATTTAATTTGCAAGGAAATTAAACGTAAAATGATGTTTCGTATTAAGTATTATCTATTAAATAGTTATTTATATGGAAATATTTTGATTCTTACAGTTTTTTTTGTTAAATAGTTTTTGAAAAAGGAAAACTAACTTTTTAAATTCTTTTTTTACGACCCTCTTTGGTTTAGTATTTGCTTAACATGAAATACTATAAAATATTTTTTAATTTATTATTTTTTAATATTTAATTTGCAAGGAAATTAATATTAAACAAATAATATTTAATAATAAAACAATATAATATTTTAAAAAAATTAAAATAAAAATATTTACCTTCTCATCAAGTAGGAGAAACTTTATTCCTAGAAACTTATTATTTTTGCTTAAATTTCTTGTTTCCCACTTTCTAGTAAGACGTACCACGTTTCGACGGTAATGACGCATTTTATTTAACTGATCTAGTGTTAAATAATTTTCTGAAACCATTGTTTCTTGACAATTCCTGATAAACAATTAAATTATAACTTCAGTTAAAAAATAATAATAGGACAAACACACCTAAGAAACTATAATAGTGAAATTAAAACATATTGCTCTTGATAAAAAACGTATTGCTATGTGACATCAATGTTTTTGTGACAGCGATGTTATGATGTGGTGTCAATAACTTTAAACGTATTGTTATGTAACAGAACACAGAAGTTTCGTTCAAAAAAAAAGATAGAACTCAGAAGCATGACCATGATCAAATAATAATCATGACAACAACGATCAACCATAACTTTATAAGAAGAAAAGAATATCAAACTTCACCTTATATTTTTCTTGAATCAATAGTTATGCTTGGTGATAAAATATGAGAGATCTTAGTTCTATATATAAATATGAATAATCATAGTTATTCTTGGGTTATGAACTTTTTAATTAAGATTTTAATAAAGAAAACTTAACATTAATCAGTGTTTGACATTTTTTTGGTTTAAGTTTTTTTTAAAGGATAATTACTATCTAATATTTTTTCAATAAAGGAAAATTAACAATATGAGAATAGAAATATTTTTAAAATGATTTTTTTTTCAATTATATTTTCTTTATAAAGGAAAAATAACATAAAATAGTTTTTTTTCCAATTTTTTAGGTTTATATTTTTAAAAAGATGTTTACAATTCGGTTTTGGAATAGTTCTTGAAAAATCGTTTGATTTAATAAAAAATATTAAAAATATTTTTATTATAATATGTTTCTTTTTTTCGTTTTGAAATTTTTATTTTAAAAACAATTTGTTTAGTTTTAATAATAATTTTAAAAACATGTCTTTTCCATTTTTTAGGTTTATATTTTGAAAGGATAATTACAATTTAGTTTTGGAATAGGTTTTGTTAAAATTAAAATTACTATGACTTTTTGAAAATTTGTTTTATTTTCGTTTTGAAATTTATATTATTTTTTTGTTTTGACATTTTTATTTTAAAAATCGTTTATTTTAATAATAACTTAAAAAAATTATAATAAGATATGACTTTTTTATTTTTTTTAACCTTTTAAATTAGAATTTTAATAAAGGAAAATTACTATTATGAGAGTATAAATATTTTAAAGAGAAAATATGTTTTAAATATGTTTTATGGAACAATTTTGTTTAGACACATGTCACAATCTTAAATAATAATTTGACATGTGTCGCGATCGTGTTAATTAGTAACTTTGAAAACTACGCTTTATATAATAAGATGTGTAATCAAATTCAATGTAATGTAACCTCAGATTCGAGTTAATGTGTAATGGTCGTGTAATGTGTATCTTTTATTGTGTAATGGTCGTGTAATGTGTACCCTCATTTGTATCATAACAAAATAAATATGTGAATCTTTTATTGTGTAAAATGATGTAACATGAGGCAATGTAACCACTTCCGTATAAATATGTGAATCTTTTATTGTGTAAAATGATGTAACATGAGGCTATGTAACCACTTCTATACATTGAACTCGTGTGAAAATAAAATACAGAAGAAGTCAAAAAAGTGTTAAGTTTGTCACATGATGTACGAAGGAGTCACAAGATTATATCTTCTTGGCCTTTAAATAATAGAAATGAATTCTCTTTACAACATCTCATATTCTCGTATCAAAACCAACATCTCATATTCTAGTTCCTTTTTATTTCTTCTTTTGTATTCAAAATGGCTTCTTCATCTCATTATCATTACCGTCAAGAGGATGGTGATAATGAATTCGAGCAGATGGTTGAAGAATTTTTACAATTCCCAGATGTTATTCCTCAACGAAAACAGCGCAAAAAAAGAAAATTTATTGAGAGGAACCGGGAAGAAGGCGACATACAGCTATGGAATGATTATTTTAGCGAGACTCCGACATACCCGCACAATATATTCCGGAAACGTTTTCGGATGAACAAGACATTGTTCATGCATATTGTGCATATTCTTTCTCAACAAATTGAGTATTTTCAACCAAAAGTAGATGCAGCTGGACGGCCAGGCCTATCTCCGCTCCAAAAATGTACTGCAACCATTCGTCAACTGGCATATGGAGGTGGTGCAGATACCGTTGACGAATATCTCCGAATGGCTGAAACAACTGCTTGAAGTTGTTTGGTCGAATTTACCGCCGGAATAGTCCAGCTGTTTCGTGATGAATACCTCTGACATCCTACAGCGGAGGATCTAGAAAGGCTACTATATATTGGAGAACAACGCGGTTTCCCAGGAATGATTGAAAGCATCGACTGTATGCATTGGGAATGGAAGAATTGCCCAGCCGCTTGGAAAGGAATGTATTCACGAGGACACGAGAAACCAACAATTGTGTTGGAGGCGGTTGCGTCACAAGACCTCTGGATATGGCACGCATTTTTTGGAGCTCCATGTACTATGAACGATCTTAATATACTCGATAGATCACCTGTTTTTGATGAAATCATTAACGGACATGCTCCGGAAGTCAATTTCAATGTCAACGGAAGGGAGTACGATTTGGCTTACTATCTCGCCGATGGTATTTATCCGAAATGGGCTACTTTTATTCACTCTATCCGACTCCCACAAAGTCAGAAACATTGTTGTTTTGCTAAACACCAAGAATTTGTCCGTAAAGATGTTGAGCGTGCCTTCGGAGTTCTGCAATCTAGATTCGCGATTGTTAGAAATCCGTCTAATTTATGGGATAAAAACATCATAGGAAATATTATGAGAGCATGTATCATACTCCATAATATGATAGTCGAAGATGAACGAGATACATATGGTAACCCAGCAGCCTTTCAACAAAGAGAAGATGACGATCCCACTTTTGTTGTCAGCCAGGCTACAAATCTGCGTACCACACTTGGACGTCGAGCAGATGTTCGGGATACACTTGGACGTCGAGCAGATGTTCAGGATACACCAGGCCATCTACAATTAAAAGGAGATTTGGTTGAACATATATGGGAGAAATTTGGACATCTCCCAATATGATTTCAAAAAATGTGTGTTTGCTTTAGTTTCTTTATGAATGTTTTTTTTAACAATAATGTAATAAAATGTTTGTAATTTCCTTTTATGTTTAATAAATTTCAATTTAAAAAAAACAAAAAAATTTCTTTAAAACCAACTTCCTAAGAACAACCAATAAATCACCTTTTCACCTAAAAGTCCTTACAACTCTTCTTAACACAAAATAACATTAAAAATTGCTTAGGACATAATCCTAAGATATACCAATAATCTTGCTCTTAGGTCTTTTTTTTTGGTACAGAGTTGTGTCTTCATTTCCTTGCATCCTATCTTGTGATTATTGTAGAACTAGATGTTTCGCTCAAACATGTATATAGATATAGTTATATTACAGTTACTTATTAACACATGCATGATGCATTATTTTGTAGTTCATCTGTACTTTGAAGGTAGGTATCAGCCTATACTTTGTACAACCATGGCTAAGGAAATTTGTTTTGATGTGCCAAGATTCAGTTGTGTATTCTCTGTTGATAAATATGCTTCTGGAAGAAGCCACCTCGCTGATATATTCATGAGTCAAAGTATGAACTCAACAAACACTCAGAGGATAATGCTTCTACAAGGAATGAATACATTATGAAAACAAATGTCCTTGCGTGATTTAACCATGTTTAAGAATCAAGAAATATTAGCTTTCACCAAGGACTTTCTTTCTGGCTCAGGGCCGGGGTGGTGATGCCGTTTCAGAGAGCAACTTTGATTTCATTCACAAGTATGATACTCTCTCTCACTTAAAAAGGATTTTGGGTTCTTGTGCCTAAACGAACTGAGCAATGCTATGATTACAATTTTTTGTGTGTTTTAAGTATACATTGCTAATATGCCAGATATGGATTAAAGCTGATGCACTGGTTAACCTGTAGCTGTTGGTGATGCAATGTTTCAAACTAGAAAAAGGAGGAGACTTCTAATCAGATAAGCAGGAAGAACCTCGTTGAAGCAGTTTGTGGAGCGTTAGTTACATCAGTAGCTGTTAAGTATCACTGCAATGATTCTGAAGTGATCCACTTGTCATGAGTCGTCATAAGATTGACATATAATGGAGTAGTCAAAGTAGCTCTAGTTTATTTTCATTGGATCTGTGACCTTTTGGTAGTCTCTGGACCACCTGATGTCTTAGCCTAAGGCATTCCTCAACATGTGCCACCTTTATGTTTTATATCTACTTGAAGCAGTTTGAATACCACCTCAACAGCTTCACCGAGGTGTTGCTCAAAAGGTCCATGGCTCTATATCATATGAAATACCACATATCTGCACCGATTATTTTTCCAATTAAGAGAACTGTATTGTTAGCTCGTGAAGCTTGTTCTGATATTGGTTTGTTTAGTTGAAGCTGATAAGCTAATGAAATTTCATTAAACTGCTATTTAGGAATTTCAGAGTAAAACGATGCGCTCATCACAGTAAAAAAGCTGAAGGGTGGAGTTTGCAGAGGAAAGAACTCTGTATAGTGAGAAATTTAGATTAAAAGAACTACTTTATTAACAGTTACACTTTCGTAACATACTGATTTGAGAGACCTCAGATACATACCAAACATCAATGAACAAAACAGAGATCCTAAACGCAATAAACAAAAAGTAGTACGCAAGAGATATGCTATTAAACAGAAAACTACCTACTAAACCTTAATGTACAGACACTAAACTGAAGTAAGTCGATTTCTTCAAAGGCATAAACTTCAACCTCAAGACTTTGTTCAGAGTTCTCTTAAACTGTGTGGCCTTTGTAGGAAAAGACTTCTTATTCGAAACAACAGAAACAGCATCTGTCCTTGGTTCCTTGTTTGAACTTCTTCTTCTGATTCTCAACTTGAACAACTTCAACAAAAACGATCTTCTTGTTTTCTTCTCCTCCTCCTCTTCTTCCTCTTCAACTTGCTGACGAGGAGGCAAGAAAGGATGAGACAACAACTCATAAGCGCTCCCTCTCTCCTCAGGCTCCCTCGAGAAACAAGTTCGGATAAACTCCTTCGCATCGGAAGGTAAACTCTCCGGGATCTCAGGAGCTTCACCACACCGGAGACAAGTCGCTAGAAGATCGAGACGAACACCTTCCCAAGGACTCACCCCCGTGTACATCTCCAGCACCAAACACCCCACCGACCACAAATCCAACGTCTTGTAAACGACGCCGTAACGGACAGACTCCGGGGGCATGTAGAACGGAGTCCCCACCCACGGGACTCCGCTTCCCCAGTACATAGGAACCTCTCCAACCTCTAACGCGTTTCCGAAATCCGAAATCTTCACCTCGTACAAGGAAGAAGATCTCGGACGAGGGAACACGAGTATGTTCTCCGGTTTGATGTCGCAGTGAACGTAACCGTGGCCGTGAACCGAGACCAGACCACGGAGAATCATCCTCGTGAAATCTTTGATCAACGGCTCCGGCAGCTTTCGGTCGGCGTATCTGTCCATGAACGCGCTTAAGCTGCCTTCGGAAGCGTACTCGAGTTGGAGTTTGTAGAGTCTCTCCCCGGTTTTGGTGAAGCCTTCTTCGAGGGAGTCTCCGAGACACGTGACGATGTTGGGGTATCCTCTTAGTTCGAGAAGAATCTGTAACTCGCTTTGGAGGGTGTCGCAGTCTTCTTGGTGAGAGCTTTTGACGGCGGAGAGATAGGAAGAGGAAGAGCCGTTGGGATTAGAGTAGCGGACGAGATTGACGCAGCCGAAGGAGCCTTCTCCTAGAAACCTTACGAATTCTTCGTGTGATGTTGATTGCATCTTTGCTTTTTTTTATGGTTTCGAAAGAGAAAAGGTAAAAGCTTTTTTAGGGTTTCGAAACAGAGTTGCTTGCAGAGGAAAAAACGTAGGGAAATTTAAGGAAGAGAGCGAAAAGGAAACTGTAGTGAAGGAGAAGAGATGACGGTCTTTTTATAGATTTCGCCACACACGGAAAAAAGGAAATTCTCAATTAACAATTTCTGACTCTCAGAAAAAGGAAATTCAAAGCACGCCGGCAGAGATTGAAAAAAGGAAACTCTTTTGAGTTCGCTTTTTGGCATCTAAGTTTAATCACAACAATAAAAAATTTAATAGGTTTAGTTTTAATTTGAAATAAATAATACATATATAAGTTTTAATTTGAAATAAATAATTTACATTACAAAAAAATGGGCGTTTTAAAATTTGTAAGCACAAACAATAAACAATAAATCTGAAAACACAAACAATAAATTTCAAAGAAAAAACAATAAAATTTCAACTTTTCTCTTTAAAAATAAATTTACATATAACAATGTAATTTTTTTTTTCAATTCTAGCAAACACAATTTGTCATATAGTACCCGGAGTCTACCGTTAACAATGATACATGTTGGTTCGGATCAAGGTTTGGCTCACTACACCGTTTTAAGTTGTGTTTATCATTTTCTTGTCCTGGTCTGGTTCATTGTCAAAAAAGTATTTAGATAATGTTTTAGATAATACTTAACAAAAGTAATTAATTTTAAATATTTATTTATTTTAAATTATATCGACTAATATTTCAAATATATAAATGATATTTTTAATATTTACTTATCCATCAGTCTTGAGTCAATATTAATAAAAACTAGATCGTCTTCCGCGCTACGCGCGGATAATTGCCTTTTAAATTTTAATGTAATTTTTACTGTGAATTTTATTGTACAATTTTTATGTATAAAATTATGTGAAATTGCACCTAATAACTAAAATTATATAGTGTAGTGCACAATAAAAAATTATATAATGTGTAGGATATAGTAGAAGAGGGGAGACATGTTGTGTTTTTGTTGTTTAGATATTGAATATAGTTGTTACTCAGCATTTTTATGTAATAGTTCTTTTTTTTTAATAATTTGATACAATACAAAACTGAGTTTAGAATACATCGATAGCTTGGATGATGTGGAAAATATTTTCCTAGTTATGTTTCTTTGATTATTATTTTCTGAGTTGTAGATGTGAGATTTATCTCTAGCTCATGTATTCAACATGACTCTAATCCTTACGTTGATGTTTTTTATTGTCTTATCAGAGTAAAAGTTGTAGCTGACGAAGAGGCGATAAATATATTTTTTGTAAATAGGGATTAATAATCAGTAAATTAGATTTTTAAGTTTGAATTTTATTTTACCTTTATATATTTTGGGATAATGTGTTGACAAAAAAAATTGGGATAATGTTTGTCGCCATGTAATTTTATACTTTTGATTACTTATGCTTTGCAGCTATCTGAAACAGGGATTTGGTTGTCCCAAAATGTAAACTTCACTACTGATGATCTATTATATAGTTTTATACGATTTTGGGATGTAAAGTTTAGAATGTAAATATTAAAAGCGTTTTAATGAATTCTCATCAACTTTGAAAATTTTGAGATTCCATTGTTGTTGGTTTATTAATTTTAAAAATCTTTGCAAAAGTTATTGTTATTGGTTTGAGAATTTTCAAAATAAAAAAAAAATATCTTGTTTTTCAAAAAAAAATAGTTATTATCAGTTCTCTAATTTTAGATAAGTCTATTTTTATTGAGAAATTGATTCTCTTCATTTTTGCATAAAGCATGACTTTCAAAATATCATGTGTATTTTGGAAACAAAATAATTATTATTTCCAGATATCTTTTACACTTTCAACCCAAATTATAACTCATCCTATATAATTACTTTTTGGCTGTATAATTATATTTTATTGTTTTATCATTAAATAAAAATAAAATTATATATTTTCGAATTATACGTTTTTGAACTCAAACAGTCGGTCTAGTAATTAGGAGGAGGCCGTTCAGTTGCCCGCAGAGCGGATATTCTTTCCTACAGCTGATATTTATATATATATATTGTGGGAACCGAAATTCGCACTGTCGATTTTAGTTAAGTTTTATCGGAGGAAAACTAAGTAAACCTAGTTTTCCCTGAAGGCTCGGATTCTCTGCGACAACCAAACGAAATTGATAGAACAAGATAATAATGCGGAAAAATTGCACTAAGGCGTTTATTAAACAGATGATAAGTTGAATACAATATTCCTCCGAAAAACGGGAAGTAGAGATACGCTGAAGAGGAAACAACGGAAATATAGGAGACAAGACGTTCTAAGTCTTGCTCCGCTAGTCTAGCCTCATAAGTCCTAAGTTCCCTAAGCTAGCTGGAATTCTCTAAAACCCTAGATTTCGGATTTTGTCTCTCTCTCGATGATTTTCGCTCTGCCTTTCTTCCTCTCCCTAAGCTCTTTTCTATACTCCTTCCTATGACGGTCTATTCTCCTTCTGGGCCGCAAGGCGGGCTTTTTCCATTTTCGTCGACCTTCATGTTTATCTTCGGGAAACTTGACATTTATCCTTCCGGAAATTTAGGATTTATCTTGTTGCGTAAAGATAAACGTAAATCGCCGTACCTATCCTAGATAATCGTAAATGGGTTGTCCGATCGCGTTTGGTCCCTTTCGGGCCGTTTCGAGGACTTCCGCTGTTTCGGCGCCTAGGGGCAGGCTGCGGTCGGCTGCTTGGTTCCTTCGGTTTGCGGGTGTTCGTGTGCAACCTTCGGAGGATTTTTCGTACGACAAATAGTCTTAGCCGTTGATTTCGAGATAACCGGTTTTGACCCCAACATATATTTCTGAAAATCTTTTGGTTTTTTCATTTTATAAATTTGTTTTCAATTTTTACAAAAAAAAATCAAATAATTATTTTGAAATTTATAAGTTGATCTATACTAATTAGACATATTAAATTAAATAAAAATATTAGTCAAATATAAATTTAATAATTTGTTTTTCTGTTTATATATCTAATTTTGATAATTCACCAATATAATTTATAGCTAAATTCAAAAACTAATATATTTTGTATAGAAGAAATCAATTATTCATTAATGCATATGGTGCTTAGACCTTAACAAAATAAACACTTAGGCTACTTTGCACATACAATCATGAGCTGGATAAGTGTAAATATACTGTTTCTGCTTCCGTAAACGAAGCTGGCCTTGTCTGTTCTTGTGCCCATTCACAACAGCTCCTTCAAACTCAGACCACCCTAAGCTCTTGTTCACCAAAAAAGTATCATGTTTGGGTTAATGGTCTTCAGGTTCAAGTAAGCTCTATGCGCAAGCAATGCATTGTGCATATTCCCCGGAGATGCAGAGATGAAGATATAGCTCTTCATTCTCACGTAGTAATCCACTGCAGCCATCAGTGAAGCTTTCCCTTTCACCTCGGCAAGTTCCTCCGCAAAGGCTAGGCTTTTCTTGCTTTCCATCACCGGGAAGAGTTAACGCAGTGTGGAGATTCTTGCTTCTCCTCCGTAAGCCTGGTGTGAAGCAAGGTAGAGACGGGTGTTGTTGGTGAAACCCAACGCTGAAAGAAGTAGACCAATCTCTTCAGGTGTTAACGGACAGAGCCCTTTGTTTCTTAGCTCTTGGTCTGTGAACTGTGAGTTTAAGACCCTTCCTTGCCAAATCACCTGACTGTATTTAGCCAGCGCAAGTTTCTCCGCTTTGCCTCCTCCAAAGTCACATCCTGAATGAGCAGCCATATCTTGTGGAATAAAAATAAAATAAAAGCTATGTCACAACTAAGTAAATAGAGACACATTGTTAGAGAATCAAGATCCCACTGACTTTATCGAAACGAAGATGAAGCCCCACAAACTTCCCAGTTCCAGATTTTGCAATGGTTACTCTCTCTGTTGGATCCGTAGCTCCTGATGTTTCAGAGCTGGAAAGTGGATTTCTGAGTTAATGCACAAGAGCATCCATAGCTCACGAATGCGAAGTACAAAGCTTACTGCTTCAAAATCCACTTTACAGGAACATTGTCAAATGCCAAACGGTGAGAGTAATGGGCAACAGCAGCAATGTCATAACTGCAGAGAAAAAAAGACAGCAGATGATTCAGTGCAGTTATTCATGTGAAAAGATTCACTTGAGTAAAGAAGCCACAAACAAACCGATGGATAACAGGCAAGACATTTTCCACATACCACTCTGCTGAGGCGTGAGTAGGCGCAGTCTTGATCCTAGTAGCTCGAATACCTGTTGCGTAGTAATCACGTGTACTCCAAGCGTATTGTGTTGGAAGCTCTCTAACAATCCGCACCTCGTCTTTAAGGACACTTAAGAAGTGATCCACATCGAATATATCTGTGAACGAACTGCAAAAGAAGCTGTCACAAATCACTTTAGAACCAGCAACTTAAGTAGATTTCTACAAAAAAGAGGAGATACCTAGAATCTTGCCAAGGCGTGGAATCACAAGCGTAACGTTCAGTATCTTAGCAACAGAAACCGCATCACATATCTGCAATAGTAACAAACCGAAAGAGAAGACTATAAAAGTGAGGCGAGAGTAGGTATAATCTATCTTCTTTATAACCAAAGGAGATCCTGCTACTCACCCCCATTTTTTTTGTTGATTAAGTCCACCGTCAAGGAACACCTGAAGAAACTCTTGAGACTTCTCAGTTAAGGCTGAAAAAGAGTGACAAATGCGTTAAATCAAAATCGATACTAATAATCTCGCTCAGGGAAACATGAAAAAAAGAACGCTTACGAGATCCTAATAAAAGATTGTATGCAAGGCTTCCAAGCTTGATCTGGAACGGAGACCATAACTCCCCTTGTTGTCTGATCGAATACACATTGGTTCAAGGGAGAGGTTCAGCCAAAGGAACAAAAGCACCTTCCAGAGCAAACCCCACTAACAATGTGACGATCCAGAGCACCTTCGAGTAGACGAAAATGTCTAGGCCTAGGACCGGTGGACTTGTTTCTGGTTTTGCGGCCATTAGCGACGGATGAGTTGACGGCGGGATCCATCTCTGTGAGTTTGCAGGTATAATTTTCGAAACTTGAACAGACATAAGAACAACGAATCGTTACATAAAGAGGAAGGCAGAGAAGAAGAGGCATAAGAGCCCATTGAATGAGATCAATTAATCTTTGATCAGTTGAGTTTCAGATGAACTAAACGGAGAAGAGAAAGGGAAAAGTCGAAAGGTGAAGATGAGATCAATTAATTTTTGATCGAGGGTTTCAGTATACGGAGAAGAAGAAGGAGGAAGGGAGAAGAAAGAAGTCGGAAGGTAGAGATCAATTAATATACGCTTTTTTTTAATCGAAACAATTAATATATGCTATCTTTGATTCAGATAGGAAATTCAGATGGGCTGAGCTATCTTTGATTCAGATAGGAAATTTAGATGGGCTGAGATGGGTTAGATATATATTTTTGAAGAAAATTCACACAGAAGCCCAAACCTAGTTGACATGTCAGCAGTGACAGGGAAATTTGAAACCTTCTCATTGGTTGATTTTTCGGTCCTAGCTAGACACTCTCTAAAGCCTCTATTAAGGGTTCTTAATAGAGTAAGATGCTACAATTTTATTCATTCAGAGACTTTGATTCAAATCTCTAAACAATAACTAAGCAGTTCTGCGACTTTTACACATTATTTAACTCAACAATAGTCAACATTATGAATTTTTCCTCGTAAAAGAGGCTTCTCTCATTGAATGACAAAGTGTTAGTGAAGTGGGATCCCATAATTTTCATTAACCAAAAACTCTCTTTTATTTTCATCACCTTCAATTCTTCAAATCACACTTGTTTCTCTACAATATGGAGACTATGTCAGTCTTAACGAATTAAGACAGCAGTGCTCCACAAACCAGAATAAAAAATAAGATTTAGCGAGTGGTAGTACCCTGGAAGTAAGCTAAGTTGAGTAACAGGCAAATCAAGAGGCACCAGAGCGTCAGGAACACTTAGGACAGGCACCACTCGCCGCAAGGCCCGCAACTTTAGAGACTGGCCAGAATCAAAATATGCAGGTAAGCAGGGGAAAAGCCGTAAAGTAAAAAACCCCACTACAAGAAATATTAGTATTAGTAGCACCGTAAAAACGCTATCATATCGATTTCGTAGCGAAAACACTTACGCTATGACAGCCGCAGCTATGGTAGACCCCCCCCTATATCATAGCGCATTTTTGTGTGCTATAAAAAATATAGATATTATAGCGTTACTTACGAGTTATAAATTAATGTTTTTATAACACAGTATTCGTGCTATGATATATTTTTTCATGGCATTTCTTTAGTATTACAAAATATTTTATAATGACAATTATATAACGCTGGTATATCTCATTTCTGTTTTAAAATAATTAATTTTAATCATTTCATTAGTAGTTAATTTAAAATTGAATTATAATATAAATAAAAATTAATCCAAATTTAAAATTAAAATTGAATTTTATTTATTAATTAAATTTTAGTTTACAATTGATTTCGGTTTATAAATTAAACCTGGTTTACAAATAATTTTGGTTTATGAATTAAACCGGTTTACATAACAACACGGTTAAAAATAAATACAAAAAACTCTAACTACTTTGGCTTCCTCCGCCACCACCTCCATCTGAGGAACTGCTCCGTCGCGTATTCCTCGGCTTCTGCATCTCAGAAATGTTCTTGCTTCAGGCCGACCATTAGGAAGAGACTTCTGGAAAGTTTTTATCCCTTTCTCCTAACATTGTTCCAAGAATTTTATACCTGCAAAACCCAGATCTCATCATAATGGTAATTAAAATCAAAAGTTTAAGAATATAATGGAACAGAGAAAGATGAAAGTATTCTGTATATTAACTCAGATGAGATTACATGTATATATACAACTCGATGGAGATCATATCTCAACTAATCATCTAAACCATCGTAACAGAACAAGACTTACGTAACTTACGTAACATCACAACAACTTAACAAATCTATCATGTCCTATAATCTCGGAATGAGTATATTCCAACAAAGAAGCCTAGAAATCTAACTTACTTCTTATTAGCGCACCTTGTGTGAGAGAGATAATCAGAACTTTGGCACAGACGGAGGGGAAATTGATCGGAGGCGGTTCATATAGATCCAAGAGAAGATTGAACATATCGAAGAGAAAGAGAGGAGAGAAGATTTTCTGTTAAAAAATAATAAGATACTAGAAACAGAAGAGAAGATGGAGATTTGTCTTAGAAGGAAGAGAGAAGTGAAAACGAAAAAGATGAGAAGATGGGGTTTTGGAAGTGAGGTTGATGGAGGAGAGGAGCAAGAAGGTTAGAGCAGAGGAGGAGATGAGGTAGAAGAGGTGGTGGTGGTGAACGGTGGTCGCGTCTTCTCTTCTTTCTCTCTACCATCTCCGTCTCTTCTCTGTTATCTCTCTCTCTCTCAAACACGAGAGAAACACACAGATCTGAGAAAGATAATTAAAAAACAAATGAAAAAGCAATTAATCTCAAACGTTAGATTGGATACCATCTAACGGTGCAGATGGTGATCCTCGCCTAACCAATAGAAATCATGGACGAGGATTGATAGAATAGTTATTTTGGACCTTTGATGTAAATTGATCAATGGCTCAAAAAAATCAGAACAAATTATCCTTTTATTTATTTATAGTTATCATAAAATATCTAAAACTATAAATGATCAGGTATTATAATTTAAAATTCGAAATATAAATTTTGTATAAAATTTTTGACATATTGTATGATTGATTAAAATATCAAAAATAAAAATTTTAATGTTTTATGATATAGTTTAAGATGATGTTTGTGGTTTAGGGTTTAAAGTTAAAGATCAAAATTAAGTATATGGTTTAAGTTTTTAAATATATTTGGTATTTGATGTTTAGAATTTAATTATAGAATTTTTTAAATGATTAAATTTGAACTGAAATTTAATATTGGAGTTATATTATGAAAGTATTGATTTTTAAAGTTTATGTTTAGGGTATATAACATGTTTAGGGTTTAGGGTTTTGTAATTTTTTTATGCCACAAAATACAAAAAAACAATTTAGTATGAATCAAACTATTTTACAAAATTGTAACCAGATTTAACATTATAAAAGGTTATAATATTTCATTTAATTATTCATTTTACACTTGCTTGAAGCAAAAGTAGCATAATTTTTTAACATTGGTTTGATCTAATTACTTCATTGATCTTAGTTTTTTTTAAGACCAATGATTTTAACATTGACTATCCAACTTATATAGTCTAAACTTTTGTTTCATTTATAAATTTTTACAAATGTTCATTTTGAATTTTTTTTTCTTTTGATAAGTGTTGGATGTTGAAATTTAGGGCATGTTTAGGGTTTAGAGCTTATATTTTTTTTTGCTGTTCTTTTCTAACTTTGTATAATTTATGCTGAGATGATTTTTTCTGAAATTAAAACATAAAATGATTATAACTATTTTCAGATATATCATAATTCTGAGGCTTAGATTTTTTTTTTTGAAAAAAAATTGTTATGCTATTTCATTAGACTTATATATAACTTTTATATTCCATAAATTATCCAAAAATACATAATCTTTATTGCATAACTTATCCAAGTATACATACCAAGTCTAATACTAATTAACTCAACCTACTACAAAATTTCAGAACTTGTGAAAGCACTTTGCAAATAGTCCCAAGCAGCTCCTCCTGTCCTCCATGCTCTGTTCCGAGCCATTAAACTGCTGAGCAGCTGCCTCGACTTCAGACAGAAGACATAGTCACGAACCTGAAAGCTCTGCTTCGTCCTAAAGTGAATGATAATGGTGATAGGATAGTTTGTGATTTCAAGTCACGAACCTACAGAACATATAAAGAACCGTTGTCATGTCATGTAATCTTTGTAATGACGTTCAAAGAACATAGAGCCCGTGTTTTGGGACACCTCAGGGGAAGAAAACAAGCATTACCAGTGAATGTTCAAGGAATAAGAAGTAGCAGACTGTGCTGATTAGTACAAGCACTACAAAATCTTGGTCCACACTGCAGACATAAAGACAAATAACCAGATGAATACATAAACATAAATAACTGTGTCTGCAAATAATGTTTAAGAAAGCCTGCTATGAGTTACAGCAAAGCAGAGATTCATGTGTACCTTCGCCCTCAGAACTAACAAAACAGCCCTGAAGAGTGTGCCACTACTGCTTCCATCGCACTTAGGAGCAGGGCTTGCTAAACCCTTAAGCTTTGTTTCATCGACATCATCTAACCGAGACACATATTCCGCCATTTGATCCCACACTCACATATTCCACGCAGTTGCAGCCTAGTATATATGGTCAATAAGCTGAGAAGCTGAGATGATCTGATGAAAACAACAACACTAAAATCAGTACAAGTAAGGATCTGATGAAAACACAAAAACTGAGACTATCAATCAAAGATAAAAACTAGACATCAATTGGCAAATTACCACTATTCTCTAATGTAATTGCATATTTCCAGCTAAACCTCAAAACAATGTCATATAATATGCACACGAGTCATGAGTTTAGAGACTACTTAGAGGGATTATTCAACAAGAAAGACTCAAACTTTAAACTTATACTTAGAGGGAAAGGTTTACGCTTGAGACAAGGGTCAATCTGATTACATAGTCAAGCTGACTACAAGCTGAGACAGAGATTACACATGGTTACGGTTAAGCCCGAGCTTCTTTGCATCCTTTGCCTTCTTGGTGCTCCTTAACCTTTATAAAGAACTTGTAGTTCTGCTTCAAGGTCACCCTTCTACTCTTTTACTCGGCAAAATAATCAAAACATCAAACTTCGAACAAAAAAAAATAAAATCAAAACATCAAACAAATCAATAAAGACCTTCGATTGAGGGGCTTATCGAGAGAAAAGGGATTCGAGAGATAGATTACGACTGTTAAGTCGGATACTTTGGGAACTTCGAGACGGCTCACGAATCCAGTGCGAGCGCGGTTGAGATCCGTCGAACTCGTCAAATTTTCTGGAACATACCAGTGCTCGAAGAAGATGAAGAGAGACTGGATAATTCGTCGGAGAAGGGAAGGTCATGGTGGTGAAGAGCGACTGAGGAAAGCGGAATTAGCTAGAGCTCGGTCCATCACTGTCTTTGATTGTCATGGAATTAGGGTTCATAAGTTTTTATTTTGAACAAGGCGACATCAGTGTCTTCGATTGACATGGAATTGATCAAGAAGAATCGGGTTTGCTCATCTTTTCCAACAAAAATGTCTGAGGTTTGTGATTGAAAAAAAGATGATGAAGGAGATAGAGAGACTGAAGTAAAAGAAAAAAAATATTGTTAAAGAAGAGAGAATTTAGAGAAGAAAAGAAAAGGGAAATAATGATTTTTTTTCTAAGTATTGGCGGACAAAGATAAAATTTTCGCACCAAAATGTTACCATAAACAAAATCCGTGATTTTTGTGTTCCCGCTCAATAAACTTATTTCCTAACGCGAATTCAATGCTACGATAGAGTCGTGAATTAATTTTGGCACTTTTAGTAGCAGTTGGTGAATTCGTGCTATGGCAAACTGCTACCAATACTCATATTTCTTGTAGTGCTCATCTCAAATAACGAAAGTATCTCACTACTTCTCTTAGATATAATGTTCATTTTCTTAAATCTTAATAGCTTCATAAAGTGACATCTGTAGCTGTTTAGTATCAATGGAATGATTCTGAAGTAATCTACTTGTCATGTTTCATAAGATTGAGATATAATGGAGTAGTAGTCAAAGTAGCTCTAGTTTATCTTCATTGGATCTGTGATCTTGGTAGTCTCAGGAGCTACTGTGTTAGCCTAAGGCATTCCTCAATGCTTTAAGTAGCAACAGCGTATAGTGCCCGCCTTTATGTTCTATATCTGGAAACAGTGTGAATAATATCTCTTGAAAACATATCTATAGAGCAAACCTGAGAAGATATTTTTCAGTTACGGGAAATGTGTTTTTAGGTCGTACGTGTTGTTCTGATATTTGTTTGTTAGTTGAAGATGAAAAGCTAATGAGCTTTCATCAAATAGTATTTAGGATTCCCAGTGCTAAAAGATGCTTTTCAAATTGCTAACCACAGTAAAAAGATTGAGAGTGGAGTTTGCAGAGGAAAACTCTGTATAGTGATAGTGAGCAATTCAGATTGAAAACAAATTTATTAACAGTTATACTGTCGTGACAGTGATGCGAGACCTCAGTTACATATTAAACAAGAGATATACTAATGAACAGAGAACTACATACTAAACGGAGATCCTAAAACGTTCATGGACAAAAACTACAAACTAAGCAAGAGATATACTAATGAACAGAAAACTACGTACTAAAGCTTAATGAACAGACACTAATCTGAAGTAAGTTGATTTCTTCAAAGGCATAAACTTCAACTTCAAGACTCCCTTGAGAGATCTCTTAAACTGTGTGGCCTTTGTCTTACAAAACCTCAAATTCAGAGGCTTCTTGTCTGAAACAGAAACAGCATCTGTCGTTGGTTTCTTCTTGGAACTTCTTCGAATGAACAGCTTCAACAAAAACGAGTTTCTTGTCATCTCGTCCTCTGTTTTCTTCTCCTCTCCTCCAGGAGGAGACAAGAAAGGATGAGACAACAACCGAGAAGCGCTTCCCCTCTCCTCAGGTTCCCTGGAGAAACAAGTTTTAATAAAGTCCTTTGCATCGGAAGGTAAACTCTCTGGGATCTGAGGAGCTTCACCACAACGGAGACGAGTCGCTAGACGACAGCGATTAACACCTTTCCACGGAACCATTCCCGTGTACATCTCCAGTACCAAACATCCCACGGACCACAGGTCTAGAGACATGTTGGCGACGCCGTCACGGATCGACTCGGGCGACATGTACCTCGGAGTCCCCATCCACGGCATATTAGCTTCCCAGAGTTTAGGAACTTCTCCCACCTCTAACGCGTTACCGAAATCAGAAATCTTGATCTCGTAGGAAGAAGAAGAAGAAGGGAACACGAGTAGGTTTCCTGGTTTGATGTCGCAGTGAACGTAACCGTGGCCGTGAACCGAGACCAAACCTTGGAGAATCATCCGCGTGAAGTCCTTGATCAACGGTTCCGGCAACTTTCTGTCGGCGTATTTGTCCATGAAAGCACTTAAACTGCCTTCGGAAGCGTACTCGAGTTGGATTTTATAGACCCTTTCCCCGAATCTGCTGCTGATGCTTTCTTCGAGAGAGTCTCCGAGACAAGTGACGATATTGGGGTATCCCCTGAGTTCGAGGAGAATGTGTAACTCGGTTTGGAGATTGTAGTACTCTTCTTGGTAAGAGCTTTTGACGGCAGAGAGATATGAAGAGTTGTCGTCGGGGTTAGTGTAGCGCACGAGGTTAACGCGACCAAAGGAGCCCTCTCCTAGAAACTTTACGAATTGTTCTTTTGATAACGATTGCATTTTTGCTTTTTTTTAGGGTTTCAAAACTAAAATCGCGTTTGAGAACGAAAGAAAGAAAGAAAGAAAGGAAACAGCTTTTTAGGGTTTTGAAACAGAATCGCTTGCAGAGAAAAAAACGTAAGGAAAATTGAAGAAGAGAGCAAAAAGGAAATTGTAGTGAAGAGGAGAAGAGATGACAGTCTTTTATAGATTTCGGCACACACGTAATTAAAAAGGAAATTCTGAATTAACAATTTCCTTTTCTGACTCTCGAAAAAAAGGAAAATCTTTTGAGTTCGCTTTTTGGCATTAACGTTTATATCATAACAATAAACAATTTAATAGGTTTAGTTTTAATTTGAAATAAATAATACGTATATAAGTTTTTTAATTCCAAATAAATAATTGACAATATAAAAATTAAATAAAAAGATGGGTATTTTTAAATTTGAAAACACAAACACTAAATTTTTGAACTTCCTCTTTTAAAATGAATTTACATATAAAGAAGACGAGATTAGTGGCAAGAGGGTACACTCAGGTCTATGGTGAAGATTATCTAGACACCTTTGCACCAGTGGCTAAGCTGCACACTATAAGGATTCTTCTATCACTAGCTGTCAACTTGGAGTGGGATCTATGGCAGATGGATGTCAAGAATGCATTCCTCCAAGGAGAGCTAGAGGATGAGGTCTACATGAGACCGCCACCTGGTATGGAAGATATGGTCAAGCCAGGGAATGTTCTAAGATTGAAGAAAGCAATCTATGGTTTGAAACAGTCCCCAAGAGCTTGGTATCACAAGTTGAGTACAACTCTCAATGGAATAGGATTTGTAAAATCAGAGGCTGATCACACCCTCTTCACCCTCACAAGCCAGCAAGGAATGGTGATGATATTGAAGTGGATTGTCACAAGGTGAGACAAGCCGTGGAGCATAAGATCATCTTACCTTGCTACACTAGGAGTGAAGACCAGCTAGCTGATATCTTTACCAAGGGAGCAAGTACCAAGGTCTGTGAGTCCATACATCCAAGATTAGGACTTATAGACTTGTCCAGATCATGATCTCCTCTGCCATGAAACATCTACTCTTTTTCCTTTGTGTGTTTTTGTCCCAATGGGTTTTACATACGAAGGTTTTAATGAGGGATGTGTTCATGGCCTTCCAAGCTCACCCATACTGTATGGCTAAGCTTGAGGGGGAGTATTGACATAGTCATGTGATATAGTCGACTATATTGACATAGTCATGTGATATAGTGGACTACATGCCTCAACTACATGACTGTTGAAAGCCAGACTTGAGACTTGGAAGCCAGACTTGAGAACCAGACTTGAGTGCTAGAGTTGAGTGCCAGGCTGGAAAAATATGACTGTTGGAGATTTGAATTCAAATAATGTTACTGTTAGATCTGAGATCATCTTTGTAACCAATGTGTAATGGCTTGTCATCTCTTTCTAACATGCCTATAAATGGTTCTTGTAATGTTCTGAAAAATTAAGGAAATTATTTTTTCCCTCATTACTCTCTCTCTCCAATCTCGAATTATATCATTCTCTCTCTACTGTTCTTCATGTTCTTCAGCTTATTCTCATAAACAACCTACAAATCTCTATATTCTAACATGGTATCAGAGCAACAAGCTCTTGAAACCTTATTCTAAATCACTTCCGCAATACTCTGTTTTTCATCAACAATACTCTGTTTCTCAGTTCACTCTGTTTCTCAGTTCTCTCTGTTTCTCTTTCAAAAAAAAATCCTTGTTTTTTTAAAATTATCCTCTATTTTTCTTTGCTAATATCTCTTTCAAAACCCTTCACCAGTCTACTCTTCAAGTTCATGGATTCTTGAGTTTTGTCCAATGGATAAAAGAAATCCAGCCATGGAAATGAAGATAGAAAGGCTTATTCCAGTAACCCTTAAGGGGTCTAACTACCTGGTGTGGTCAAGAGCAGCTAGAAGTACCTTAGAAAGTCATGGACTTTGGAACAGCCACATTATGAAGGCTGAAGTTTCAAAGAGGATGGCTTATGAGGAAGCTCAGGCGAGTGGCCTGAAGAATGAAGACAAGTGGGTTCAAGAAGACCAGCTAACACTTGAGATCATTCACAAATCTCTCTCAGAGTCAATCTTGGAAGCTTACTCACATTGTGAAACTGCCAAGCATCTATGGGAGAGTCTTAAAATTATTTATGGGAAAATCTCCAACCTGAGCAGAGTATTTGAAGTCAAGAAGATTATCAACACCTTGAGCCAGGAAGAATTGGAGTTTGATCAATACTTTGGAAAGTTCAACAGCTTGTGGGAAGAGCTTGATGCGCTAAGGCCGTTTTCTGTGGATCCAGTAATCATAAGAGAAAGATATGAACAAGACAAGGTCTTCAGTCTTCTCTTGAATCTGAACCCATCCTACAGTCAGCTGATTAAGCATGTTCTAAGGAAAGATAAGCTACCTGACCTAGCTGGCGTGTGTGCTCTAGTTCAAAGGGGACAAGGATCCCACACACTCTTTACAAGGGAAAGAAAACATACCAAGAAGAGTGCCCAACAAAGCTTGTTTACCTTCAAGCCTGGTGAAATTAAAGGGAATGGTTCTCAATGCCTTGAAGTGGCGCCTGAAGGTGCATCCATGTACTCAGCTCTCATCAGTGACTCCATTGGAGGAAAAGATTGCAACAAGGCAGTGATCAATGATGGTCCCATCCAAGTGAGGGACATAGAGCCACTGATCAAAGCTGCCAAAGCTATTATCTCCTCTAAAAAGTCTGGTACACATCCCCTTATCTCTAAGCCAATCATAATAGATTCAGGAGCTAGTCATCATATGATTAGTGATAGGAATCTTATTAGTGATATTAGGCCTGCCTTGGGGAATGTAGTAATAGCTAATGGAGATCAGGTGAAGATAGAAGGAATAGGAAACCTTAAGTTGTTTGATAAAGATTCTCCTGCCTTTTATATGCCTAGCTTTGCTTCTAATTTACTCTCTGTGAGAAAGGCCACCATTGACCTGAATTGTCAGGTGGTCTTTAGGCCTAATGAGGTTGAGTTTCAGGACCTTAAGACAGGGAGAGTGATTGGAGAAGGAAACGGCCAGGGTGGTTTATACCATCTCCAACAGACTAAGCCTTCTAAACTCTCTACTTTAATACAATCATGCATGATCAGTACCTCGTCTACATGTGATAGCACTACTTGGCATGCTAGATTAGGTCATCCTCACACTCGTGCACTAGAGATTATCATGCCTGATATGACATTTAATCACCTAGAATGTGAAGCATGCATCTTAGGAAAACATTGCAAATCTGTGTTCCCATCATCAGAAACCATTTATGAGAAATGCTTTGACCTTGTTCATTCTGATGTTTGGACCTCTCCTTGTATGTCCAGAGATAATCACAAGTATTTTGTCACCTTTATAGATGAAAAATCAAAATACACTTGGGTTACACTGCTTCCTTCTAAAGATCGTGTGCTAGAAGCCTTTATGAATTTTCAGTCTTATGTCACTAACCATTTTAAAGCTACTGTGAAGGTACTGAGGACAGACAATGGAGGAGAATATACCAGTCATGCCTTCAAGAACCATCTGGCAAAACATGGTATAGTTGACCAAACAAGCTGCCCTTATACTCCACAGCAAAATGGTGTGGCTGAGAGGAAGAATAGACATCTGATGGAGGTGGCAAGGTCAATGATGTTTCATGCAAATGTCCCTAAGAGATTCTGGAGTGATGCTGTAGTAACAGCATGCTATCTCATAAACCGGATTCCTACTAGAGTGCTAAAGGATGTCTCACCGTATGAAGTACTAAACAAAGCCAGACCATCTATTCAACATCTTAGAGTGTTTGGGTGCACCTGCTATGTGTTGGTACCAGGAGGACAAAGAAACAAGCTGGAAGCAAAGAGCATGAAGTGCATGTTTATTGGGTACTCATCTACACAAAAAGGATACAAGTGTTACAATACTGAAACAAGGAGGGTACTAGTATCCAGAGATGTGAAGTTTATGGAAGGCAAAGGGTTTTATGCTGAGAAGAGTTGGGAAGAACTCAAGGATCTATCCACATCTGCCTCTGACAGAGCCAATAATCTGAGAGTTGTTATGGAAAGGCTTGGGATCAATTTACAAAAATCACCAGCCCCGATCAGAGAGGTTCCAACACAAGCTGTAGAAGAGACAGTGGAGGATGTTGAGATCACTCATCTTGATCCTGAAGGGGGTGATAGTACTGAGCAGCCTGCGCAAGCTCCACCTGAAGAAAGCTCAGCAACTCATGATCAAGATGAGATATCAGAAGCTGAGACACAAATGGGTGAACCAAGTGAAGTGAATGAAGCAGAACCTGAGCAGATACAACCTTTGAGAAGGGGTACAAGGATCAGAAAGCCTTCACATTGGATCAATACAAGAGTCTACTTCAATGCTGAGGCTGTGGCTCATCCTATCAGTGCTGTGTGCTCTCTCGCTCACTATCCAGAGGGGCATCAAGTATTTATCAGTGAATTGGATCAAGAATACATTCCAAGGACATATGAAGAGGCGATGCAACATAAGGAATGGAGAGCATCAGTTGGAGATGAGATAGGAGCCATGGTTAAGAATGAAACATGGTTTGAGACTGCACTTCCCAAAGGAAAAAAAGCAGTAACCAGCCGACTCTTATATACAATCAAGTATGGAGCTAATGGCAAGCCAGAGAGAAAGAAGACAAGATTAGTGGCAAGAGGGTACACTCAGGTCTATGGTGAAGATTATCTAGACACCTTTGCACCAGTGGCTAAGCTGCACACTATAAGGATTCTTCTATCACTAGCTGTCAACTTGGAGTGGGATCTATGGCAGATGGATGTCAAGAATGCATTCCTCCAAGGAGAGCTAGAGGATGAGGTCTACATGAGACCGCCACCTGGTATGGAAGATATGGTCAAGCCAGGGAATGTTCTAAGATTGAAGAAAGCAATCTATGGTTTGAAACAGTCCCCAAGAGCTTGGTATCACAAGTTGAGTACAACTCTCAATGGAAGAGGATTTGTAAAATCAGAGGCTGATCACACCCTCTTCACCCTCACAAGCCAGCAAGGAATGGTGATGATACTGATCTATGTAGATGATATCATCATCACAGGAAATGACAAGGAAGGTATCATCTCTACTAAAGTTTTTCTTAAATCTACATTTGATATTAAAGATTTAGGTGAGCTAAAGTACTTTCTAGGAATTGAGATGTGCCGCTCTAAAGAGGGGCTATTCCTATCCCAAAGAAAGTACACACTTGATCTATTAAATGAGGCAGGAGAGCTTGGAGCAAGAGTAGCCAAGACACCACTTGAAGAAGGCTACAAAGTCTTACGTGAGGGGGAGTTTGAAGATACTGCACTTGGCGACTTTAAACTCTATAGAAGGATGGTTGGGAAGCTGATCTACCTCACCATTACAAGGCCAGACATCTGTTTTGCAGTGAATCAAGTCAGCCAGTATATGCAAGCACCAAAGGTTCATCATTGGCACATGGTGGAAAGGATTCTGAGGTATCTAAGGGAGGCCCCTGGTCAAGGTGTTTGGATGGGTTGCAACAAGAGCACAGAGATTGTAGGATACTGTGATGCAGATTGGGCTGGTGATAGAGTGGACAGGAGGTCTACTACAGGCTATTGCACTTTCATAGGAGGTAATCTGGTTACTTGGAAGAGCAAGAAGCAAAAGGTGGTATCATGTTCAAGTGCTGAGGCAGAATATTGAGCAATGAGGAAGCTGACCAGTGAACTCATTTGGATCAGAAACCTGCTGAGAGACTTGGGTATAGAGACAACAACACCAATCACAATGCACTGTGACAACCAGGCAGCCATTCACATAGCTTCAAACTCAGTCTTCCATGAGAGAACAAAACACATTGAAGTGGATTGTCACAAGGTGAGACAAGCCGTGGAGCAGAAGATCATCTTACCTTGCTACACTAGGAGTGAAGACCAGCTAGCTGATATCTTTACCAAGGGAGCAAGTACCAAGGTCTGTGAGTCCATACATCCAAGATTAGGACTTATAGACTTGTCCAGATCATGATCTCCTCTGCCATGAAACATCTACTCTTTTTCCTTTGTGTGTTTTTGTCCCAATGGGTTTTACATACGAAGGTTTTAATGAGGGATGTGTTCATGGCCTTCCAAGCTCACCCATACTGTATGGCTAAGCTTGAGGGGGAGTATTGACATAGTCATGTGATATAGTCGACTATATTGACATAGTCATGTGATATAGTGGACTACATGCCTCAACTACATGACTGTTGAAAGCCAGACTTAAGACTTGGAAGCCAGACTTGAGAGCCAGACTTGAGTGCTAGAGTTGAGTGCCAGGCTGGAAAAATATGACTGTTGGAGATTTGAATTCAAATAATGTTACTGTTAGATCTGAGATCATCTTTGTAACCAATGTGTAATGGCTTGTCATCTCTCTCTAACATGCCTATAAATGGTTCTTGTAATGTTCTGAAAAATTAAGGAAATTATTTTTTCCCTCATTACTCTCTCTCTCCAATCTCGAATTATATCATTCTCTCTCTACTGTTCTTCATGTTCTTCAGCTTATTCTCATAAACAACCTACAAATCTCTATATTCTAACACATATAACACTGTAAATTTTGTTTTTAACTCGAGCAAACAATTTGTCATATTGTAGTACCCAGAGTCTACCGTTAACAATGATCCGTGTGGGTTGGGATCAAAGTTTGGCTGACTGGACCGTTTTAAGTTTTGTATATATTTATCATTTTTTCTTGTCTCGGTTTGTTTTATTTATTTTAGTTATATAAAATATTATTTTAAATATATAAATCATATTTTTAGTATTTACTTATCCATTCGGTATTTTTTTATCCATTCCGTCTTAAGTCAATATTAATAAAAATACTACAATTTTATTCATTCTGTCTTTGATTCAAACTCAAAACATTATGATTTTTCCTCCAAAAAAAGGAGGCTTCTCTCATTTGAGTGACAAAGTATTAGAGAAGTGGGATCCCATAACTTTCATTAACCAAAAAGCTCTCTTTTATTTTCATCACCCTCAAATATACACCAATCTAATAATACAAATGTGTATCTAATAGATATGTGCTGTGGGCGCGCGTATGCCAGTTTTGTTGCCACACTATTAATTAGTTTCGAGATTTGCATTTGAAACCATTCCAAATGATTTTATGACAAAACTGCATAAATAGTTACCCTAAACCTTTTTAAGGTAACGAACTCGCATAGAAAAAGAGGGAGAGCAGTGGCAGCAGCAGCAGCAGCTACAAACGTCAAAGCAGGTGCAACCCAAACCAGACGAAGCTTTGACGGTTGTAGCAACGCTCTACGTTCCATGGCTATTAAAAGGTGAGGCTCCTCCTCCTCCTTTAGCGGGATCCTTTTGCAATAACACATCATGATTGATTGAAGCCAATTGTGACAAATTCTGCAACATAATATTAACATTATCTAATAGTTTGATAATAAATAATCCCAAGACAGAATAATATAATCATCAACGTTACTTATTTCTTTAGTTATTATCTTATACTAAGGTTTCCCAAGACTACCAACAAAGTCAACTAAAGTAAACTGAGATACGTTTTAGCGTGAAAGCAGAAAGATTTTACCTTGAAAGAAAAGTTTATGAACGAGAGATAGTAAGGTGGAGAATCAAAGTCGGCAAGGTTGGTGCACTCATCCAACTAAAAAAACAGACGAAACCAGGATATGCTTTAGATCTCGATGTTTACAAGTGAAAGGATGCGAGTTTTCTAGATGGTTTTACCTCGTCTCCCGAGTTTGGATATGATTCACTTTCGTTGTCAGTATCAGAATTACTGCAACTCTTGTCACCAAACCGTGATACAAAATAGCTGGTGTCATGTATACTCTCAGGCTGTGGTACAAAGGCAGCCTGCCAAAAAGCAAGAAAAAGGAAACAACTCGATCATTTTATATGGCTTCTGTTTTTTCCCAATCTCTTCATCAGGCGACTAGCAATAATTTCAAATCTTGTCTTGATAGCAAAACAGGTGGGGAGTCATGTTCTTACCTTTTGCATAGCAAGATTTTCCCAGTCAACTCCTCGAAAGAAGGGATGTGACTTAACCTGGAAATGAGACCAGAAAATGTTACACATAACTTAAGTAAACAACAGCATCCTTCTGCTGTAGCATGCATTTAGAGGCCCATTGTTTCTCAGTTCTGCTGCCTTAGTGAAAATTAAAGGGAAGTAGTTGAGTACCTCTGCAGCCCCATTCGCCCCCAGTCGCTTTTCCGGTTCATGGACAAGAAACCTATTATCAAAAGAAAATTAATCTACTTGAATATGGAGAAACCAGTAAAATATCCTTAACACAGACCTTGGTTTCAGTCAAGAGAAAACATACCTGTTAATCAGATCCTGAGCTTCATACGACATTTGACCAGGCACATCAGGCCATGGCATTTTTCCGTTGAGGATGTTGTCAAATATAATCTGCACAGCATAATTAGAAAAGTTGAGCCTGATAAAATGTTTGCAGAACAGAACTCATCTCAATCTAACTGATAACAAACCAATTATTCAGAGAGTTCTTTGCTTAGACGGAAATACATAGCTACTATGGTTCAATCAGATATATGCATATGGAATCCTCAGATTTATTGGTCTAAAATGAACATATGATTATGATACTACTAAGCTTTTATGACTTTAAAACTTGCTGGCAGCTTCAGAACTACACTCTTTTTTTTTTTTCTTTTCATTCAGAACTACACTCTAATCAGAAAGTTAAAAATGTTGTAGGCACAGCACCTCAGGGCGGGCTGCTGTAAAAGGTGGAATTCCAGTTATCAGTTCAAACAAGATGATTCCCACAGACCACCAATCAGCAGCATAACCTGCACACACATCAAAAAGGTAAAATATTATTTCTTCGCGCTTTAGAAGAACATACGTTTAAGGTTGTATGCAAACCGTGTTCAGTTCCAAGAAGAATCTCCGGCGCCAAGTAGTCAGGTGTCCCAACAGCTGAATGTCGAATTCTCTCTTCTTCTTTGCTCTTCTGAAAATGACGAGAACTTTTTCTTGGAGATGCGTCTGGCTCAGGGCCAGATAAATCAATTGTGTTGTTTATAAGACCGATCTTTGACAGCCCAAAGTCTGTCAGCTGGTGACGAAGACTAAATAAGTTAGATGGAGAACAATGTAAATTCAACAATCGCAGAGGATAGATAACAGACCTTGATGTGTCCATCATGAGCAATTAAAAGGTTATCAGGCTTTATATCTCGGTGCACAATATTTAGAGAATGAAGATATTCCAATGCAAGAACCTGAAATAAATGATCACTGTTTCTTTAAGAACCCCCAAAAACTTATGTATTCCATTGCGTATGAAGCCTTTCAACTAACCAGTTCCGCGATGTATATACGAGCAATGTCATCGTCAAGGCAGCCAACTTTCTGGAGCAGAGAGTATAGATCACCACCATTCAGATATTCCATTACCAAGTAGAGGTTATCACTGCAGGTGAATGAATAAAAAAATCGAACCTGCATTAATAAGACCATGTGTTCAGCCTTTTGGGAAGAGAGTTACTATGGTTGGACAGTAACAAAGAAGTGAAAATGTTTACCACGAAAGGGTATCTGACAGTTATTAGTATATTTCGCTCTTCTAATATCCGTTCGAAGTCGTTTTTCCTTATCATGTCCAGCTTCTTGAGTACCTGTATATGACCAACATAAGATTAGCACATGTTTGCAAAATAAACACCTAATCTACAGCAAAGAAGAAAAAAAGAAGAAGATAAAATGCATCTACCTTTATTGCAAAAAAGTCCCCTGTTGTTCTTTTACGTGCAAGAAATACTTTACCAAAGGCACCTCTGCTAATTGGTTTGATGATCTCAAAGTCATCGATGCTTGTCCTTTCCTTCTGCGCAAAGTGCGGAGTAGTCATTGCTGAACCTTGCGATGCATGCTCCGAGACACTCTCACTATCTTTTACATTGCCCGTTGAACTTTTATCAGCAATCAAATCACATGCATACATATATTTCTCGCTGCAGATAAGATCATAAATTAATATTCTTTATAATATATAATCATCGCTGCAGATAGGACTAGAAATTTATAACACATTGAATTTTACCAGAGTAGTTTCTCTATCCTCCCTCCAAAAGTATCTATAACAAGTGCTTTGAGTTTGCTCTGCTTCAAGACAGCTTGTATGTCTTGCATGCAGGCAAGCAAATAGTCACAGGAACCCTCTTTCGAGAGATCTGTGCTTGCTCCACAGCGGGCAATATCAGAAAGGTCCATCATCTGCAAGATGGGACAAAAATATAAGCAGACTAGCAGTGAAACAGGTAAACACAAATGCTATCTACGATTTGGAGAATAGAGACCCCCCAGAGAGGTTTTAACAAGAGGAAAAATTCTCAATGGAGTTTGATCAATGAAGAAAAAATAGAAACTAACCAGTTGAAGATCCTCTTGCTCTGGACTATGCCGCTCCAGCCAATAAGAGTCAAAGTGACTTGTTCTGGGGGTATTTGTTGAAGACACTGAGGTGATGCTACCAGTTGATGATGAAGTGCCATGATGGCAAAATTTCGCCCCTGCATGGCTCTTCATGTTAATAGGAAACGTATTAGACTCGTCTATGAAGGCAGTGTCCATCTCATGCAGATCCTCAAACATTCCCTCTACACCTTTGTTCCGCCACTCATTTACCTTAGGAGAACAACCTTCAGATGCAATCCCAGACTTCTGCACGACCGAGTTTTCCAGGCCGCCACCAGCTTGGGGATGAAAGGAATTTGAACTCCTTGAATCAATGATCTGTTCCAGTATCTCTTCAAGTTTCAAAAGGCGCTCATCAACATCCAAACAGTTTATCTCACATTTATCTGCGTATGCACATATGTAAGAGTGTGGTTCCAGATGGGAGAGAGTCACTTCTTCCTCGCATATTCTGCAGATTACAGAGTCCCATCCACCTAACTCTTTTCTAGACTCGTCTGCCATCTTATCCTGTTTAGAAGATCCATAGCCTTCTCTAGCAGCATTAGTTTCCTCTGGCTCCAAAGACTCCTTGTCCTGTTTCTTGAACTTTTTCTCAGCTTCATTCCTTTGGTATATAGAATCATCACCTCTATTAGAAGTGGAAACCCAATTTGTTTCCAAAGCAGGGATATTCTCCAAACACTCCTTAAATTTCCGGAAGGAGTTCTCATCAATGGGCTCAGTCTCCTTCTGAAACATGACAACTCTTGTGCAATGAGTCAGTATAAAAAGCAACTGAGAGACGAACCACTTCACAAGTCCTGCTTGACACTGTTTCATCTTCTTAGTTAAGTCTTGAACAATAGCTTCACAAGTAGCACGAAGCTGAGCAGATGTCATCTCTATACAGGTCTGAGCCAGCCTAAGTAACTCCTCTGCCATCTCTAGGTCTTCAGGGCATGATGGATCCATTTTCTCCATATTCTCTTCCACATCTATAACAAAGTCATCCAGCTTCTTATCCACAATCCCCTTTGCTACATCAAATCTTGAGTGAAGTGACCCCAAAAGTTCCTGAATACAACCATTTCATCAATAATTTAAGACAAAACCAAACAAATCAAAAATATAAAGAATCACCTTGAGATCGTTGTAGCTGTGTGGACGAGGGTGAGAAGCTTGAACACCGCCACGTGGACCTAACTCATGTGAAAAGCTCTTTATACCTATTGCTGGTACCTTGTTTGTTTCAGACAGCTTGACCATCCTTTCCTCCTCTTTACGAGAGTTCTTGACTTTAGATTTGGCATCCTGTCACCAAAACAAAGGTCACAGTTAGTTTCAAAACCCAATGATGCTCAGATCAAAACCAATTCTTTACCTCACTAGTTGAGCAACCATAATCTTTGTGAAGGTTCACAGAGTACTTGGGTTTATAAGAAGCAAGCCACCTAGACAGCTTCTTTCCTTTATGCTCTGAAACATCAAGAATCAAGAATCAAGAATCGAGAAACCTTCACAATTATTTTCCTTGGAGGCAAGTTTGAAATGATCATTTAAAATCAAAACCTTGCTTGGAAGTGGTTTTGCCATGTTGACGAGGAGCAATACGGTTATTAAAAGGAGGAGGAGGTAGCTTTGGAACGGTGACGGAGGAATCATCGGGTCTGGGAGCTAACCGAGTCTTGATCCGGTTCAAACCGGAAGGAATCGAGACTTCAGATAAAAGGCGGCCTCGATCCTTGCGATTCTCTGCCGCCATAAACAGGGAGGGTGTGGTAACGAGAACCCTAATTGAATACCTCTAAAAAACGCTAAAAATGGCTTCTCCCGGGAAACGAGGACGGCGATGAGAGAGAAAGAGAAGGAGAAGAAAGATTCATGGTTTTGGTAAGAGCTTCTTCTTATTACAGAGTGCAATGGGTGTTGGTTGGTTATAGGATCAACGACTCGCGGTTGTCATATCTCTTTCCGTTTAATAATTCTTTTTAATGTGTTTTACTTTTTCAAATTTCAAAACACTAATTAATTAATTATATTGTATTTTTCTAGTACAAAGGAGTACAGTATATTTTTACCATATTTTATAGCCAAATTAATAAACCTAGGAATCATAAATTATCAGAGAGAAACCAGTAGGTGTCCAATCCATCATGGATCATGTCCGATTCTTCCCAAACTCTAGATCAAATTACCTGAGGCTCTTTTTTTTTTTTCTTTTTTTTGTAAAAATGATCAGGATTTACCTCATTAAGATATGTCTCTTCGGAATTTAGAGCTGCACTGCTTCTATTTCATTTTTGGTCCATGAAAGGGGAAAATAGCTCTTCTAACTGTCCAGCAAACCTAATAGCAAGCAGTGTAACCTCTCAACTCTCAAAAAGGACCCAATCCTATGCTGCTCCAGGTCACCCATTTTGGTTAAAATGATCTATTTTCTTCTGAGAAATCCCTTTGTATCTAATTTTATTTGGTATATCCTTTTGTAAGTATCCATATTCTTTTGTAGAGTGGATCTATTAAGAATATCAATACAAGTATCTTTCAGATAGAAAAAGCTTACAAAAAAACTTTTAATGAGCAATCTCCAACACAAAAATAAAATAAAAAACTAAATTAACACTACTTGAGTTTAGAAATAAGTGGCAAACGATTTTTACTCAATAGAATTGTAGCTACCATATAATTCCACAGTATGTATTCAAAATGAATAATAAGTAAATAATACTTATTCAAATATGAATGACCAAGTCTATAATTGGGTGGTTAAGAGGATCACGTCATATATTATGATTTGTTATCTTTAAAAATTGTTTATTGGATCCTCGTTTTGTTATCTTTTCTTTTACAATAACTCTAATTTAATTAGACCGATATTTGCAATCTTTCCTACAGGATCAGTCTGATTATATATGTTTATAGAAAATGTCTCCTTGCCATAATTCTTTATATTATACATTTAAATTCAAACCGTCCAACTGCAACCCACACACACCAAATCCGAACGAGGTATATAAGAAGATCTTGTCTTTAATTCTTTATAAACAGCCAACTGTATGATATTTTACAAAATTGTAGAAACTAAACTATATATGCTTTATTGTTCAGTTCATATGTTGTTTGAACCTTAAAAGGCTGTGTCCAAATAACATATTGGAAAAATGCCAAAGGCAGAGTGCATTTCTTAAAAATTTCCAATAGACAGGAGAAAAATATTTCGAGTTGCTGACAAACTGCACTCACAAAAAAGTCTTAATAACAATCAAACAACGGATGCACGTACTAGTGGTCCATGGTACATGGCGTCCCACAATGATTCTAAGGGTTGCGGGTTCAAATTTATTGCCTTCAGATTACACTATTGTGCGGCCAGGTGAAAAGAGTATCTAATTTTCTTTGCAAGCAGTCATGTCTGACTGGTGTCGGTGGTCAAGCACCTGGGAATTAGTCGGTAAGGTCTCGACCTATTGGATATAACGATCAGCAAACTGAATGATAAATCTCTGAGTGTAAACAGATTTATCTCTAAATTTTTCAACATCTCATAGTCTGTTGTAAAGATTTCACTATTACCATTCAGTCTTTCTTTGTAAAAAGATTTCTTCTAAAAAGAGTGGACTCAACAATATTATTAACTAGGATTGACCCGCCTTACATGCAGGATGTGATAAATATTGATTATATGTGAAGATTCTCAAAACGGAAGGAAACAGATGATCCAATATACCGGAGCACTCCAACAACGCTTGGGTTGCTGCAGGACACGCAAGTAAAAGATGAAACAGTTCTTTGGAGCTTCTTGTGCACCTGGAGCAGGAAATGTAACACCAGCCTTTGTCCATCTTGATTCTATTATGTATTTACCTATATTATAGATGGTTGTTTGTTTATATTTTTTTTTCCTTCATATTTATAAAGAAATATATATTTTTTTGATTATTTAGTTAGTTTTTGCTAACTGTTAATTGTTAGTGGTTAGTAATTGTTTTATACGAAGAACATATTATATCATTTCCTCATAAAACTCAAACGTCAATGTAAACTTGATGTCTAGAATGTTTTGGCTTAAGTGAAATAATACAATGAAATGGTAAATAAGCTATTATTGTTAGATCTTCTAAGTCCATGAGAAGGTGTTGTCTCTTGTATTCAAGAATTATTTCTCTTTCTGTTGTGATTTTAAATTCTATGAAATATATCTAATCTCAGCCTCGTATGTGTCTTAGTTCAACTTTAAAATGTTTTTGTTATTCTTCTTGTATCATAAATTTATGTTATCATTTAAAAATATTTTTTATATATAGATTGTGATGGTTATACAATTTTAAAATGTTTGTTGGATTATATATAGTAAGAAGAGTATAATTCTTATTGAACGTGGGGTCTGTTGGGCCCAAATATAGCCCATTAGATAACGGAGGAACCTAAATAAATATTGGGCCGAGATAAAGCCCAATGCGTATTAGCCCTCTTAGCTAAGGTTCGGCACGAAGCTGAAAGCTGGAAGCTAAGGATAATCTCTAAAGAGGTCACATAAAAAAGGTGGCTCACATCACAACGGAAGGAGCGCAGGACCCGGTCAATAGGGATCTGTTACGAGTTCCTCAACTAAAGGAGAAGATCTCGGAGATCTGTTAGGGACGTTCAAGAGAAGGTCTGAAGCTATTTAAAGAAGACCTTGAAGATCAGAAAGGGATCACGTCATTCATTCCATTTCACACAAATTACATTATCTCTCTCATTCCTTGTAACCATTCTCTTACATTTTCTTTGTAATCATTATCATTCGAATCATCAATAAAAGCACATATTCATTCTTTAAGCTCTTTACGGGATTCAGTCTGCGAATTTCTTTGTACCTCCTTTTGACCTAACCTAGAATCTGAGGGTGAAACCTTGTCTCTCACAATTGGCGCCGTCTGTGGGGACAAATAATCGAATCCCTTTCTCCAAAGCTTAAGGATGAATCCAATCGATAGAACAAACCCATCTAACCTCGATCAAACGAACCAGAGCAACAGCTCACCGAATTGCACTGCTCCGGGGGCAAACAACCCTAGAGCCTCGGGTGGGACCAATTCTGGGTCCTCAGCCCTCAATAACCCAACGCATCAATCCGCTCCGAACCAAACGGAAGCTCAGCTTTCTGAGATCCGTCAGATGATGCTCCAATTAGTGGACAAAGCTCAGGAAACCTAGCGAACGATGCAACAGCTAGCTGAACGACAACAACAATTCGAAGAGATAACTAGATCTCAATCTATAACTACCCAACCTTCCGAGCACCAGGGAAGGGGCGTCACCTTCCGAGAAAGGTTAACAGACCCCTCTTTTCCCCGAGAACGCCTGGATTTTTCCCCTGATAGCGCTGGTGCGGAAGATCAGGAACCTGCTTTCCAAACGCCTCGGACTAGGACAGATCCCACATTTATCCCACCTATCACCAGCACCATGGAAAGCAATGTAGCAACAATTAGCTCCATGTCTGATCGAGTCACTGGTGGAAGCACCCGTTTGCCTCCGCCGCCACCTCCTTCTGAGTTTGGAGTAGGAACCAACATATCGTCCGGGGGCAGAACATCAGCTTCGGTGGTTCAAACTAGGGTTTCAACCCCAAATACCGACGGATATCAAAGGACGGATGCTGATCCTGCAGCCCTCCGCACTAATCTCGCTCGGAACCTAAGTACCAATGAGCGACCTATTTCGCCAGCTAGCTGGGAAAACGACCGAGCTAGGTTTCGCCAGGAACCTGCTCGCCGAGTGTCTGATAATGACCCAAATGTCCTTCCCTTCGAGGGAACTGACGCAATTCGCAGATACATGGAGCGAACCCACGCAACTCTCCAGAAATTGGGAGCTCAAGTTCACAAGGTAACGAGCTCAGCTCCCGAAATGGAGAGCTTAATTGAAGAGACTCGTGGAACTCCGTTCACTGACAGAATTGCCAACTCTTACATAAGGGATACTCGAAAAATCAAAATTCCCGAATACGATGGGAATGCCGACCCAAAGGCTTATTTAAGAGCCTTCCGATTAGCCATCATTAAAGCTCACTTCACAAAGGAAGAATGCGATGCAGGATATTGCAGAACATTCACTGAAAACCTGGTCGGAACAGCTCTCGAATGGTTCTCTGGCCTCGATCCGAACTCTATAGACAGTTTCGATCAGTTGGCTAACGCCTTTATGAAGCAATATTCAACCCACATCCTGAAACAAGCGTCTGAGGCTGACCTCTTGAAGATCAGACAAGGACTGGGAGACTCACTGCGAGTCTACATCAAGAAATTTAGGGCAGTAAGAACTAAACTCTTGAACCCTAACGATCAGGTAGCTATTGAGGCCCTTAGGAGAGGTCTATGGTACAAATCATGCTTCTTCTCGGAGCTGACACTAAATCCTCCTCCAACTATCGACGACGCCCTCCATAAGGCCTCTAGATACATCACCTTGGAAGAGGAAACAGTAGCATTAGATAAGCTCCACAGAAAACCCCAGAATCACTCGAAAGGCGAAGCCTCCGACGGGAAGGGACCTCACAAAAGAGGGAACTCCCGAAACAATCAGACTCAGGGAGAGCATTCTTATGTAATCGAGGACGACAAGGATGAAAAACATGTTGCCGCGACAGCCAAAGCCCCCTGGTCCAAAGGCTACGATGAGAGCAAACATTGCTCTTACCACGATCGAAAGGGACACTCAACCGAAGAATGTTGGGACCTCCAACGACAACTGGCTGCCAAATTCGTAGCCGGAGAAATAAAAGACGTGGATCTCAAAAAAAGCCACCGCCTTATCAAAAGAGAGGTCCTCGAGACAACTCTCCGAAACGTGAAAGGTCACCTGAAAAGGAAACAGACTCACCACCTCGAGCTCCCAAAAAGAGAGTCGATATGGTCCTTGGAAAATTCACCCAAGAAAAAAGCCTTCAAATCGAAGCCCTCTTGAGTAAAACACCTCCCCAGTCGAGCCCTGGCTCAAGGGTCGACTACATCCTCGGAGGGTCCGACGTGTGTCAAGACTCCGTTAACTCTATTAAAAGTCACGTACGGAAAGCTGTGTCAAACACTCAGTCCAAACCGACCAAACCTGCGTCTAACACCAAAATCTCTTTCTGGGAAAGTGAGACATCAAACCTCGACAGACCTCACGACGATGCCCTTGTCGTAACGTTAAACATAGCAGGGTACGAGGTACATAAGCTCATGATCGACACCGGAAGCTCCGTCGATCTCATTTTTTATAACGCATTGAAAGGGATGGAAATAGACGACTATGAAATCGTCGACCAGAAATCCAACCTCGTAGGTTTCTCTGGAGAAACAGCTACCTCATTGGGAACAATTAAATTCCCAATTATAGCTGGCGGAGTCATGAAGATGAACAACATCGAAGCCAACCCGAAACAGATAGCAACATTCCTAGAAATGCAGTCACCTAAAACGACCAGAGATGTACAAAGATTGAACGAAAGGATCGCAACACTAAATCGATTCATATCCATATCCACCGATAAGTGCCTCCCATTTTACAAACTCCTGAAAAATAATAAGAAGTTTCTATGGGACGAGAGGTGCGAAGAAGCCTTCAAACAGCTAAAAACCTACCTCTCGGAACCTCCGATACTATCTAAATCGGTAGTCGGAGAACCATTATATATGTACCTTGCCGTATCGACAGCTGCAGTCAGCGAGGTTCTAGTACGAGAAGAGCAAAACGAATAAAGACCCGTCTATTACACTAGTAAGAGTCTACTAGACGCCGAGACGAGGTACCCGACCATGGAAAAATTAGCCCTAGCAGTCGTAACCGCTGCCAGGAAATTGCGACCTTATTTCCAGTCGCACTCGATTGTCGTGATGACTTCACAACCGTTGCGAAAAATTTTGCACAGCCCTAGCCAATCCGGACGATTAGCTAAATGGGCCATAGAACTCAGTGAATATGACATCGAATACAGACCTCGAGCAGCAGCAAAAGCTCAGGTCCTCGCTGATTTTATTATCGAGCTAGCATCCAAACATCTAGACCAAGAAACAGAGGTTCCGAAGTGGAGCCTGTATGTAGACGGGGCCTCGTGAAGACAGGGCTCCGGTGTTGGTCTAAGACTAACCTCCTCAGCCGGAGAAACCATCGAACAATCCTATAGACTCGGATTTAACGCGTCCAACAACGAGGCCAAATATGAAGCACTAATCGCCGGCTTAAAGCTCGCCCTAAGCCTCGGGATTCGGGAGCTAAACGCTTATAGCGACTCACAGCTGGTAGCTAGCCAGTTTCACGGAGAATACGAAACGAGAGACGAAAGAATGGGGGCATACCTCGAAGTCGTCCTAAACCTCACAAAGCAGTTCGACAAGTTCGAGCTAACGAGGATCCCACGAGGGGAAAACTCCTCAGCAGACGCGCTCGCCGCGTTAGCTTCCACATCCGACCCTCTCGTGAAACGAGTTATACCCGTGGAAGGAATCGAAAAGCCAAGTATCGACATAGCTACCAAAGCTGAGATGGATAGCAAACCAAAGGAAAAAGTTGAGGATAACATCCTTCCACTGGTAGATACCCAAGTTCTGACGACATTCTGGTTCCCTAAAACTAGAATACGCAGCTTTAGGAAGTACACCTCTGGGAACACAATCCAGAACCCAGAAAACAAGGACCAAGGTGAAGGTATTCACCGAAGTTCAGACTCCCAGGAGCCTAACTCAACGAATACCTCCGGAGGCACCATCCAAACCTCGGGATCGCTTGTCCTCAAAGTACAAACAAGAAGCCGCGCAGCTCTTAAAAACTCATCTAGGAATGCTATACAAACCACAGGAGATAACGAGGAAATTGGAGATATTCCTCAGAACCTAGACCCCCTGGAGCCTACTCCAACGAATATCTCCGGGGGCACCACGACACCAGGTCCCGAACAGGAACCTCCCTCCTCTCTTCACAACAAAGTTGTAGGGAGAGAAGACTGGAGAATACCGATCATGGATTACATCCTAGAGGGAAAAATTCCACCCAATAAATGGGAGGCTCGAAAACTCAAAGCTTTAGCAGCAAGATATTGCATAATCGAATCAGCCCTCCACAAACGAAGCGTCTCCGGACCTTACCTAAAATGCGTTCACGGCCTGGTAGCTACAAAACTCATGAAGGAAATGCACGACGGTTCCTGTGGAAACCACTCCGGAGGCAGAGCCCTAGCCATCCGAATTAAAAGACAGGGTTACTTCTGGTCTACCATTATCGCAGATTGTGAGGTCTACTCCTCATCATGCGTCAAATGCCAAAGGCATGCACCGATCATACACCAACCAGCAGAAAAGTTATCTAACATATCAGCTCCCTATCCGTTCATGAGGTGGTCCATGGATATTGTAGGTCCACTAGTACCATCAGGCAAAGGAAAGAAATTACTAAACCTCCTGGTCCTAACCGATTACTTCACGAAATGAATCGAAGCTGAAGCTTTCCAACAAATAAACAGATTTAACGTTGAAGGATTTGTATGGAAAAACATCGTATGCAGGCATGGCGTCCCGTACGAAATCGTAACCGACAATGGAGGACAGTTCATATCCCACGACTTCAAAAGTTTCTGCGATAAATGGAACATCCGCCTCACCTTTTCATCACCTCGGCGACCTCAAGGAAATGGCCAGGCGGAGGCTGCTAATAAGTCGATTTTAGCAAACCTCAAGAAACGCCTAGGAGCCCAGAAGGAGCTCTGGTCAGAAAAACTACCCGAAGTACTATGGGCCTGCCGAACCACCCCACGAAAAGCTACATAGGAAACTCCCTTCTCCTTAGCTTACGGGATGGAAGCAGTCGTTCCAGCAGAATCTACCGCAGGTAGCCTCCGCCGGGAACTCTGCACCTCCAACCCCGCAGCTAACAACCAGCTCCTGATGGATAGCCTCGATTTAATCGAGGAAAGACGAGACCAAGCTTTGCTTCGCATTCAAAACTATCAGCAGGCAATGGCACGGCACTATAATTCTAAAGTAAGTGTGGGAACCGAAATTCGCACTGTCGATTTTGAACAAGAGATCGAACTGCCTGGCGGAGTTCGTCTAGTACGAGCGTTTGACATAGAAACGGGCATGTCGAGAATAATGCCGAGGGTTTCTATGTGCGGAACTCTAAGTAAAAGGATTGTTAGATCCTTCCGCGAGAAATAAGGGTCTGCGGACAAGATGAAAATAGAACGAGAGGCGGCCGGACGTTCTAGGTCCTGCCTTGCTAGTCTACCGCCACAATTCTAAGTTCTTAAGCTAACATGAGCTCTCTAGGTCTCCAATCTCGGATTTGCTTTCTCTCTAGGATTTTTTGCCCTGCCTTTCTTCCTCTCCCAAAGCTCCTTTATATACTCCTTCATATGGCGGTCTATTCTCCTTCTGGGCCGCAAGGCGGGCTTTTTCCATTTTCGTCGACCTTCATGTTTATCTTCGGGAAACTTGACATTTATCCTTCCGGAAATTTAGGATTTATCTTGTTGCGTAAAGATAAACGTAAATCGCTGTACCTATCCTAGATAATTGTAAATGGGTTGTCCGATCGCGTTTGGTCCCTTTCGGGCCGTTTCGAGGACTTCCGTTGTTTTCTACGATTTCTTTGGAAGATCTCCAATCCTTCGTAGAGTTGAGATGCGTGGTGTTTTAGATAACCATCATCGTTTCGTATGAATGATTTAAGATCTTCTTTTCCGTTGATATCTTACGAGTTTCCGAAGTGTTTCCGACGGTTTTTAGTTCAGAGTAAGAACGGGAGTTTTGTATGCGGAATCCCAATGATTCATTCCGCGAGAACTCGGGAAGGACTCAAGGAACAAATTACTGACGGCCGGGGCCTGGAACTCGTGCACAGAAGATTGTCGCTCGAAGACCCGAGCCAGCACGGGCGCTAGGCGCCCGGCGCCTAGAGGCAGCACGGGCGCTAGGTGCCCGTCGCCTAGAGGCAGCACGGGCGCTAGGCGCCCCGGCGCCTAGAGGCAGCACGGTCGCTAGGCGCCCGGCGCCTAGAGGCAGCACGGGCGCTAGGCGCCCGGCGCCTAGAGGCATCACGTGCGTCTCGGCGAGGGCTTCGATTTGATATCTTACTCGTTTTCTGGGTCCTCACGGTTTGAGAGAACGGGCTCCTTGAAGTTTCCTGGCGGCTAGGACCATCACGGGCGGCTAGGACCAGCACGGGCGCTAGGCGCCCGGCGCCTAGAGGCAGCACGGGCGCTAGGCGCCCGGCGCCTAGAGGCAGCACGGGCGCTAGGCGCCCGGCGCCTAGAGGCAGCACGGGCGCTAGGCGCCCGGCGCCTAGAGGCAGCACGGGCGCTAGGCGCCCGGCGCCTAGAGGCAGCACGGGCGCTAGGCGCCCGGCGCCTAGAGGCAGCACGGGCGCTAGGCGCCCGGCGCCTAGAGGCAGCACGGGCGCTAGGCGCCCGGCGCCTAGAGGCAGCACGGGTGCTAGGCGCCCGGCGCCTAGAGGCATCACGTGCTTTTCGGCGAGGGCTTCGATTTGATACCTTACTCGTTTTCTGGGTCCTCACGGTTTGAGAGAACGGGCTCTTTGAAGTTTCAAGGCGGATTCTTTGTCGTTCGGCCTGTCCAAACTTAGATTACTTCCCGTATCTTCCGTATAATTTCGTATGGTCGTGTCATCTTAGCTACTGACCTAATGTCTCTCGGTTCTTCTTGATTGTATCATCGAAGTTTTACGACTAAATCTTATTTGGTTTTCTCGTAAAGTTTATCGTGTAAATCAAGAACGATCGACTTTAACATAGGTTCTTTAAGCTATACGACTTGTCTTGTTTTCGACGCTTGTTTTATGGGAAGTCCGCGCATGATAAATAGTTTTAGCCGTTGATTTCGTGAGAACCGTTTTTGACCCCAACAGTTAGCCCCCCAGCCTGTAAGACGCGGAGACGATCTTGCGGGCGGAAGATTATGAGTTGAAAGTCGAAATTTATGGCTAAGAATATTTCATTGCGGACATCCTCATCACCTTTGATTGGCGATCTTAAACGTGACGTCGGAAAGACCGTGAGTTCGTTGCTCAATGTGAAGAAAGAGAAGAACATATGTCCTCGAAAGTCCGTCGTCTTCAAGAGAAGATTCAGAGTCTTGAGGAGACAGAGACTCGCAAGTTTGACGGAGAGGACTTTGACTCGATTCTCGCTGGTCTGAAACCCGTGTGCACCCTTGTCCCGGATTCGGAGGGTTCGGAGGACCAGGACTACGCAGTCAAGGATCGTGAAGCCGGCGCATATGAAACATGCAGCGGTGGTGCGACCAATGGAGGCGACGGTGAGACCGTTCCTACTTTGGGTGAGTTTTGAGGATGAAGGTGATGCTCCGGGGAGCGTTTAGGTTTATCAATCCTTTCGGAGATTTTTATTTTGATAGTGTTTCGGCCGTTAAGAGGCCATGATGTACATTTGTGGGACTGGCCGTTGGCGGCTTCGAATCCCGGCCTTTTTCAAGGCATCTGTTGAACTCTGCGGCTCAATCTTTACAAAATATTAATGTTGCGTTTTCAGAACTTCTGTCTATCGAAGTTAGAGGGACAGGGTGTGAGTTGTCGTCTCATTCCTGCCTCCCTGATGATCACCGTATCCGTCGTTTGTACAAAGCGAAATTTTCCTGCGGTTTACGATTTACGTGAAAATTCGTGGAAACGTACAGACTTGAGTGAAGAGACAAGTTTTGGGATCTCGCATCGTTGACGCTTTGCCTATGAGATGTTAAGATACCAGCAAGGCTGGGTTTAGGGCAAGACCTAGGTTTACTCTCAGACTAAGGCTGTGTGATGACAAATCGGCTTTCGTTTTGCCTGTTTGTGATTTTAACCTGATTCGTACCGTTTTAAAATCCGCAAAGTGGTATCGGCTTATATGATTTGTCTGGACACGAATCGAGCTACTTCCTTTACGAAGTGCTGAACCAAATTTGGAGTTTTTGTATAGCGCGCTATGGGATCCTTGTCGGATGTAAAAGAGCCTACCCTTAGGTGGCTTGTCTGTTTAGGACGTTAGAGTTCGTTTGTTGTGATCAGCAACAACGATATGATGCCGTTTAGAAGGCGTATGAAGGTTTTAATCGAAAAACGAATGTTCAGGCACGAAGCGACGTCTCGCAGTGCTTTGAAGTTTGTTTTTCTTATGCCATAAAGGACTATGGGCTTTTTCGAAATCGCGGAATGTTTCCGGGCGATAGTTTACGATTTATTTGGTGGATACTTGATCCATTGTTGAGGCCGTTTAGCGATTGGCGAGTTTGTTTACGAAGAGTTTCGAAAATTCGGTTTCTGTGTTTGTAAAGAGTTTCGAAAATCCGGTTTCTTCAAAAAACGTGGGATTATACAAGCATACACATTTCAAATGTGTACGAGTTAATTTTCCCTTGTGCCGCACTTCAAATGTTCGCGGGCTTGGAGATGTTTTGCGAGTGTCCGTAGTCGGAACTGTTGTTTCAATTTGGACGAGCAAGTTAAAAAAAAAATTGATCGAGGAATTAGGACCAAGGGTCGCGTATATTTGACCCAGGGAGAAGCGTCTACCTTCGCTTTGCTTTGCGAAGTGTTGGCCTTCCGGGATTTTAAGGATGACTCGTATAACTCTAGGAGCTTTGTCACGAGTGTTTCTTTTCATGCTTTGTTTACGGGGTTTATAGACCTTAATCAGTCGATGTTAAGTTCAAATTTTTCCGTTAACCGTATGGCTGTTAGGACTGATTTTATTACGAGAAATTTATCGCATGATTTCCGCTTTTGGGCTATGCGACAGAGTTGCTCACGTAATGGTCACTTGGCATTTTATGACAAATCGTGGATTATCGTTTGGCCCTTAAGTGATTGGAGCGGCGATCGTTCAGCTGTTTTGTCTTGGCGTGAAGGCTGTGTTCAGCCGTTTAACCAAGGAGTTGGTAAATGATCAGACTGCGATCCTTTCGCATTAAGGTCATATTGGTTCATGATTGTCCTTAACGGTGATGCCGAATTCAGGTTCGGGCTTTATGGAAAGGTGTAGTCGGCCGATGGCCGAATAGCATTCGTTGAGATAGACATGCAAATCTTAGCGGAGTTTTCCGAGTTATGGGTTACACGGGAAATGTTTCCGCTTTGATTTCGTCTTTTGGCGAAAGTTGCTTCGAATTACTCATGGAGTTTTACCGAAGGTTATTCCGTTAATTTTTTAGCTCACCGTCGTGCTATTAGTCTGACGTTGTACGAGTTTCTTGTCGCCAGATTGCGACAAGAGACGGTGTAGAGTTTTCAAGACTATGTTTGTAACGGTTTGACCACGCCGTTATGCCGCTAACGTTTCGGACGAATCTTAGAGTATCATTTGCCTTTTGAAAGGAATTATTTCTTTATGAAGTAGAATGAGTATGCCAAGGATGCGTGACGATCGTTTCTCGGTTTTTCGAGAGATTAGATCGGTTTGCGTGTTCTGCCTAGACAGTCAAGGAATAATAGAACGAAACTGGAAGAAAATGCCTAAGACTTATCTTGCTAGACTATCCACCTAGGTTCTAAGTTCCCTAATTTTTACGGCAGTTTACAAGACGTTCTCATTCCTTTCCTACGAAAAAAATAAAACCTTGATAAAATTTTCTAAGTCGGACGTACCTTAGTCTCGTTGATTACTCGAGATTGCCTCATGTCCGTTCCTCTTTGTCTTCTAACGTTTCATTGTCAAAGGTCTTCGAAAAGTCTGACACTGAATCGAGAATCGATTTTTGATGAAACCCGAAGGAACAGTGCAGAATCGTTGCATAATCGTTGAAGCAAAGGGAGGAGATGTAGGCAAAACTCGAAGAAGGCTAAGGTGGGTAGACAAGTGAAAACGAACGGCAAGATGTCACTTGAGTGGGGCTTCTTGTTTCGTCAAGCTATGAGCGAACTGGTCAGGTCAAGAAGCTTGCGATCTTGTTATACTTCACGAATGACGTTTCGTAAAATATTTCCGAGCTTTTATTTAACGAGAGTTATTCAACAAAATGTTGTCGAGTTAATTTTACGGAAACTGTTTCGTAAAATGTTGTCGAGTTTAATAGTGCAGAAGCTGTCTCGTGAAGTATTGTCTAGGATTATTTTACGAAAGGTGCAAAGTATTTGGTTGCACTATCGTCGGGGATGGTTTCGCGAGGATTTGCCGCGTTCGCCGAATGTTTTGTTGTCCGGCGACCAGTGCAGCGTGGGCGCGTTAGCTGCCTGGCGCCTAGGGACAGCACGGGCGCTAGGCGCCCGGCGCCTATGGGCAGCACGGGCGTGCTAGCCGCCCTGGACTGTGCTTCCTCGCGGGAACTGCCTGTTTTTCCCTTTTTTTAAAGGTTTCTCGATCGACACTTAGTCTCTCGAGGTTTCTCTAATTGTTTTTCCGAGACTTTTGGACATCGATTCCATCATGATCCCAGCAAAGAATTGTTTCTTAGAACGTTGTTGACCTTTTATTTTACGAGAGTTATTTCACAAAATGTTGTCGAGTTAATTTTACGGAAACTGTTTTGTAAAATGTTGTCGAGTTTAATCATGCAAAAGGTATCTCGCGAAATACTTTCGAGGATTTATTTTACGAAAGGTGCTTCGTAAAACGTGTTCAAATTTTAACATTAGAAACGCTGATCGGTAACCCGATCAGTCGTGCTTTCTACTTCCCGAGTAATCTGGGGTTTCTTCGCGATCTCCAGGAGAACAAGTCTTGCTTTTCTGGGAATTTCTCAAACTCGGTAATTAGACCGTCATATCAGTCTTGGGCTCGATCCTACTCTAAAATCGTATGTGGGCTGTTTAGCCGTGATTCGGGCCCCTTTTGGGCCGTCTTGGGACTTAGACGTTTTTACGATTTTTCTTTAGAAAAAACCGCTGGTTTTTTCGAAAGGATTTCGATTCCTCGTATAGTTAATGCAACTGGTGTTCAAGCTAACCATAGCCGTTGTATACGGCAGGCAGGAATCCGTCTCGACTACCAAGTCATTTTCTGATTTTTTCTGAGCGAGGGGGGATTGTGTCCATGGACCCGAGGACCGTGTTGCAGGAACTTGGACGGGGGTGCATGGTTGATAGGACCCAAACCTGGTCGGGATGGTCCGTTCTCGGGACGTTTGTCCGTAAGATGATAATCTTAGATAACCGTTTGCATAAGCGTTGGTCGTAGGAGCAGTCACAGCCGAAGTTGTTTTACCAGCGTCGATGTGAGCTGCGAGTTTGTCTTTCATATTTCCAGACATTGCTTTGATCAAGCGTTTTGCGGCCGTAAGAGTAAGAGTAATCCGTCCTCCCCTCCTTCTAGCGCCAAACTGTGGGAACCGAAATTTGCACTGTCGATTTTGATAAGTAAAACCAAAGGAAAGCCAAGTTAACCCGACTTTTCCTGAAGGCCCGGATTCTCTGCGACAGCCAACGACAAGTGACCGAACAAGTGCGGAAGATATGAAAAGATAACAAAAGACGAAAATCGTACAAAAAGGATTTTGTTAAGAGTTGGGACTGGACCTTGAGAAAGGCTGCCTACGTACCCCTTTCGAGGATCAAGTCGGACGTAATTCAGTTAGAAAGATTTGAACAAGAGATCGAACTGCCTGGCGGAGTTCGTCTAGTACGAGCGTTTGACATAGAAACGGGCATGTCGAGAATAATGCCGAGGGTTTCTATGTGCGGAACTTTAAGTAAAAGGATTGTTAGATCCTTCCGCGAGAAATAAGGGTCTGCGGACAAGATGAAAATAGAACGAGAGGCGGCCGGACGTTCTAAGTCCTGCCTTGCTAGTCTACCGCCACAATTCTAAGTTCTTAAGCTAACATGAGCTCTCTAGGTCTCCAATCTCGGATTTGCTTTCTCTCTAGGATTTTTTGCCCTGCCTTTCTTCCTCTCCCAAAGCTCCTTTATATACTCCTTCCTATGACGGTCTATTCTCCTTCTGGGCCGCAAGGCGGGCTTTTTCCATTTTCGTCGACCTTCATGTTTATCTTCGGGAAACTTGACATTTATCCTTCCGGAAATTTAGGATTTATCTTGTTGCGTAAAGATAAACGTAAATCGCTGTACCTATCCTAGATAATCGTAAATGGGTTGTCCGATCGCGTTTGGTCCCTTTCGGGCCGTTTCGAGGACTTCCGTTGTTTTCTACGATTTCTTTGGAAGATCTTCAATCCTTCGTAGAGTTGAGATGCGTGGTGTTTTAGATAACCATCATCGTTTCGTATGAATGATTTAAGATCTTCTTTTCCGTTGATATCTTACGAGTTTCCGAAGTGTTTCCGACGGTTTTTAGTTCAGAGTAAGAACAGGAGTTTTGTATGCGGAATCCCAATGATTCATTCCGCGAGAACTCGGGAAGGACTCAAGGCACAGATTACTGACGGCCGGGGCCTGGAACTCGTGCACAGAAGATTGTCGCTCGAAGACCCGAGCCAGCACGGGCGCTAGGCGCCCGGCGCCTACGGACAGCACGGGCGCTAGGCGCCCGGCGCCTAGAGGCAGCACGGGCGCTAGGCGCCCGGCGCCTAGAGGCAGCACGGGCGCTAGGCGCCCGGCGCCTAGAGGCAGCACGGGCGCTAGGCGCCCGGCGCCTAGAGGCAGCACGGGCGCTAGGCGCCCGGCGCCTAGAGGCAGCACGGGCGCTAGGTGCCCGTCGCCTAGAGGCAGCACGGGCGCTAGGCGCCCGGCGCCTAGAGGCAGCACGGGCGCTAGGCGCCCGGCGCCTAGAGGCATCACGTGCGTCTCGGCGAGGGCTTCGATTTGATATCTTACTCGTTTTCTGGGTCCTCACGGTTTGAGAGAACGGGCTCCTTGAAGTTTCCCGGCGGCTAGGACCATCACGGGCGGCTAGGACCAGCACGGGCGCTAGGCGCCCGGCACCTAGAGGCAGCACGGGCGCTAGGCGCCCGGCGCCTAGAGGCAGCACGGGCGCTAGGCGCCCGGCGCCTAGAGGCAGCACGGACGCTAGGCGCCCGGCGCCTAGAGGCAGCACGGGCGCTAGGCGCCCGGCGCCTAGAGGCATCACGTGCGTTTCGGCGAGGGCTTCGATTTGATACCTTACTCGTTTTCTGGGTCCTCACGGTTTGAGAGAACGGGCTCTTTGAAGTTTCAAGGCGAATTCTTTGTCGTTCGGCCTGTCCAAACTTAGATTACTTCCCGTTTCTTCCGTATAATTTCGTATGGTCGTGTCATCTTAGCTACGGACCTAATGTCTCTCGGTTCTTCTTGATTGTATCATCGAAGTTTTACGACTAAATCTTATTTGGTTTTCTCGTAAAGTTTATCGTGTAAATCAAGAACGATCGACTTTAACATAGGTTCTTTAAGCTATACGACTTGTCTTGTTTTCGACGCTTGTTTTATGGGAAGTCCGCGCATGATAAATAGTTTTAGTCGTTGATTTCGAGAGAACCGTTTTTGACCCCAACAGTAAGACGCCGACAGTTCGCTGTAGGAGACCTAGTACTTAGAAAAGTGTTCGAAGGAACTAAAGAACCCGGAGCTGGAAAACTAGGAACCAACTGGGAAGGTCCCTACCAAATTATCCACATAGTACGACCCGGAGTCTACAAACTCCAGATGGTACGAACCGGGGTACCTGAAATCCGATCGTGGAACGCCACGAACCTCAAGAGATACTACCATTAGGTACCCAAATCCCCCCTGAACTACGTTTGGCTTGATCCCTTGACTGGGTACGTAGGTAACTCCGTCACGAGTGCAGCCCCAACTTCTTCCCATCAACCTCATCATCCAAGCAAAGGGGACACGTGTTACCAAAAACACATAGCCCGAAAGCAGTTGCTGTATGATCGAGTTGAATCATGTATCATTCATAATCCGTTATCAATAAAACGATTAATTCTACACTTCTACTTCAAAAGTCGTAAAAACTTCTAAAAAATCTAGGTCTCCCAAAATCGGGACCTAGGCTCGTCGAACAATTACGATCGTATTCAGATCTCTAGAAACCTAAACCAAAGGTTTCAAAACCCTTTACGATGTCTAAGGTCCCCAAAACCTTCAAACCAATTCAGGTCCCTAAATCCTGAACCTAAGGTCTTAAAATCCTTAACAATGACTAAGGTCTTGAAATCCTCTAAAGAAAACTCAGGTCATCCTAAGTCGAGACCTGAGCTCGTCAAATACTTCGAGTACATTCAGGTCCCTAAAATCGTGAACCTAAGGTCTTAAAACCCTAAGCTAAATCCCAAGGTCCTAAAATCCTTATCAAAATCCAAAGGTCTTAAAATCCTTAGCAACCTCCAAAGGTCTTAAAATCCTTAAGCAACAACCAAAGATCTTAAAACCCTTAACAACATTCAAAGGTCTTAAAATCCTTAGCAAAGCCCAAAGGCCCTAAATCCTTAACGAAATCCTAAGGGGTTAAAAGAAAAAGCCCTTTAAGGGAACTTGATCCCTCAAAAGTCCTGAAAGGATCTCACGATCCTTCGAAACAAAACAGGTTCCTCGAAACCTTAAGCTAAACGACAGCACAACTACGAATAAACCCGACGATTAAAGCAAAGGATAAAAATCCGAAAACAACCGAGTTTGAAATTAGAACAAAAGTTTAAAAGCCTCCCCAGGCTATAAGTCTTAACGCATAAAGGTTCAGAAGCCTCCTCGGGCTATAAATCCTAAGAACAAGAAAGGGTTTAAAGGCCTCCTCAGGCTAATAAGTCTTAATATAAAATAGATAAAAATCCCCTTGGGCGAAAAAGTCTTAGAATAAAAGAGCTCCTGCTCTTAATCTTCACCGGTTCCAGGTTCAGCTTTGGCATCCTTATCTCCCTCAACAGGATCATTGTCCTCAGCAGGAACCTCCACTTCAGCCTCCTGGTTGATTCCTTCAGGACTCGCTTCAACTGGAGCTAGGTCAGGAGATATCGAATCCAAATTAGAACCATATTCCCCAGAAAACGTCGGGTTAAACATATTGATCTCGAAAGTACCTGAGCTCTCTGAGAGTTGAGGGATGGGCAGTTTGCTAACCGAGAAGTCAAAAACTTGAGCCCTCTCGCAAGCGGCTCCTGCGTCTAGGATCAAAGCCCTCAAACGGTTGTACTCCTCCTCAGCATTCGCAATCTCCATAGACAATAACTCCTTCAGTAGTTCGGTGTTCGCTTGAAGCTCCTGAGCATAGATTAGTGCTCGGTTTCATCTTTCTTCTTGACAAACTTTTCCTTCACGGAAGTTAGAATCTTGTTATAAGCATCGGCAACCTCCCTCTTACCTCTCCTAACAGCTAGCTGGACCTCGGCCTCCTTGTTCCTTTGGCCGACCTGAGACGAAGCGATCATCTCCTGGACCTGATGCTCAACTATCTTGCGAGCAGCCTCCAGGTCATTAATCTTCCTATTCTTCACCTGAATATCAATAGCTTGACTTTCAATTTCCCCTGCTGGGTATCAGCCTTCAGCCCAAGCCTTCCGACCTCGTCTTGGAGCTCTGAAACCTGGGCACGAGCCTGGTCAAGTTCCATCTTGGTAGCTTTGAACAGGTCAGTAGCCTGAGTTAACTCTGCAGCAGTAGGAGCGCCACGCACGGTCTCCTCGAACTTCATCTGAGCCCTATTGATGGCTCCAACTAGCTACAAAAACGAAATAAAGAAAAGATTAAGGTCTCAGAAAACATGAACCTAATAAGAAGAAACCAGGATAAGTTCGAGACTGCGTACCTGACCCAAGTGGTGGGCTATCTCGACGTACTCCTCCTTGTTAGTTAAGCTGTTGACCGAGGGCATCGAGCATCCTACCATCTTCAGGTGCCTCAGGATGGTCGCTAACCTCCAAGGGTCGTCTAAGATCGACCCTGGCTTAGAGTGAGTGAAGCTCCAACCAACGGTTCCACCTCGCGAAGATGAGGAAGTAGACCTGGTAGGCCTGTCTCCCATGTCAGTCCGAGACCTCTTGCTTCTCGGAGCCTCAACTTCAAGGGGACCTTTGGTACCTTGAGGATCATCTTCAACCAGCGGGACCTCAGGACGAGGAACAACATCTCGAGCTCCGGCTTCGATCGGGCTAACATCCCTAATAGGAACAGAGGAACCATCATCAAGGACTTCCTTCAGCGAGCTAAGGAAAGCACCTCCTTGGGACTTATCACTGCCTCGCGAAACGCCGGCAGCTGCAGCAGATTTGTTTCTGTTACGGAAAGAATATCTCATCTTGGGAACTTGAGTCTTTTCGGTCTCGGATGTGCTAGCTCCGGTCGAAATTGATACCACGTTAGGACCTTCAGAAACTGAACAAAGAAAAATCTTTAGCCATCTCTCGAAACGAGACTAAATACAAAAAGTATTGAGACTACCTTCTAAGTCTTCAACTGGAACTGGGTCAGGAAGCTGGATGTTGTATCGCTCCGGGAACCTAGCCGATCCAGTGCGAGAAGTAGTAAAGGATGCCCAAGCGTTGGAGCTCTGATGTAGCGTCCGAAAAAGAGCCCTAGCTAGCTTATCAGTGAGCTTAGGAGGATCGTCGATATCTGCATGTGAAATCAAGGTATCAGCAAACGACGAAAATCTAACTAAGCAAAGCAGGATCCTAAAAATCCTAACCAGATATATCAGACCAAGTAACCGAGAGAGCACGACCCACTGGAACTGTCGAGGGGTCGATCTTGACAAAGAAATATTTTTTCCTCCAATCATCATCACCACCGGAGGACTTAAAAAGACCTAGCTTGGGACGACAAGGAAGGTAGTAGGTAAGGCTACCACCATCCTTGGTAGAGCTCTCCTTGATCGCATAAAGGCTCATTAGCTCAGTCAAACCAACGGCGACTCCCTCCTCCTTGGCCCTGGTGATGAAGCCATTTATCACCCGGATAACCGAGGGACAAAGCTGAGGAAGAGCTAGCTGATAGTGATCAAGGAGGTCTAGCAAGAGGTCCGGGAGCGGAAACCTGAGGTGGCATTTGGAGATGTACTTCTCGTGGATGCAGAACCAACCCTCCGGGGCGGTTTCCGGAGTCTCGTCGGCAGAGCAAGCCCTGGCTAACTTCTTCCGACCATGTCCCTGAACCATGAGGTTAACAACCTCCTGACTCTTTAATAGAGAAGGCGAGTGAGATCCTAAAGCGGCGCTCCCGCCGGAACCATCTTTCTTCTTCATCCGCTTAGAGACTCTCGTCGCAATCGAGTCCTTAGCCTTTTCTTGTCTCTTTTCGCTTTCTCACCAATCTCCTGTTTGACCTTCATTAAATGCTTGCCGGAGGAGGGAATTCCGGTCTCACCGGAACCTTCTTTCGGAGGATCCATTAAACATAGGGGTAAGATCGAGAGGGTTGAAAAGGGAAAAAGGGTGGAGCGAACTAATCTTAAGAACTAAAGATTCTAAGGAAATCGCAGAGGATCAATGCGAAACAGAGAGATAAAAGTAAAAAAAAAAAACAAACAACGCGAAGTAAGATAAAGGAGTGGAGGAGAAGTTACCTTGGGAACCGAGTGGAGGCGTGGGAAATATGGAGCGTGGCAGTTAATGCTCATCGCTTTATATCACGTCTAGTCTCGAGTCTTGGAGCAAATATTTCAAAACTGCTTTCATCCGAACCGTTGATTTCACCAAAAGAAATCTCAACCGTCAGATCAAGCGAATGATATCTTCAATCAAGATACCGCGTAATCATTATCTCAACAGTAAGATTGAGATCCGACGGATTTAGGTTAAGCTTCCGAGTAAAAGAGATCTTATCTCGAAAGCTTGGGGGCAACTGTTGGGCCCAAATATAGCCCATTAGATAACGGAGGAGCCTAAATAAGTATTGGGCCGAGATAAAGCCCAATGCGTATTAGCCCTCTTAGCTAAGGTTCGGCATGAAGCTAGAAGCTGGAAGCTAAGGATAATCTCTAAAGAGGTCACATAAAAAAGGTGGCTCACATCACAACGGAAGGAGCGCAGGACCCGGTCAATTGGGATCTGTTACGAGTTCCTCAACTAATGGAGAAGATCTCGGAGATCTGTTAGAGACGTTCAAGAGAAGGTCTGAAGCTATTTAAAGAAGACCTCAAAGATCAGAAGGGGATCACGTCATTCATTCCATTTCACACAAATTACATTATCTCTCTCATTCCTTGTAACCATTCTCTTACATTTTCTTTGTAATCATTATCATTCGAATCATCAATAAAAGTACATATTCATTCTTTAAGCTCTTTACGGGATTCAGCCCGCGAATTTCCTTGTACCTCCTTTTGACCTAACCTAGAATCTGAGGGTGAAACCTTGTCTCTCACAGGGTCTATGGACTCAAACTTTGTTCTAATTCTTTGGTATTTTTATTATTATAAACTGTATTATTTTAAAAATTACTTTAAATAATGAAAGAGTGAATAATTAAATCATGATAACAAAAAATTATTTTATATATGGCAAACATAATGAAAGTGACTATGCACTTCAAAGCTATGTAAATCCTATAAATTGTCGTTCATTGCCAAAGAAGAAGACTTGAACTATTTTTCCTTTGAACTGTTGTTAAGAAATCATTATTTCTCTAACCATGGAGCAAGTAAGACGCTTTTTAGTTAAGAGTTTATAGAGCAAGGTTTCTACATTTGGTTACTCTATAAAGGTGTGGATTATGATGCCTCCACAATGCCCTTTGCAGAGACCACTAATAATCAAAAAGATAAGAAATTTGGTTCTGTATGATAATGAATAAACACTCTTAAAGAAGACATGCAGAACCTTTTTCCTTCATAGTTTCTGGAGTAAATTTTTGAATTCTCCGAAGGGAGGAGCCAGATGAGAGAATTCCACCTCTCATGGTTTCAGTTATTCTGTTGCTTTATCTTCACTTTCACAGCTAGCCCACATCTCCCAATCATCTGAGAACTTATTAATCTCATGCCTCAAAAATTTTGAGGTCGTGGTCTAGTCAAAAACATTGAAAATATATACTTAGAAAGTTAAAAGAAGAAAAATAAGTCAAATTCACCAAAATTAATATGGTTCAAGTGGTTGGAGATATAAAATTTAGACAAAATATAGAAACATTAATAATCTATTCAAAACATAAATATAAATCTCCTATCTGGTTATGTTGGATCTCTATTTTGTTTGTGAAGACTATACTGTTGGGTCCAAATATGACACCATAGCTGACAATAATATCAGTTAAATAATAAAAACTGATAATGGGCCGTGACATGCCCACCACAGATTAATTCTTTAAATAAAGCTAAGACGAAGCCGGAGGCTGTTAGCTGGGAGCAACCCTCGAAGAGGTCACGGAAAAGAGGCAGCTCACATCACGAAGAAAGAAGCGCAGGACCCGATCAAACGAAAGCTGTTGCAAATCCCACAACTTACGGCGGATATCCCGGAAACCTGTTAGCGCAGATCAAAACGGAGCCTGAGGCTATTTAAAGAGGCAGAAGATCAAAAAGAAAGGAAGATTCATTCAATCATCATAAACACAATTTTCTTGTATATTTCTCTTTCTAATCATCAAAAACATCTCTTGTAACATTTTCTTATCAAAATCATCAATAAAAATGTATGTTCATTCTTCAAGTTCTAACGGGATTCAGCCCACGCTATCTTCCCTAATCTTAACCTGACGTAAAATCAGAAGGTGAATCTAGTCCCTCACAATTGGTGCCGTCTGTGGGGACGAAATAATTGAATCTCTTACTCTAAAAACTTAAGGATGAATCCAGTTGATCGGACGACGAATCCATATAACTCCGATCCCCCGATCCAGAGCGATAGCTCACCGAACCAAACTTCCACTGGGGTAACTAACCCAAGATCGTACAGTGGGACTAACTGTGGGCTTCCAGCCCTCAATAATCCTCAACTTTCCGAGATCCGACGGATGATGTTGCAGCGAGTAGACAGAGCTCAAGAGAATGAGCGTACAACGCAACAGCTAGCTGTTCGGCAGCAACGATTCGAGGAGATAACTAGATCTCTGACCGCAACAACCCAACCACTGCAATGTCAGGGTCTGGGAGTCACTTTCTGAGATCGGTTGACCGACCCCTCTTTTCCTCGAGGATGTCTAGATTTTTCCCTTGATAGCACAGGTCCGGAAGAACAGGGACCTGCTTTCCAGACACCTCATGTTAGGACAGCTCCCGCGTTTAACCCACCTATCACTAGTGCTATGGGAAGTAATGTAGCAACAACCAGCTCTATGCATGATCAGGTTACTGGCCAGAGCACTCGCTTGCCACCTCCACCACCTATTTTTAGGTCTGGAGCAGGAGTAAGCATCCCGTCCGGGGGCAGAACATCAGCTTCAGGGTATCAGGCCAGAACCTCAACCCCGAATCCGGACGAATATCAAAGGACGGATGCTGATCCTACAGCTCTCCCCACTAACCTTGCTCGTCAGAATAATTTGAGGGCTAGTGAGCAACTTAGCCCACCAGCTACCTGGAAAAATGATCGAGCTCGGGTCCGTCAGAAACCTATTTGTCTGGTACCTGACAATGACCCAACTGTTCTTCTTTTCGAGGGACCTGCTTTCCAAACGCTTCACGCTAGGACAGCTCCCGTGTTTCCCACCTATCACCAACGCTATGGGAAGCAACATAGCAACGACCAGCTCTATGCCCGATCATGTCACCGGCGAGAGAGCTCACTAGCCTCCGCCGCCACCTCATTTTAGGTCTGGAGCAGGAACTACTATACCGTCCGGGGGCAAAACATCAGCTTCGGTGTTTCAAGCCAGGGTTTCAACCCCAAATTCGGACGAGTATCCAAGGACGGATGCTGATCCTGCAGCTCCCCACACTAACCTCGCTCGAAACCTGAGGATTAGTGAGCAACTTAGCCCGCCAGCTACCTGGGAAAACGATCGAGATCGGTTTCGTCAGGAACCTACCCTTCATGTACCAGAAAATGATCCAATTGTCCTTCCTTTTGAGGGACCTGAGGCCATTCACAGATACATGGAGCGAACTCACGCCGGTCTCCAAAAATTGAATGCTTAAGTCCACAAGGCAACGAGCTCAGCTCCAGAAATCGAGAGCTTGATTGAGGAAACCCGTGGGACTCCTTTCACTGACAGGATTGCCAGCTATTACATAAGAGACACCCGAAAAATCAGGATCCCTGAATACGACGGAACCTCAGACCCAAATGCCTATTTAATAGCCTTCCGTTAGCTATTGTGAAAGCTCATTTCACGAAAGAAGAATGTGGGGCAGGATATTGCAGGACATTCGCCGAAAATTTGGCCGGAACAGCCCTCGAATGGTTCTCTGGCCTCGAACCGAATTCGATACACAATTTCGACCAACTAACCAATGCTTTCATGAAGCAGTATTCGATCCATATCCTGAAGAATACATCCGAGGCTGACCTCTGGAAAGTCAGACAAGGAATGGGAGACTCGCTAAGAGCCTATATTGAGAATTTCAGGGCAGTGAGAACTAAACTCTCGACCTCCAACGATCAGGTAGCCATCGAGGCCCTTAGAAGAGGTCTCTGTATAAATCAGAGTTCTTCTCGGAGTTAACACTAAATCCTCCTCCGACTATCGACGACGCCCTCCACAAGGCCTCTAGATACATCTCCTTGGAAGAGAAAACGTCGGCATTGGATTAACTCCACAAGAAGCCCCAGAGCCATTCGAAAGGCGAAGCCTCCGACGGGAAAGGACCTCATAAAAGGGAGAACTCCCGAAACAATCAGACTCAGGGAGAGCATTCTTATGTAGTCGAGGAGGACAAGGAATAAAAACATGTCACCGCGACAGCTAAAGCCCCTTGGTCCAAAGGCTACGACGAGAGCAAACATTGCTCTTACCACGATCGAAAAGGACATTCAACCGAAGAGTGTTGGGACCTCCGACAACAGCTGGCAGCCAAGTTTGCAGCTGGAGAAATAAAGGACGTTAACCTCAAAAAGCCACAGCCTTATAAAAAAAGAGGTCCCAGAGACACCTCTCCGAAACGCGAGAGGTAACCTGAAAAAGAAACAGACTCACCACCCCCAGCTCCCAAAAAGAGAGTCGATATGATCCTTGGAAAATTCCCACAAGGAAAAAACCTACCAATCGAGGCCCTCTTGAGTAAACCACCTCCCCAATCAAGCCCTAGCTCGAGGTTTTATTACACCCTCGGAGGGTCCGACGTGTGTCAAGACTCCGTTAACTCTATTAAAAGTCACGTACGGAAAGCTGTGTTAAACACTCAGCCCAAACCGACCAAACCCGATTCCAACACTAAAATCTCTTTTTGGGAAAGTGAGACATCAGATCTCGACAGACCTCACGACGACGCCCTCATTGTAACGTTAAATATAGCAGGGTACGAAGTACTTAAGCTCATGATCGACACCGGAAGCTCCGTCGATCTCATTTTCTACAACGCATTGAAAGGAATGGAAATAGACGACTACGAAATTATCGACCAGAAATCCAATCTTGTAGGTTTCTCTGGAGAAACAGCTACCTCATTGGGAACAATTAAACTCTCAATCATAGCTGGCGGAGTCATGAAGATGAACAATTTCATAGTCGTCTACAAACCTTCCCTGTTACATGCAATCCTTGGAAGGCCTTGGATCCATAAGATGAAAGCAGTAGCTTCAACTTATCACCAATGCATAAAATTCCCGACATCTGACGGAATAGCTACCGTGCACGGTAGCCAAAAGATCTCAAGGATCTGTTATCTAGGAGGATTCGAGATCATAAAAGAGTCCCCCCAATAGCAATTATAGGTCCAGGAAAGTCGTGAAATGCAACAAAATATCCGAGGTCTCCCCAAGAAACCTCACCGAAAAAGTTTGCATTGACGACTTGAATCCTGAAAAACAGGTAAGTATCGGGTCTGAGTTATCTCTTGAAACCAAGAAGGAGCTCATCGAATTCTTAAAATGCAACGTCAAGACCTTCGTGTGGACCACCAGCGATATGAAAGACATAGACGAGAATGTCACGACCCATAAGCCCAATGTAGACTCTATTTTCAAACCGATCAAACAAAAACGTCGTAAGCTAGGTCTGGAAAAGGCCCAAACTGTCAATGACGAGGTCCATCCGAGAAGTACAATACCCCGATTAGCTAGCTAATCCGGTGGTAGTAAAAAAGAAAAATGGAAAATGGAAAATCTGTGTAGATTTCACTGACCTAACCAAGGCATGTCCTAAGGACAGTTTCCCATTACCTCACATCGACCGTCAGGTCGAAGCAACAGCTGGCAATCAGCTCTTGTCCTTCATGGATGCCTTTTCTGGATATAACCAGATCATGATGGATCATGAAGATCAAGAAATAACTGCATTCATAATCGAACGTGGAACCTATTGTTACAAGGTTATGCCATTCGGTTTGAAAAACATAGGAGCTACCTATCAGAGGCTAGTGAATAAGATGTTCGCTGGACAGCTCGGAAAAACCATAGAGGTCTACACTGACGATATGTTAGTAAAATCCTCAGTTGGAGAAAATAATATTTTCCACCTAAGGGAAAGCTTTGATATCCTCGACAAATACAATATGAAACTCAACCCAGCTAAGTGTACCTTCGGGGTACCCTCGGGCGAGTTCCTCGGTTACCTTTTAACCGAAAGAGGCATCGAGGCCAACCCGAAACAAATGGCGACCTTTCTGAAAATGCCGTCACCTAAGACAACCAGAGAGGAACAGAGATTGACTGGACGAATCGCAACATTAAATCGATTCATATCCAGATCCACCGATAAGTGCCTCCCGTTCTATAAATTTCTGAAAAACAATAAGAAGTTCCTGTGGGACGACAAGTGTGAGGAAGCCTTCAAATAACTAAAAGCTTACCTCTCCGAACCTCCGATCCTATCCAAACATGTGGTCGGAGAGCCATTGTACCTATACCTCGCCGTATCGGCAGCTGCAGTCAGCGGCGTGCTAGTACGAGAAGAACAAAACGAACAAAGACCCATCTATTACACTAGCAAGAGCCTAATAGGCACCGAAACGAGGTACCCTACTATGGAAAAACTAGCCTTAGCAGTCGTAATAGCTGCCAGGAAACTGCGACCTTATTTCCAATCGCATTCGATTGTCGTGATGACTTCACATCCATTGCGAACAATTTTGCATAGCCTAAGCCAGTCTGGACGATTAGCTAAATGGGCCATAGAGCTCAGTGAGTATGACATCGAGTATAGAACTCAAGCAGCAGCAAAAGCTCAGGTCCTTGCCGATTTCATCATCGAGCTAGCATCCGAGCACCTGGACCTAGAAACAGAAGCTCCAAAGTGGAGCCTGTATGTCGACGGGCCTCATCAAGGCAAGGCTCCGACGTCGGCCTAAGACTAACCTCCTTAGCTGGAGAAACCATTGAACAATCCTATAGGCTCGGATTTAGCGCTTCCAGCAACGAAGCCGAGTATGAAGCACTAATCGCTGGCTTAAAAATTTCTCTAAGCCTCGGAATTCGAGAGCTAAACGCTTACAGTGATTCGCAGCTAGTAGCCAGCCAGTTCCTCGGAGAATACGAAACGAGGAGCAAAGAATGGGGGCATACCTCGAAGTTGTCCTGAAGCTCACTAAGCAGTTTGACAAATTCGAGCTAACGAGGATCCCGCGAGAAGAGAACTCCTCAGCAGATGTGTTGGCTGCTTTAGCCTCCACATCAGACCCACTCGAAAAACGGATTATACCCGTAGAGGGAATCAAAAAGCCAAAGATCGACATAGCTACTAAAGCTGAGATAGATAGCAAACCAAAAGCAGAGACAGAAGATAACTACCCTCCGACGGTAGCTACCCAAGTTCTCACAACATTCTGGTTCCCGAAAACCAGAATACGCAGCTTTAGAAAGTATATCTCCGGGAACGCGACCCAAAACCCGAAGAACGACCAGAAAAACAAAGGTATTCCCCGAAATTCAGACTCCCTGGAGCCTAATTCCACGAATACCTCCGGGGGCACCATCCAGACTTCGGATTCACTTGTCTACAGAGTCAAAACCAGAAGTCGTTTCGCTCTTGAAAACTCATCTGGGGGCACTATCCAGACCCCTAAAGACAACGAGAAAAATGGAGATATTCCTCAGAATCTAGACCCCCTGGAGCCTAATCCAACGAATATCTCCGGGGGCACCACGACACCAGGTCCCAAACAGGAACCTCCCTCGTCTCTTCATAACAAAATCACAGGAAGAGAGGACTGGAGAATACCGATCATGCAATACATTCTTGAGGGAACAACTCCACCCAATAAATGGGAGGCTCGAAAACTCAAAGCGTTAAGCGCAAGATACTGCATAATCAATCTGCCCTCCATAAACGAAGTGTTTCCGAACCTTACCTAAAATGCGTCCATGGCCTCATTGCTATGAAACTCATGAAGAAAATGCACGACGGCTCCTGCGGAAACCACGCCGGTGGCAGAGCCTTACCTATCTGAATTAAAAGACATGGCTTATTTCTGGCCCACATTATCGCTGACTGTGAGGTTTACTCCTCCTCATGTGACAAGTGCCAGAGGCATGCACCAATCATACATCAACTTGCGGAAATACTATCCAATATATCCGCTCCTTACCCGTTTATGAGGTGGTCCATGGACGTCGTAGGACCACTAGTAGCATCAAGAAAGGGAAAGAAGAAGCTACGCTTCCTCTTAGTCCTAACAGACTGTTTCACAAAGTGGATTGAGGCTGAATCTTTCCAACAGGTAACCAGATTCGAAGTCGAACGATTTTTTGTGAAAAGACGTCGTGTGCAGGCACGGCGTCCCATACGAACCGACAACGGAGGACAATTCATTTCCCATGACTTCGAAGCGTTTTGTGACAAGTGGAACATTTGCCTCACCTTTTCGATACCTCGATGCCCTCAGGGAAACGGCCAGGCGGAGGCTGCTAATAAGTCAATATTAGCAAACCTCTAGAAACGTCTTGGAACCAACAGAAAAACCTGGGCCGAACCACCCCACGAAAGGCTACAGAAGAAACCCCTTTCTCCTTAACTTATGGGATGGAGGCTGTTGTCCCAGCGGAAACCACCACTGGGAGCCTCCGCCTAGAGCTATGTACGTCTGATCCTGGAGCTAATAACCAGCTCCTACCGGACAGCCTCGATTTAATCAAAGAACGGCGATATCAAGCCTTACTTCGCATTCAAAACTATTAGCAGGCAATGACCCGACATTACAACTCCAAAGTCAGGCCCCGACAATCCGTCGTAGGTGACCTAGTACTTAGGAAAGTTTTCAAAGGGACCAAAGAGCCAGACGCCGAGAAGTTAGGAACTAATTGGGAAGGTCCTTACCGGATTATCCATGTGGTACGACCTGGCGTCTACAAGCTCCTGAAGGTACGAACAAGGGCACCTGAAATTCTATCGTGGGATGCCACAAATCTCAAGAGATATTATCACTGGGTACCTAAACACCCTGAACTACATTAGGCTTGATCCCTTGACTGAGTACGTAGGCAACTCCGTCATGAGTGCAGCCCCAAACTCATTTCAACACTCTTTTCACCGTAACCAAAGGGGGCATATGTTGATCAGAAACACATAGCCCAAACAGCAATTGTATGACTATTACAATACCTTGTATTCTATAAGAATTACCAATGAAACAGTTGTCTTCGACATCTTGAGTATTTCAACACCAAAGGTCATAAAATCCTTCAAATAAATTCAGGTCGCCATAAACCTGAACCTGATGTCTTAAAACCCTTACCGTCAAGGTCTTAAAACCCTTCGAAACAATTCAGGTCCCCATAAACCTGAACCTAAGGTCTTAAAACCCTTAGGAACCGTCAAGGTCTTAAAACCCTTCGAAACAACTCAGGTCCCCATAAACCTGAACCTAAGGTCTTAAAACCCTTAGGAACCATCAAGGTCTTAAAACCCTTCGAAACAATTCAGGTCCCCATAAACCTGAACCTAAGGTCTTAAACCCCTTAGGAACCATCAAGGTCTTAAAACCCTTCGAAACAATTCAGGTCCCCATAAACCTGAACCTAAGGTATCAAAAATCCTTAGCTACCTCAGAGGTCTTAAAATCCCTCAAGCAAATCCAAAATCCAATAAACCTAAGGTCATAAAATCCTTAGGAATCATCAAGGTCTTAAAATCCTTCAAATTCAAAATTTCGACAAACCTAAGGTCTTAAAATCCTTAGAAACCATCAAGGTCTTAAAATCCTTGGAAACTATCGAGGTCTTAAAATCCTTCAAAGCAAATTCACCACTTCGCAAACCTAAACCTAAGGTCTTAAAATTCTTAGTAATCTCGAAGGTCTTAAAATCCTTCAAACGAATTCAGGTAACTCCTACACCTAAGGTCTTAAAATCCTTAGTGACTACAAAGGTCTTAAAATCCTTAACAAATATCAACAAGGTCTTAAAATCTTAAATAATCAACAAGGTCTTAAAATCCTTAACAATCAACAATGTCTTAAAATCCTAAAGAATCAACAAGATCTCGAAATCCTCCGAACGAACCCAGGTTCCTATGAACCTAAACTTAGGTTCCTACGAACCTAGGCTCAGGTCCCAGAACCTTTCAAATCGGACTCAGGTCCCTAAATTCCCCGAGCTAATGTCAAAGACTCCTCTTTAGGGTCTTCATAACCGAATGTATATTAAAGCTAAACGCTTATCACAAATAAGAACCAAGATCCTGATCTGATCCAACGAATACGACACATGTTTCATCAAAGATTCATGACCGCTATGTCTAAACAAAACAAGATTAAGTTAACCAAAAAAAAAACCTTCAGAGTAAACTCAGGTTCCTAAAAACCTTGAGCTAATCTCAATATATCAGGAACTCCTTTTAAGGATCCTCTTAAGCGAATACACTCGAAATCCTCGAGACCTGATTCCGACAAGTCATTAGACGTCATATCTAATGATCACATACATGTCCCATCAAAACTCTAATTTGACAAGTTCGACCTCATCCAAGAAATGATTAAGATAAGTCGAGTGACTTAGAATAAGAATCAAGCCAAGACTGAAACATAAGCAAAGGTTTAAAAACTTTCCCAGACCAATAAAGGTTCAAAAGATCCTAACACAAATAAAAGTGTAAAGGCCTCTTAGACCATAAGTCTTAAAAGCAAACGAAATAAAAGCCTATGAGGCAGAAATCTCAAAAAACACAACGAGATGATTCCGAAGAGCCCCATCTCTTAAACCTTCCTCAGCTCCGAAACCCTTCTCGACATCTTTATCCTCCTTGACTGGTTCATTCTCCTTGGCGGGGGCTCCTTCATTCGTCTCCTTGTCGTCACCTCCCGAGGTCGTCTAGACTGGAGCTGAATTAGGACCCACCAAGCCTAAGTTTGAACCATACTCTCCAGAAGAGGACGGAGTAAACGTGTTGATCTCGAAAGTACCTGAGCTCTCTGAGAGTTGAGGAAGAGGGAGTTTGCTAACCGAGAAGTCAGAGACTTCCGCCCTTTCGTACGCAGCAGCCGCTTCTGGCATCAGAGCCATTAGACGATTATACTCCTCTTCAGCATTCTTTATCTCGTTGGCCAGCATATCTTTCAGAAGAGAGATTGAGGTCCGGCGGCTAAGTCTAGCTTCTGAGATATGAAATCTTCTCTCGGAAGCTGGGGGCAACTGTTGGGCCCAAATATGGCACCATAGCTGACAATATTATCAGTTAAATAATAAAAACTGATAATAGGCCGTGACAGGCCCACCACAGATTAATTCCTTAAATAAAGTTAAGACAAAGCCGGAGGCTGTTAGCTGGGAGCAACCCTCGAAGAGGTCACGGAAAAGAGGCAGCTCACATCACGAAGAAAGAGGCGCAGAACCCGATCAAACGGAAGCTGTTGCAAATCCCACAACTTACGGCGGATATCTCGGAAACATGTTAGCGCAGGTCAAAACGGAGCCTGAGGCTATTTAAAGAGGCAGAAGATCAAAAAGAAAGGAGGATTCATTCAATCATCATAAACACAATTTTCTTATATATTTCACTTTGTAATCATCAAAAACATCTCTTATAACATTTTCTTATCAAAATCATCAATAAAAACGTTTGTTCATTCTTTAAGTTCTAACGGGATTCAGCCCACGCTATCTTCCCTAATCTTAACCTGGCCTAAAATCAGAAGGTGAATCTAGTCCCTCACATATACCATCTCTCTTGCCATGGACGTAACACTCTCTGCCTCAATCTATCGAACCTAAAATTCTTTAACGTCACAATCCTCCACGTTTCAGGCTCTCGTGCAAGGAACACTCTATTGTACGTCTTTGGCAAATCTTCAAAATCCATAGAAAGGAAAAAAGAGAAAATATTTTGCTTTGGACTGCTAAAATTGAGAAGCAACGAGATTTGAGTACGCATAACCATAAATGTAGCCAACCAAAACAAAGGATACTAAATCAAAGTTAGCAACATCGTCTAACTTTTTACAAACTTGTAAGACAATACAAATAGAGCACATAGGCAGAAAAAAAAAACTACCCTTTATCAAGATGGCCTTTGTTCCCTCAACCCATTGCCAGGTGGGGGAAACTATTCTAAGTTTCACCTCTTTCTCCTTTACGACCTTACCCAAATCAAGAGAAACAGATGCTTTTGGTTTTCTGTTCTTCATGTGCCATTATCTTTCACTGTTTGATTTTCTAGATTTAGTTACCATCGTCAAACGACTTCAAAATAAATCAATGAATACCTTTTCAGTTTCAAGATAAACATATGATGTGGCTGATATGATTCATTGCCATAGCTTTAAAAAAATGTTCTGGCCTTTAAACAAAGAAGAGTACCTTACGGAGAAAGATCCTACACTTGCCGAGTAAAACTTTGTCTGGGATATCAGTCAGCAGAGGAGACCGATTAAGATTTATCTATAATGGACTCTTATGGCACCTCCAAGCACTCACTCTGAAACAACACCAAACAAACAACAAGCTTCATATGAATAACATAATGTTCAAATGTTGATGGCGGGTAAGAACGATAGATCAGCTCAATCTAGGGATTTCGTATAGAAATCACTAGAGACCTGCTACTTGAATAAGATGAATTTAATCGAATCTTGTTCAAGGCTTCCTAGAAGATGAATTCAATCAAATCTTATAAGATAAAAAGCCAAAGCTAGTTTTATAAATTCTCAAAAGTGTATCTTACAAAAGCCATAGAAAAGTTTCTTAGATAGAACTCTTAAACCGTCATTAAAATCCATAACCTAAATAGAAAAGGCAAAACACAAAGCCTAAGTAAAAAGGAAAGAACTAGAAAAAAAGGAAACTTGCCGTTTAAGCTACAATGCTGCTGCATCAGGTCCCCCGGGGTGAAGAGGATTCGACCTCGAATCAGACGGCTGCTCAGGAGGAAAGTAGCGAGAGAGGTACTTGAAATTAAAGACATCAGAAGTAGTAACATCCGCTGGAAGTTGTAGACGATAGGCATTGTCATTGATACACTCCAAAACTTCCAAGGGACCAATCTTTTTTTGCTTTTAACTTGTTATAAGAATGTGCAGGCATACGATCTCGAGCGAGAACTGCCCAGACCTGATCACCTATTTCAAAGATGAGGCGACGTCGATGAGAATCAGCTGCAGCTTTATACTTCTGAACCGCATTCTCCAAGTTAGCTGTTGTCTGCTCGTGCGTTTCGACCACTTGTTCCATAAATGCTTCAGCTCCTCCGTGAAGACGAGTGCGATCAAGCAAGGTTGAGAGATCTGGCAGGGCACGAGGGACGATCCCATAGATGACCTGAAAATGACTGAACTTCGAGCTACGATTGACGGCATGGTTATGAGCAAATTCTGCTTGTGGTAACTTAGAATCCCATGATCTAATTGATGAACCAACAAGACTACGCAGCAAGTTACCAAGAGAACGGTTAGTGACCTCTGTTTGTCTATCTGTTTGAGGATGATACGCAGAGCTCATATCAAGGCTTGTATCCAAAAGTTTCCATAAAGAACGCCAAAAGTGGCCAAGAAATCGTGAATCTTTGTCGGAGATGATTGACAAGGGTAAGCCGTGGAGGCGATAAACTTCGCGGAAGAACAGAGTAGCGACTTGAACTGCGTCCGTATTTTTTTTGCAAGGGATAAAGTGAAACATCATTGAGAAACGATCCACCACGACAAAAATTGAATCGAACCCTTTTTGTGTTCTTGGCAACCCCATCACAAAATCCATACTTATATCAGTCCATGGCTGAGTAGGGACAGGTAAAGGGAGATATAAACCTGCATTTGACGCTTGGCCCTTTGATGTCTGACAAGTAACACATCGTTCCACAAAACGTTCCACATCACGTCGGAGTGCTGGCCAGAAATAAGAAGTTGCCACGAGGTGTAGAGTTCTATCGCGCCTGATGTGACCCTCTTTATGAAGCTCGGATATGAGCTGTAGGCGCAGGCTACAATCTCGAATACACAGACGGTTACCGCGAAACAAGAATCCATCATGAATCGAGTAGGGTAAATAAGGCCCTGCGGACGTAGCTGACCATATTGGACCAAAAAATACGTCCGACGGGTATAAGTCAACAAACGAGCTAAAGCCTGGCACAGAAACATGAAGAACATAGAGGAGGTGATGACGACGACTCAGGGCATCAGCTACGCGATTACTCATGCCAGAGGTATTTTTGATCACAAAAGTGAATTGCTGTAAGTATGTGATCCAAGAAGCATGACGCGACGAGACTTTATCTTGAGTGCTGAGATGTTTGAGAGCATCATGGTCGGTATAAAGGACAAATTCCTTGTGAAACAAGTAATGTCTCCAATGTTTGATGGCTAGAACAATAGCGTAGAATTCAATGTCGTATGTACTATAACGAAAACGAGCACCTGATATTTTCTCGCTAAAGAATGCAATAGGTCGGTTTCGTTGACTAAGTACTGCACCAATCCCTGTTTTAGATGCGTCGCAGTGTAATTCAAATACAGCGGTGAAGTCTGGTAGCGCCAAAATCGGTGCTGAACTAAGCTTGTCTTTGATGATGTTGAAAGCTTGAATTGCAGCCGCTGTCCAAATAAACACTACAAGAAATATGAGTATTGGTAGCAGTTCACGGTAGCACGAATTCACCAACTGCTACGAAAAATATCAAAATCAGATCGCAACTCTATCATAGCATTAAATTCGCGCTATGATAAAATTTCATTAAGCGGAAAAACAAAATTCGGTAATTTCATTTATAGTAACACTTTGGTGCGAAAATTTTAGCTTTCTCCGCCAAAACACTTAAAAAAAAATATTGTTATTTTATCTCTTTTTTTTATCAAAATCATTTTATCTCTATCTTCTCTTAGAATCTCCCTTCTATGATATTTTTTTTTCTTCTCAGATTGAAATCGAAGAATATTAATGGAGGAGGAGGAGACGAAGCCATCAAGGAGCTGCTGTCGGAGTTACAGTGACGGTAACACTGTCGCTCTTCAGTCGTCACCACCACCACCAAACCATCGCCATCTCTCCCATCCGCCATCGCTCGTCACCACCTCCACCACCATCGCTCCTCACCGCCTCCTCCACCACCGGAGTCGCGACCTCCACCACCACATAAAGAAACCTCAGATCCGTCTTCGTCCTCTATCGTTATCTCTTCCACCTTCTTCTCAACTTCAAATCGAGGATTGACCGCTCTCTATGCTGAAGATACTTTCTCTTCACCATACCCTAATAAGCAGTGGCTTGTACGTTCGATTTCAAAGTTGCAAAGCTCGAATCAATAGAGCTTTGTACAAGTGTCAAGGATAGGTTAGAAAGATTCTTCTTTTCTGGGTACATTCTATCAATGTTTTGATAATTTTCTTCAGATCTTTTGTCCTTATCTTTTGTGTGCTATACCTGAATTGAACAGATATGCACTTGTTCTTCATTCTGTCTTCGCCACCGGAAAATCGCGAGACAGACATTCTCCCGTGAACAAAGAGCGCCAAGAAGACCACTAAAGCAGTAAGTGTTAGTCCTCTTACTTTACAATTAACCATTTCTCCTACCAAGTAAAAACATAAAGCTACTTCCTTTACCCAATAAGTTTACTTCTTGATTCAGATTTGCAGGTCAAGTTTGTAGCTTCAGACAGTAAACTCATGACTTGGCTCTGAAAGATCGCTTCTTTACTGAAGGGTATTAATATTTGAGATTGATGTTATGGCGTCTGAAGAATGAAAGAGGCGTACTCATCAACGTCATGAGAAACTTGTGCCTCTTGCTGCTCTGTTAAGCAGAGAGACGAGACCTGCTAGAATGGAGAAACCGATTGTTAGATACGGGGAAGCTGCTTAATCTAGGAAAGGTGAAGATTATCTCTTGATCGAGACTGATACTCTTCGTGTTCCTTCCACTTCCTCGCTGCTTTCTCTGTCTTTGCGGTAAATCTGAGACCTTTATTACATTACATTATCATAAAGATATGTTTTGTTACTTAGGAATTGTGTCTTTGTGTACTGTTATTAGATATTTGATGGGCACAATGGAAAAGCTGCAGCTGTTTTTAGAAGGGAGAATCTGTTAAACCATGTTCTCACTAGTGCATATTACAGAGGAGCTGTTGGGTCCCTTCTTGTCTATGACCTAACCCGACACTCTACACTCGCAAACGTTGAGAATGGCTAAGGGAGCTTCGTGACCATACCAACCCAAGCATAGTTGTTATGCTTGTGGGAAACAAATCTGATCTTCGTCATCTTATTGCGTTTCAGACACAATAAGTCTTTTGCAGAGAATGAATCACTCTACTTCATGGAAACTTCAGACTCTTGAGTCTAGTAACGTTGAGAACAGGTTGGTGAGTTGTGAGCAAGAAAGCAGTGGAGGCTGGTGATGATTCAAAGTCTGGTAGTGTTCCTTCTAAAGGAGAGAAAACAGGTTGCTGATCGAACTAAAGACTCGTTAGTCTCTTGCAAATTGATGTGGATTTGGTCTGTTTTCTCAAGTTATGATCATTTTTTTATACATTCGATTTTTTTTGAAGATGTGAAACGAATAACGTAAAAAAAAAATCATAGCAGTTATTAAACTATATACAACAAAATCAATATGTAATGTAGTATAATCATCAAATCATAAAATCCAAAGAAGACAACAAGTAATATGATAAAAAAAAATCTGATACTGCTAGTGAGTTAGAAAAAAATATTTTTTACCTCAAGATCTAAACATACCCTAAACCCTAAATACATACCTCAAACCTCAAACCCTATATTCTAAATACAAATTTCAGCAATAGTGTTTTTAAACTTGAATTAAAACTATATATTTAGTCATTTCTGAAAATTTAATCTAGACTGTATATTTGATTCCAAATTCCAAAACCATAATTACATACCCTAAATCTATTAAAGGTTAGGGGTTTTAGAGGATTGAGAGATAAAAATATTACAAACTATTACTAAAATTATGTATTTTGGATAACTTTATGGAATGTAAAATTTGTATTTTGTAATTAAAAAAAAACATAAATCCCAACATATAAACCCTACATACATAGATACCCTAAACCTTACATATATACTTCAAATCATATATCTCATAACACTAAACCATATTACATATTTCAAATATATTTTAAAACTGTAACTTAATCTCTAAATATATTAAAAAACTCAAGCCATATACTTAATTTAAAAAATTAGTCAAACATATAATTACAATTAATAAAATAACTGTTTTAATAAATCGACCAATCTTGACCATAGATTGACTTTAATCAAATGGCTATTAATGAAGGATTTTGGTTATCCTCGTGCTTCTTTGCTATTGGTCGGTTCTTTTAAAAGAATGATTGCTTTTCTGAGAAAAAATAAACACTACTCTCAACCAATAATGCAACTCTACGAAGATCACAATATTTAGCGTTGGATCAAATTTAATCCAACGGACCAAATGCAATTTAATTCTCTGCCTTTTTTCATTTATTTTTTAATTATTTTTGCAGATCTGCGCATCAGAGACGAGAGAGAGAGAGAGAGAGAGAGAGAGAGAGAGAGAGAGAGAGAGAGAAGAGATGGAGATGGTCGATCGAGAGAGATATCTGATTCTAGGATTTACTGATTGATTCTCTTCGCGTTCTGGATAATCCTATGTGCAAAAAAAGAGAGGATTGATTCCTTGTCTGCTTTCGGTCCTCTCAACAAGCGATCTAGGGTTTGTTCTTCCTCTTAATTTTCCAATTAGCTAAGTTTCTTTCGTTTCTCGTTTATCTAACTGTATCTAGTAAGAATCACCAAGTTGTGCTCGTTTTTTATCAAAGTTTCATTCTTTTTATATTTGTGTTCATGGGTATTGCAGAACAGACCGTGGATGGTTTACAAGGCTTCAACTTCAAGGCTTGGTTTCAATTTCTTTTGTCCAGAGCAGAGGTGGTGGTCGTGATTCCTACAGGTACCTCTCTATCTCTCCCTTTATTTTCTCTCCCTCTCTCTCTCTCTCTGAATCTGATATTTTTTTGTTCTTGGTAAAGGTGGTGGTCGTGACCATAGAAGTCGTTCGTGAGCAGTGGAGGCGTTTCTGAGAAAATTTAGTGGTCATGAGCAGAGGCGGCAGCGGCGGTCGTGAGCAGAGGAGGCGGAGAAGAAGACGCACTGGAGATGGAGGCGCTTGGTTAAATTATTGTTTAATTAGGTTTTCAGGTTTTGGTTAATTATGTTTAGTTTTCTGGTTGTATGTTTAGATTAGTAAACCGGGTCTGGTTTAGTATTGTAAAACAAATTTTGTTTGTATACTGATTTTATTAATAAATAAAAATTTATTTTTATTATAATTAATATTCGATTTAATTTTCAGCTATTTAATTTTTAACAAATCAATTTTATTAATTTCCTCATTTAATTAATTAATTCAATTAATAATTTTTAATTATTTTATTTTTAGCTATAGCATTATATCTTTGTCATAATAAATTATTTTATAGTACTAAAACAATGCCATAAAAAAGTATATAATAGCAAGAAAAAAACGTTACAAAATTGTATTAATGTAGCAAAAATAAAATGCTATTATTTCTTTATTTGTTATAGCACACGGAAAACGCTATGATAGGGGGGTAGTCTACCATAGCTGCGGCTGTCATAGCGTTAGTGTTTTCGCTACGAAAACGATATGATAGCGTTTTTACGGTGCTACTAATACTGATATTTCTTGTAGTGAAATGCTCCCTCACGGATGCAATTCGTCAATGGTGCCATGATAGCACTAAACTGTGGCACGAAGCGTCTGTAAAAAGAAGCAAGCCCATGAAAACTTCTTGCCTCCGAGAGAGTGTGCGGCTCTGGCCAAGTCTTGATGGCCGAGACCTTTGCAGGATCAACGGCAAGGCCTTCTGCAGAAACAATATATCCCAAGAAGTGAACTTGTGAAGAGTCAAAAGCACATTTTTTTAATGTAGGAAAAAGTTTATCTCTTCGAAGAACAAGTAGGACTTCGCGTAGATGCTGCATATGGTCTTCCATGGTCATACTGAAAATCAATATATCATCGAAGTAGACCACGACAAATTTCCAATGAAAGGACGAAGAGCCTGATTCATAACACGCATAAACGTGCTTGGCGCGTTAGATAGACTGAACAGCATGACCATCCACTCAAAAAGTCCTTCACGTGTCTTGAAAGCTGTTTTCCATTCATCTCCTTGGCGAATACGAATTTGGTGGTACCCGCTCTTTAAATCCAGTTTGGAAAAAATTCTTGCAGTTCCTATCTGATCAAGAAGATCGTCGAGACGAGGAATTGGGAAACGATATCGCACAGTGATTTTATTTACTGCTCGACTGTCGACGCACATACGCCACATCCCATCTTTCTTTGGAATTAAAAGGGCCGGAACGGCGCAAGGGCTCATGCTTTCCCGTAAGAAACCTATAGTAACCAAATCTTCTACTTGTTTCCGAAGTTCCTCATGTTCCGTTGGACTCATCCGGTAGTGAGCACGGTTAGGAAGGCTTGCGTCTGGAATCAGGTCTATTTGGTGCTGTATGTCGCGCAAAGGTGGCAATCCATGGGGAAGTTCTGCGGGAAAGACATCTGTAAATTCCTGTAGAATAGCTTGAAATTCTGGTCGAGTTTCCTGGTCCAAGATTGGCGACACAGGTGTTGCAGTTAAGATGAAAACTACTTTCCTCTTCGCGCATTGATGCTTCGAATGACGTCTTATTTAACAGCAAGATAGGTGTGGATGTTGATGCCGGCGGCTCATGTGATATTGCTGTTGGTAACGAAGGTTTGAGTGTGAAACTGCGGTTATTGTGTTTGAACGTATAGGTGTTGAGAAACCCATCATGTATAATTCGTCGGTCGAATTCCCATGGTCGTCCGAGAAGCAAGTGACAAGCATCCATTGGAACAATGTCGCAATAATTATTATCCTGATATGCATCACCAATAGAAAAGGCAACCAAAGCACGACGAGTTACCAATAAGTCGTTATTTTTCTGTAACCATGCAAGCTTATATGGTGTTGGATGATGTTCGTCTTTAAGTGCTAGTTTCTTGACGGCATCAGCAGCAATAACGTTCTCACTGCTATCAGAGTCAATAATTAGCTTACAGACCTTTCCATTGATTGTGCATCGTGAGTGGAAAAGATTGTTTCGCTGTGGGAAGTCTTCTGGTAGTCGCGGTGCTAAACATGATCGTCGTAGCATTAAAGAGACACCTGAGTCTGCTTCAAGTTCTTCGGTAGTATCATCATCAGTGTTGTCATCGTATTCGACCTCGACGTCACATCCTGTGGATTCAATCAGTAAGCCTCGACGATTTCACGTAGGACACGCAGATTGTCTATGGCCCGGTTCACCGCATGCGAAGCAACGGAGGACGCCGGTGCGTGCAGGTCGTGTTGTGTCAACGGGGACAATTGCTGTTTCGGTTGTGGTGAGTGGCGTTGTTGTAGTTGTTGTAGACGTGGTGGTGAGTGGAGCCTGTCGTTGCTGTCATGTTGAGTTCCAGGATGAATAACCTGATTTGGTTTGAGCCTCTACTGTCAAAGCTTGTTGGTGAGCTTCAGAGAGAGTAAGAGGATTAAACAGATTCAATGTGTGTTGAATTTGCTTGCGTAAGCCACCAACGAAGCGTGCGACCAGTTGCCGATCAGAATCATGAAGATCTATCCTGTTTAGTAACAAGAAAAATTCAGTCGCATATTCTTCAACCGTACGGCTTCCTTGACGAAGACTCTGTAACTTCTGAAACATTAACTGATCATAGTTGAATGGTAAGAAGGTCTTGCGTAGATGTTTCTTCAGTTTGTCCCATGATTCAATCTTTGCTTTTCCCATTCGAAGTCGTGATGTTTTAAGTTGAGTCCACCAAGCTGTTGCTCTCCCTCGGAATCGCATTGCAATTACAGGAACACATTGATCAAGCGGGGCTTTTTTAAATTCTAAGATCTCATCAACCGTCGCGATCCAATCAAGTAGGTCTTCAGCAACTTGACTTCCATGAAACTCGGGAATCTCAAATTTGAAACTTCGATCCCATCGTTCGTTGAGTTGCACGGGTTGGGCTCTGTTTGTATTTGCTCCAAGAACAGCGAATGGATTTGCATCATCACCATGGTCGGACTGTTCATCATCATCTTCGCGGTCGTCTGTTGGTGTGGCGGCGTTCTTTTGAGCTTACAGACCCTGCATCGCTTGTGTAAGCTGTGCAAGCTGTGTCTGCATCTCTTCCATGGTACGTTGAGTAATCTCAGCTTGAGTTTCCTTCTTGGCGCGGTGCATGGCGGCTGTTGATTGTTTCTGCGGGGATGGTGGTGGGATGTTTTGCTCTGATACCAACCTGTTGGCGGGTAAGAACGATAGATCAGCTCAATCTAGGGATTTCGTATTGAAATCACTAGAGACCTGCTACTTGAATAAGATGAATTTAATCGAATCTTGTTCAAGGCTTCCTAGAAGATGAATTCAATCAAATCTTATAAGGTAAAAAGCCAAAGTTAGTTTTATAAATTCTCAAAAGTGTATATTACAAAAGCCATAGAAGAGTTTCTTATATAGAACTCTTAAACCGTCATTAAAATCCATAACCTAAATAGAAAAGGCAAAACACAAAGCCTAAGTAAAAAGGAAAGAACTAGAAAAAAGGAAACTTGTCGTTTAAGCTACGATGCTGCTGCATCACTAATCCAATTGGTGCTTGTAAATCTTAAAGAAAAATGGCCGGAGATACCTTCGAGTCAAGAAGAAGCATATCAACGACCATAGGCTTGTTGTCTCTTTCCACATTCATGGCCTTGTGCTACATGTATCTCCACTCCATCAAAACCCGCTTTGATAGCGTTTCTTTCAGGAAGACGAAAATCATTTTACAACATTGGGGATCTCCTTGGTTCTTAGCCGCCTATGAGGTGTGTTCTTGTTGGATGAATCCTCGGCGAGAGGCTTGCCTGTAGAAGAGATTGGAGCTTCACCATTAATTTAAAGAACACAAATACACTGTAAAGTAAAGTAGAAAGTAGAATGAATATATTATTGTGTTGTGTTTGATAAGAGAATACAATATGCATATATATAGCGGTAACATTAACATAATGTTAACACTAGATAATGCTAACTTTCCTAAACACTTAATGCTAATATGCAAAGAATATCTTGGGATAACTTGTTCTTCAAGTCTTTCCTTTTAGTCTTGACGGTCTTCATGGGTTTCACGGGTTTCACAGACTTGGTCCGTAAGATACATATCTTTCGGCCCAACATATCTCTAATATTCCCCCGCACGACAAACGTGGGATGCAACACGCAAATCTGCAATCACAAAGCAGACCACGTATGCCGTGGACACTATGTCGAGGAAAACAAATCAATAGATTCCTCCGGGAATAGACTTCAATGTAGACAAGGAGATGAAAACTTCAGCTCTTCTTTGGTCTTGACAATGGGAATGCATCCCGTGGGCGCAACTGCAGCTACAAAAACAATCGTCTTATAACCTGGACAGTCCATACATTGGACTAGAAAAATAACTGACCTAAGAAATTTGAGCGTTCAATTAGAACTCCCCCGTAATGGTTAAACTATAACCAAAACTTTCCAAACTATGGAAAAAAACTAACTTTGAGAAATTCTAAACTATAGAATAATCTCTTGAAAAAAAATGAAAACCCTGATCCCATGAAAGAAAACATAAACCCTAAATATTATTGGAACTCTCAATGATTCTTCCACTAACCAACAACACTATAAACTATAGCACGTAATTAATTAGAAACAGAAAGCAAAACCTAATGACATAACACTACCTCCCACTAAATAATGTATTGGTTTAAACTTGAACAAAAGGTCGCATGATGTGTGTGTTTCACGTCATCTTCATCACGTCTACTTTGACATCTTCGTCTGGATCATCATCAGTATATTCTTCAACATCGCCAACACCAACGATGATAAGCGTCATCAAAAAATTAAAACTTGCGGAAGCTTTAATTTTGATCCCTAAAAATCGACCACTCTGATACCATGTAAAGTATAATAAAATAGATATATTATTGTGTTGTGTTTGATAAGAGAATACAATATGCATATATATAGCGGTAACATTAACATAATGTTAACACTAGATAATGCTAACTTTCCTAAACACTTAATGCTAATATGCTAAAAATATCTTGGGATAACTTGTTCTTCAAGTATTTCCTTTTAGTCTTGACGGTCTTCATGAGTTTCATGGGTTTCACAGACTTGGTCGGTAAGATACATATCTTCCGGCCCAACATATCTCTAATATACACCGACTCACCAACATAAAACGACGTGTCCAAAGATCTCATCATGGTTGATTGAATTAAGAGAATTAAACACGAAGAAATCATTACTCTGCCCGTTTCAGAGACATTTACGAAGATCAGAGGTTGCAGTAAAACGATGAAGAGAGACGAACCCTAAAGTTTGTTTTCTTGGCGTCAACACGATTGCTGTCCACTCTATTGAGCTATCGGGCTGCCTACTATCTGATTTCTGTGTGACGTAAAAGCCCAAGAAAGTGAGATATCATAATAAATGAAGCTCCGTGTTTTGTAAGCGGGAGAGGTGTCGGCACGACATCAACTGAATTAGTGACGTGTCCGTCTATGTGTAAACTCTAAGAAGGAAGCAAAGTTTATTATATATAAATAGATATTATTATTGTAGGTTTCTATGAATTAATTTTAATCCTTATTAAAATAAGAGTAAAATGATTTTATACAATTGTGTATGATAAAAATAATACATTTATATTCAAATTAAAAGTAAATGCAAAAAGCATGAAAAATATATGTAAGCAATTCAAATATGTAAAATATCCATGTTAATTAAAATTTAAATTAACCAGTTAACCATTGCTGTTATAGAGATATCCGTGATATATTTAACCTTGATTAAATATATTATATTTTGACATATTTTTTATTAATATAAAATTTCCAAAGATCCTTCAGAATTATTAATATCATACATGAAACAATGGGTGATTATGTTTTAATAAAAGTTACTAGAGTTTGACCCGCACACCTGTACAAATTTTTTTTGACCTATTCATATAAATTATTTAGGTATTTTTAGATTTATACAAATTTATAAAGACTCGGAAGAATTAAAATCGAACACTGTCCAGATTTTTTTTAATACCCGAGCATAGTTTAATTTTTAAAATCCAGAAACCTGATACTTGTAAAAATCGATAAGTTATGTCTACCCGAATGCCTATGTCTAACTGATTATGTAAACAAATACAATAATTTTGTTAACCGGTTTGCTATCTTGTCACTAATGGAACAATTTCATGTAAACATGTGAAATTATTATAGTTAATCCGTAAAATAAATGTCATTGAATTATTATGATAAATATAATTAATGAAGTAGTTTGGAAAAGTGAAAAAAAAAAGAATGTAAAATATTTAATAAAACACTTAAATGAAAACAATAAATGAACTGGTTAGAATTAGTGGAAAAGAGAGTGAAAATCTGTAAGAATCCACTTAAAATTAGACAAGTATTATTTTGTGCTTCGGTTTTAATAGAATAAATAATATATTTTAGCCAATGCTACACAAATTAGACAAAGTAAGATTAATTAAGTTTTCATTAAAAACTATATGAAGCATTAAATTTGAAACTTTGGTCACAAATTTTATATAAATAAACAATATATATATATATATATATATATATATATACTTAAAATTAGACAAGTATTATTTTGTGCTTCGGTTTTAATAGAATAAATAATATATTTTAGCCAATGCTACACAAATTAGACAAAGTAAGATTAATTAAGTTTTCATTAAAAACTATATGAAGCATTAAATTTGAAACTTTGGTCACAAATTTTATATAAATAAACAATATATATATATATATATATATATATATATATATATATATATATATATATATATATATATATATATATATATTATAATGGATATTGAGTTTGTTGATATCTTCAGTTATTTTTGATATATGATCATTGCGTTTTTATTTTCATTTAATCAATTAATTTTAGTCGCTTATGCTAGTCGTAAATGTTAGCATGGCTATGCATATGAGCATAAAGGTCGTAAAGATAATGCACATGACGGATATCCATCCAGTTTCCACCTCAAACATCAGTGTAAAAGCTACTAACAGAAAAAAATTTATGAGGTCAAAGTCTTCAGCGACCCTGAAACTGAAAACCACAAGCACAAAATGAAGATGAAGGTGATGAGATCCTAGGATGCTTCTCTGGAAGGATATGGATAGATCCTTGCGTAAACGAATCAGAGACTCAAGTTTACCAAGGTTGTGGATCGAATGGTGACACAAGAGGCTGCGGAAAGGCTTCTTGATACTCCTAGGCAATAGATCGGATATTACACACCTCACTAAGGCCCTTGGGCGTTGGATATTACACACCAACAGACTGGATATTACACACCAGACACTCACTCACGACAAAGGCAAGAGAGAAGAAAACACAAAGGTTTTAAAATGAAAGAAGGCTTATCATTAGGGTTGCCGACACACACATATATATAGTGAAAGCTAGGAACAGGCTCCTAGGGCTTTCAGATTAAAGGAACAGGCTCCTTTAATCAATGTAGAAATAAAATAAAAACTTAGGATAATAGATAGACTAAAGTTTGAGATATCATCTAGGTGATATGTGTAGCAAGACTACGGCCTCATTAAAAACCTACTTATGCAAAACCCAGTGGGACAAAAACACAAATAGGAAAAGAGCACACATAGCTTGCTAGCCTAGACAATACTCAGCTTGATGGTGAGATAGCTCGGATGGAGATAAGGGTATCTTGAAGTATCAAGCTTCCTTCAAGACTTTCTTTATGTATCAGACTCTTCTTGATTAGTCCTCCAATAGCTTCCTTGAGTTTCTTGCTTCTGGATCGAGTGTTGGAACCTTCAGGAATGGCTAAAGCATCATATTCTTCAGCTTGTTGGCGTTCAGGAAGCCCTTCCAAATCTCCAGGAAGCCCTTCCAGAATAGGAAGCCCTTCCAAATCTTCATCTTGATCAACATGCTGGTCCATGATCATATCATCCCCTCCCTCTTGAAAAGGATTTGACCTCAAATCTACTTTATGTTAAGCTCTCCATACTCCTGATGCATTCCTTAAACCTGATTCAAACACACTGAAACAAAACAAGTTAGAACATGCAAAGTTGTCATAGAGTAAGAGTCTTATCCCAAATCTGTTTCTGCTTGGTTTTGGATTGTAGGATGAATCTGGAGGTGATTCTTCGATGAGGATGTAGCAAGAGACGCCTGGGTGTTTATCCTGATCAAGATCTGGTGGCTTAAATCTCTTGTCTTCCTCACGCTTGTGTTGTCTTTTTGTATGCTTCCAAGCTTTCTTATAATCTGCACATGACTCTTTTGACAAATACAAGTGCATCATATCTGTGTAATCATTGATAAAATAATTCCTGAAAACATGATCTGTTACCTTAGCATGCTCACCTGGTCGCCACAGATAGGATTGAGATGTTCTAAAGTCAGAAAAATTCACACAAAGAACACAGATGATCAGTCGACTTGTAGAACCCATAACTCTTTCATCTGAGAATATATGGACGTGATTCCAATTCGACGTGAGACCCTGATGAGTTAGGTTTCCATAGCAGTTGAGCTTGTTGAAAAATTCCTTGTGGTTGTTGAGATATGGTCCTCTGACTGCTCCTATGTCAAGTCTGGCGGCTAGACAGCTTCCAAGGTTGGCTTGTTGTGTCTCCATCTTAGCCAGGAACTCATCACTGGTACTCTGATCATTATTGCCCCTATTTTTACCTGTACCTTTCTCAGATTCTCTTGGACAAGTCAAGTGGGTTATCATGTCAAAGAAAGTATTGTAGACAAGAATGTTCACAAGGCACAAAACAATACAGCCAGCACCATTAATCTCAAGTTTCAGAAGTGCCATATGTTTATCAAAGAACGTGTTATACACTAAGATATCATCAAAGAATAATCCCACACGTTTATAAACATTTTCAGAACACAAATAATCATTCTCAAGCTCATAGATACTTGCAGATTTCACAAATTTAAATCTAAAATCAGATTGATGCAAATTATGTGCCTGCAACTTCCTAGGTTCATTCAATACATTAGCAAAAGCAAAAGAATTATCAAGGATCAGCTCATGCCTAGGAAAATTCACAAAGAAACTCTTCTCTTCAGTTCTAGGAATTAAATCACAAGGTGTTCTAAAACAACAATCAGAGTGTTTCAAATTAAGCTCAAAAACTTTTCCATTGTGATTAAAACTTTTATTATGCTTCAGAAACTGATCAAGACTCAAGATATGACCAGAAATGTTTTTATTTTGATTTTGAAAACGTTTTTGATCAAAAAGATTTTCAGGCTTAAGTTCTTCAAAAGATTTATACATGTTATCAAAAACAGATTTTGAAACACAAAAATCTTTTACTTTTTCAAGACCAAAACGTTTTAAATCATCAGTGCTTACTTTAACAAACATTTCAGACACAGAGAGAACCTTATTAAAATCCTTACAGTGCTCTTGCAGGTCATAAGACAAGGATTTAGGAATGACATCTGATTGCAGGCTGTTATGCTGTTCCAAATCTTTTCCTTGTGTTGACTGCTCTGGTTTTATCTCTGCTGAGTCCTCTTTTGCAACCTGTGACACTGAAACATTTCTACTCGGTTGCACCGGTTCAAGACAAGTTAGTTCAACCAAGGAATTATTGAAGTTAAATTCAGACTGAGGTAAGGAAAGAGAACACTCTTGTTCTGTCTCAGAAATTTCCTTTTCCGTAGATGTTTCAGTTTGAACTTCTTGAATTGGTGCAGCTGATTCTGGTTCTTGGTGCTGTGCTTCATGGGATGGATGTGCTGTGTTGGTCCTTTTGAAAGCATCCAGTATCACTTGTGACAACTTCTTTTTATCCTCCTCACTGAACCAAGATTGTTTTTCTGTTTTCTCCTTGCTGCAGCATGTTGGTTTCTTGCTTGATGAACCAATATCACTGGATGGACGTGATCTCTTGATGTCAGGTTGTTTCCGAACCAAATTTGAAGGAGAGAGCTTTGTCTCAGATGGCTTTCGAAGTACTTCCTTGTAGTACTGTCTTGGAACATACTCTCTACGCATCAAAGTCCTCAGCTTATGCCATGTTTCTACTGATTCTTTTCCTTCAAGTCTTCTGGACCTTCTCAAGTGATTCCACCAGTTTAAAGCATAACTAGCAAACTCTGCAGTAGCCATCTGAACCTTCTTTCTTTCAGTATAGTGGTGACAACTGAAAACCAGTTCCACCTTCTCTTCCCACTTCATATATGCAGCAGGATCAGGATCTCCAAAGAAAAGAGGGATTTTCAGCTTTTGATCAGCAAAGTTGCTTCTTTTATTGCTGCTGATATAATCCTTAGAGAGTTTTCCATTCTGATCTCCTGCCATGACACCTGTGAAAAGAGAAAAACTCAGCCAGTAAGTAGTTCAAAGAGATCAAACGCAAAATGAATCAAATATGGAAACAAGAAATTTTAAAAACAAAGCGGCAAAAGAAAACTTGATCCACACGCGAAAATTGAACTCTTTTGCAGTCTTAAAAATAGAAACAACACAGATCAGATTCCACAGATGATGAAAAGAGATGAAACAAATCCGGATCTATGACTTTAAGAACAGATCGAAACACACAAACACAAGAAACTTTCAGATCAAGCAAACTTTGTATTCAAATCGATTAAGAAGGTGAAAAGTTTTTTTTTTTTTGAAAATCTGCTTGAAACTCTTAGATCTAGCAATATTGATCACGAAATCCACAGATCTAACAGTTCTAATGATGAAAAAGAACAGATCTAATGAAAAACAACACACGAACACAGATCTAGCAATGATATGAATGATAATGAACAGATCTGATGGAAAATGAAAAGAGAAAACGAAACTCCCCTTCCAGAGTGCTCTGATACCACTTGATGAGATCCTAGGATGCTTCTCTGGAAGGATATGGATAGATCCTTGCGTAAACGAATCAGAGACTCAAGTTTACCAAGGTTGTGGATCGAATGGTGACACAAGAGGCTGCGGAAAGGCTTCTTGATACTCCTAGGCAATAGATCGGATATTACACACCTCACTAAGGCCCTTGGGCGTTGGATATTACACACCAACAGACTGGATATTACACACCAGACACTCACTCACGACAAAGGCAAGAGAGAAGAAAACACAAAGGTTTTAAAATGAAAGAAGGCTTATCATTAGGGTTGCCGACACACACATATATATAGTGAAAGCTAGGAACAGGCTCCTAGGGCTTTCAGATTAAAGGAACAGGCTCCTTTAATCAATGTAGAAATAAAATAAAAACTTAGGATAATAGATAGACTAAAGTTTGAGATATCATCTAGGTGATATGTGTAGCAAGACTACGGCCTCATTAAAAACCTACTTATGCAAAACCCAGTGGGACAAAAACACAAATAGGAAAAGAGCACACATAGCTTGCTAGCCTAGACAATACTCAGCTTGATGGTGAGATAGCTCGGATGGAGATAAGGGTATCTTGAAGTATCAAGCTTCCTTCAAGACTTTCTTTATGTATCAGACTCTTCTTGATTAGTCCTCCAATAGCTTCCTTGAGTTTCTTGCTTCTGGATCGAGTGTTGGAACCTTCAGGAATGGCTAAGGCATCATATTCTTCAGCTTGTTGGCGTTCATGAAGCCCTTCCAAATCTTCAGGAAGCCCTTCCAGAATAGGAAGCCCTTCCAAATCTTCATCTTGATCAACATGCTGGTCCATGATCATATCAGAAGGGACACAACTAGAGAGATGGCAAGGAGACGTTCGTAAATTTTCAGGTAGATGTCAATATAGGTGGTGATTAGAAAGATGAAGATCTGTAGAACAGACTTTGGAAGTGTAAACACATATGGGAATATGTGTCGGGGTGGGGGACCCTGATTTCTACGTCACCAGGGGATACAACTCAAATGTACCACCCTTGTTAATGCAGAAACAATTTGGTAGGTCTCCTTGATGTGTTTTGGTGCTAAATCAAAATGGTTCATAAAGATTTCAAGAATATACATCAGGACCGGTGTAGAAACCCGTTACAAAAAAAAAAGTATTATTGTTTAGTGGTCGTACCGCGGGCGATGGATGGTCGAAGAATTGATTGTGAGTGAACCTTAAGCTGCTGGACCATGTTTAGAAAAGTGTTAGGTTGATCAGAAGGATATTTTGGAAGCATAACATTTTTGGAAGCACGACGGTTTAGAAGCTCGACGTTTCAGAACCCGACGTTTTCTTAGCAACGAAGTTTTCTCCAAAACTTTGTATCTATCAATAAAATATCATTTGGGAGATATTATAAGTTGGAAGTAGGACGGGAAGTAAGCACGACGGGAAGTAAGCACGACGGGATCGAAGCATGACGGGAAAACCCGAAGTTGGACGAAAACCCTAATTTCGGTATTATCAATTTTTCGAGGAAGCCGGAGGCTCGGGAAATATTTTTCCGTCAAGTCAGGATCACTTGGAGTTTATTAAAAATATTTTTCTCATCAGAACGGGCGTAGAAAAATATTCAGGATTGATCACGGGACGAAAATTCACCGGAAGGGTCGAAATCAGTCGAACGGACCGAGAAGCTCGAGGTGGCCTTATCTGTGAGATAAGGACGTGATCTAACGTTCCTGGCATGGTATGTGGCAAGGGAAGCAGGAGGTGTTGAAGCCCAGGAGAGCACAGCATGCTGATTGACACCCAGAAGCACGAAGTGCCGTAAAACCTGCGAACGGAGCATGCTGAGCGACATGTGTGCGCTGAGTGTCAAACTGGATGAGTTCAGGACGTGTATGAGACATCTGGATGGCATGGTGTCACTCTGCAGGACATCTTGGTCATGCCATCAGACATGTGGAGCACGAGGTGTCGCGACGCATGCGTCCGGAGCCATGCGAAGCGACACACGGGCTGCCACACGGCTTGTTTCTGATTGGTTGCTGCATCCTATATAAACCCCACGACCCCAGCTCATTTCAAACCATCCAGCAAACCTGAAACTCAGAGAAAACGTGAGAGAGAAAGCTAGAGAAAGAAAGTTCGAGTTTCGATCATTTTCGAGTCTTTTTCGGCAGTTTTCGAGAACAGTTATTCTGCTCGATTCGAGTCTACATCTAAGAGAGGTTCTGCTCGACTCAAGATCAGTTCAGAAGTGGGTCTACTTGTGAAGGTGAAGAAAGGGTTCGGAACGCAGAAGAAGGGTTCGGGGTCAAGGCCACGGTCAACCAAAAACAGTGAGTTATAATCAATTGTTTGCTAAGTTGTTTTTATGCAGGTTCCCATTACTTGGAAGTTGGATCATGGCAGGAGGCCAGGTCTAAACTGAGTAATGGTTTGATTAGTTGATAGTAATGGTTAGATTGATTAAGTTAGTAGCATGCTTAGCTATTGATTGAGAATCGTAGTAGCATGCTAATTGTTAGGTTGATTGGTTAGCAATTTCTGATTGCTTAGATGATATCGCTAGGTTGTGGATAGTTAGATATTCTGGAATTAGTCTTTATGTTAGATTCTAGAATATATTTGATTGTGTTTGGTTGTGGTGATTGTGTGAAACCTTGGTTATATTACCGGGTTTTGGTATTTTTTTTGTATTGGCCGACAGCATTGTGTAACCCACATTGCTAGGCATGTGTAGGGGTGAGTTAGTGTTCCTTCAGACCTCGTACCCAGCGGGTTCAAGGAAACCCCTTATTCGCTGGATCGGGAAGACTCAGAGAGACGGGGTCATGGCCTAGGGCTGAGTGATTACACGACGGTGTAATGTGGCAGTGACCCGATGGACTGTGGGCTGTCGCACGGTGACCCGATGGACTGTGGGCCGCGGTCGGTTGAAAGTTCCTTCTTCCTGGCCTGTGTGGTGGGAAGTTAGGATATTGCCGATAGTGAAGGAGGAACCTAACGTCACCGGGGCCCGAGTTATAGTTATATATTTTATAAAGGGATTTGGTAAACCCTAGTTTATTGGGATATCGATTTACAAAGACTATATTATAGTATCGATATTTTACTCGTATTATTTTACTACGGGTTTCAGATTTCGGTTATATTATTGCTGCTATTTCTGATATATGCTTTTAGGTGAACCTCTCGCTTTAGATTGTTTGGGGTGGGATAGCGAGGGGTTGTATTTGTTAGTTGGGGATTGTAACTCACTCAGTAATACTAGATTACTCACCCCTCACTCTTTGTTGTTTTCAGGTAACCAGTAGTTTGTAGCGGTCGCGGGAAGCTAGGCGGGCTGGTGTAGATTTTGCATCTTTTTGCTTGCGACGTTTTCAGACTATACGTATGTATCTTTTGCTCGATGGCATGCCACTACGCTTATAATATTTTGTGTGTTGTGAATCGAATATGATATAAGATAAATAAATCGATGTTTTATGTAAATGCCTTGTTGTTTCTGATATTAGCTTTGTCCAAGCTAACACAACGCCAGGTCAGAGTACGGGTTGAGAAGCCTTAGGCTTTGATCTGACGGGACGTGTTAGCGGGTGAACTGGCCAAGTCACGAATTGCACTTTTTGTGACAAGGCTGGAACGCCCCTAACCCGTCATGTAGCGCTCCCGGACCTTGGTAGAAAGTCAGCCGTCGGTCATGTTCTTGTTTGATTGTTGGCCGGTGGTTCGACCTATACCTAGAACGGTTCGGGGGTGTTACAGCCGGTATCTTTAAATATATTTTAGAGGTCATTTAGAGAAAATGTTGGTCGGTTCAGTTAATTCTAGACTAGTTGTATCTATTAACAGTTTGCAAGTTTGATTCTTCCATCATACCAATTATACTAAATGATACTCCCTCCGTTCTGTTTTTTAAGTCGTTTAGGGATTTTGTTTTGTACCAAAATATTAGTCGTTTGCAAACTTCCATGCAACATTTGATCACTATAAACTTTTTCTACCCTTTTATTTGATAAATATTTTCCAGTCAATCATTTCAAGTTTCAGAGCAATCCACGTTTTACAAGACATGCTATTTTCAGTCAATTGAAAATTTAAATAATGTTAATTCAGTAACTATGAAGTCTCAGCAGCCTCCACTATATAATCTATATTTCATTCAATGAAACTGATTAAAAAAATGAAAGAATGAAGAGACCAAAGAGAAAGCAGAGACCAAAGAGAAAGATGATCTACCAGTTCACAAGAGTTGTTACCGTGTGAGCCGTGATTTTGATTTGAATAAGTTGTTCTTCTTTGATGAAGGAGATCTTCACCCGGACAAAGCCACCGAAGAAGTTGTACTCGAAATGTTGAAGATTTTTTTCCCTCATTCTTTTTAAATTCAGATGTGATCTTATTGTATCAGTGCAGGTTATTTCATGATAATAAGTTTGTGAAACAATATAATATGATTTCACATTTCAATGTTTTTCTTATTCATTATCTGTCATACAAGTAATAATAAGCGAACTTTTTTTTTTTTTTTTTTTTTTTTTTTTTTTTTTTTTTTTTTTTTTTTTTTTTTTTTTTTTTTTTTTTTTTTTTTTTTTTTTTTTTTTAAAAAAATAATAAGCGAACTTTAGTACGAGAAGATTTTTTTTCTTAAATGATCATGTTAAATTAAGATTTAGCACATCTTTAATTACTTTTGATAAATAAAGTAACATCAAAACATGAAAAGAATATACTTAAATACAAATAATAAAATAAACACAAAACAATTCTTATTCCATTTAAAAAACCCACAAATAAATACATCCATAAAAATCTAAATAAATAAAAAATCCCAACAAGAATCCCAAACTTATGAAGATGATGCTAGCATGTCTATTACATTTTGGACCACTGCAACATCACAGCTTATTTGGAGAGGAAGACGATCTTCCCTATCAAGAGTTGCTTTTTTCATATGCGGGATCTTATATGTGTTTTTTCCTTCCACTTTCATGATCTCTTGCATGCATGTCTGAAGGGTCAAGAAAATATAATTTATCCTATCTGTAGGATATTCATCGAATGATTCTTCAACGGTATGAACAAGTTCTTCGACATTCGTCGGGAAAGTCTGATGTTGTAGTGACTGGATATCATTAAAAAACCCAAGATCCAAAATGTTTAGATCCGGAGAGTTTGCTGGTTGACACATTAGACGTATGTCAAACCCGTTTTTGCATGCGGCTTCTTGAAATTGTTTATCTGCACTCCTAACATGCGTCCTTGCATTGTCTTGTTGGATGAAAATAGTCTTTCCATGATCTTCAGCTGGCCATTTTTCATGGAATACCGGAATGACTTTTTCAATCAAACACGCTCTTATATCTTCTCTCTTCACGCAGTTTGATGCTTTTAGCTCTAACGTTCCAGCATCTCTGTTTTTGCTTCGTCTTATAGCTGCTTGTAGGGTCGCAAAAGGAAAGACTCCTATTTTACCAGAAAAAATCTCATTTCCTTCCTCGTCAAATCTCGGTCAAACCATCGCCGCTAAGAACATAACCTTCGTAATATAATTTTTGCTTTGACATGTACGATGTGGCACGTCTTCTTCGGGAAGTAAATAATATTTCTCCATTTTCTTTCTCATGTAAAACCACTTTTCATCAATATGTACAATATTGTACATATCAATGAATTTTGGTTCATGAGCCAAAGAGTCCTTTTCTAACATGGACAAACAAAACTTCAACCTATCTGTCTTATTCGCATCGCTTAAACTTGGTTTAATCGCATTAGTATGGCGTCGAATCGTACCTTATTTGACACGCCTATGCAAAGTTGAAGGTGCAATACCCAAAGCCATTGAAAACGATCGAAGCGTCGTTCTCTTGCGTAATGGAGTAGCCATAATTTGATTCAAATCAAGAGGAATTTTCTTACGACCACAATGTGCTGTTTTTTGTGGAATACACTAAGATCTTCACCATTTGGAGTATCTTTTGCTTGTTTCCAAATCCTTTTTACTGTGCGGATTGACACCAAAAATAAATCAGCAACTTCTCCAGTAGCGTTCCTTGGTAGTTCCCCATTTTGACTTCTCTCCAGTAGAGCATTATAAATATCCAATCTTTCTGCATTTGAGGTAAACTTCCTTTTTTTTCTTTTGAAGTCCTACTTGATCATCTATTTCTGCATGTTAATATAAATAAAAAAAATTGTTAGATTAATCATTATAAATATTACAAACACATGTGTAAATAAAAAAAAGTCAAAATTTATTTGATGGTATAATTAATTTGTTAAGGCTGCGTATACACATAAAGATAAAAAAAAAGTCATTTTTGTTGACTTGTTGTTTCAAACTTGTGATTGTATACATATTTTAAATAATTAGATAAAAAATAAAGATATATCAAAATAGACATGCATGAAACAAATTAGACATGTGCATAGAGATATTGCAAATATAACATTTAAAAGCAAATCAAATTCAAATGTTCAATAATTAGAACAAAAAAAATGTGAGAACAAATCCAAGTAAGAAAGAAAATTACCTGGATCTTCCTCAGAAGAAAAACTTTCGGAGTCCACCTGATCAGTAACAATTGCCACATCGTCATCTTCATTATAGAATATGTTGACGTCGTCATCTATTGGAGTTTGGTTCAGATCAAACAAAAACTCACTTTCATTAGAAAGATTTAGATCAAAGTTAGAACTCATGAGTGAATTTGTGATTAATTTGACTTGTCTTTCGATCAATATATAAGAATAATTTGTTTTAAGTTTGGCTCCAATGTAATTTTTTAATTTATTGTTTTGGCCCCATGTTAAATTTTTGTTTTGGCTCCATTATTTGTTAAATTTTTACCCTATGTTCTCAAATCAACATATAAAATTGACTAAAGGAATAATTGAGCATTTATATACTTATGTGAGATCAATGATGGTGTTAAATGACTGAGACTAGAATAAATTAGGATTAGTAACATTTGATTTATTAATGAGAGATTGGAAGTCATAAAAAGGACAAAACAGACATTAGGTTAATTGCCTTAATCCACGTGAAATCTTCTAAAACGACTTAAAAGCAGAACGGAGGGAGTATATTAGAGAGCCAAAATTTTTTATTTCCTCCAGGTCCAATACTATCAGGCCCGGTCATGTATTTTAGTAAACTATCAGTTAGATTTAAGAGAGACTTACACCTAAAGACACATTGTGTTTTTTTTTTTCTGACCTATAAAGACACATTAGCTATTTACACACTTTCTTTGTACTATTACATTTTTACACGAAAATAACCTTGCTTTTGTGTAAGGCGAAAGCTGTTGGATTTAAGATAACAAACTAAAAGTAACTAGGTTCTTGGATATTTACAATAAATGAAATATTTATTTAAAAATTATAAAGGTGTACCAGTTAAAGTGAAAAAACTCGGGCTGTTGGATCTGAATATTGAAAATTAGCTTGCATTTGAAAACTATTATTGTTAAATAAGGTGTTCTCCTGCACCATGTGCAGTAAAAAAAATAAAATATAGTTTTAATAGATACAATATAAATTATGTTTAAAACTAAAATTTTATTTTTCTTATCACTATTTTAATAAAAAAATTTTAATTGAACATAAAATTAATATTAAACTATTTTTTTATTTTAAATTATATTTAAGAATATGCATGTATATATTTAAAATTATAATCTTAGATATATTTTTCTTTCTATTTATTAATTAAATATATTAAAAAATTATAGTATAAAATTTTATAATTATCAGAAATTAAAACTAGACAATATTTATTTAAATTTTAAATATATAAGAAATTAATGATTTTATGATTAAATTATATTAATTTTCAAAAAAGAATACATTTATGAAAAAAAATTGTAATAAAATTGTATAATTTTAAAATATATAATTTAATGATATTTGCGTAATTTTTAATGTCATATTTGAATATATTTATCTTAATTATGATTTATGAGTTATTACTTTATTTTAATAATATTTCCAAAAATATAGATCGACACTAAATGTAATATATTAGTTATTACCATATATTATAAAGATTTCCAAAAATATATATATATATATATATATATATATATATATATATATATATTTACATTAAATACAATTGTCCATGTCATATTTAATCACAGGTCATGTCATCAATTTTAGTAGACATGTCAACATTTTTGTGTATGTCATATTTAATCATAGGCCATGTCATTAATTTTAGTAGTCATGTCACTATTTTTTTGTGAAACTGATTGTACAAAGGACACGTGACAAAATCACTTTGTAAATATAGTCTAAGGGATCTTATATATCTTATGTTGCTTATTTTTAAAACACTAAAATATAAAAATAATTTTTTTTGTTATAATAAACTATATTTTTTTATTCTCAACATTTTAACATCCATTCTTGTATGTTTGTTTAGCAATTTGAACATAAAAGTTATAAATGAGATTATATGGACAATGTTTCAGTGGATGAGAATTCTGTGGAAAAGTTATATATATATATATATATATATATATATATAAACTGGCACTACAAGAATTATGGAATCTAGCAAAGGACCGGCGAGAACATTTCCGTAGCCATAACTATTAGCGATGAAATTTTTGACGGATAGCGACAGAACAACAAAATGTTAAATTTGTAGCCAATCTGTTGTCTAGCTGCGAATATGACCCGTAGCCATTATCTAGCTAAACAGCTAATGATTAGCGAAGAATAAACTGTCGCTAAATTTTTCTTGTTAGGAAGACATAATTATAAATAATTATGTATTTATATATATATATATATATATATATATATATATATATATATATATATATATATATATATATATAAACTGACACTACAAGAATTATGGAATCTAGCAAAGGACCGGCGAGAACATTTCCGTAGCCATAACTATTAGCGATGAAATTTTTGACGGATAGCGACAGAACAACAAAATGTTAAATTTGTAGCCAATCTGTTGTCTAGCTGCGAATATGACCCGTAGCCATTATCTAGCTAAACAGCTAATGATTAGCGAAGAATAAACTGTCGCTAAATTTTTCTTGTTAGGAAGACATAATTATAAATAATTATGTATTTAACTGATAATGATAATAACTAGTAGAAAAATGTGATATAAACATGTTTTAGTCATTATAGGTCGACAACATTTTGAATTAGTTACAGAATAGTTATAACTAGTGAAACACGTAACTTTATGACTATATGTATTTGTTTCGTGAAAAAAATGAGATGATGTGTGTTTGTGTTAAAAATACAAGATGATGTGTGTCTGTGTTAAATGTTCGAGACAGTTCAATTTGTATGACTAATTTGTTTGATTGATACTTGAGTTATGAATTCTAGCATAGGGTTTAGGTTTTAGGGATTGTGGTTTAGGGTTAAGGGTTAAGGGTTAAAGGTTCTATTGTTAAAAAGTTACTAAAATATATATATATATATATATAACAAATTATAATTTGTTAAAAACTAATGTTAGATTATGAAAACTGTATAAATATGTTATGTTAAAATGAAAATATTTGGCTATTACTTTAGTAAGGTATTATAACATAGGGTTTAGATTTTAGGGATTGTGGTTTAGGGTTAAAAGTTTTTAAGTAAAGAAGTTTTTCAAAATATAATAATTTGGGTAGTAAATTTTAATTAACTATTAAAAATGTATGTATCTGGTTGATATGATTTTTTTTATGAAATCATGGGAATCAATGTGAATGCAGCAGCTCACTCTGTTTCCAGGATCAAATGACCTTTTCTCAACACATAGTTTTATGTTTGGAATTGTGCAGGCTGGAGACTGGTATTGTTGGGAGAGCAAAGCCATTTGCAGTTGAATTGCGTAATGTGAAATGTTGGAGGTGTGGACACCAAATGTGGTGATCGTGAATGTCCATTAAAGGATACAGTGATGCCACATGAAGAACACAGTGTTTTGTACATTAATGATAAATTCAGGCCAAAAATAAATTGAAGCTAAAACCCAAAATATTATTGGAGGCAATTTTTGGAGCCAAATCTGATGGAGGGAAATATAATTGGACTATAATTAGAGTATTGTATCATGATACAATAGTTTAAAAATTATTTTATATATAATTTATATATTTTGTTACTTATACATAACATGTATAAACAAAACGTGTTGTGGACAAGATAATTGTAGACAAAAATAAAATAAAATAAAACGTATTTTGGACAAGATAATTGTGGATAAAAGAGACGTGGACAAGAAAAATGTGGATAGTAATTACATGGATAGAAAGACATATATAGAAATATATAGACACAAAATCATTGGATGGATCAAAAATTTTAACTAGAAATAACAAAGTTCATTCTCCATAAACTTTGTTTTGATCTTAAAGATTTAAAATATAAATATATTTATAGATAAGTCATTTGCTTAGTAGTGGATGGAAGAACCATGAACATCTGACTTATGAACATATGTGGATAGCAAATGTAAATATATATATATATATATATATATATATATAAGTAAATCATATGTTTGATCAATGAATTTTCATGGACAATGTTTTATCGACGAGATTGTTTGGATGGAGTTATGTGGACGATATATTATGGTCAAGGTTCTTCTTCTAACAAAGTTTTAAGAGAAAATTCACATTACAACAAAGAAACCTGCACGAGATTTTCAATCATACAAGGTTGATTGCCAACCCAAATGAGAAGACTTTGAGCAAACTAATAACTTGTCGCTTTATTCTTTTTTTAAACTCTGGAAATATAGTTTGGACACCAAAAACAACATGGAGATCTTACTCCAGAGTTGGTAAATTCAAAGAGATGAATGTAAACATGAGTACGCAATATGTTGGTTAAATAGCAAAAAAAAAAAAAAAAACCACACATACTGAGTTCCTGGAATTAAAGTACATGAATAGCCATAAGCTGCCAAGCACATTAAGAGCAAAAACAAAAGGTGCCCATTAGGTGTATCTTGTGTGGCTGCAGGAGACGGGTTCCTAAGGCTGTTGTGGTTGGGTGAGTCGTGGTCGGATAAGTCATGGTTAGGCGTCGGTTGTTCAGTAGCTTTATGGTCTGAGGTTAGGTGGACGGCTGATGCGTGGTCAGGAATGGAGTGGCTGCAAAGTGGGTTTGGGCGATCCGTGGACGCAGGTTGCATGGTTGGCGACGAGTAGTGGTCAGACAATTTGTGAAGTGGTGAGGAATCGAGGATAGGTTCTGAGTCGAATGTCAAAAAGCTTCCCAAAACATGAATCCCTAATCCTTCTAAACTCCAGAGTATCATGCAGAACATCGTCTATCAGTCACATACAATCTTTCAGGGAGATAGAGATCTATTCTGTCTCTGCAAATCGTGAAAAAAAGAAACGAAGTGTAGCAATTAAGTTTGAGAACAGATCCGAGATAAATGTTGATGCGTTAAAATATAAAACCATATCTACCATGTGAGAGATTATCTCACGCAACACAACAGCGAAAATTGTGGGATTCAGAGTTCTAATGGGCGATAAAGAAGAGGAGGAAATACGATACTCGATTTTCGGAATTTAAGTGGCTGAAAGAAAGAGAGAAAGCGGTGATTTAGTGAAGAGGAAGAGAAATATGGTTAGGGTTCGTTGAAATTGCGATGGGTTACTCGATTTTGGGATTTAGAGAGGCTGGGAGTAAGAGAGGAGTAGACAAAATGAGGATTTAGGAAATTCTATGTTTCCAATTTCTGGATTGAGAGCAAGGGATTGGATTTATCTAGAATAGGAGACACAATATTGAATTTGGGATATAATCAGTTTAAAAGATTGATAAGAAAAGGAAAGTTGTCTCACTGGTTTCGAGAAAATGTATTGAATTTCATAATAAAAACACAAATGGATTAGTGGTTGATTGAGTTTCTAATCGGTTCTCTTTAGTTAGGAAATGCAACCAAACCACTTTTACACTTGTTAGAAGGTATATTGGACAATTTAACATTATAAAGTGCTTTATATGTCCAAAGTGTCTCTTAAGGTAATTCAAAACTTGAAATGTGTCTCTTAGAGTAAATTTCTCTAGCTTTAGAGCTCTCAAAAGATTGATGAATTGCTAGAATGAATGTTTAGGCTTTATTTTTTAATGGCAAACTCAACCCTTGTTTCTTTAATGACACTAGGTTCGTGTCCGCGCTACGCGCAGATTATGTGTTCTAAATTATTTTGATTTTAAAATTATGTTCAAATGTATTGATATTACATAATATCTAAATAAAATAACTGAATTTATAACATTTGAAATAGAATGTGGTGCTTAGAAGAAAAACGATTTAAGACCTCTGTTTCAAGAAAAAAGAAAATTTTGGAAACGATTTTAAGACCTTTGCTACAACAAAGAGCCAAATTTGGAAAAGCATAGATAATTAAATGGATAAATTTATGATAAATTTAAAGAAAATTTGAAGATGTTTTTAAAAAATTTAAAAACTAATTATCTAAATTTTGCTGTATTTATTAATTTATTTTATGACATGTTTGGTTAAATGATTTGATTGGATATTTTGTGTAAATTAGTTTGAATATGTGGAAAAAATCAATCCAGTAAAGCTAAACTAACCAAAACTGAATCGAAATTAAAAAAAATATATATTTTTTTGGTAACACTGTATAAAGCATACCAAAGTTAATTGTTAGAAACTACAGTTAATAGATATGTTTCGGTTATACATCAAACCAATTCAATTAACAGGAAAATAATTAACTAAAATATAGTAATATATTTTTATATAAACTATATAATATAGATGATAATCTATATACATAAGTTATTTTATTTAGACGATCACGATAAATGCATTTTTAATGAATTATTATTTTTATTTTATGTTTAATTTTTATTTTTTAGTTTCATGAAATTACGTAAAATATTTATTTATTTTTTCACTGATAAATTTTTTGTTCTAAATTTATTTTTAATATTTTAATATTTCTTATTTTTAAGAAAAAATATCATATCTTTTTTTAAAAAATAGTTATTCTCATCATTTTACCTTTATTTTTAATATTTAAATCGAATAAATTAAAGAAATTTCAGCGTAAGTACGTGTACAATAATATTTTGATTATTCATTTTAAATATATTGATTCTCATACCAAAAAATCAGACAAAAAATAGACAAATAAGATAAAAATGTTAATTTACAAAAAAAAATAGACAAATCAAAGAAATGAGTCCCGTGACGATGTTTACATTGCAAGAGTACAATACAATGTCTTGTCAACATTAGTTTCATAATTGTACGTAAACATTTAGTTTGAATACTTACAAATATCGTCACCGCCGTGTTAAGTATCTTAATTCTTTTACAAAAAAAATGTATCTTAATTTCTCCAAACAATTAAAAACTTTAAATTCCTCTGGTTAATCTACTACGAAATGATTTAAGTTTGGTGTCCTGAACATTCCAACTTGCCGTTGCCTGTTGGTCATAAGGTTTTCCTTGGTCATCTTACTGTGAAATTGAGAATAACAGTCTCAAGTTTTCTTAGATTATTATCCCTACTAAGATTGAGTACGATAGTCTTCCTCAAATCTCCTTAGATTCACCAACATACCAAAAGCACGACATGAAAGCTAGTAATCATCTGCATCATGAAACACATGATTTTTGTAAGTATGTATTGATATTTTTTTCATAGATCAAAAACTTTAGCACGCTCCTGATGCTGCAGCATCTCAAAATTCTCTTCTGTTGCGTCTCTTTTGTCATGTATCTGTATGATTGAGTCTTTGAAAAACCTGTCTAGTGAATTCATCTTGGAATGTATCAGTAGGCCATTAAATACATCAAGTGTGTATTTTCCCGAGATAAAAACATACCTCTTTGTTGTTCTGCTCCTGCTGAATCTTTGTTCTTGGTTTGACAATACAGTTATCTTCTACATTTTTCCGCAGCAGCTTCTGGCTCAAAATTTCCAGAGATTCCTCAAGCACTTAGGCGTGTTTGTTCTGTTTTGTAAGCTTGTTCTTAAACCAGTTAAGCTGACTATCCTCAGTGATTGCCTCAGCTCCTTAACTACATTGTTCTGGTACGTATTCATCTCATACTTAAGGATGGTTGCCTAACAAATCATACAAAAATACATGAAATACATTTGCATGGACTGACAAAACTTTATATCAAGACTTCAAACATATATCATCAAAATTGTGAGGAAGAGGACCTTGACAGTGTTGATTGAAGGCATCCAAATCTTGATTTGTTGCAAGGAACCCATATAGTTGGCGGACACCTCCAGGAAACCAACAGCGGGTCCCATCTTAACCCTTTCCCAGCTAAGTCCTTGTACAGGCGTTCAATTTCAATTTAGTCAGTGACGCTAATCTCCATAAAACACCCATCCCACAATGGCCATGTGGAACATAGGAGTGGTGGGCTTTAATAGTAGGATACTCATTGAGGTATCTGAGTTTCCTATAGGATCAGGAAGAAGGAATGCCTGCAAGAAAATAACAAACATTAGCAAGAAAGATTTCATCCCTGAGCATCAAATATCAGACGCAGGAAAGAATCTTAAGTAAGAAAACAAAGAGCCGAAAGAGTTCATAAAGTATAGATTCCTAAGCACTTGTAAGGAGAGATGTGTAGAGCGGGAAATATCTTGATTCAATGTGGTTCGTGAAATCTCATCTTCAGATTCCATGTCAAAGGATGAACTATTTTTCACAAAGAAGGAAACGTTACCATTAATCAAAAAAAAAAATGTCATTCATAACCAACATAAGAGACCATAAGCAAAGAGAAACATACCAACGGCATGACTGATCCACTGAGAAGGTCCAAGACTAAGACAGAACCAGAGACTGGTAAAAACCGAGTATCTGAACCGTTTATTTCCACCGAGCTCGGCTTGTACGAAGGATCCATCCGCAAATCAAGATTAGACAAAAAGTGAAAATAAAACTCCATGGAGACAAAACTCTGAACCACCATATCAAAAGCTATATTAGATGAACTTCAAAATCGATCATAAAAAAAGAAACGAAGCATATGAGCAATGAGATAGTTAAAACCGTCGACGGATATGTGGTAGGAGAGAAGAGACGAAACATTCCTGAAGAGATCAGTCTCAACATGACCATTTTTGCTTAAGGTTTTTATTTGGTGGTTGTCTGAGGATTATTAGGGTTAAGCTGCAATACCTTGATCATCTTCAATCTTGGCAACATGACTGATAACCCTGAATAGCTTCCACAACCTTCTTCAGAGATGACATTGTTGGGTAGTTAGCTTCTTCCCAAAGAAACCGTGACGACATTCAAAAATGTTATATTTTACCGAATTAGGACAACACCAACTTAGCAATGAACTCTTTGTAAAGAGAAACTATCAGATACCTGGTGAGATAAGAATGAACATAAACTCCATCAACAGTGAGTGTGTTGCTCTTAACACCAGAAATCCTATCCAGTTTTTCGATCAGCCTCCTGATGTTTTAAAAAACTCCTCCCACAAAACTGTTAATCGACTGCACATATCAGAAGATGAAAGAAAAAAATAAGATTGCTGACGATTAAGAAAATATATTATTGACGGTTAAGAAGAGAAAGAGAAGAAGAAGGGAAGTGGTGACTTAGTTTTTGACGCTTCATATTCTGATTTGGAAACAGACGCTGAAGAAAAACAAAGGTTCGGCTACAACGTGAAAAGATGAGTTGTTATGTGAGCTGGCTAATTTTAGTGACATGTCATTTTAATTGGATGAGAATATTTGTGCCTATGTGGCATAGCTAAGAGACTTCAAATTTAGTTCCTTTTATATGGTAGAGATACTTTGGGAATTACGTTCTGAACCTTATTATTTGAGAAATGAAATGTACAATATGTGTTAACAAATATTATGCAATATGTAAACGGTCTGCATAGTGGATGGATCAGCCTACATATATCACCATGAATTCATTCCAAAAATATTGGTGATTTATTCTCAAATTTTACTGGTGATTGTTGAGTTACAAGGTTCCTTAAGAACGTGCATTACATGTAAACTCGCTTATTTGCAAAAAAAAAAAAAATCAACGGATGGCCATTCAAATTTTGCACTATTTTCTAATCGTGACTGAACGGATGTCTTAACCTTTCATGCCAAACTTTAAATGTACTAGTAAACTTCAGATTTACTATGGCATATGATCCATTCGTGTTTATTATTGTACAATATAATCTAAAGAATAACATTCTTTACTCTTCCAATATATGTTTTCTCTCAGATGTGATGAAAGATATTCAAAGCCATATTTACTCATAATTTTAATATTATATTCATTTCTACAGATATCTTTAAAACTTAAGAAATTCCTATGAGACTTAGAGATTATAAAATGCATTAATTATTTCAAATTTTGTTCTCATTAGCATTGAAAAATTGACTATTCCGGAGTACGTAATGATCTTTGCACTACCATATATTGTACTTACGCTTCCAGCATAATCTTTTACTTTGAAATTGTTGAATTTTTTTTATCTTTAATTATCACGTGTGTTGATGTACTATCTTCTGAACATATATTTTCATTCTGATTCTCAAAATCTGGAATTTTCTGAATTTAAAATATTCATAAAATATACATTAATATAAAACATTACATATATACAATACAATGCAGCAAAAAATTATCTTCCTTAGAAAGGTAACCATTACATAATATCAATTTTTATTAGTCACTGATATTCTTTGGATCAACAAGAAAGTTTGACGTCGAGATGAGTATTATCATTTTAACCATGCAATGATGGTCTGGGTTCATCAGAGATGAAGTTTGTTTCACTTCCTTTTTGTGTTGCCTTTTGGGATTCTCAATAGAGATCAGCTATATGTTTTGACGTACGGCAAAATGTACCTAATGTCCTTTGATGTCGCATTTGTTGCAAACTTTTTCAGTTTGATTTCTATCATTCCAATCACTTTTATTTTCGTGGAAGTTCTAGTTTTTTTTGTCATAAGGATGATATTTTTTTTTTCATCCTCTTCCATAACCATGATATCGGGTTCTACCGCACCTACATCTTGTTCTTCCCAATTATTATAAATGGATAATGCAAACATTCACGTCAGAGAATGTAGCAGATCCAGTAAGATAGGCTTGATGATTTAACGTCATGAGTTGATTATTCTTCTTTGTTATATGGAAGACTTACATAAACTCTACATAATAGGTATATACATTCACCTGTACGGACTACGTTTCCAAGATGAAATATAGAGAGAGTTTTTTCAAGGAGGAATTGGAAAAATGAGACAGTTTCAATTTTTGTTTGTCTAAATAAGACTTTTGATATTTTGGACTATTTTGGACAGGTTTTGCCGTTGTGTTGTAAAAAAATAATAAATTAAATTTTAAAAATATAAAAAAATATAAAATCATTGGAAAACAAAGCATATCTACTTTTTTGTTTAAATTTATTTTTAAAAAATTCTGGAACCATATTTTATTTAATGTCATAGCTATTGTAGAATACTTATTCTAGCCATCTACCTAGTGTAAAAATCAAATACAAAGTATTATACATAGATCTATCTTAGATAGAAAATATAAACGAAACTTTCTTCTATATTTTACCCTAGCTAGATTTCGTCTCGTATTATTCTAACTAGATGTCTTCAGTCTACCTATGACTTTTTTACAAGTTCTATCTAAAATTCTGTGAAATACCTTTTTTTTTACACGTCATAGCTTGTTTTGCCTTTTACCATATAATAGCTTAAGGAAGAATGCAGTTTCCACTCTCTCTACAGCTTTCTGACCTACGTATGATGTATATTCTAGCCAAATATCGTAAAAAAATATACACAAAATCTACCATAAATTCCGCATAATATCTTCTCTCACAGATAAAAAAAACATCAAATGTACTCTATCTTTCACTCGAACCTGAGTTAATCAAGGGAAAATAACACACGCAAGCCACTAGACCACATAGGATTCATGCTACTTTAAAACATATACCAGTTTATATAGTATCCAGTATAATAAAAATCTTCCAATTATTCCTTGATTAATTCACAATTAATTTCTGAGTTTTGTATATATTGAATTTTCACATTGTTGGAGTCAAAAATATGAATACCCACTGGTCTAGATTGCACAACTGAAAGTTTTGGGATTAATTCGAGAAGCAATATGTACAACAGAAAGTTATGAGACAAATACGTGACTAGTCAGAAGTTTGAGGACATGTCTTGCAAAATTACCCTAACTGGCCATTGTTGCCTTCGACAAGCTTTTCTTTGATCCGCGACAGCAAGAGCTGATTCCGACATAACGGAGACAGTGGACTGAAGCAGAGAGGACGACGAGAATGGAGCCTTCAAATATGAGACAGATGAGTGATATCGCGAGTTGACACCGTGGAAGAATCATGGTCACAGTGGTTGGAATAAAGCATGACCACAAACTTGGCTGGAAAGCGGACACCGAGACGAAGCAGAGTAGGATGGTGAGAACTAAAGAAGACGACTGGAAGTTTTTACTGATTTTACTTTCTGTTTTTTTTAATTTGTTTTGAAGAAGACGATGGTGAGGTTTTGTCGAAGAAGATGATGGTGTGGTTTTCCTTTTTTTTCTGTTTTACCTTTTTTAAATAAAAAACTTAAATTAAGATTAATTAGTTAATTAAAGGGTATAATGGTATTAAAGAAAATATAAATTATATTTATCCAAATAATCATCTACAAATCTTATTGAGACAAACTTAAGTTTAAAATGTCTTTTTTTACCAATTTTCTCTTTTTTTCAATCCTATCATAATCACTTATTTTTCTCTCCATATGTACATCATCCTTGATGTAGTTTCAAAAATTGAGCTATTTTGAGCTTTGTCAAATTTGATATGATAATTGTATTCAGAGAATACTAAATGAAATATAATAATTGCAGAACTCAAATGTATAATTTTAATACAAATTCTAAATGTATAAATTTAAAGGTACAAATTTAAATGCAGAAAATTAAGAATATAAATAAAATCGAAAGCATAACCTACCACAAGATCAATGAGACATAGTCTATCATATATATTGTATTATATTCAAGGAGGAAAAATCTTCCATATGGTCGAAGATAAATAATTTATAATATTAACCAATCTATATTTACGAAAGAAAAGCCTACTACATGATCATGTATCTCGATATATTTCGTATTTATTGAAAACTAATTGATAAACTTGATATATAATTATGCTATCTATTAACTTTGAATTTTTTTTTATAATGTATGATACTTAAGAGAAAAATAAACCATCTATTGAACAATGCTTTTGACTGATTATATATAAAAGTTAAATTCACATGTTTAATTAGTTAATTATGTTTTATTACTTAGAATTTTTATTCAGTTAATAATTATTTTTTTCTGAAAATGACATACACACATTTATATTCTGCAAATACTCAAATCTGAAACACTCCAACCGGATATGACTAAATTTATGATTTTTTATTGATATTTGATTCATCTTTAATGTCAGTTTCCATAAGTTTTTAGAAGCTTATCCATTATTTTCTTTTTTTTTTGTTAATGCTATGTATATCTATATCTCTTGATTATAATCTTTGTTTGAAGGAGCCATATCTTTATCTTTGTTCTTGTAGAATTAAGAATATATATATATATATATATATCATGGTAGATTTGAAAAAGATATTGATTTATTCATAAATCTTCCAAAGTCAAGATATTAGTGTTTAAGTATTTTTGCTCTTTACAGCAAAAAAAAGAGAAAAAAATATGTAAGAAATCTGTATAAAACATAATAAGAAAAACCGTGTTTTAGAAAAAAAATATAGCTGTGAAAGATTTCAAAGCCTTTGCCAATCAAATCTATTATGTATGACAGCCCACAACATAATGATTTAGGAATCTATGTTGAATACAAGTAGATTGTTAACGCCTACTTTCAGACATGTTGTAGAGAAAGATAATATACTGTACACGTTTATCACCAATTTTAACAATTGGTCTAATATCACAAATAGCTTTGGATTCGTTGAAGTTACTTTTAAATTTTTAATATGCGAAGTTAATATAAAAAGAGAGAGAGAGAGAGAGAAGCATCAAGAAGAGGCAAAAGAGGCAGCGTGCGTTTGGTTGGACGTGAGAGAAAAGAAGAGACAAAAGACACCTTCTCGTCTTAATTTGCCCAACTTGCTTTTCCTCCTTCTCTCCTCACCAAATCTAATTACATATATTACATTCACGTTACGAATACGAAGTCTCTCTCTTTCTCTCTCTTACAATAGATTTATTACCATAGTTTCGTGTTGGTACCTATCTTCTTTTGCAACATAGCTATTCAATTCTGTCTTCGGAAACTGCTCTTTTTTGCTTGACTTTTTCCTCTCAAAATTAATTTCCATTCTTCTTTTCTTTTTTTAAATATTCAACTTCCTTTTGTTGTTGTTATTATCAAAATTTTGAATATTATAGTCTTTGGTTAAATGTGAATTTACCAATATTACTGTTGTCTCGTCCTAATAATCTCCGGATTCTATTCCCATTTGGTTTATGTGTGTTGCTTCGCTTCCCTTTCCTCATTCCCATCATCATCTCCTCTTCTCTCTGCTCATAAAAAAGTGGTTTGTTTTCCTCCTTTCTCCGCAATCGGTTTCCTCTTTCATTGTGTTTTGTTCAAGAATCTAATATTGGTATTTAGTCTGTAACGTTTTCTTTCTTTCTTTCTTACCAAACCTTCTCAGATCGGTTTCTTTGTTTGTTTTTTTTTTTAATCTTTATGCTTTCTGGGTTGTGGGTTTCTTTGTGCTCTCGATCTTTAACTGGTGAAATCGGTTGGTGGGTTTGGCTCTGTTCGTCCTAAGAGAATAATTCAAGTTTTGAAAGAAAACGTTATAGTTTCATTGCAATGAGTTCTTAGGCTGGATCTCTGTCTTTAGGAACCTGTTCAGTGTTTGGTTTGGCAAAAGGTTGTCTTTATATTTTATTTTAATTATGTAATATATTTAGTTATTGTTTTCTTTTTCTGATTTGTTTTGTTGATTCTGGTTAACTAACAAGGCTTTTGTTAACCTAATACATTGAAGTTGTTGATTTTCTTTGAATTGAGATTGTGATTTGAAGTGGGAGATTTTTCTGAAGTCTTATTCTTTTATTCTTCTTCTGTTGCAAGTGACATTGGTATAATCTATAGACTGCTCTTGATTTTTAAAGTGCACACGTCAAAACTGATAATGCAGCTTTCGTATATGGTTAACAACATAATTGGTTTTGTGGTCTTAAGATTATGCATATCATATTTAATCTAACTTGCTTAGTTGCATCATTCTTTTGCTGAATAACAATTGAGAACTGTTTTCAATTGAGTGCTGGACTAAGTTTCTCTTCACAATTGAATACTTCCCAGTGAAAAAATTGTTGAGCTTATTTTTTTTTTAACTTTTTTTTAAAACATTTTTTTTTAAATAACTAAAACAGGTTTACATTGTTGGTTTTGTTTCAGTTTCCAGCATCTATTACATTGTGGAAAGTGGTGAGGATGCAGAGAGAGAGGGCAAGTATCGGTTCTTTATCAGAGACCATGAACTTTGAGCATGGTTCTACTTCTACATCTAGCAACCCTGTGGTAGAACAGCAGATTCGTTGGGATAATGATCTGCATAACTACATGAGTTCAGCTGCTGCTGCAGATACAAGCACGAGTTTGTCAAACTCAGTGTATCATGAGCAACGTGACTTACACAGGTTTACCCTTGGTGAAGCTAGCTCTAGTGGTCCAAAGAACGAAGCCCCTAGTGAGCAGTGGATGCAAATGGGAAGCTTTGAGGAAAGAAGAAACGACAAGATAGACTTGAGCCCTTTGTTAATGCAGCAACCGTCTAGTGGAAACCGAGTTGTGCGTGATGTCAATCTGAATGCAGAGTATATTGAGCGTGCTGAGGATATGAATCCAGTCTCAGGTCATCCTGGTCTTAGTCAGGCTAACGAAAGTGCTAGAGCCGGTTGTAAAAGAAAAGCTATTGATGCTGGCATTGGCCAGTCATCATCAACTGGAGCTTTCCGTGAGTTCCACCGTGGAGAGAGCAGTTCTTCTTGGATGCCTGCTCCTTCGTTTTATAACCAAAATGATTTGAACATATCTCTCAACCATGCTCCAAGAGGGTTGGTCTCTCCTTCTCCTCCCATCTCAAGCAGAAGCTTCTCATTCGGTGCTAATCCCACTGCTCAACAAGAGACTGTGTTCTCTGCGGGAAGTGTTATCAGACAACAACCAGTTGCTCCTCCATCCATGAGTGCACCAGCTTATCCACCACCTGTAGATCAATATAGACATGCTTTTAGCAGTTTTACTCCTCTAAACCCAAATGCTTCTGCTGTTAGTATGCCTCCTGTTTCAAGAAACATGATACCACCATTTCAATGGAACCCTGTAGCAGCAGCCGTTGGATCATCTACTCCCGTTGAGCGAAACACCCTTCGTCCAGGTCAATCCAGGCTAAGAAGCAACATGCTAGCGAATCCTTTGTTTGTTCCAGCTCCTCCTGAACCGAGGAACCTGCATCAAGGTCATGGAAGTGGAGCTGGGCATGTTGCATCGGCAAGTGTTCAGCCATCAGCAGCGTCTACTCCAACATGGACTCCTTACCAGAACCAGTCGCCTGTTAACCAAAGAAGATTATCTGAACATCGTCGTAGGTCGTTGATTTCTTCCCTTCTTACAAACCAGAGAGCTGCTGCTGCTCGTTCCATGGTCCCTCCTCCCACTCCGGATCAGCATGTGCTTCAGCCTGGCGGTGATAACAATTTTCAGACACAGAATCAGGCTTACTCCAGAGCAGTACCAAGACAAGGACAAACTGCTGTTGGAGTTCCTCATTCTTTGCGTAGCTTAGTGGCATCCACAAGTCGAGGAAGAAGCAGACCTTCTGCATCTGAGGTTAGTTTGATATAAAAGATTAGTGTTGTTGCCTTGTGAGTTCATCTACACTGTAAAAAAGACCTGACGCTATGATTTATTTATAATTTTTTTTTTTTCAAACAGATCCGTAATGTCTTGGATCATATGCGTAGGACAGGGAACCTGCGTATGGAGGTAATATTATTTTTCTAAATTGCATGCAAAGATATTTGTGTTATCACATCTTCTGTTTTGTTTAGATGAAATATACCCAACCTTACACATACTTTAATGTTTTTGTTGTGCTGATCTTTTTTTCAGGATTTTATGCTTCTTAATCAGACGATGATGCTAGGTGCAGCTGATGTTCATGACCGGTATAGAGACATGCGTCTTGATGTTGACGACATGTCATATGAGGTAAAGCCAGAACATAAAAAAAAAAATATATGCTCATCGTATTAACATTGTCATCACATTCTGCAGGAGTTGTTGTCTCTAGAAGAAAGGATTGGAGATGTTTGTACCGGTCTTAATGAAGAGACCATATCAAACCGACTGAAGCAAAGGAAATACAACAGTGGTAGCAAATCTACACAAGAAGTAGAGCCATGCTGTGTTTGCCAGGTAAGATTTGGTGTCACCTTCACTTTTGCAAAATGGTATGAATTGTGTATATATTGACTTGGTGCAAATACTGCAGGAGGAATACAAGGAAGGAGAAGAAATGGGGGTGCTGGAATGTGGGCATGACTTCCATAGTCAGTGCATCAAAGAATGGCTGAAGAGGAAGAATCTTTGCCCAATCTGCAAAACTACAGGGTTAAACACTGCAGAGAAGCCGAGCAAATAATTATGTTAAGACCTTGAGCTGTTCTTGAGTTTTCACCATTCGTCGAATCTTCTATACCATTGCAACCTCATAAGAACCCCACAAAAGGCAACTTTGGTGTCTGAGTTTGAGGTTTGATGATTTGGAGGTAGTGAAAATTAAGGGAAGCACCTGAGGGAGATAGGAAGGAAATGAGGAGAATCTAAGAAAAAAGAAACTTGGGTTCTTCTGAAATTGTTTGGATAATTTAATTTTTACCAATTAGTTTTTTTTTAATGATTAAAAGAACCAAAAAAGTTTGTGAGACAATTTGATAGATTTTATGGATGATTGATTATGTAATATACATGTCTTATATTATTCTAGTTGGATCTATCAACATAGCGAAAGCTATGTAAATTCTTTGATTCAAATATGTAGCAAGTTTTTAGCTCTTAGTATCATTTGATTTATATGGCTTTGTTTATGGTTAAGTTAGGCGGATTTCCTGAACTGTTGTCAACGGCAAGGTCAGCATAGTTGGCTAAGCTTCCGTTAAGTTTTTCCATTAAGAAAGCGCTAGAGAGAGTGATTCAACACCTACTGCTTAAAACTATAAATTAATCGTCTAGACTGTAAGTTAATTTCTGTAAACTTTAAGCATTTACTACTAAGTATGACAATGTAATAAATAGAGATTGGATCCCTCCCATATGGTCCACGTAAAGTGACAAGTCAGGAATTAAAGTGCTACTGTGTTGACACGTATGAAACACATCGTTTCATTAAGTCGTGATTTTTTATGGGTTTTTTATTGGACGTGATTTCTTTATCGAGCCCAAGATGAAGGAATTTTCACTGTAGCCCTAAACGATGAATCTCAGATCTTCACCTCTCTTCCTCCGCCTGCGCCGCCTGACGTCTGAGCTCCCTTTCTGAAATGAAACAGCTTCTGTAACGAAAGGCGTTGTGATTACTCCCATCAATCCCATTAATTCGTAAACCCACTACGAGAGCTTCGATTGCGTTGTTTCGTTGGTGAATTCGATATAAATAGGTATGTATCTTTCTTCAGCAGATCGCGATCTCCAGAATCTATCTGTTACTCCTCGTTCTCATATTGTTCTCAGCAAACCGTATCGTGTTTAGTGCTCTCTCCATCGCATCTGCTTTGGACCTGCCACCTCTAGCCACAATATCTTCTTTTTCATCCTCATCCACCGTCAAAGAACATCCAAAATATGCAAATAACGATATCTATATGACTGGTGAGTCTTATGCTGGCCATTACATCCCGACTTTGGCTTCACGAGTTCACAGTGGAAAAAAGAATAACGAGGAAATTCCAATCAACCTTAAGGTAAGTGTTTCATTGGCTTTTCCTTGGTAACCAACTTTCTGGTTTAATTTCGGTTTAAAACCAGGCTTTAGGGCCATGTCCATGGATGGCTGATGGTCTGAGCGAAAGTAATTACAAGGGACTTCTTTGGGGAGCTGATTGCACTAGTTTTCTAAAACAATTGAACTTAAGGTAAGTGTAAAACTTCTAATGATGTTTTCATTTGTGATTTTATAAACTTTAATGTGTCTGTTTTTACCGTCATTAGATATTATAAGATCACACGAAGGCCCTGATGTGAGATCAGATCGAGAATACATGGGAACCATGCTATGCAGGTACTCAGTAGACCATGAAGTAGAATCTGGAAAGTTTTATACAATCTTCAGTGCCTCAAATCTCTTACAGGTCACTTCCCTTTAAAAAGAGAATCCGAATGCAACATGTTCTGTTGCTTTTCTTTTTGTCTATATTCACTTCACATCTTCTACATGAATTGTTACTATTACTCTGTACTTTCATGATGCATGATTGACGTTTTCTCATCTCTTCTTCGCCTCTTCATTACTATATGTGTTAAAGTTTAACATGTTTAATTTGCAGTCAAAACTATCTACTAAATTGAGCACCGAACACATGGATGCATCAACGGAGAATTGACACTAAGAGTTGGTTTTGCTAAGGATGAATTGTAATCAAGTGTGAGGAAACATTGCAGACATAAGAAGAGAAAATATCATAAATGTGAAATTAGATGTTTCTGATATAGTGTGTAATTGGAAAATGAAGGAACTCGGTTCTATAGAATCATTGATTCTTTTTTTTGTCAAAGAGAATCAGTGATTCATTGAAATGTAATTACATTTAATATTATATGGTATATAATCAAATTTCGCAAAAGAAAAACAGAATATTGCTACTTTGGTACCCTCTCTGCACGAAAGTTTCTTTTTCTTTTCTTGAACACCCTGTTAAAAATTCCCTAATCAATGGTCGCCTCCGAGTTACTCTGAGGAGAAGATCAAAAGATAAAGACTACAAGAACACAAAATTATGCAAACTTGACAGAAATATATATGTGCCATAAAAAAGGAATCACAAATAATAAGCAACATACAAATCTCACACGTGCAGGTACAGTCAAAACTCGAAACGGAATGGAGGCCGAAGTTGAGATAAGATATAGAATGAGAAAGATTCCTAACAAATAATTTTGTTTTTTCATAAAAAAAAAGCAAATAGTTTTGTTACTAAATAGGGTTCAACAAAAGATATGATAAGTTAACCAGTAAAATTATTTATTATCATGAAAGAACATGATTTTAAATGATAAGATATTTTAATAATTTATATATTTATGTAATATTATAACTGATTTAGCTTGGAGAGAGACTAATTTATGGGAGAATTGCTAAAACCACCATAAATATTGAAGTCAAATGTATTAGTGTACTCCAATTTCAGTTAAATGAAGAACCAACCTAAATAGATGATGAAAATACTATTTAGTCCTTATGACCAAACAAAAAAACAAAGTTGTATTTACGCTTCAATCCTTTTGGAAGTCTACATGTAGAAGAAGGAAGTCTACATATTTTTTGACCTCTAGCGAAGTCTAATTTGTAGACTTGATGTGTAGTCTACACCAAAACTTTATTTACTAATTTAGTTTTAAAATTGTATAAAAGTAATTATTGTGATAGATTTGAACTAATCATCAATATAATAGATAATATGAAGTAACTATATTAAAATCGTATATAACTGAACAATTTTAAGGAATATATACTAAATTGGTAACCATGTGTTTAACAATGTTCATAGTTTAAAAACAAAAGATTGTAACATGTTATGTATTTTAGTGGTAGATTTTTAGGGTTAGACTTTAAATTTTGATTTTTTTTTTATTGACTTAAATCTGCTTATTAATGTTTAGTAGTTTATATTTTGTGTAATTTTGATATTTGATACAGTAATTGAGACTTTTTTATTATCAAGCAAAATATTTAGGGTTTGAGATTTGTGGTTTAGGATTTCATAGACCTATAGTAAAGTCTATATACATATGGAGACGTCTTTTTTAGTCTACATTTTTAAATTTTGTTTACAAAAGATCAGTTTTTTAAACTAAGTTGAGTTCCTTGAGAATAAAACTATAAAATCATATATTATAACTATTAAAAATAAAAAACGAATTTTATAAATTATATATTAAAAATATCAAAACAATAAAGAATAATAAATATTGAAATTACCATAGTAGACTTTCTAAGAAGTCTACAAAGTTACAACAAAGTATACTCCAAAATTTTAATTTTAGTAGACTTCAAAAGAAGTCTATAGTGTCGTAAATTTTAACATAGTTTCATTTTTGTCTCCATATATAAATAAAATTTACACAACCTCTCTCCAAAATGGCTGCATATCTCACTTCTCTCTAAAACTCTCTTTATTCTTTCTAAAATTCTCCCACTTCTCTCATATCTTTCTCATAATATATTGTTATTTTATGTATTATGATTTATGATTTTCATCTTCTCCTTTAAAAATGTAAGTTTTAGATCTATAGATTTTAAATGTGTAATTATATTATTTTTCTCACAATATTATATTTTTGTGTAGGTATTATCATTCATGGTTTTCATCTTCTCCTCTAAAAATATAAGTTTTAGATCTATATATTTTAAATGTGTAATTTTATGTTATTTCTTTCTCACAATATTATCTTTTTGTAGGTATTATCATTCATGATTTTCATTTTCTCCTCTAAAAATGTAAGTTTTAGATTTATAGATTTTAAATGTGTGTTTATATTTTTATATTCAAATAAAATGATAGGTCAATCTCTGTGCATTTAATTTGCTAAGTTTTATTTTATAAATTCTATTTTTGAAATATTTTCAGATTCAAAACTAGATTCACATTTCAAAATGTACACATTTTTCCAGATCTGAAAATTATAGAGTAGACTTCTAATGAAGTTTGCTTATAAGCTAAGGCTAGTTGACTTCATATGAAGTCTACAAAATCACAAATTTTAAATAGACTTCATTGGAAGTCTACAAAAATATGACTTTAATTTTTTTCATATGTTCTTTAAATAATTTAATCTAATTTTGCAGATATTTTCCTCCATGGTTTTTATTTTCTCCTCCCAAAATTTGTAAGATTTATATCTATATATTTAAATATGTGCTTTATATTTATATTTAAATAAAATTATATATTCAAACTATATGTACTTAATTTATTACTATTTTATCTTATAAATTATATTTTCTAAAGTTTTTATATTTTATCTTATTTCTCATAATTTGATTTTATTTTTCAGTTATTCTCCTCCAATGTTTTCAAATCATCTTCCCAAAAATGTAAGATTTACATTTATTCATTGTAGGGATTTTTTTTTGTTTTTATTGTACCTAATTTATAGATTCATACTTATGTTTTTGTTCTTTACTAGAAAGTTGACCAAAAAACTATTTTTAAATATTTTCTAAAACAAAGATTATTTCAAATTATCTAAATTTACACTATAGTTCTGAAATTTTCCGCTAGTGCAGACTCCAAAGAAAGTCTACAGAACAATAAACTTTTAGTAGACTTAATAAAAAGTCTACTAAAATATGATTTATATTTTTTCTTATGTTTTTCTCATAACTTTATCTTACTTTGCAAGTACTCTTTTCCAAGACTTCATATAAGACATCAAGATTATGAAAATATCCATTTGATACAATTTCTCATAATAAAATATTCATTTGTAAATAATTGTTTATTACATAATTTATAAACATTGTATTTATTTTTTAGTTGTGTTTCACTTGTATGATATTATCAATTTTTGTTAGCTATCAATTTTTGCACACCAAACAATTAAAACCACCATAAGCTAAAACAATAACTAGCACACGTGTGAGAAGAAAAATCCATACAAAATTTTCAAGAAGTTTCAAGAGTAAAACTAATCACAAATTTTTGATGTTTCAAGTGTATAATTATATAACACATCAACTTTTGATATTCATCAAAGACAATTAAGACTTCAACTACGGTCTGCATATGTAGACTTGCAAAGACGTTTACACTTATTATCTAACATATAGTCAAAAATTTTAGTCTACTTGGCTCTGGCTTGATACAAAAAGACATACAAAATGTGTTTTAGACAACTCGATCACACCACCTTTTCAATTTTCTTGTTTAGATCATAATCTTCTTATACCATTTTAAGAAATTCACCATGTGTACAACCATCTTTGAAAGGGAACATTCTCCCTCTTTTTTCTTTATTGACGACAAACTCCCACAATGAGCCTTTCTCCACCCATTCTCCGTATACGGCCGGTAATTGAGTCATTGTCTGCAAAAAAATACAGTTTCACATAATTAGCGAATAAATATTTCATGTTTCATAAAATTACAAACATAGACTTACAATTATGTCTACAGTTAACACCTAACAACATTGTGAAATCAAAAGTATTATAATTTCATAACTATAACAGTTTTTCTTTTCAAAATCACCCAAACCCATTAGGATTAACTAACACACACTTTCAAACAATAAAATCTAGCAAAAATTTTATGACTAATACATAAATTCAGTTTTAATTTACTTTTCTACGTAGACTGTTCAATCAGTCTACAAAAGTGTAGACGTTCGTTTCAGTTTACGTTTGTAGACGGTCAAATAGGTATAATATTTGAGTTAGTTTTTGCGATTGAAAATTTAACGGGTTACTTTTTTTATTTGACCAGAACTCATCCAAGTTTTATATATATTCTACATGTTTCAATTTTTTTTTGAAAAATGTTAGTTTTGCAATTTAACATTGTTTGACTTTCTATGAGTAGATTAAAATGCACGTCTACAGCTTCATAGACTTCGCATAAAGTCTTACTTCAAAACCCATGGGTTAGTTTTGCATTTGACCAAAATAAATATGTAGACTTCACAAACATTCTATGTTTTTTCGTCCAAGATGTGAAGACTGCATTTGAAGTCTACAATTTAAAAAATATTTATTTTATTTAAAAACATTTTAGTCAAATATAAAATTAACATATTCAACGAAGTCAATGTTTTGGTCAAATGCAAAACTGACCTTAAGCAGACCTCTTTGGCAGCCTACATTTCGTAGACTTCCTGTGAAGTTTACTTTAGAAAGTCAAAAGTTCAGTCAAATGTAAAACTAAACTCTTTTATGTAGCCGTCTTAGTAAGTCTACGTAGATTTTTGTTTTTGTAGTTAAAGGTAAGGATGTAGACTGCTGGGGAAGTCTGTGTTACAAAAAAAAGTTCGAAAGATCAATTGCAAAACTGACTTGTGCATTGACAAATAGACTGACGCGTATGTTTACACATTGGTGTAGACATATAAAACAGTCTACCATCGCGACACAGACTGAAAAAAATGGTGAAAACCATGTAAACAATTACTTTTTCTAGTGTGAACCTCGATTCCAACTCTTTCAACCGCCCAAACTCTAAAAATGAGCAAAAAGATGCATCTTTTACGATTTGCTGATGAAGAAACTAAAAAATATGAAGTTTAAGATTATGAAAATAAGAGTTATGAGAGTTTTTAAGATAGAAATGTAGAGGAAACAAGAGGAAATGAAAAATTTTTGGCTTAAAAAGAGAAACAAATAGTTATAAATTGAGTTCTTGAGCTTTCATGAGCTCAAAAATGGTGGTTCAATGGTGGTTGCAAAATTGATGATGATGACATTGTTGTAAATAAGAAGAAATGTTAAGGGTGTAATATGGTTTGTGTAATTTTCAAAATAATTAAGTAATTAAATCATAATGGCAATTTTGTAAATAATTCAAAAACATAAGGATGGTTTGAAACTTTTAAGGATGAATAGTAATGATAAAAAAAGAGTTGGTTTTGCAATTGACTTCAATTTTTAGGTTGGTCTTGATAAAAGCCCCTAATTTATAGACTAATTCATTATCATGAAAAAAATAAATTATGTAAAAGTGTTTTAAAATTTATATTTCTATTATGTCAAACTGAAAAATAAATAATATTAATATATATTATTACATTTTATGAATTAGTTTTTACTAATTTTGCATTTTCTATAAAAAAACAGATTAACGAAAGTTACTATCATTTTACTTTAAACCAAGAATATTTATTAAAAACAACATATAATTTCAATATTATTTTTATTATTTGTCTGTAAGATCAGTTTAAATCTATATTGATTTTAGATAATTTATAAAAATAATATTTATATAAAATAGTTTTTATTATTATTTCCCGCCCATAGGGTGGGCCGATCCTAGTATTATATACAGTAGAACCTCTATAAATTAATAATCTCTATTAATTAATAAATTTTACCGGTCCCAATTTAGGCCGGTGTTAAATATAACACAAATCGATAAAATAATAAGATAATAATATTTTTAAAACTTCTATGTAAATATATAGTCCCCTTAAAATTATAAATTAATAATCTATCTATATATAATTTTTATATAAGTACAAGCTAAATATTATATTGTTGGTCTTATATTTACAATGAAAATTCTTTATTTTTCTTAACATTTCAATGCATTTTGATAATATTTAGTAAAATTATACCGAAAACCACTTAAAAATTCTATGAAACCTAAAAATATACAAAAAAATAAGATAATAAAACAATATGGAAGTCAAATTTCTAAAATTTAAATAATATACATACGATAAAATAAAATATTTTTTATAAATAAAATATTCAAAAATAGAAAAAAATCTAAATAAGGAAACTTTTGTAAATTAATATCTCTAAAATTAATAAAATTTCAAAGTCCCAACATTATTAATTTATAGAGGTTTTACTGTAATATGCTATATATCACGATTTACAAATAGTTGTATTCATACTATTTATTTTAATAATATTTTATTATTTTCATATTCTAATAATAAAATATTAAATGGAAGCCTCCTTAGACTAGCAGTTTGATTAAGGGTTCATTAATATTTCTACACCTAAGAGATCTGAAGTTCAAACTCTAGAAGACAAAATTATGTAGATTATGAAAAAATTGCTACAAAAGATCTTCAACATGGTACAAGGCGTATCATCAAACATGGATCTCATAGATCAGCAGTCTGACATGCATTCTCATATGATGGTAGAATTGTCGACTGTATAATCGTTTATATAATATTTTTCATTGATGTAATGCATAATTAATTAGAGGTTAAATTAATAAATAAATATTTATATTTATTATTGTCATATTATTATATTACAATTATTTAAGTCCAATTCAACTGGAACACCATAAAAGAAAAAATAATTAGCAAATTATGCAAAAATAAGATATTTAGGTACATGGATAGAGGAAGATAAGCAAAATTACTCTCTTGTCCTGTTGCCATATCCTAGTAGTCTAAAGAGTCATTTACCAGTGTAAATGGTTTAAAGACTCCTAGTAGTCTAAAGAGTCATTTACACTGCAAGACAGTTTACAAGTTTTATTTACACTACAAGACACTTAGTGTTTCTTTTTTTTGTCAACAAGACATTTAGTGTTTCTAAGGTAGTTTTTGTGTGAAAAGACTTAAATTACCCTCATGAAAAGATAATCAGTCACTTTATTTCTAGTTACAGGTTTTTCATGTGGTTAGATATTCAAAATTTAAAATGAGTCGTGGAACGAAAATCAACTGGATTTGATAACAACAACCCACTTGGTTGCTTTCTAGACAGGAAAATAAATTATTTTTTTCTCTCTGTAACTTTTACGAAGATAAAAAAGAAAGAGAAAAAATGGTTGAAGAAGAAAGCAACAAACAAATCAATTATGGTGACGGCGAGAGAGTAGTGAAGAACTAGAGACGATGGTTAACCAAATTTTTTGACTACACAAGTGTTTTTGGTGAAGATGACGATGAGACGTAAACAACCCAGAAAAGGAGAAAGCCGATGGTGAGTTGATATTAGCTTGTCTATTTGTATGTTTTGTTCAGATCTTGTTTCTGTTAAAGTAAATCCAAATCAGCAATTGGATTGTTGCAGAGCCAGCGGTTGCGGAAAGGTGAATGACCTATTGTCTGAGAGGCTATTTGCAATGGATCGCAACACTAGGAGGATTCAAAACAAAGTCTACTTTGTGTTTACTTAATTTACTTTGGATTTTTTTAGATAAAGTTATAGAATTGCTTGTTATGAATATGTGTACAAAGTAGTATAAGCTTTGTTGATTATTAAAGAAAAAAACTTGGTTGTGGGTGGTTGTCTTATTGATAACATAGGCGTTGATATTTTATTTTTCACCTTGTATATGTTACATGTATGTACATGTGTACAAGAAACTTTGTGTACGATACATTTCTAGTGTCCACATGTACAACATTGTATATTGTCAATGTACACATATACACAAATCATGTATGACTGCACATGCAAACATTGTTTTTTTTGGCCAAATCAAACATTGTTCTAATGTTATTCTTAAGGAAGTACAAACCTATAAACCACATAGATTTCACTGAAATTGAATAATTTTGATATGTTTTTATTACAAAGACTTCAAATTTAATGAATAGACAAATCTAAAAAAAAAAAGAAAACTAGACCAAAATAAAAACAGCAAGTTGACAAATATAATGCAAAACTCAATTTAGTTTGCATTATACTGACACTTTCTCTAACCTATAAGCCTATGTATTTATGTTTAAACTCAATTTAGTTTAATGTGGCTTTGGATATTCTACGTGGACATGTGGTAGTGTGTGTAGATACCCCTGTTCAAAAACTCGGCCGTCTAGCCGATTTTACGCCCGAGAAAACGCTCCACGGTGACCTAGCGTGGCGAATCGAAGCTATGCGGTGATAAAATCGGATTTCAAAAAAATCTTAAGTTTTTACACATTTTTTGTTTAAAAATCGAATCATATACGTTAGATCTATGAATTTTAAGCAAGAACAACAAGAAAAACAATGATATTTGCTTCAAAAACAATCAAAACTGCTCAGCCGTCGTGTTTACAGTCGCAGAAAATCAGAAACCCTAAGGAAGAAGACGACTGTTAAATGACGTTTCTACCCTTCATTAATTAAAAAGAATAAAAACAGTTAAAAATGGCCCAGTGAGGATCGAACCCGGGTTGCAATGTAGTTATGCTGGGGTCTAAACCACTCCGCCACAACATATCTTCGTTATATTTGTGGGAATGTATGGTATATATCGAAAACAAATCGCCGATTAATCTACGTGTAATCCCCGAATAATTGATTCGGCGCTAGGCGGTACCTCGCCGCACGCGTTACGCATAGCGAAATTTAAAACAAGGGTAGATACTGATTGATGGAACTTTGTTGTGTGTGTACGATAAATATGGTGGTGTATATGTATACATTAAATAAGGACTTTAGCGAGAAGTGAGTGTTCTGCTCGTATGTATGACTTGCTTGTGTACACTATTTGAGTTGTACATGTGTACACAGATGTGAATGAAAAAAAAATAGTTATTGTAGATGAAAAATGAATAACACGTTAATTTTTAGGGTGAGGATGTACATTATGTTCGTGTACACGACGAGTATATTGACTAACCACGTGGATATGTACACGATCTTGGCTCGACATGTCTAGTTACACGATCTTAGCTCGACATGTACATTTGTTAAAAAAAACAATGTGTAAACCGTTTACAAAACATCTACTTGGATGCTTCTTACAAACATTTTCATGGTACTTTTTACAAACGTCCAATTTACACATAATATTCAAACCAATCGACGATTTGTGTAATTTACAAAGACATATATCTACAATCAAAAGTTACAAATTTTTACACTTTCACCATGAGCTATGTCATTAGTTTGGAAGCAGCTGTTCTCACTATCTTAGCTCAAAAGTTCTCAATTGGATAACCTCAATCTAACCAAAGAAAATAACAAATTCTCAAAATCTACTAAAACAAAAAGAAATAATAAAAAAAGAATAAGACTACCACAGAGACTACCACCATTACCTCTCTAAAAGAATAAACGGTCGCCACTTGCACCGGCGCACGGTTCCTGGTTATTCTATTTGCCTCCGTTGATATCTCAAGAGCGAAAACCATTTTTTGTGCTCCGTTACATATTATCTTTTAATCATACTTCATCCTCGATGTCTTCATCCTTTTCGCTATTGTCTCTGTCCTCGCTTCTGTTATCAATGGTTGTGGTTTGTCATTTTCTGGAATTCGGAAAAAAACCTAGCTAGAAAGAAAAAGATGATGAAGTAGAAAAGAGAAGAAAATTAATAAATTATTCTTAATCTGGAACAATAAGCAGCAGTGATCCAAGAGAGATGAAGTTAAGGATGATTAAGGTTTCTTAAAGTTTCAATTTTCAGAACTTTTTCAGAACAATCGAGCAAAAACACACAAAAATTGAGAAGATGAATTTGGCTTTATCCAATGGAGTAGATATAGGCCGTTAAAATACAAAGTGAAAAAGCAAATCTAATGTTTAGAAAAAGATACAGATATAAATATTGTCAAGAGAGCATGATTTAATATGAGCCATCAATTTAGATGAGGGAGGTGTGGTGATAATGGTTTGGTTAGTCAGCTACTTAATTACATGTAGACTAGTTTGTTATGAAAGAGGGAAGCTGAAAAAGTGTTTTAGTAGAAGAAAGTGGTCTATTGTGTTATAATAAACTTAAAACTGTCTTTCAGTGTAATTGTTTCTAGTCTAAATAGGCTGCAGTGCTATGATAGACATATCATAGGAAGGTACACATGTCTTGTTTTGTCAGACGAAAAAGACATGTTGTCTTACTTACATTCTCCTTTCCAGTGCAAATTGGAAAAACACTACATCGCGCGTGAAGGACACATATAAATATATAATGGTAACTAAGTTTTTATATTTACAATTTTATGGATTTAGTCTGTTGAATTGTGAGTTATCACGTAAGACTTTACAAGTGTATAATTTTTCTAACTCCCTTTTTGGGCTCTTTTTCTCTCTCTTTTCTAAGCGAGAACTTTTTCTCTTTTTAGGAAAGTAGAGCTATTGGCTGGGAGTTTTTTCCTCTTTTGAAGTCTATCAAAACAGAAAATCCACTTATTTGGTTAAAGATTTGACGAAATATAGTGTTTTTAAAGTTTTTCTAGGGTTCCAAGACGTTGTTCATCTTTTTGAGCTTTAAACTTAAGAACAGTTTGTGCGGCGTCAAGGAGATCGAGTTGTTAGTGAATGAATATCAATAAGGTTTTTGAAGCTATGTCACTTGAGGAGGAGGATGTCCCTTTCAACCTTCCGGATTTGCCTCAATTTAGTGCGGTGGAGAGAAACAAGATGAGTATTATGGGGAGGATTTCGAATCCAGAGTGTCAAAAGGAGAGCGACCTTATTCCCGATATGCCAAGGAAGTGGCAGATGTATGGTAGAGTTAAAGGAATTGCTTTATCGAAAACAACTTTTCAGTTTGTGTTTGATCATGAACATGATCTAGAAGAAGTGCTGAGGAAAAGAGTATGGACCTTCAATGATTGGAGTATTGTAATTGATCGATGGATGGAGAAACCACCAGAGGATTATCTAAAGTATTTGCTGGTGTGGGTTCAGATTCACAATATACCAGTGAATCATTGGTACTGAAGCTTCCATCAATGCTTTTGGAGATATAATTGGCAGGGTTGACGTGGTTGCTTGGGATCCAAAGAAACCTCAAAGTCATGACTATGTTAGATTAGGGTTTTCTTTGATGTCTCAAGACCGGTGAGGAAAACAAAGGTTATTAATATTCCTAGGGGAGAACCGGTGACGATCCGTTATGATTTTGAAAGAATACAAAAGCGATGCTATCATTGTCAACGTCTGACACATGAGAAAGATAAGTGTCCTCTTCTGATCCAAGAAAGGAAGAATCAAGTGGTGGTGCGAAGACAGAAGATCTTTGAAAAGAAACAGAGGAGTCAGCGGGTCCTAGATGAGGATGATCCCTTGTATGGAGTTCTAACGGAAACTCAAGTGGGTATGGATAAGGAGACTGGGCGAAGGAGGATAAATCCTGAAGTTCTCCAAAATATGAGGTAATATCTTTTAGCTGCTGAGGGTGGAGAGAAACGTGTGAGGGAAGAACGTGTTAGGAAGTCAGTTTTTGAGGTGGAATCTGATCTGGTGGCTTCAAAATCTTTTTTTCAGACTAGAACCAGTTCCGGTGATTATATCAGATGTTAACAGAGGGAAAGGGTTGGTATTTGAATACTCTGAGAATAATGATGAAGCGTGTGGCACAAAGTTAGTTGATGCAGTGTCTGATAAATATGAGAGCACGAAGGAAAATTTTCTGCTCCTCACCTGGATTGTTTGGATCGTTGAACGGGTCTTAGTTCTGGTTTTTCTGGAGCTAGTTCTTCCAGGACATCTAAGTTGAGGGGAGGAGATAGAAAAAGACCACCAAAAAGGTTTCGTAAATTCAAGACTAAGCAAGGTGTGGCGAGTGGAGGTGATGAGCTGTGTGGAGGTTATGAGCAGTGTGGAGGTGAAATAGCAGAACATGTTGCGGTTAAGAGAAGAGCTTTGGAGGTTGCAGGGAACTTTACAAAAGTGGCGAAACGGTCAAACCCGGAGGTGGTCCCAAGTGAGGGACTGCCCAATCTGTAATGCGCATATTGAGTTGGAATTGTCGAGGCTTGGGACGGTCTCAGAACTCGACGATTCCCCATCTCAAGGACATACGTAAAAAATATTTTCCTGAGATGATGTTTTCGATGGAGACTAAACAGAGTAGAGATAGAGTGGTGGATATTAAGGTGTAGTTGGGTTATGATAGAGTGTTTACAGTTGAGCCAGTCGGTTTGAGTGGAGGGCTTGCTGTCATGTGGAAGCAGGAGGTGAAAGTGGAGGTCAAATTTGCGGATAAGAATGTGATAGATTGTGTCATTGTTTACTGGGGAGATACGTTTTTTGTATCTTTCGTTTATGGAGAGCCAAGCCAAAGTGGGAAGGGAAGGGTTTGGGAGCGAATTATGCGAAATGGAGTGAGTCGTAAGGAATGCTGGTGTTTGGTTGGGGATTTCAATGAAATCCTTAGCAATAATGAAAAGATAGGAGGACCTTTGAGAAGTGATTCCTCTTTTAAGGATTTTGTTACGATGTTACAAGTATGTGAGATGGTTGAGTTAGATGGTAGGAGATGCGTACACATGGGCTGGAGTGAGATACAGAAAATACATCCAATGTACGTTGGATGTATGTTTTGCTAATAAAGAGTGGAGGAGAGTCTTTTATCAAGCCTCACAAAATTTTTTGGAGAGATTGGGTTCAGATCATAGGCCGGTTTTGGTTGTTTTGGTGAACCAACAGGAGAGAAAAAAAAGCTTCTTTTCATTTTGATAAAAGAATGGTTGGAAAGCGGCATGTGACTGAGACAATTAAGGAGACATGGCAGAAATCAGGTTCCGGGGTGAACTGCATGTATATTTTAGATAGATTTGGAGATATTAGAAAAGCTCTGAGTAAGTGGAAGCAGGAGAACAATCAGAATTCAAATGAGTTGATGCTAAAGCCGAGGCACGATCTTGAGATCGCAACATCTTCTACGGCCCCTAATTTTGAGAAGATACAAGAGCTAGAGAGAGACATTGGGAAAGATTTTCATGAGGAGAAGGAGTTCTGGAAACAGAAAAGTAGAGATAAGTGGCTTGTAGTGGGAGATAATAATACTGTTTTTTTTTTTCATGCATCAGTGAAGGCTGTGAGACAGAGGAATATGCTTACCAAGCTTGTAACGGATGATGGGAGAGAGGTTTGTACTAACGAGCAGATGGGACAAGTAGCCACAGAGTATTTTGAAAAGTTGTTTCAGTCAAATGGAAACGGTAGTATAAGTGATTTCTTCTTAGGCTTTGAAGATAGAATCACTGATCAGATGAATCAACAGCTGAGTAAGGAGCTGAGTGATGACGAAATACGAGCGGCTGTTTTTGCAGTTAAGCCTTCAAGTGCTCCTGGGAGTGACGGGATGAATGGTCTTTTCTTCCAGCAATATTGGGATATTTTAGGCAGTGATGTCTCAAGAGAAGTTAAAGATTTCTTTCAACACGGAGAATTTCCAATAGAGTGGAATTTCACTCAGATTTGCCTCATTCCCAAAGTCACAAATCCAACTTTGATGGTTGATTTACGACCTATTAGTCTTTGTTCTGTCTTGTATAAGATTGTATCAAAGATTTTGGTTAATCGTCCGTAACCATTACTAGAGTTTGTAGTGTCACCAAAACAGTCTGCGTTTGTGCCGGAGAGATTGATCTCAGATAATATCATTATAGCTCACGAGATGGTGCATGGTTTGAAGACGCATTCTACAGTTTCTAAAGAGTACATGGTTATAAAAACTGATATGTCTAAAGCATATGACATGATTGAATGGAACTACTTGGAAGAGTTGCTTACTGCTATGGGTTTTCATGCGAAGTTTCGACAATGGGTGATGTTCTGTGTTCGGTCAGTTTCGTACTCAGTTTTAATTAATGGAGAACTCCAAGGGAAGATAACACCTGGTAGAGGTTTGAGACAAGGGGATCCTCTTTCTCCATTCTTATTTGATCTATGTACTGAGGGCCTATCTCATCAACTTAATGAAGCAGAGAGAGGGGGAGATATTAGTGGAATTAAATTTTCGGATAATGGACCATCGGTTCATCATCTGTTCTTTACTGATGATTCGCTTTTACTTTTAAAGGCGGATGAATCACAGTTGCTGAGGTATGTAGGATCCTTAAGGCGTATGAAGAATTGTCAGGACAGTTGTTCAACTTTAATAAATCGGCAATCACTTTTGGCAAGATGATTGGGGAAGTGAAGAGGAATAAGATTAAGGAGATGACAGGCATTGTCAATGAAGGTGGTACCGAGAAATACCTTGGTCTACCTAAATGTTTTAGTGGCTCCAAGATGGAGATGCTTCATTATATTCAAGAAAAGATGAAGTCTAGATTTAATGGTTGGTATGGCAAGTTTTTATCGGCGGGTGGGAAGGAGGTCTTATTAAAATCAGTTACGATGGCAATGTCGGTATATGCCATGTCGGTTTTTAATTTGCCAAAGATAACTTGTCAGAATATCACAAGTGCTATGACAAATTTTTGGTGGTATGCACAGGAAGGAAAGCATAAGATGCATTGGGTTTCTTGGGATAAAATATGTATGGAGAAGAAGAATGGTGGACTTGGTTTTCGGGATTTAGAGAAATTTAATCAAGCTCTGTTGGCAAAGCAAGGATGGAGGCTTCTTATGCAACCTGATTCTTTGTGTGCTCGTGTTGTTAAGAGTAGATATTTTTCAAATGGAGATTTTCTTACGGCAAGCACTGGTTCTCGTCCTTCTTACGCATGGAGGAGCATATTACATGGTCGTGAACTTCTTGAGAAAGGTCTACGAAGAGATGTAGGAACCGAAGATGGTATTAATGTTTGGATGGATAAGTGGCTTTTTGACGTCGCTCCTAAAGTGCCACTGAGGAAGCGGTACTGATCAATTTAGATTTGAGGGTGTGTCACTTGATATACACTCAAACTAAGACATGGGATAGGGAGAAACTGGAAGAGAATTTTTTTCAGGTCGAAATTGATCTTATACTAAAGCAAAAACCAGCATGGGGTGAGACTGACGCATACGAATAGGTGCATAATAGGTGGGGAGCGTACTCCGTGAAATCAGGGTACTGGCTAGCATGTGTTTCGATCAGTCAAGAGTAAGATACTGCACAACCTTCCATCAATGATTTGAAGAGTAAAGTGTGGAAGGTAAGAACTTTGCCACAAATCAGAATTTTCATGTGAAAATCTATCTCTAACGCATTGTCTGTAACGGAGGAACTGATAAGGAGAGGTATGAAGGTAGACTCAAGATGTCAACGTTGTGGTGCATCGTCTGAATCCATTAATCATGTATTGTTCTCATGTCCGGTTGCTCGTCTTGTTTGGGCGCAGATAGGGTTCCCTTTCCCTCCAAGAGGATTTGAGCATAGGTCTCTTTTGGAAATTTACGTATATCATCGAGAAAAGATATTCCTGAGGAGATTTTACGTGTGTTTCCGTGGGTATTATGGGTGATATGGAAGAATAGAAATGCATCCTTATTTGAGGGGAAAGAATTTTTGATAGATGCTACGATCAATAAGATTTTGTAAGATTGCCACCATTGGTTTGAGGTAGTGCAGGATGCTGAAAGTAATAGAGTGGGGCGGAGGATTTTGACTACCAATGGAAATAGATGGCGTCTTCCGTCGGTTGGGAAACTGAAGTGCAATGTGGGTATAGCCTGGTCTAAAGGGAAGTGTGTGGCAGGTACGTCTTGGATTGTACGAGATGCTAGAGGTGAAGTGTTGATTCATAGTCGTAGAGCCTTAAGTGAGATTCATTCACTGTTAGAAGCGAAGCAGATTGGCCTGGTTTGGGCGATTGAGAGTATGTTATCTCATAAAATTGTCAACGTATGTTTGGAAATAGAGGCTTCTGAACTTGTGGGTGTGGTGAAGAGACCCAAGGCATGGCCGACTTTCCGAGCTTATGAATCAGAAATTCAGAGTGTTTTGAAGAACTTAAGTGGTGGGGAGTTACATAATGTGTCAAGAAGTATGAACAAAGTGGCTTTTATGATTGCAAGGAGTGTTACGATGGAACGGAGAATGCAGTCGTACGTTTCACAAGGTGAGCCGGTTTGGTTAAGGCATGCTTTAGCAGTGGAGAGGTGTTCTTGCTAAGGAGATTGGTTTTATTTCGTGAACGATGGGAAGAAGAGCACAACCTTGGTAGGTGATGATGGGTTTGTGGACATGAATGAGTCTCAGTCTCTGTTCTATGTCATTATTTTGTGCTTTTGGTTTGCATACTTCGGTTTTTGATGCTTTGTTGCATCTGTTTTTGCAATGAGATTTTAAGAGTTAACAAAAAAAAAAGAATTGTGAGTTATCTTACAAACAAACAGAGGAATTGTATAGGCCAAAGAGTGAGGGGTATGTTTCAAAATAAATTATAGAGTGAGTTTAGATACCAATTTAACGTTTCATCAGTAAATAAGATGGAAAGTCTGTTTTAATAGTTGATTTATTACAAAGGGAAAAGGGTCCAAAAAGAACATACTAAACCACAACATGGATAGGACGAAGTATGAGTTACATTGCTGACGAAGATAAATTATGTTATATTAGTTACCTTTTTGGTTCATTTTGTATATAATCCTAAATCTATATAATAGTTTGAGAGAGCAATGTTTTTTTATAAAAAAAAAGATTTGATCGAGACTATCATATTATTAGCCCAATCAGGAATCTAGTCCTAAATCATCAACGTCACATTTATTCATCGATACACGTCACATAATTTTCGCCCAAAATCAAATTAAATCTAGTTAACAAATGTTCTCAGCTTAAAATATGATTAAAATAATGTGAAAGTGTTTGTTGTATTGATGCTCTTGGCCACATATATATATTTACATTGTACCGACTATAACGTAGATGTAGATAAATACAATGTGAAGATTAACGTTATCTCTAAGTACTAATCCTTATCTCTATACCCCCCCTCAAGTGGGCGATGAAATGTCTTGAATGCCTAACTTGGACAGGAGATAAGTGAAAGTAGGAGATGGCAGAGACTTAGTGAGTAGATCTGCAGGCTGCTCTTTCGTAGTAATGTGCTCCATCGTAATGAGTTTGTCTTGCACGGCATCCCGAACTTGATGACAGTCATTTTCAATATGTTTCGTTCGCTCATGAAAGACCGGATTCTTGGCAATATAAATAGCAGACTTGCTATCACAGAACATCTTCATGGGATCTCTGTGAGGAACACCGAAGGAAGTGAGAATCCGCTTTATCCATTTTAGTTCACGTAATGCGTATGCCATCGAGCGATATTCTGCTTCAGCGGACGACGCGGAGACAGTGTGTTGTTTCTTGGTTTTCCAAGATACCGGAGATGACCCCAGCAGTACTATGTAGGAGCTTAAAGACCGGCGAGTCAGAGGACAAGAGCTCCAATCGGCATCACAGAAAGCTGTAACACGCAAGCTGGAGTTGGAACGTAGCATAATTCCTTGAGATGGGCAGCCCTTGAGGTAGCGTACAACACGATGAGCTGCATCCCAGTGATCCTTACGCGGTGCCTTCATGAACTGGGAGAGTATGTGTACGGCATAGCAGAGCTCAGGTCGAGTGAATGTAAGGTAGATTAGGCGACCCACAAGTCTTCTGTACGGAGCAGGGTCTGTGAGCGCCTCACTTTTCGAGAGAGCAAGTTTGTGGTTAAGTTCAATAGGAACCAGGGAAGGCTTGCATCCAAGAAGGCCTGCTTCTGCCACAATATCAAGTGCATATTTCCGTTGGGAAATAAAAATACCATCATTGTTGCGAGCGACTTCGATCCCAAGAAAGTACTTTAATTTTCCAAGATCCTTCATCTTGAAACACCTACTGAGATAGGCTTTGAATTTCTGCAGGGTAGACAGGTTGTTGCAGGCGATGATAAAATCATCTACATAAACCAGAATGTGTAAGCTGATGTCCCCGCGGATGTAGGAGAAGTGAGAGTAATCTGGTTTGCTTTGAGTGAATCCATACTTTGTTAAAGCAGTGCTGAGTTTAGAGAACCAGCAGCGAGGGGACTGTTTTAGTCCATAAATAGACTTGCGTAACCGAGCAACCTTAGTAGGATCAGAACCTTGAAATCCTTGTGGAAGTTTCATGTAGACTTCCTCTTGGAGATCACCATGTAGAAACGCATTTGACACATCCATTTGGTGAACCTCCCATTGTTTTGCTGCAGCTATTTCCAGAAGAACTCGAATGGTGGATGGTTTGGCAACTGGTGCAAAGGTGTCGGTATAGTCTAGCCCCTCTCTTTGACGATTGCCTTGTGCCACAAGACGGGATTTTCGACAGAAGATTTCTCCGTTTGGTAGATACTTCGTTTTGTATAACCAGGTGCTACCAATCAACTTCTTTCCTGGTGGTAATGTAGTAACCTCCCAGGTGCCGTTCTCAACGTGAGCAGAATGCTCGACAACCATTGAGTCTCGCCACAACTCGTCTTCTACTGCTTCAGCGTAGTTCTTTGGGTCAGTCGTCGTAGTGATGGCTGCAAGAAACGCTTTGTGGCCAGGAGAATAAGTAGTATCATCAATATAGTTTGAGATAGGATACATAGTGTTACCTGAGACCGTAGTAGGAGAACCAGGAGAAGAGTCGAGTGAAGCGAGAGGAGTGTGTATATTATTCTGAGCAGCATTGGTGACATAATTTTTCAGCAGAACAGAGGGTTGTCGTACGCGATGTCCACGACCAAGGAGCTCAGGAAGGCCTGGGGAAGATGGTTCGGTGTTGTTTGCAGTTGTTGTGTCAGTAGTTGCAGGACTGTCGACTTGTTCGACTGGAGAAGAAGGAGACGAAGGAATCTCTGTTTCCGTAGGAGATGGTACTGGGACAGAGGAATGAGGATTTTCAGTAGGGAGAGGAGCATCAGTGATGTTAGATGGAACTTGAGGTAAGGTAGTGGGTATTATTATGGGTACTGAATTCGGTGGAGACTCATCATCATCACAGATGTCGACTGGTGATGACAATGGTAAGGCTAGAGGTAACGTAGTGGAGGTTTGCGACTTTGGAACGTTGAGTCCTGGAAACTGGTCTTCACAAAATACAACATCCCTACTAGTGAAGAACTCATTATTATCAAGGTCGTATACATTCCAAGCTTTCTTCCCATATGGATAACCAATAAACAGACAACGGCGGCTACGAGCAGAGAACTTGTCTGAGTTCTTAGGACGTTTCTGTGCAAAACAGAGGCATCCAAAAACCCGGAGAGAATCATAGGAAGGAGGAGAACCATGAAGTAACTCATATGGTGATTTACCACCAAGGAGACGAGATGGAGTTCGGTTTATTAAGTGAGCCGCAGTTAGTATACTCTGTCCCCAAAACTTAACAGGAAGATTGGCTTGAAACAGACAGGCTCGTGCTACATTGAGAATGTGGCGATGTTTACGTTCTACACGAGCATTTTGTTGTGGGGTGTCGACTGCAGAGGTCTGGTGTAGGATACCCTCTTTGCGCATAAAGGGTTTGAGTTTCAGAAACTCAGTGCCATTATCTGTCCTAAAAATTTTGACAGGGAAACCATGCTGACGAATCGCCATGGCACAAAAGTTCTGTAGTAACATAGGCACTTCAGATTTCTCAAGCATGAGGTGGATCCAAACTGCTCTAGAATAGTCGTCAACAATAGTAAGAAAATAGACTGCTCCACATGAAGAAGGAGTTCTGTAAGGTCCCCACACATCACAATGGACTAAAGCAAAAGGTTGAATAGCTTTATTAGAACTGTCATGAAACACTTCTCTTGTTTGTTTAGAAAGAAAACAAATTTCACACGACTTGGTGTGATCAAAATCCAAAGCAACATTGTCTAAAACTGGTAAAGTAGATAAAACACTATGAGCCGGATGTCCTAGTCGTCGGTGCCAAAGTTCGGAAGATGAAGCCTTATTCTTTCCAACGCGATGAGACCGTGCTACTGTAACACCCGTAAAATAATACACACCCTCTCTCTCTTCACCGGCTCCAATCAGGGTCCTCGTAAAACGGTCCTGTAAAACACATAACGTATCAGTAAAAATTGCAATGCAACCGGTTTGTTTAAGAAGTTTGGAGACTGATATGAGGGTGCAATTGAAGTCTGGAACATATAAAACATCATGTAAAGAACACGATGAGTTGAGAGATAAGGTTCCCGATTTAGTAGCTCGAGAACTTCGACCGTTGGGAAAAGTAACTGTGGATGAGATAATGTCCCGAACGTTACGTAGTAAGGAGATGTCACCAGTCATGTGGTGAGAAGCCCCTGTATCAATTATAACATCAGTCGTTAAAGGTTTACCCGTCATGCGATCAGAGGAGAGTTGAGATTGTTGGTTTTGAAGTAGGTTGATCAAGGCTGCAATCTGATCAGAAGACGCAATCGAGTTTCCTGACGAGGAAGATGGTGCTGAACGAGACGTATTAGCCCTGCCACGACCACGAGATGTGTTTCCTCGTCCTCCACGACCACGTTGAGATGATCCAGAGTTCCTCTGTTGTTCATTGAACCAATCTGGATACCCATGTAAAATAAAGCATTCTGCAGCTTCGTGACCTTTACGGTTACAATGTGTGCAGAACCGGTTAGGATCACGGCTGCGAGGAAGTGTAGTATTGATAGCTGTAGGAGTAGAAGTCCCGGCCTCTGTTTTAGCCGCAAAGCCAAGTGCATCCTGTTTAATCTCAGCAGTACGCATGGTAAGGATATGTTGCTCAGCACGGATCACACGGGAGTAGGCTATGTTGAGGTCAGGAAGGGGATCTTCATCAATAATTTGCGAACGAATGGTATTGAACCTTGAGTCATCAAGGCCAAATAGGAACTTGTGTACTTTGGCGTCTTCTCGTTCTTTGTCAATATGAGTCGATGCTTCACATGAGCATGTGTAGATAGACTTGAAATTCTGAAGTTCCTCCCATAGTTTGGATAAGCGACCAAAGTAGCTGAGAACAGTATCACCGTTTTGCTTGCAGTTGGTGATCTCATTCTCAAGCAAGTGCTTGCGAACACTATTCTTCACCGAGAATCTACATCGGAGAGTCTCCCATAGTTGAAAGGCATCGGGAACATGACTCACGGTGGATCGTACTGGAGAATCAATGGACGTACGCATCCATCCTACGATCATAGAGTTGGCCGCCATCCATCTAGCAAGGTCAGGGTTCGACAATGGTTTATGTGTGGTACCGTCGAGAAACCCAATCTTTTGTTTAGCTTGTAACGAATTCCAGAACTCGGTTGCCCATTCCGAGTAGTTGTCTCCTTTGAGAATCACAGGGGTGATTAATGCGCCTGGATTGTCGGAGGGATGTAGAAAATAGGGGTTCGGAGCGGCTCCTGTAGTAGTAGTAGTAGATGTGGACATACTAGACGGAGAAGTAGCTGAAGATGTAGAGAGAGAAGTATCCATGGTTGTAACTTGACAATCACGGTTTAGAAAGAGATGTAGTAATGCGGAAGCGAAAAAAATAGTATTCTAGGTCAAAGATCTTATGCTCTGATACCATAAAATAATGTGAAAGTGTTTGTTGTATTGATGCTCTTGGCCACATATATATATTTACATTGTACCGACTATAACGTAGATGTAGATAAATACAATGTGAAGATTAACGTTATCTCTAAGTACTAATCCTTAGAAAACTGAAATTCACATCTTTTGTTGTAATCTAAGTCAAGTTACTCAACTTAGGGGTTATTTGAGCAGTTCGTTATACTTAATTCTTTTTCCTAAGCCTGTTTTAAATCATAAACATCTTGGGAAAAGCCACGACTTTATAAGATCATACTCATTTTATATCAATCTATACATCTTTGTACTAGTACATTATGGGATTTTAAATCTTGTTATGACACGGAGATAAGTGATAACAATTGTACAACCAACATCTGCAAGTTTTAGTCTAACTTGTATTAGTATTTCAAGAAAATTAGCATATATCACTGTTATATTTAAAAAACAATGATAAAATATGGTAAAATTATCTCAAAATATGATAAAATAACTTTTAAGCTTTATGGGAAAATATTGTTAATTAACTATATGTGGTAAACTTCTTTTCTTTTCTCTTTATATGTCAATATTAAGCTACTTTCATTCTTATCTTGACAGATAAGGGTGCCAGACGTCCGGGAAACAAAAAAAAAGTTAAAGAATATGATATATTGTTTTTATAAGTAATTTAGTTTGTATTTTATTTTACTTTTTCATTAATATTCAAATTTCTTTATTTCTTGTCATTTTGAAAGATTTTTCTATTTTTTCCAAGTATTTAACGAATTCTTAGATGATGTTTCATTCGGAATTTGAATTATTTGCATATACGGTAGAACCTCTATAAATTAATAATCGATAAATTAATATACACTAAAAAAATCTATAAATTAATATAATTTTATAGTCTTAAATTGAGTTTTTGTTTCAATTTGGATCTCGATAAATTAATATTTTCATAAATTAATAAAAAATATAGTTTTGGTGTAGTCCCAACATTATTAATTTATAGAGGTTTTACTGTATATACATGATTATTAATTATTTTTCGCCTTCAAATATATATTATATAAATACTCCAAATAAAACTATAATAAATATTGCGGTTATTTTGTAGAAGTAATTAAGCATCTTTGTACGAAGAAGAAGGTGATGATTATAAAATTGAAACGTGACACGAAGCATAAACTTAGACATATTTCCTCCTTTTTAAAAATAACATAAAAGAAATTTTTCTTTTGTATTTGAAGCTTCTTTATGTGATTGTATTTACATTTTTTTTTGTAGATGCTACTTTACAGGATTTCACTAACTTTAGAAATATATTTGCAAATCATAGCCAACATAGTTAGGACACAAATATTATTAGTACACATATACATCAAGATAACTATAAAAATTAATTTTGTAAATATATGCATCTATTATAAACTATGATTTTGTTACCTTCTCTGTCCATATCAACTTAATACATACCTCTATTTAAATCTTTTTAAAATAAGAGATGAAGGACTCATCGCGGCACCCATAACATATCAAGAGAAATGAATTCTTCTGACGTTAACTTCTCTCTACTACAAAGCCAACCAAATGTTCCCCCAGAGTTCTTCTGGCCGGAAAACGATTTGACCCCTTCAGAAGGAGACCTCAACCTTCCAATCATCGACATGAGTGGATTCCTAAATGGGGACGAGGCCGAGACACTGCATGCAGCTAAGGCTGTAAGAGAAGCGTGCATGACTCACGGTACCTTTTTAGTGACCAATCATGGCTTCAAGTCGGGCTTGGCCGAGAAAGCGCTTGATATATCGAGTTTGTTCTTTGAACTACCCAAAGATGAGAAACTAAAGGTCTACAGGAACCCTGGGAATATATCTGGCTATACTGCAGGTCATAGCCAGAGATTCTCCTCTAATCTTCCATGGAATGAGACTTTGACTTTGGCCTTCAAAAAGGGTCCACCTCAAGTCGTTGAGGATTTTCTTACATCAAAGCTAGGCAAACATCATCAAGAGATCGGGTAAATCAACTGTATGGATCTTTCTCAAAAAAAAAAAAATCAACTGTATGGATATAGTGCTAGGAGAAACCCTAGTCGATATATGATTACATATTTTTATTTTATAATAAAGTGAATAAAGTATTTGTTTTATTCTTCAGAACTTCCTGGTCACAAATTTTGTTTCTATTTCAGTCAAGTGTTTCAGGAATTCTGCGAGGCAATGAACCGTTTGAATCTGGAGCTGATGGAGCTAGTAGGAATAAGTATGGGCTTAAAAGACAGGACATATTTCCGGAGATTTTTTGAAGACGGAAACGCTATCTTTAGATGCAACTATTACCCGCCATGCAAACAGCCGGAAAAAGCTCTTGGTGTTGGCCCTCATAATGACCCGACAGCTATAACCGTTCTACTCCAAGACGATGTTGTGGGTTTGGAAGTCTTTGCTAATGGAAAGTGGCAGACCGTGCGCCCTCGTCCGGGTGCTCTTGTTGTCAATGTAGGAGACACATTCATGGTACGTTTCTATTTAATTAATACGACAACAACATTTTCTCGTCAATTCAAAAAAATTAGAGACAACTTATCAAAATTCTTTTTTAACATAACATCTTGCCCCCCAAAACAAAATTGTGGAAGACAAATTATTATTATTATTATTATTTTTTTTTAAGTATGGAAGACAAATTTATTAACTACCTGTGGAAGGAACCAATAAAATTCATTATAACAGTGCCGCAAATTTAAATTTGCAGACGCTGTTTTTTTATAATGTAAGATATTTAAAGAATTGTGAAGTATAATATTTATTTTGGTACTGATAAGACTAGTACGTACAAATAATTTTTCTACGTGTTTACGTTGATTTTGAAATAGAGTTACAATTTGATAGAATAATTTTAGTCGAAGTAATGTGTTATTTTGGATTTGATATGGAAGGCATTGTCAAACGGAAAATACAAGAGCTGTTTCCATAGGGCCGTGGTTAACATAGAGAAAGTAAGAAGGTCACTGGTGTATTTTTCTTGTCCTAGAGAAGACAAACTCATCATTCCTCCTCTCGAACTTGTAGAAGGGGGAGAAGCTTCTAGAAAATATCCTGACTTCACATGGCATCAGCTCCAGAGATTTACCCAGTCTGGGTATCGAGTCGACAACACCACTCTCGAAAAGTTTTCTTCTTGGATCGCCTCCGACTCCTCCATAAATTAAGCCGTCGACAAGAGATCAACTTCATTTGTACTTTCTCTATCCATATTTTCGGGGTTGTGGCATCATTAGCAACTTGTTAATGATTACTCCAATCGTTTCATTTTATAAACGTTATAGCTGTTCTTTTTTTTTTGTTAACAAGATTGCAACATCATGATGGACAATAGCTTTTTTTTTTGTTAACAAGATTGCAAAACCAATCTGACAGCTTTGTATCCACATGGACAGTAAACGACGTTTGTTGCCTCAGACTACGTGCTAAGCTATCTTTTTGCTGTTTTGCGTTCTTAATATATGAATAATCTCCGAACTGTGAAAACTTCTCTTGAAACTTATGATGTCTTCTAGTTAGGTTGCAAAAGCCGGCATTTCTTCTGGTTTCGAAATCATTTTCACCAATTGAGAATAATATGTTGCAAATGTAACATTATATTGCCTCAAGTTCCTCATACATTCCATTGCTCATATGAGAGCATCTATCTCCGTGTGTAAGGAGGATTGGCTAGCCCTTGTATTTCGAGCTCCTAGTAATCCTTCAAAGCCTTCTAAAGTACTATATCATCATTGTCCCGAAAAAGTATCTTCCGGTTTCCATGAACCATCCGTAAAATATCATTGTCCCGTTCTAATTGGCAACACCGTGTCAGTTGTTTGTACAACTTGATTTTGTTTCTGAGTTATTGCTTGTTGAACGTCTTTCCAAGTAGAGACTCATTCATAGCTAGTTTAAAAGTGTCCATAGGATCCATATCAAAATTACTAAAAAAATTGTTATTTTTTTTTTCATATGTATCAAAGTATCCACGCAAAATGATGATCGTCCATTGTTGGCTTAATTGTCCAGAATAGATAATTCATATTCGCAAATAAAAATTGACCTGGAAAATAATCTGGATGCAAATGGATCGTTGATGGAACTCAAACCTGGACTGCTGTTGGGCATTCAAAGAAAGCGAAATTATAGATTCCTCTATTGCTCCACATCTGTCACAATCGATATCTCCCTGAAGACCCCGTGCTTTTAGATTTTTTTTTTTTAACTGCTATACACCCTGACAGCAATTGCCATAGAAAAATGCTTCATCTTGGTGGACAACGCACCTTCTAGCAATAAGCTGTAAGATCCGTGATAGTGGGACCAAACTCAACTGCCCCTCTTCCTCGATCTGGATACGGTCTTTCTACTTGATATCATGATTTAACTGTATATTTTCCATTTTTGGTAAAGTACCAGCCATCCCGATCTACTGTTTGTATCCTACTTTAAAATATATTTTTAACAATCTTAACATCCGCATGTTCCATTATTTCCTGTAAAGCCAGTGAGTTCCATGTTCGTGACGAGGCAACGATAAGAGAGTCGACCGTAAGGTCTGGTAAAAGAACATTTTGTTTTTTATTTGCTGGTCTCGGGCGGTTGGTTGGAGCAAAGGATCATTCCATACTGATATTGAAGATCCTGATCCCACCTTTTTGATTAGTCATTTGCTAACCAAAGATCTAGCAGAAATTATACTGCGCCAACTATAGGAGGACGAGTACGACCTAATCGGTTCTAGAAGTGAAGCATTCCTAGAATACCGACCTTTAAAGACATGAGAAAATAAAGTATTTGGTTTATCTATTAATCTCCATAATTGCTTTCCAAACATGGCTATGTTGACATCTGTAAGATCTCTAAACCCAAGCCCTCCATCATCTTTATGTACACAAATCTTATCCCATGATTTCCAGTGTAATCCTTTTGTGTTACCACTAGGACTTCACCAAAATTGTGCTACCGCACTGGTGAGTTTTTTCATCACCGTTTTCGGAATTCGGTAACAGGACATAATATGATTGGGAAGAGCAGTTACCACCGATTTGATAATCACCTCCTTTCCTCCTTTAGTAAAAAAAATAAAAGTCCATCCATTTACTCTGTTGTTTAACATTTCCTGTAAAAAGCCAAATACTTGAACTTTCGAACCTCCCAGACTTTCTAGAATACCAAGATATGTTTCCATTCCTCCCAAATTTTGTATTCCTAAAATATCTCTAAGTTCCTGACGAGTTACCTCGTCAATCTTGTGCCCGAACTGAATCGACGACTTCTGAAAATTTATCTGTTGCCCCGAAACTTTTTCATATTCTTTGAGAATAACCATAATAGCCATACATTCCACTTTATGTGCTCTACAGAAAAAAAATACTATCATCAGCAAAAAGCAAATGAGATATTGAGAGATACGCCCTTGCCACATTTATTCCCGTTAGCCTTTTTTCCTGTTCCGCCTTTTTGATATTAGCTATTAGTGCTTCAGTACACATGATTAATGAATAAAGGGAAAATGATCACCCTGTCGTAATCCCCTATTTGGAATAATTTGTCCTGTTGGTTTCCCATTTAGTAAAACTCTATATTGCACCGAAGATATACACTCCATCATCAACTTTACCGAATGAGGATCAAACCCCATTTTGTGAAGTAAAGCTTGAATGAAAAATCATTCCACCCTGTCATACACCCTACTCATATCTGTTTTTATCGCCATAACTTGTTCTGACAAGACTTATTTGTCCGCAGTCCATGAAACATCTCTTGTGCAATTATGATATTATAGCTGTTCTTTTATATTAGTTGAATATTTGAAGTTCATATTCATAAACTAAGATTATATGACTTATTTATCTTTATAATATTTGATTAGTATTAATTAGAAGTTTTTAAAGTAAAATGTCGAAATAAATTATATAACATTGAAATATTTTTTTATCAAATGGCTGATTTATTTTTCAGATCAGCTAAGGGAAGTCTTGTAGATACGAGTCAGACCATTGATGATGATCTTTAACATAGGTAAATAAGTAAACTGAAATTAAGTGTTTGACTTGGTGAAAAAAAACTTGGGAAATCATATTCCTTTCAACTCTATTTTTTCACACAACAAAGAAAAAATAGTTTATAGAGAAGTGAGAGCAGGAAAAGTGTGTATAGAGAGAAGTGAGAGAGGCGGAGCAAAGGAGTTATATGTCAGTAAACACTAGAGAGTTCAAAATCTTCAAAATCCTTGAAATTCAGCTAAACTGAGAGCGTGATTAGTGGCAGCTCACTAATCTTTTTTTCTTAGTTTTATTATTTAGTATTAAAAATATGCGTTGAGTGAATTGTTATGGAAAGTTGACAACCCTCCTCTCGCGACTCCTCCTTCCCTAACCTAGCCGCCGCTCCCTTGTGTCCGATCTCCCTTCCCGGCGGTCCGTGACTTTCACCGCCGTTGGGAAAGGACTCCTGTTGTCATAGATTAGTCTCTGCTCTGTTTTCTCCTCGTGTTTTGGTTCTGGTTTTCCCCTTTTTCGATCTCACCTTTTGGTCGATGGCGTTTGTGAGGATGATTGTCATCTCCTCTCTTGTTGTGTTTCACTAGCGGGGCTGTAGATAAGGTGGTGTCTTTCCTGGTGGTATTTTGTGGAACTTAGCAGATGGAGGTGGTCTTTTGTTAGTTAGAGTCTGTAGAGGTCTTGTAGCAACGGGATCCTTGGTCGCCGGCTTTTATGCTGCTTGGACTTTGGCTCTGGTTAGACCTTGTATTGGTGTTTGGACTGGCTTCTCTGCCTCGGTTACTCTGGTTCTGGGTTTATGTTTCAGTTTGGTGGTTTTGAAGCTTGGCTCTCGGTTCGAAGATTGCTGCGACGACATATACTTTCTTGGCTCTTCTGTCCTTGTGGCATTGTGAGACGTCAAGACGTCGCAGTGGTCTTGGCTTTCCTGTTTTCTCTTGCGAGGAGGTGTCTTGTCCTGAGTCTGTAGGTGGCTTTGGCTGGATCGCTGTGTCCGCGTGTAAGACTGGAGGTCCTCTTTGCCAGGTTTTCTGGCTGTTCTTCATTGTCCTTATGGTTTTCAGCTGTCACGGTATTCTCGGTTCCTAGAGTGGTTGTGGTGGTGTTGGCTGCTGCGCTTGGCTCTCCTGCGTTTTTCTTGCTTTGTTTCGGCTGATCTTTGTGGTCCTAGGTTGTGTGCTGGTATGTTCCGCTTTGCCTTTGCTATCCCTGGTTCAGCTTTGATGCCCCCTCTGTTGGGGTTTTAGTAGCGTTTGGAGAGTTTTGGTGCTGGCTGTGGTCTCTTGTTTCTTTTGGCCTTCATCTCTGTTTAGTTTTCTTAGTCTATCCAGTTTGGAAGCTTTTGTCTCTAGAGGTAGTGTAACCTGCCAGCTTTGTTTTTCAACAACGTATCCTAATTGTCGATCTTCATTATGGGTGTGTTTTGGTTTGTTTAAGCTGCCCCTGCGTGGGCTCAAGCTGCCCCTGCGTGGGCTCAAGCTGCCGCTTCGTATGGGCTATCTTGTTTTTAAATCGCCCCTGCGTGGGTTATAGTTGCCTTTCCTATGGGCTTATGTTTCGGAGTCTAGTTCGTTTGGTCTTGGTCTTTGTATGGATTCTGCTATCTTTGCAATATATAAATTTCAATTTGGAAAAAAAAAAGAATTGTTATGGAAAGTTAGTTTTTCGTTTTTCGAGGTGGTTTTTCAGGGAACGAAGAACATTCTTGTATTATTAGGAAGCAGTTAACGAGACCCAGATAGAGGACTATAAAGGAGTACCAAAATCAAAGAGAGAACAAAAAGATATTCTTAACCCTATACACACTACAAACTCAACATCTACCTTGATCTCCCACTCTCAAGACTTTTATCTTTGTTCTCAGTCATTATTATTCAATTCATTGTAACCTTTGTATTTCAATCAGTCTACATTAATAAAGTCCATTTTCTCGACCAGAATATGATTACATCGTTGTGTTCTGAGGTTATCGTTGTCCATATTATTTTATTTTCTAATTTTTACAAACAATCACTATCAAATATCTCGTGTGGATTTTAGGATCCTCAAAGAGGAAATGGAATGTTTTTTGGGATGAATAAACTCGAGTTTCAAAAAGATAGGACGAACAAGAATATACGAATATGCAGGTAAAAAGAAACTCGGCCGACTTTCGAAGAGTATATAAACAGAGACGAGAAAGAAAAGAGAAAATGAAGTTTTTTGTTACAGAAACTCTGCACTTCTAAACCTTTTTGTCAGGCTTTGTTTTCTATTCTTGCACTCTATTACTAGACAAACTTCGCTAAAGCATTTCCATTTCTTGTTCAACTATGTTCGGCTTGATCAATCTATAAAGGTACATAGACAGCCATTCATAAGGTAAAAATGAAGGGCTAGAACAGGACCAGTTCTCCCACAGTTTGACGAGCTGAGCCCTTCCCCCACATGACATCATGACCTTGCTGCTTCGTCCTCTTCGCCCTTCACTTTTCTTATTGTTAGCGACCAAATCATACAAGAATTAGAATCAAGTTTTTTGAAGTTCTGCAACATTGAGTCGAAAATGGGTATTAACTATGATCATAGTGAATGAAATATAATGCAAAACAAAAAACTTTAGAGGTTGAATTCAAAGCTGCACATTTGGAGAGAAATACTTCCAAAATATAAATTGTTTTTGGGAGATGTTCTAACGGAAAGAGAGCACTGACTTTGTTTGTCTGTATCTGGTTTTTTTTTTGTATTTCTTTCTTTTTATGTTTGTCTGTTTTTGTTTATATTATTGTGTGAGGAATAGGTCACCCTCTTTTGTGCTTTTGCAAAAAAAAAAAAAAGAAAAATAATTTTTACGGAAAAAAAGAATTTGTAAGTTGGGGTTTTTTATTTGGTAGGCGACATTTTTTCACATCATCTACTATTGTCAATTTTGTCATTGTTGCTTTTTTTGTTCCTGAAACTACTATTGTCATTGTTCCTCAAGCACTTAATTAATTAAGGGAAATTGGGTGGTATCGATCATCAAAATAATTATAATTAGGTGATTAGCTAAGAAAAACTTTGACCAAGATATTTAATGTATTTTCTATAATATACCATTCACTTCATAACATATGATTTTCGTAACACCACAAAACCGACGACATCATGTACTATGTCACTTATAACTGATAACATGTTATGAAAAAGATCAGAACCAGATAATTTGTATGTTAAATACCTAACATTACATTACGTCAAATCAAACGCTATATTCTTAATTATGTCTTTAAAATTGGCTATTACACCAATTAGTCCATTAATTAATAAAACTTGGAAAAAAAAAAGAATCTTGCTAACAGCTTTGGTTAGATTTGGCATGTGGTTCTGTTAGATACCAAACCCAAACCCAATCACTCTTATTTTTAATCTTAGCATCTCTCTAAATTCGTCCTTTTTATAGCATCTCCTCTCCCCTATACCGATCACTATCTTCATTATTATTTGTTTAGATTCAAGCTATTTAATTAGCCGGATTATAAAAATTCTGTAGCAAGAGAATGCCGTCAAACAGTGATCTCCCTTTTTTCTATTCATCTTCTTCCCTTTCATCTTCGTCATCTTCGTCTCAGCTAAGCACTCCAAGGTACTTTTAATAATGAGTTCACTCAACAATAAATAATTTGTACTGATATTAAATGTTTTCTAATTAATTGTGTTTTTTTTTTATCTTACAGTGCATGTCAAAACAGGTCTTCTGGAGACATTACTGTAAGTTCCTATTTCTAATAGTTCATTTACTTTTGTTCTTTGATAGATAAGTTTGTTTTTCTCCGAATTGTTGTATTATTGTATTTAAAGAAATCTCCTCTCTGGGATGTGGAGAAGGCCAAGTGCAACTTCGGTTTCTCAAAGCCTAAGGTCAACTTACAAATTCGAACGAGTTTTGTAAACCTTATTAGTTGAAATGTTAGGACTTGGGTCTAACTATGGGCTCTGGATTTTGCAGTCTAGCGAAGAACTGAGGGAAGAGATAGCCGATATTGAGACAGAGATCTTACAGTTAGAGCGGTGCCTTCTCTCCCTCTACAGAACATCGTTCGGAGATCATTTGCATGCAATGTTGTTGAAAGAGGATTCTTCACTTCTTCAACCAAAGCCACATACGACTAAATTTCAAAATGACAGAGTCTCTTGTGTGTCTGATTATATACCTCTCTCGTCTAGCGTCAAACCGTTGGCTGAATCGGTGAATGATCTTAATTAGAAGATACACATATTGATGTAGTTGCAGCTCGCTTTCAATAATATTATTCTATGATTGTGAACGTTTCAGGACAATAAACAAAGATCAGAGTTCAGCAACCCAAGTTTGGCTGATCTTCTTGGTCTTAACACTGTCAGTCCCAATAAACTCTCTGAAGAGATTCTGATACTTATGTGTGTAATCATCATCAAACTCTCAGACAAGGGACAAGGGAGATTTGTCAAGAATGAAAAATCTGGAGAAGAACTTGGAGTTGTTATCAATACACTTTGCCTAAATGATGTAAATTTGAAGTCAGCAGAGAGTTTCCTTCAGAAATTCAGGTGAGATATGCCGTAAAGAAAAGAAAGAAATACTTGATTTACATAGATTTTAAAATAGACTTTGAACTGACTAAACGCAGATCATTGGTTCAAAAGCTTGAGAAAGTTGATCCGACAAGTATGTCTCGAGAGGAGAAGCTTGCATTCTGGGTCAATATTCATAATGCTCTGGTGATGCACGTAAGAAAATTAGCAATTACGAGTAGAGAAATATATTTTCAGTACCTTTAGTTATGATTACGAGCTAAGTGGTGTGCTCTTACAGGCGTATATACTATATGGGACTGGTGAAGATATAACAAGCACAAAGGTCTTAATGGTTTGAGATATGGATCATTTTCGTTGATATCTAAAGTTTATTTTGTTAGATCGTTGATCATCTCTGATATATTTACGTTAAAACCTGTTTAGGCAGCATTTAACATAGGTGGGGAGTGGGTAAATGTATACGATGTCCAGAGTTCTATTTTAGGAATTCGTGCAAGCCATTCACCACCTGTAAGTTGATTACGACTTTCTTTTGCTGTCTACGTTCGCTTTAGTTTGTTACTTTAATCAAAACCTAATTTAATTTTAATTAAAATTATGTTTTGACCCGCGTTTTGAAAACACGAAACATTTTTATTAATAACTTATTAATCTGTCTGTTTATTCACTAATATATATTCAAGCACGGATGTCAGTTTTCAGTTCAATTCCAGTTTCCTTTTTGTTTGGTTTCGGCTCAGTTGTAGTTTTCGGTTTTGAATCTGAAAAATATAGGAATTATTAGATTATTTATTAATTTGGGTTTCGTTTCGGTTTAGCTATTTTAATTTTTTTTGGTTTGGTTGAATAACAATGTTAGGAACTTGGTAAAAATCGAGTTCAGTCTGTTAAGATTTATTTCCATTTTTGGATAATTTTGAATTTATATTGTGATAAAGAGAATCAAACATATTTTTATAATAAGGTTGCTTAATATTATGTAGAGGTTCATAAAATATGATACAAATATTTAGGAGATTAAATGTAAGAGTTAGATGAATTAACTGTTTTATATTTATTATTATAAAACCATGTTGTAAATAAAAGTAGGCTATTTTAAAGGATGGTCTAACGTAAGCATCATATTCATATGTATTAAATATTAAGAGTGTTATACTTATTTTTCAAATAAGCTTGAATAATTAAATTTTTTGGAAAAATTATTGGTCAAATATTGACTGAATCTTGTAAGTAGGGTAAGTATATACGGTGGTTCTATTCGTGTAGTAATCTTAGCAAAGATCTCTTTTTCACAATAATTTTTCACATAAAAATTAAAAGCAATTGAACTATACTGTAAATATTTTGAAAAACTAAGGGAGTGTTAACAGTTTTTAATTGTACTGATTCGCTTGATAATTGCAAAGGCTGGTGGCCAAAAGTGTAAGTAAAATAAAATAAAAAATAGTAGAATTGAGTTTCTGATTTGCAAAAATATCTGAGAAAAAATCTGACCTAATATAAGAGAAAATTTGAGAAATTTGCCATATTTTCTAAAATTGTTTTCTTTGTGAACCTATTGTTAAAATAATCAAGGCCTATATTTACACATTCATCTTGAACTTTCCTCAGTTTTGTGTGTAAACTTTAACGTTTTTAAATGTTTTCTGTTTGGTCATGATAGCGTGTATGGACGTTGTTTTCACCGGCTAGGAGTTTAAAGATAAGTAGGAGTCACACATATGCGTTGGAGTATGCCGAGCCACTTCTTCATTTTGCCCTTTCAACAGGAAAATTAACCGATCCAATGGTACTAAAACTGCACATAATTCTTTATCTCCATTTGATCTTCTCTCAACCGAGTTAGCCATTTCAAAGAAGTATTGTAATGGTTTCACCAGGTTCGAGTTTATACAGCGGAAGGAATACTTCAAGAACTTAGGCAAGCAAGAGGCAGTTTCATACGAACAAGTGTTGGATTTGAAAAGGAGACATGGATTCTATTGCCAAAGATCATTTACAACTATGCAAATGACGCTTCCCTGGACATGGCTGAACTTTTCAATACAATATCAGGGTGCCTAACAGAGACACAAAGAACAAAAATGAAAAGGGCTGTGAAAAAAAAGCAAGATCGATGCATTCACTGGATTAAGCATGACTCCGACTTCCATTATATTATCCATTTGGAATACGTAAGAGATAGTCTAGGAATCTGAACTCATATCTTTTGTATCTATCATAAAAAAAAATAGTTTGCATCACTTGTTTTATATATGTGCATTATTAATTTATCAATGATGCAACCAAGATTTGCATCACCTAATATGATTCTGAAAGGTATGATGTAAATATTTTACAACAGTTTAAGTAAATGATGCACTTATTTATCCGTTTATTTTTGTTGTAGAAAATGATGATATCTGTTGTTTTTACTAATATTAACTAGATCATGATCTGCGCAATATCGCTGAGTTTAATTCAAATTGATTAAACAAATTTTATAAATTAACTGAATGTTGTTTAGTGTTAATAGAGATTTTAATTCTATAATATATATTTTATGTGATTAAATTAACACTTTTATAATTCTTGTATGTAATTTATTTTGCTAATAATTTTGTTCAAAATATAATCAGTTTACATTTTAATCAGTTTAAATTTGGTTCATAATAGATATGAATATAAGTAGATGTTTGGCCCATCAAATTTGTTGTTAATCTGTAATAGCAAAGCATAATCTCTATTAGAATTTTGCCATTGCCTTTTAGAGTTATTCACAATGACATTAATTTTATTTGCTATTATTTATTTAAGTTAAATTAAAGTTTGTACTATGGAATTTTTTTACAAAACACAATCTAACAATGGTAATATTATAAAAGCACAATAAATCCAATCTAATACATAACAAAACGTGATATATATGAGAGAACCCGTCCCATAGACTTCAGACTGGCTCTGCAGATCAATTGATGATAACTTGTCTTCTGTAAAGATTGTTAAAAAGTGAGGTCTTGGGTTGTAAGAACGCTAAGTGCACCAATAATCTGTCATGTGGATTCCAGGCTGGCCATGCAAGGCACCGACTTACCCTTCACATGTAACCACTATGCTCTCTCCAGATAGGTTATTAGTGCGCTTGACATTCCTCGAACCCAAGATCTCACCATTAACAATTCTCCCAAAGGACAAGTTGTCAGCAATAGAGCTGCACTTGTAATGCCCCGAGTAGGCCTGGGCATTTTAACCTGGACCTGAAGACCCTACATGAAACCGGTTCAAAAAGACCCGACCCGGACTTGGACGAAAGTTTGTAAGTATTTTTTGGGTCTAAATTTCTTTTATCCGAAGAGACCTGGACCCAAAAAGAACCGACCTGAATAGACCCGGACCCGAAAAGAACCTACCCGGATATACCCGACCCGATAAGAACCGATTTGTACCCGACTTAAACATGTATATTTAAAACTATGGGTTTTTATGTTCTATTTTATATATATATATATATATTTGTTTTAGTTTAAATATCTTTTGTTAACAATATTTTTGTTATTATTTTATAACATTTTTAAGTAATGTGAAGTTTAAAAATATAAAATTTAGAGTATAAAAATGTTTTATGTTAATTATTAATAGATTAATTTAAGTTATTTTGTAAATAATAAAATATTATTATAAATAATGATTAAATTCGAGAGTTTGGATATGTCATGTAACTTTCAAATCTTAAATACCCGAACTCGATATGGACCCGAATATTTATGGGTATTTTACAGGTAATAGATATGCGACAATTTTTAAACAAAACACATTCTACTGTGTACGTAGTAGCCCATTTAGCTAATCATTAATAATTGTTCTAGGCTCATTTACCAAATGATGGGCTGAACTAGAAAATCTTACCATTTCAGAGTGTCAAAATCAGCACTTCTAAATTATTCTCTGTATTGTGATGAAGAGAAAAGGCGTTAGGGTTATCAAAGAATTTTTTTTGTGCAATCCATGTTTTCGGTAGGTGATTTCAATAGCTTTAAAATAAATCTTCGATGTATCGATCTCTTTTAAGGTTTGTGAAAATATTAATAATAAAATCTTACACTTGCTGGAGTAATCAATTGTTTCTCAATTAGTATATATGAGATTAGAGTAGTCACATAAATTAAAACAATACCTCTTATTTATTTACAATATTTTATGTTAAGTAAATCAGAATAATTATTTTATTTATTTTATATGGTATATAATTTTTTTGACATCAAATGGTTGATCTATTACTCAAACTTGAGGTGGTCTGGGGAACCAGACCGGAATAGAACAACCAATATAGTACATGTCCTTATGAAAGCATCTCGCTATCTTAGGTAAGGAATCAGATGATACATTTTCAAATCGAAGAATAAAAACAATTGAGAATTCCGGAAAACTGCTCTCTACCTTCTGCAGCTCGTCTAATTCACTGGAGAAGTTGGGCCACGCTCCTGGGTCTTGAAACATCAAGATTAGATCCAATCGTGCCAAAGGCCTGACACGAAGATATTTGAAGCATGCATTTCATTGCTCATATAAAGGTCTCAAGCTCCAAATGAAGTGGTGAAATTCATCGTTGCTGGTTCTTTGCTCCTGATAGTTGACTTGTTCCTCTCGAGGTTTTCCATGTCAATCCATAACCCTGTTGAGTACGTCATGTGTCCATGAACATATGGTATATAATTAAATTTCAAAGATATTGATATATATATATATATATATATATATATAGTATATTTTAATAGAAATAACTATTGTAATATGGTTTTATTAATATTTGTCTAGTTGTTGCAACAAAAAAATTAAAATATCAATCCCAAATTTCCGAAGTTTTGATTTTTCAATTCACATTTCAAATTAACATATATATATATAATATGAAATATACTAAATGAAAATTCATATACATACGATTATATTAGTATTTTCATCATGTTATAGCAAAATAATTAATCAATTGATCAGAAAAATTTCGAAGTGTGATTTTTAAAAATTATAGTAATTTCTAGTCAAATAAATAAAATTCAAATATAAATTATAAGAAAAAATATAATTTATAATATATATGGTTAATGTGATTGTTCAATTTCTTTAAATAGTATAAAACAAAAAAAAAATGAGATGATACACAAATTATTATCAAATATGTATGATTTATAAACATTAACTATCATATATATTTTAATCATATTAGAAAATTCTGTAACTTTTAGTTAAGAAAATAATAGAGAATATTTTTTATATACTACTAATCAATTTAATAGCTAGTTTAATAAAAATATAATATATGTTTAGATGGACTAACATATTTTTCTGAGTACTCTAAAAATCATCGTAGTGATGACACGTGACTACGGAAATATAATATAATACTCCATGATTAATATATAGAGGATTTCACCAAAATCAATAACAACTCAATATGAAAAAATATTTTTCATATATGACACAATTTGTTAAAATATATAAAATTTAATCTAGTGAAGATCTACACATTATATTTTTGAATTTATATTTAAGAGTATAAAAAATATTAAATTTACCATTATTATGGATAGTATCAGTATAAAAAAAATATACTGCAATTTATTTATCAAATAATGCTTATCTTTAATTTTACTAAAATATTATTAAATAAAATCAATTTAAATTTACTTGGATTAAATTTTTTTTCTTAAAAGTAAAATACTAAAGTAACTAATATTTATCATATTTAATTATATTGTTACAAATTATGTTTGATGTTCTTACGATTAAAACATTTGTGGGTTATTCATTGGGATAATGAGTTGGAAACTAATTGGAATTGTTTTAAGTGTTGTGCAGCAGGGTGTGTGGGTCCTTTATGACTTGAATTGAGTAGGAAATTGTTTGCATTGTTTGAATCGTAGTACAAAATGTAGATTTGAAACTTAATCCAAAAACGACAAGACAACTAATGAAACTAGTATTACTGATGATTGCTATGCATAATGTATGGTATTTAATGGCTTTGGCAGGATCCAATGAGCAACAACGTCATCATACATTTCATATGCGAAGGTCACATGTATGTTTAGTGTTCAGAACTGAAACGAAAGAGATAACTCTTTCAATCGTAAAGCAAGGATATGCAAAACACTCTCGTTTGATGAAAGTTCTGTGAAGCTGAAATTGAATTACATTCCTCTACTGGTTGGGTGTGAGGAACAATTTATCATTTCTGATGATGATGACCTTTGCGGTTATCTATTGTCCCTCGGTAAAAAGAACTGTATGTGCATACTGTGTGTGAAGGTCATCTGAAGATCAGAACTCAACGAGCAACTTTCAAGAGCTGGCAAAAGAAGTTCCATAGGTATGAACTATGAGGTGTGGCATTCAAATGACAAGGATATGGGGGATAAAGCCATAAATTTATATGGTAGCAATATTCAAGTTGATATACAATCCGAGGAGGAGGGGAATAGTGGTGATTGAGGAGATTTTGGAAGAAGTTGATGAAGAAGTAAATGTGGATGTAAATGCTGATGGAAATGTAAATGAAAATTCTGATGGAAAGGTGGATGAAAATGCTGATGGAAATGTAGATAATGGTAGGCAAGACTCAGAAATGCGTGATCGATATGTAAAGCTTCAACCTGTGGCCGAACTTATTTATTTTTTGGAGGAATTTGAAGATGGTTTGGGTTGTAAAATACAAAAAGATTTTGTTAGTAAGAAGGTAGAAGTGGTGGAACGCATGTAAGAAAAGTTTGGGTTTAATGTGGTAAATTCAGATAAGAAGTGATTAGTACTAAAATGTAATAAAGAAGGATGTAAATGGGGACTACAGCTTTAAATATTAGAAAGATATAAATATTCTCTATTAGAACGTAAACCAACATGCATACATGCTCTTGTTGAAGTCAGAGTAAAAGCAACTCAAGGAGAAAAGGCACAGCACAACTAATTGCATCTCTATTGTATGATGATTATCCATGACAAATGGAAACTCCTTCTCCTAAAAGCAGCGTTTATCTTGTATGGAAGAAAGTTGGTGTCAAGGTATCATACTCCACTGCTTTGAGAGGTAAAAACGAAGCTGTGAACGTTTTGTGTGGGACTCCCAAAGAAAGTTACCAGATGCTGTATTTTTATTTGTACATATTAGATAAGATCAATCATGGGACAATTACAAGTGTGAAATTTGATTGCTCAGACAAATTCAAGTATTTTTCATCCCTTTGGGAGCTATCATAGAAGGTTTTAAAGTGATGAAAAATTGATAACCGTGCTACTATTCTGAAAAATGGATACGGTGGTGTACAAGTTTTTGCAAAGGTCCAAGATTCTAATCGACACCAATACATGACATTTAGCCTTAGGTGTTCTAGAAGGTGAAAATAAGGACAGTTGGAGTTGGTTATTTGAGATTTTCAAACTGTTGTGTCGAATTTATCGGAGTTAGTATTTGTGAGTGACAGAAATGGAAGCCTCATTAATTCCATAGCTTAAGTGTTTTTCATTGCTCATCATGTGCATTGTAGAATAAAACCTCTATAAATTAATAATGTTGGAACTTTGGATTTTATTAATTTGTAGAGATATTAATTTACAATAGTTTCTTTATTTAGATTTTTATTGAAGATATTTATATTCTAAGATAAGAAAAATATTTGATTTTAGTGTATAGACATTAATTGTTATTTTTTGAAATTTGAAATTTTTATTAATTTTATCATATTATTTGATGTATATAATATATACTCCATATAACCATAATTTGGTTTTAGGTATAATATTACTAAATCTTATCAAAGTATATATAAAGTATTAAGAAAATATAAATATAATTCTATTATAAATATATAACAAACAATATAATAATAAGTTCTTACTTATATAAAATATGTATACATAGAAATTATTAATTTATAGTTTTAATTGGACAATAAATATTAATATAGAGTTTTTCAAAAATATATTATCTTATTATTGTATCGATTTGCGTAAAATTTTGAACCAGACTAAGTTGGGACAAACGAAATTTATTAATTTATAGAGATTATTAATTTATCAAGTATTAATTTATAGTGATTCTACTGTATATGGCATTTGGCTCAAAATGTGAAAGGTCACGCAAATAACGTCAACAAGGAAATTGTTCAATGAAAATTTATGGACATTGCTCGGATTTACACAGTGCCTGAATTTGAGGCTGCTTATTCTGGTCTCAAGACTCCATATCCATCTCCAGCCAAGTATCTGGAGGAAAGTTCTGAGAAAGAAAAGTGGGAGAGGTGTTGGTTTCCAAGAGACAGATACAACATCAACACAAGCTACATTGCAGAGTCTGTGAACAACATGTTCAAAGATGCAAGGATTAAAAATTACTTAGGTTAAGAACAAAAGTGAGAATCATTTATAACAAAACAAATTAATGATATATTAACTAAAATTACATTTTAAAAAAATATCATTGCTTAAAATAGAATTAGTAATATTTTTATAAAGAAGTCATACATATATATAAATATAAATATTATTGCTTAAAATAGAATTAGTAATATATTTATATATTTATATATTTATATATTTATAGATTTATATATTTATATATTTATATATTTATATATTTATATTTATATATTTATATATTTATATTTATATATTTATATATTTATATATTTATATATTTATATATTTATATATTTATATATTTATATATTTATATATTTATATATTTATATATTTATATATTTATATATTTATATATTTATATATTTATATATTTATATATTTATATATTTATATATTTATATATTTATATATTTATATATTTATATATTTATATATTTATATATTTATATATTTATATATTTATATATTTATATATTTATATATTTATATATTTATATATTTATATATTTATATGTGTGTATATATATATATATATATATTTATATAATAATTTATTTAAAATACTTACATAATTAGGCTTTTGAAAAGCAACTTGAGCATGATACATCAAAAAGACATTTCTCAAAACTATTATTGAGATTGATGATACTTTTTTATTCACAAAACATAAATATAAATGTTTGTAACTGCAAAAAAGTAAATAAAAATATTAACAATAAATTTTGTCATACTACTCTTAATTCTTAAACTGTGCCTATAAAATTGATTTTTATAAAAGCGCATGTAAGTGAGAAACATAAAAACAAAAATTTCAAATATTTGAGATGTTGGGTGTGATTGGTAGTTGCTGTGGGTGCTCACCACAGCCACATTTATTTCTACAGTACCAAATTTAGAACAATTAAACTTTAATTTTTTTTAAAACTACAGCTCTTGAAATAATCTACAGCTGTATAAGTGTTCTGCAGAGCCAAATATCCAAATCTATTTTTTAGTGATTTCCATAAAATTTTACAGCAAAAAAAATCTAAAGCCACAGGAAAAAGTCTACAGATTTTTTTATACATCAATAATTTTAAAGCTACAGCCATTACCAATCGAGCCCGTTTTATACTTTCTTAATAAGAGAAGAAAAACTCTTCAGTTGTTACTCTCAGTTTAGTTGTTTCGTTTGTTTGTTTATAAGAATTATTGGATAAATTAAGGGACTTAATTAATTTTCATATAGAAAAAATAAAGGAAAATCTAAAAATATTCTCGCTTTTTTCCGCTAAAGGTTATTCCAATTTAAATGCAAAGTAAGGCATATGCATTTGACCTTTTAGGTAAAGGTTATTCGAACCACATAAGCCACATACCAAAAAGAAAAGAAATGTATACTGTAATTTTATGCCTGTTTGCTAAAATCTGATAGTAATCATTTATCTATATTAGTATGAAAAATCATCCTAACAATCTACTAAAAAAATTGTTGGACCATATATAACTATTTGTAATTTTTTTATCCTACCACAAATTACTCTAACAAAACAAAATTTTTAATGAATCATATTATTACTCCTTATGTCTTATGATGCAGTTCTTCTCTAAAATATTTTATCACTCAACATTATGGTTGTTATGCAATAATGTTATGCGCCATATCTTATGCTCAACATGGACCTACAATATTTAGACATTTAATTAAAACGAATTAGCATATATCAGACAACATTTATATGTCATCTTACATTATATGATTCCAAATATTTAAAAATCTAATTTCACAAACAATTTAGTAAACCATCAGTTGAAATTTTTTCTTCTATTACGTTAATTAATTTTTATTAACTTATGTGCAGCAACAATTGTTATTTAAGATAAGTTTAAGAAAAAAAACATTTTTTAAAAAAAAAAAGAAGATAAGTTTGACAACTATTACAAACCCTACAAATATTTTTTTGTTATTTTTCAACAAAAAATAAGTAAAAACCCTACAAATCTATACTTTTTTTTCTATGTATGTGAATTTTCATTAATCTATCAAATCTATACTATTAAATTATTTAATGGCCAAAAAGCTCTCAAGTAAATCATAAGTCTCACCAACTCAACAAATGTAACTCTTATAAAATACATACAAAATATAATGAGAAAGAGTAAGCTTGGACATCCAGGTCTTGGGATCGAGTATGAATTAGTTTCTTTCGTGCTGGTTTCTTTAGATCCTAGACATTTGGATCCAACTGACTATTTGATTTTTTCTGTTTAATTTCAAGTCGGTTCTTTTTGGATCTAGGTTTGTTCGAGTCCAGAATTCATGTACCTGTAAAATACATGTAATTTGGGTACGTAATAGGTCTTCATCAGTGCATGTATTTTGGTAAGTTTGAATCGAAAAAAAAAATATCTAATGAAATAGATTATTAATGGTTAATTAATTAATAGTTATTAATTCAATGGCACAAGTTGTAACTATTAAGATGAAAATTGTTATTTTTAAAAGATACTTCAGCTTCTTTTACTACAAAGATATTTCAGTTTTAAAAGTATAGATGTAAGGTAGTGTTTATACAATCTTTATAAGATCATAGTTATATCTAGTGTACTAATTATATTAATAGTTGTTATTTGATTTAATTGATAGTTATATAAATTCAAAAGTACTAATTATAAAAGCTTGGTTAAATCTAGTGGAGCAAACATGGAGATTTATCTTCTTCTTCTTTTTTCGCTTAAACTTTTTTTTTCTTTTAAAGAGATCGGCACAAAGTCTCAATATCTTGTTGTCTCCACTCGGATCACAAGCTCACGTTACCAAGCTTGACAACATGGAGATTTAATCTCAAGTAGGATTTTAGTTCTTGTGTGATTTATGAATGCATGATTAAGTCTTGAAAGAATCATCTGAAACATGATTTAATTGTTATCTGTTCAAAGTTTGGTTACTTTTTTAAATAGAGGAAGACTCATCTATCATATTAAAACCGGAACATTATGTTGGACGTAACCTTTAGTCATGTATAATATATTACATAAGATATTATTATGACAGTTTAAAAAAAAAAAGATATTATTATGACTAATGAAAACAATATATCCATTATGGTAATTACGAAAACAACATTATACTAATATCTATGTTTCCAAATAATAAAATAATTGATCCTGTGTCCAAGCACTATAAAAGAATAAGTCTCATCTTTTAATAACTTTATATTATTATTTTTATAAAAACTTATAAAATTAAATAATTTACTAAAAATTTAAATCATTTATAAAAAAGAAAAAAATAAGTATAACTATTTTTCGGGTTTAGTTACTACAAAATACTTTCATTTAATATGAAATCAGTTAAATTATTTGATTTCATTGTTTTTTCATTAATAGAATATTATATTCATTTAAATTAATTGAGATTTCATATTAAATTAAATATTAATATTTATATATAATTAGAATCTTAGTGTCAATATATTGACATCAAATAAATTTTGTAATTAATAATTGATTAAAAGTATAAATTACAGAATTCATCAAGTAAATTGCAATGATTTAATTAAAATTCATAAATAAATGATTGAAATGATTGAAAATAAAATTAAGTATAATTTTATATAAGGTTCTATTAATCTATATACAAAATAATATAATATAATATATATATATATTCAAATAGACTACAATAAAAATTTGAATTTTTTTTTTATTTCCTTGATAAAAATTTTGTTAAAACAATTTCCACGTTTTTAAGTGTGGATCAGAATTTAAGCTTTGCAAGCTGGACATCACAAGTATGAGCTTATAAATCATTACAAGAAAGATTCGATTTTTCTTATTAATCAAACTTATGCTATTGCTTCTCAGTTTCTTTATTTTGCTTAGTTTGAAAATCTATTTCGGTTTTTGTTCAGTTTTAAGACATAAAAACTTGAAATTATGTATCAGCTTTCTTTTGTAACTTAAGTTCTTTTTTATCAGTTTCTCTGTCGAACAGAGAAGTATAAATAAAATACTCGCGTATAGTGATGCCGATTTGGCGTGTTATCCAGATACACGTTCCTTAACTTCTAGTTATTGTGTCTATCTTGGTTTTTTCACTTTGCCTCGTAACCACAGCCAAGGTGTCTCTCTCAAGTGTTGAAGCATAGTACAAAAGCGTTGAAAATACGATAGCAGAACTTGTTGAATGCATAATCTTCTTTTTGAGCTAGCTTGTCCCTTAACCAAAGCGTTGGTGGTTCATTGTGAAAACATCAGTGTTGTATCTCTCTAGTAATCCAATGAAGCATCAAAAAACCAAACACACTGAAATGAACGTTCACTTTGTCAGATAAAAGGTTAAACTGGGCCAGGTTAAGGTTCTTCATGTTTACTCTTCCCTTCAGTTCACAAATGTCTTTATCAAGGATTGCCAACGTCTATTCATCGAATTTTGGTACAATTTAACCGTTCCGTCCTCAAAATGAGCGAGGGTGATAGAGTATTATGCTTAAGTTTGCAACTTTTTTTTGTGCACCGCTTAAGTTTGCAACTACTTTGACTTTATTCGATACTGATGATCTTGTTTCAATCATGTTTGGTAAATCCATTCAATCAACGTTTCATGAACTATGTATAAATTTCTGCATGTGATACAATTATCCTCAAGGCGAATTGATCTAATTTCAGTTCCTCTCTCTTGATTTAGCAGCCACGCAAACGATTTCTAACTTGAACTCTCTGTTCCAACCCTATTTATTTGTTTTTTTATCTCCGCACGTCTCTCGACCATTATAAAGACTTTTTTTTTTGTTGAAATGTTAAATTTTACAAAGACATTTCAACAACGGATACCCTAACAACGATAATTATTTCCTGCTAAGCACGAATATCCAGAAAAAAGTATCTTCCAAACAATAAAAAAGTATTAGCAATATATTGAAAGAAGAAAAAAACACCTCATATTCCATAAAAGTAACTTTGGCGATCAAATTGTTATCAACCAAATTAAGTAGACATTAAAAATAATGATATCCAAATTGGAATCCAATTGATGTATAAAACCACAATCTACATTCATGAAGTAAAACCAAATACCATATTGTATGTCATCATAGACATACTACAGGATGGAATGCACAAACTTTGGAGAAAGTTGACTGAAAAACAAAAACAAAATGAAAATTTTGAGAGGAGTGCATGTACGTGCCGAAATAAAACACACACAAAACTCTGAAATTTTCAACTCAACTGATTAAATCTCCACGAAATAAATAAGTCTAAATGTTATATTCTAAGTCGCTGAAGTATTAGAAAAAATATACAAATATAATTTAACCAGCCTGTTTTTTTTCACGTTAATCGGGCAAACACAAAGAACTCGAGGTAGGTACGCTCGTTTAGGTTACACACTTACACGGTAAATGGATTCAATTTATTATATTTTTAGCACGTGAAAAGCAACGAGGGATTTTAATTAGTAACCACAAGGACTTTTATGATTTTCTCAACTATAAAGTTACAATAAATAACTAAAAATTATGATACCAATTATTACAAGCACTATAAATACGTAGCCTTGCTCTAGCTTGCATGACTCACAAATCAGCCAACATCACTTCTTTCTTCTTCTTTTCGGCAAAGTCTGTTATTTTCATATAGTGATAATGTCCCAAACCGATATGAAATTCTGTAGTAGCTATTTTCTGGTCGATCCGACCAAAGCGAGTGTTCTTGATCTCCTTCTCCTTTTATTTTTCCCCAACCTGACCAACACAGGATTCATAGATTCTCCCCCGGACACGCTCAAAAGCGTGCGGAGAACTTTCGCAAGTCGATGGATCATTGTGTTAGCCGTTTTGGTTCAAAAGATATTAATGCTCTTAAGAAAACCCTTTGCATCCGTAGGTCGTTTCCTCACCTATTGGCCTAATCTTCTTACGGCAAATGGTGGCTTCTTCAAGTTGATACTTCATGTTTTGACAGGTAAACAAATCTAACAATAACATACTTCCATTCACTATCTCCACTTGTCCCTACAAACAATTCTTGAAATTGGAGAAGGTTTTAGTTGTTTCCTTTCATTATGTTACATAAGCATCCCGATAATTTTAACATCTGAACGAGTATATATCATGTGGTCCTATATTTTAACACTCCCCTCGGACTTTTGAACTTTTGGACTTAGACCAACGACACTTATCATACCATAAACGGACTTGTAACAGAACGAGCAGTACTGAACATGCAAGACGCACATATTAAAATAAAGTAATAAATGATACAGCATCAATAGTTTTGTATTATTTAATAACATAAAATGAATTCAACGTGTAATTTTTGAAGTAACATTATAAAATTTTAGGACAAATTGTTCACCTATTTTAATTCTTGTGGATGATGTTGAGTAAGTGTTTTTACAGGAATAACCAAAAACTTTTGTTACAGGAAAGTTGGTAAAGCCTGAGGAATCGTCGGCGACATATGTGTCATTTGTAGGATGCACAGATCGAAGAGTAGAGCTTGACAAGAAGATAAGTGTTGGTACCATCGAGTACAAGTCGATGTTGTCAATAATGGCTTCTAAGGTCTCTTATGAGAACAAATCTTTCATCACTTCCGTAGTAAAGAACACTTGGAAGGTCAAATTCATCTTCTTCTCTTTTTTCTTTTTGGCAAAGATACGCCTCACTGTTCTTCATCCACGAACTTCATCATCTTCTTTCTTCTTTTGATCGTTTCCTCTCTCGATTAATTATATCGTATGCGTCTAATGATACAAATAATTATCTTTATTGCTGGTAAAAATCAAAAGTTAAATAATCTAGTTAACCCTTTAAATGATAACTTTTTGTCGTGTATATCGATCGTTGGCGCATTCCAAACTGCCAATAATAATTATAATTATAGCGAATAATATATTAGATGACTACATCTCTTTAAGTATTAGTATTTTTGGTTTTTTTTTTGAAAATGGATATATAAGTAGTAGTAATATTGATTTTATGACTTTTCATATACATTACAAATAATTGTTTTAATTCTCACACTCCCAGTCTGACTATATCTATCCTGTGATGCAGATGGACTTCGTAAGTTACTACGACTTTTACAACGGTAAATTAAACCATACGCTTTGTTAATTCGGGAATGTTTTTCCTTTCCCACTTTAAAGGGTAGAGCATAAAGGATTCAGAAGATCAAATACAGAAAGTCATAAATAGAGCCCCAGATGTCTTAATAAAGCATTTAAAAAGGAATATCGAAAACATAACGTGGAAATTAAATAGTGCGTATACGGTGGACATAAAGCATACAGTTGATAGTAAGAAAATAATGGGAAATTTTTCTCAATAAGTTAAAAAAAAAAAACTCAATTCTTTCATTTAGACTACAGAAACGGGTATGCGAGTGAGATCATAAATGTATATAATAGAGACCCAACTTGGCCGTTGACTGAAAGGAGTCCTCTTTGAATCTATAATATTCAAGCGTATTTTCGTGCATATAAAAGTAGAAAAATTTCAAGGATTTAGACAGAGTCTTAAATGTTAACTAGGAGTAAAACTCCGCCATGCGCATAGATAAAAAATTAAAATATTATCATTTTATACAAATACATTTTTCAGTTTTCAATTTTTTTTGTAAAAAAGAAAACCATAATGTAATTATTTTTAGGTTTCTATTCAAGTTTACTTTAACTTTTAACATTTATTTTAGTTCACAAAAATAACTTACATTCTATAAATATTTTTTATTCATATTATACTTTATTTAATTAATATTATTTTAAATATATTTTTAAATATATAAATTAATTATATTAATATATACATTAAATATAAATAACATATATAGGTTGATAAAATATATAATTAAAACTACATTATTTTGATAATATATATGATAAAAATATGATTCATAAATTGATGTAAAAATTTTATATTCGTAATAATTATTTATATATAAAAATATGTTATTTTAAAAGGTTTAGAAAAGTTATTAGCTATTGTAATATTTCTGAAATCTTACGAAAAAAATATTTATAGAGAAAACTATTTTTTACATTATTACTATATTATGAAATTTTGCCAAAAATATAAATCTGTATATAAAAAATATTTATTACTATATTTAAGATATCTTACAAAAAAAATTTTAATATAAGAAATTTTACTTGTCATAACTCATAACTAGATTGATGCAATGTCATATTTTTTTAATCTATAATATCTTCTTTTTTTTTCAACATCAATATGGTGAAAACACATAGAAATCACTTCTCAAAAATGTTTATGGGATGATCGAACCTCTTAAAATTTTAATCTGAACTTGGCAATATAATCATTTAAACTTAAAACCATTAATATAATTATATGTTAATAGGACTAAACATCACTTTTGGAATTCATTCAATTTTTTTTTTTGATACAAGATATTCAAATTTCATTCAAAGCTTAGGCATAAAATATTATTAGAATTGGAGAGTTTACGTGGATGGTTTTTTTTCAGGACTCATGAAATATTTCAATTTTTAGCTAAGAAAATTAACCTTTAGTAAAACTTGAATGTGAATTGACAAAAAAAAAAAAGTAAAACTCGAATGTGAAAGAATAATTATATATATGTACATTTTATCGAAACACGAATAGCATATGACGTTGGTATACGAATACAAATTATTAGATTATACATACTCAGTGAGAGATTGCAATGCAGGTTACTATTGTTATATGTTTTGTAAATTTTATGACTGCTTAGAATACAAGTAGAAGGTTACAAAAAAAAAAAGTAGAAGGTTACGTACACATTATTAATTAAAACTATGTTGATGATTACCATGTTCGGCGCATCTGTACGCAATTCTGTATGCTAATTTTCCCAACTAAATTTATTGTTGTTGCACTTTTTGATCAACAATATTGATCATATTTTATATATATATATATATATTTCAGACCACGTTGTTAAAAAAATATCTTTAAAACCAAAAATATGATGAGAAGAAGATATAAATCTTATATATGTTTTGCTTAGATATATTTTATATTTTATATATGTTAGAACTGAAGATTCGTGAAACAGAATGTGCATGATGGTATTAGTAGATTGATTTATTGAAAAAAAAGTATATCATTTCTACTTATTAAACAAAAAATCTTTACTTAAACAACGAAACATAGTTTTTTTTTCTTTTTTTTTCAACGAAACATAGTTAAAAACAATGGAGATCTTATTTTGAAGTATATTTCTTGATTCCAAAGTTCTTGTTTAAGAAACACAGCAAGAAATTAACTCCCCACATGATTGTAGTCTAGTGGTTGAATTACAGCGGTTGAATGATCTTGTTTTGTGGATCAAGATTAGTAATTAGCTTGGCGTTTGATACATAAAAACACCTTCATTGAAGTATTTCAGAAAGTAAAGTTTCAAAAAAAAAGTATTTCAGAAAATTGTCAAAATATGATAAAGTAACAAATATTATAATTATTGTAGTGGGTATTTCAAAATCATGAAACTTTTTACCAAAAATACTTTAGCAAAAGAATCTCACAAATTTTGAGATACACAGAATAAAATATTATTGTTTTATATATATATATATATATATATATATATATATATATATATATATTGTTTAGAGAAAATTTGGAAGTGCTCTAATCAATTGCGATCACGAGATGAACTGCAACGTCAAATTATCATTCTTACAATTAAATTCCTATTTTGAAAAATTCTTTAGAGAAAATTTGATTTCTTTTTCTTGGTGCTAAAAAATATTCTTTTAAATAATAGTTTATATATGTCAACATTTATATAATTTGAAACACATTGAAATAACATCTGAAATTTTCTAACTTTTTTAGCTTTTATTTATGTGATCAGCATTCCAAAATAGAAACCTGACGCAAGCCTTCCTGTTCAAGGCATCGAGTACAAATCCAAATCTTATCGTCGTTAGCTTCAGAGGAACCGAGCCTTTCGACGTTGATGATTGGTGCACTGATCTCGACATCTCTTGGTACGTATATATGTTCTATTTATATACCTGCATTTCTATCTCAATATCACTACTCGATATATCAGTGTTTTACAAATTTTAATAATACGTATATATGTTCTATATATGTGCATTTCTATCTCAATATCACTACTCGATATATCAGTGTTTTACAAATTTTAATAATTAATTAGGTACGAGTTGAAAAACGTTGGCAAAGTTCACTCAGGGTTCTCTAAAGCTCTAGGCCTCCAAAAAAACGGATGGCCCAAAGAAATTATACCTCTAGGACACCAATATGCGTACTACACAGTTAGACAGAAGCTTAGGGACATGTTTGCAAAAAACAAGAACCTTAAGTTTATTCTAACGGGTCACAGCCTTGGTGGCGCACTAGCTGCTCTTTTTCCGGCAGTACTGGCGATTCACGGTGAGGATGAGTTGCTAGATAAACTAGAGGGAGTGTACACATTTGGACAGCCACGCATAGGGGATGAGGTGTTTGGAGAGTTTATGAAGGAAGTAGTGAGAAAGCATGGAATAGAGTATGAGAGGTTTGTTTATAACAACGATATTGTGCCTAGAATACCCTTTGATGACAAGGTTTTATTCGCGTTCAAGCACTACGGCTCTTGCAATTACTTCAATAGTCTCTACAAAGGAAAGGTAAAATAAAGATCTTGTTGTCTTGCTAAATTATTTAAAAGATGACAAAAACAATAAACAGTGGGAGTTTTGTGTGAAGTATGAAAGAAGGACCTTTTAATTTGAAGCCTTTTTTTCAAAAAAAAAAAGAAAGAAAAAGAAAGACCTTTTAACTTTGAGATTATGTAAAATGTTTAAAGTATTTCTTTACGTTCACAATTTTTTTTGGGGAAACTTAGCATAGTTCTTTCTTTTACTGTTTAAAGCACTATTATTGTTTTAAAGGTAAGGGAAGATGCACCAAATGCAAATTACTTCAGCTTGTTGTGGCTAATACCGAAGCTGTTAAATGGTGTGTGGGAGTTCATAAGGAGTTTCATAATACGGTTTTGGAAAGGCAGAGACTACAAAGAAAATTGGATAATGACGTTTATTAGAATTTTTGGAATAATATTCCCGGGCGCCTCTAATCATCTGCCATATGACTACGTCAACTCTACACGCTTGGGAGGGTTGGCTCGACCATTTGCTGCTACTACTCCAGAGGATAAACTTGCCCTTATTGCTTAACTCAAGACCACTCTAAATTTCTAGTAATCGTATCTACTTTATGCGCTTTTGTTGGGTTCAATAAATTGTACTGGAGCATTTATTCTCGTTATATGTAATAATCGCATCTCTACTTTATGTGCTCAATAAATTGTACTGGAGCATTTATTTTCTGTGTATGTGTGACTTTGATCGTGTTATTATAATGTTGATAAAATTATTTCCACACAAATGGTTGTCTA